>PZJY01000012.1:1200000-1800000 GCA_031472005.1 Tetracladium setigerum
AAGGTCGTTCCTCTACCATTCCAGGTTCCCAAATCCGAAGCTGGTGACGATGATGGTATGTCAGTTGCTACTTTTGCAGATGAAGACGTCAAGCGCCGCTCAAAGCATCTCTCCGCCAGTTCGGCAATTCTTCGAAAGCTATCAAACTTATCACAGAGGAGTTCGCGGAGCTTTTCACAACGGGGAGGGGAAAGTTCTGAAGATCTGATTATTCCAAGAGCAGTCGATATCGGAGATGATAGAGCCTCTTCAATTGCTGCTACAGTGGATGGACTCAGCGATGATGAGGATATGAGTCCACGCTCATCTTTTGACGGGAGAAATAACGAAGTCGACATTATTGTTAATGCGCCCGAAGTCGAGTCGCCGACAGTCATCACACCAAATATTGCGGATGAAATTAAAGCAACCAAAGCCAGACCGTTCTCTGTAATGACAGAGTCAACGAATATTCTCGACCCGGTGGAAGATATCGCGAGTTCGCGGAAATCCACCCTCTCGACATCAATGGCAACCCCTGCAAAAAGAGCAAGCATCACAATAGATCAATTGCCATCACAACTCTCGAAAGTCATTACCTCGTACAGAACAAATGAGTGGAGTAAGCATCTAGAGAGTGCGGAAGATCCCGAGCTCGATGAATTGAAGGAGGTCGAATACTCTAACGAGGTCGAAGCCAAGCCTGTCGAGGCTGTTGTACCAGTCGATGTAGAAGCACTTCAACAGACAGCGGAGACACCCTCAAGATCTGTTTCTCAAATGTCAAATCGACCCCCTTTGTCAAGAGCAGCATCTAGAGCTCATGCCACATTATACAGGTCCGACAGTAAAAATGGCCAGCATCAAGACGGCACTCTTTCTCGGAGCACATCAAATCAGAATCTCAGAAGAACTGTCCTTCGTTCTTCATCGACACCTACAACCAACGGATCGATGGTTGAATCGCCTATCGAATATAACAACTATGGTTTCATGGGAAAACGAGACTCGATAGTACGCGCAAAACAATCATATTACGCCAATGGAGCTGCTCTCACATCAATGCCTGAATTCCCTCGGCGTTCTGTTCAAAGCATTGATGCAAATGTCTACAGCAACCTAAATCAAAGCACGCCTGCTTTTGCAGACGACGACAACATCTCTCTCTCCGCACGACGATCATTACTCCTCCAACATCCTAATAGCTCATACCAACCCAAACGACAATCCTCCACCCCGACACCCATGGCTAGAGAGCAACAACTAGCATCATGGCGGGCCAGCGTCTCACAGGATTTACTCAGTGGCGTTGCACCAACGAATAACATGGAGAGGTCGAGAAATTCTCTGTTCCAAGAAAGACAGGCTGAGGAGCAGAGGAAGGTGACGGAGGCAAAAGTGAAGGCGAAGCGGGAGAGTCTATTCGATGAGAGGATGAGGAGGGGCGACATGCTCGAGGCTCATCGAGATGCGTTGAGGAAAATGCAGGCGAAGGCGAACAAGGCTGTGAAAGATGTATGATTTTCCAGGTATAACGGCTAATGGGTACTTCTGGCTTGGGGATCTGGGATTAGGGCATATACCATTCGGGGGCATTGGGCAAGGACAACAGGACTAAAAAAAATGAGAGCGCAGGCTTTCGGGCTTGTGTATGTACGTTAGATTAAAGTATATCACAGAAATGAAGTATGCAAACCAACCATCAGTCACCCAGAGACATATCCACAGTCCATGTTTTCGTTGTGGTTTGACGAGCTCCGAATTGCGACGAGGTTAGGCCTTGGATGTCTCTCATTTCAATGAGTACATCAAAGCTCCATCCTGTACCGAAGCCATCATGTTTGGCAGTTTCGTGGCAAAATTTCTCAACTTGACCCGCTCGCTCCTGTGGCGAAACGGCTCCTCCATCTTCGGCTATTGTAAAAGGGGGGACCTTCGCTTATTAAATCAAAACAAGACAGTCTAAGAACTCATTCCTCCCGCTAATTTCAGAAGTACCGTGTTTCATGACTTTTATCAAACTACGTATCAAGTTAGAGCCTCGATCCTGAAGTGCTTACTACAGTTGCTTGTGTTTGCATGCTGCATCAATGACAAACTCCGCCATCGCGGACTAGCTCTCCGTTGGGTTACTCTGCAACCTCCTCGTGATGAAAAAATATAGCTGAATAGTGTACATACGCATACATATTGCTACTGTACACACACCATTTTCGGTTATCATTGAAATAATGGAAGGTGTGATTGTTGCAATAAGATACCTTACCTACCAACTTCCAACGTTTGTATGTCTCAAGCCCGTTCTCGTATCCTTGTTCGCTTAGCCAATGAAGTCTCTGCCCATTCCATTTCACCCCTCCAGCTCACCAGCCCAGAAGCCCAGCTCTCCACTGAGTCCACTCTGCGTTGGACCCTGAATGAATCCTTCCACGGCCTGGACCACTCTCGACTTCCTCCATCTTGCTTATTGTATTCTTGTTCTTGAGCTGTGTTCAAGAAGAAGTCATCTGCTGTCAGATTTCTACTTCAGCTCTCATATATTCTTAATACCTAGGTCCCTCCAGCCAACGGTGGAGCTTCTGCTCCTTTGTCCAGCAAGGTTTCAAAGTACCTCCCAGTGCCGTGCAACTCTAATCAGTTAATCAGCAATCGTGCATGCAAGCAAACCCCATTTCGGTGATCCGGAAAGTTCTTTACAGTAAGGATTAATACAGTCCAGTCATCAACGCGGCTTCTTCGTCGAGGGGCATGGGTTGAAATTATCCTCCTCTTATCTCTTCCTCGCACAAACACAACAAAACATACAGGACCGGGCGGAAGATTGCATGGTCGCCTTTCCTTGAACTCTGGTGTGGTGTGCGTTTTCCTTGATCTCGAATTATTGTTACTGTACCTACTGTGTGCCGCCGCCGCACACGCGAGCGAGGGAGATCACGATGAAGAACACCGCCACTGCGAGGGAGCGAGAACTCTACAGGTTGGTGGCACGAAATCTACAAAACATTACACAGTACTGTTATGGGACTGGACTGATGTTTGGGTGGCAGATACTATCAACCCGACGAAACCGATGGGGTGAGTGCATCTGGCAGGCACTCTGACCCAGACCTACGAAGGTCCGCGAGCGATCCTATCCTTACGGCTTTCGCACAACTCGGTGCTCTACGGTTGAATACGAAAAGAGGGATTATTACGTTGGCTTCAACGACTCAGGAATTTATCATTGCGGAAAGCAGTCAATCGTTGTCTTTGCAGCAGGATAATGATGTCCAGGACAAGCTATGGCACGGGATTGGGGCGTTCGATTGTAGGTCTACCTACCTGCTCATATCACAGTAGGCAACGGGCTAACTCGGCTGTTAATGAATAGGTGGGTCCAAAACCGGACCTGAATTGATTCACTACTTCTCTGAGAACGAGGACGCGAAATATCTGGTTTTCCCGGATCTTACAAAGGACGAGAAATTCAAGGACAATGCCCTCGTCAACGAGGCGCCGTTTATCAGATTCATTACCTGTGTGCCGCTACGGACTCCCGGATATAACCTGGTCATTGGGGCATATATGGTGGTGGATGATAAAGTACGGGATGGAGTGAGCGAGGAAGAGTTACATTTCCTGTGCGACATGGGAGCCACTGTGATGGATTATCTTCAGAGCGGCCTGGTCAAACGGAAGCAACATCGAGCGGAGAGGATGGTCAAGGCTATGGGATTGTTCATTGAAGGAAAATCTACTCTGAGGGACTGGTGGTTGGAGGCTGGCCACAAGACACAACTGATACATATTCAGAAGCGCAACTTGAGATCAAATCTATCCTTAGAGCGCCAGGCAGAGGAGGAGTTTGGGGTGCAGGATGCGACGGATGCCTTTTCTCAAAATGGCTTTAAAGGGCTACCAAATCAGGGTACACGACCAGTTCTTTCACGAAACCCCTCTTCCTCCACCCCCTCGGTAGCAGAGCCAGGTGATGGAAGGCCGGGGTTACAAAGAGGAAGCACGAGCTTTATATCTACAAATGAGTCGTCACTTCTGTCAACGTTAACACCAACATCGGGAAGCGCAATGTCTATGGTCTGGAACCACAATCGAAACAGCTCAGTAACCACTGCGGAGGATAGCGGGATTGAAGACGAAGGCCCACAGAAAGGCAATTCAGTGTCTTTCGATCTACCACCGGAGGAACCAGCAGTCGACGTTTCCAAGGAGCTGCAAGATGCCCTACTATCGGGGGATATGCGAGGGGTTTTTGCCCGAGCAGGCAATCTCATCCGTGAAGCGATTGGTGTCGAGGGTGTGATATATTATGATGCGAGCGTTGGTTCGTTTGGAGGGAGTTCTGATCGGACAGTTATGGATGAAAAGGCTCCAGGTGCATTCAAGGTGGACGGCGACGTCGACGATCATCGGAAGATGTCAATTGCAAGCTTCGGAATGACCTCAGATAATGCCGCTGCTTCTTCTGCGCACGAAACAGATTCTATGGCACCTGAAAAATGCTGCAATATTCTAGGCTTTTCGACACGAAGGAGGTCATCACTGAAAGGTCATATTACACTGGAGAATCATCGCAAGTTTCCGGAGTCTATTCTCAGGAGATTGCTTAAGAAATATCCACACGGCAAGGTAAGCAGTCTTTGCAGCGCATTACACTTCAAGGTTACACTACGATGACAGTGAACTAACTGTCAAATTTAGGTCTTTAATTTTGACGAAGATGGTCATATGTCAAGTGATTCGGATCCAACATCTTCAGGTGTGGATACAGCCTCCGAGAAGCCTTCCTTCATGCCATCATCGATAGAACTCAAGATGCGTCAAAAACGACAATCGTTAGAAGCCGAGGCAAAAGCAATTCTCAAAGTACTTCCAGGTGCTCGAAGTGTCTTCTTCTTTCCCCTTTGGGATTCGAGTAGAGATCGATGGTTTGCTGGAAGTCTTGTGTGGTCCACATCGCCAACAAGAGTTCTCTGCCCTGTTGAGGATCTAACATATTTGGCTGCTTTCGGTAATAGTGTGATGGCTGAGGTATCCCGGATATCAGCTCAAGTACTCGCTCAGATGAAGACGGATTTCATCTCGAGTATCTCGCATGAACTTCGATCGCCGCTCCATGGTGTTTTGGCGAGTGTGGAGTTCTTACAGGAGACAGAGATGACAGAGATTCAAAGCGATATGGTTTCCAACATTCACTCCTCGGGTAAGGTACTGCTTGATACGATTAATCACGTCCTCGATTTCTCAAAGGTCAATCGCAAGTCGAAGAACAAGACTCGTTTATCCAAAAAGTCTGGAAAGCGTCTTAAGAAGGCCAGGGATCGAGGAATTCTTGAAGACACCTTGGACGACAGTTCCGATGTCTGTGTTCTGTCCGAGGAAGTAATCGAAAGTATCTATGCTGGGCATAGAGTTAAGAAACATGCATTCGGCTCGTCGACAGATCGCCATTTGTCTATGACTTCGATAGACAGTCCCGTCACCATCATCGTAGACATTGAATCGCGAGCAAACTGGACTTTTGATATCGATGCTGGTGCCTGGAGGAGAATTCTGATGAACTTGTTCAGCAACGCCATGAAGTACACCAAAACCGGCTTCATCAAAATTTCCATCAGCATTGAAGAGGATGTGGCTTCAAGGAACAAACAACAACGGTCAAATCTCATATTGAAAGTTTCTGATTCCGGCAAAGGCATATCACAAGAGTTTTTGAAACATCAGCTCTTCAAACCCTTCAAGCAGGAGGATAGCCTTGCCAGCGGAGCCGGTCTTGGTCTTTCAATTATCAGACATGTTATTCAAGACCTTGGAGGACATATTGAGTTCTCCTCGGAGCAGGGAACTGGCACTGAAGCTTTTGTACGAATTCCATTGGCAGCAGCTAGTCCTCCTTCCACGATTTCAGAACCCGACCTTGTTGCGGAAGTCAGGAGCGTGGCAGTAGGCTTCAAGTTCAGTCTCGAAGGTTTCGAAAGATACCCAGATATTTCTGAACAACCTACCGGAATTCTCTCATCGGATACTGAGGCTGCCATATACCTCAAAGCTACCTCAGCAAAGGTCTTGACAACCTGGTTTGGTATGGAACCAAGCGCTGCTACCTCGCCCTTCGGAATTGCCAATACCGACATCGTCATGGTTATGGAGGCTGGGCTAGGTAAGAAGTCGTTGGACGAGATCTTGGAGCCTTACTGTCGCAACTTGGAAGTTGGTGGAAAGCGACCTATTGCCATTGTCCTGTGCAATGACTATCATCCGACGATGAAGACAGAGCCGCATAAGCATTTCAATATCTTCCATCTACAGCAACCGTAAGTTTTTTATTCATGCCATGGATTTTGCTAACAAAGACAGGTATGGTCCACACAAGCTTGCCAAAATCTTCCACAGAGTACTTTGCCAGAAACTTGAGAACCCCATCTCACCTCCTGTTCAAAATGGTACTAATGGCTCCAACGGCTTACAAGTCCGACCTCTTTCGTTCTCCCGAGGAGCTAACGAGCCTATTCTGACGCCAATTGTCACGCACTCTCCATTGTCGATTAAGGATGAGAAGAGCCAGCAGAAAGTGATATCACCTGGATTATGGTCCAAAGAGCCGCCTGCGACGCCGGGCCTTTGGGATGCAGGGGCTGAGAAAGTAGTGTCTGCGGTCACGGTAAAGTCAACAGCCGACCCGATCGCACAATTAGAATCCAATGGCCTGCGAGTTCTTTTAGTAGAGGACAACGAGATCAATCTCAAGCTCCTCGTGGCCTACATGCGAAAGTTGAAACTCGACCACTCCACCGCCACCAACGGCCTCGAGGCCTTAGACACCTACAAGGATGGCGAAGGCAAGTACGATGTCATTTTCATGGATATCTCCATGCCGGTGATGGACGGTATCGAGAGTACGCAACACATCCGAAGATTTGAACGCGAGAACTCGCTTCCACCTGTAGCTTTGATCGCTTTGACGGGGCCGCGAATCCAAATACTCGACAGGAAGCATTCAGCAGTGGCATTGATCTGTTTCTGACCAAGCCGGTGCCGATGAAGGCTTTGAAGGTCATGTTGGACGATTTGAAGAAGAATGGGAGGAGAGCTTGGGGTTACCTGGGTATGATGGAAATTAAAAGATATTAGTCTTACTGATAAGTTTCTTTCGGGAGGGGAGGGTGGGGTGCGTAAATAAATATAGGTTGGGATATGGAAAAGGTGCCTTTCTTTGTGGTATATTGGATATTAGGAGGGTGGTTATTAATCTGGATGATTTGGATGATTTGGGCGCAAGATGAGGAGCTCATTTGGGCAGTAAATATAGTTGGGAGTTTCTATTTAAATTCTCCAAGGTGGACTTTGGGGCGCATGGAAATTGGAAATGATGCTGGATTGTACATCATCGTCGCTAGCTTGGTTCAAAAAAAAATCGAAACACCGAAATTGGGTGTGTACTGTGTTATCTCTTCTGATCTTTCGAAGCACTATCTACAGTGCAGTACTATAGGCAAGTACTGTCTGTAGTACCTTATCTATTGTTGGATCATACCTGAATAATACTTCGTAATCCCTCGAATGAGGACGTGTGATCAATTGTTCGTGCTTGGTATAAAATCCGAGGATATACCTGGCAAATTCCAGGTCCGGCAGCGCCAGGTATCAAGGATATTCCCTTTCCATTATCCCACTGTTCCTGCTTTAACGGCTTTTTAGTTGACTCTTACGACTTTTTGTTTCCTCGTTTGAACTCTATTATTTATTGTGTTTCCCCTTCCTGCAGCGACAGCCTTGTTCAAGAAAACGTGTGCAGTACATGAACCGTTTGCCTATCTTGTGTGAGGATAAAGGACGCCATCGCGTACAGATTTTGAAGTTTATTCAGTGTTCAATCTCCTTCCCGGGATACTTTATGGCATAGTAGTAGGGGTTTATTGATCAGCTGCTCTTGGATTTTTCGCGGACTTAACTAACAAGTCAATGGATGATTCTTCGGTTCTTTTAGTACTTGCAAGGAAAGATAGATTTTGATTTCACCTATGTGAGAGGGAAGCACTCGGCAAGCAGGTTCGCAAACTCGGCAACAACGACACTTGCCAAGGATATCAAATACAACCGTGAATTTGCTTCAAACAAACACCAAAACAACCATGTGAAGGATAAAAACTTAACTCACCATTCTGGAACAAAGGAATCGTCCCTGAGAAACGGGCAGGCACATATCCGCGTTCCGCAGTGAGAGATAAGAGGGGAAGAAGAAGATGGTTTGGTTGCACAACATGCCCGATCCAGATTTCAATATTCTTAACCCACAATATCCCAGCTTCTTGGGCCACCCATCACAGCCTTGAAATGACGCCCCTCGCTAAAGAAGTCCACATTCTCCCCCGAAGGCGTCAACGATCTGTTGCTGGTGTCGAATTTTTAAGATTAATTTTACTCTTTTGGTGAATTGTGACCGTTTTCGTTGATTACAAGTCTCTCGCTTCGGAAAGCCGGATCTCCCTTCTTTTTTTTTTCCAGAGGGGGAGGGCGGCTTGGCTTGGAAACAGTTACAACATCAAGGTTTATGCGCGCTTGGACGGCGCTTTGGTGAGTTGTAACTTGTTAGGGGGTGAGTGAATGCAAGATTTTGAAGAGAAAGGGAGGGGACTGGACTGGACTAGACTGGTCGGAAGGAAGAGGGAAAAGGAGGATGCGGTGCTGTTTTGCTGGCTTTCAATTGTGTGGTATTTGGTGACGATTGGGCCCCTTTTCTTTGCTGATGCATAATCCGTAACACTTCTTCCCCTTGCGCTGCTGCTTGCTTCCCTCGGCTCTTTTGTGATTGATAATTGAGTGCAGTGCCTGCTCTGCATAGCGATCGTCAGAAAAGAACGCCAGTTATGGCTTGAGCGGCCCATCGTGCAGTTGAGCGGGAGGCATCAAAAAAGAGGAGATTAGATATGGGGGGAAAGGGAAGCCAAAAAGGCGACTACGCAAACATGTTACTGATATTAGCACCCGAAGAACGGCGAAGGCGAGAGATGGCTTGTTGCGTGTGTCGTAGATTAAGTTTAGGGTGGATTTGTCCTATTCAAGCAATTTAATAAGTGAGGCCGCAGAAAAAAAGAGAAAAAATAACATATTTATTGGCAATCCTGCACGGAACCTGGCCTGGGCTGGACTTGACCATGGATGATGCCCTGTTCCTGATGATGCACGAAGGAGCAACAAACGAACTTCTGGACGATTTCCACTCTTCTCTCTCTCACGCACCACACAAACTCATACCGTGGTAACCCTTCCCCTTCTCCCCCTTGGGACACATCTTCCTTTCTTTTTTTTCTAATTCTCTCTACCGATTTTCGATTCTTGTACACACAACACACGGTTCTCTTTTCTTTGTAATAATTTGTGGGAAAAGATGGCATATTGTTCAGAATGAGTGTTCCTCTTCGTCCTGTGCACAGAATCCACGTTCACCACCATCGCCACGCTAGCCGCTCGTTCCTGCATACCAGCCGGCACGACGCACACCAACTCGAACAACCACAACCAACACAACTACCACCACAACCTCCTCCTCTCCCTCTTCCTCTCCTTCTCCCCAGCTGCGACACGGTCGCAATCCCATCCTCGCAACGGCTTCTCAAGCAGGGCCACCACGATCTCCTTTCCCCACCGATTCATCCTCCATAGCCTCTGTCTCCACCGGCATCATCGCCCTTCCAGCAAACCCTCGAATCCCATCACCCAGTCTCCAACCTCACTACCCAGCCGCCGTCCCTCATCCCTCCTCCATCTCGCCTGAACCGCAAGTCCGAGTGAGCAGTCCCACACGCTGGAGTTTGCGCACCGCTCTCATCGGAGGAGCAAACCCTTCACCCTTTCGCCGAGGCAGAGCCCCATCCCAAACTACTTCCGTTCAGCAACGGCCCAGCGCTGCTAGATTGTGGAATCCTTCCAATTCGACGCCTCGATTCTTGCCGCACCATACGCAGGGAAATTATACCCAGAGGAATTGGACGCCGCGATCAACAGATGAGCAGAGGATACCGATAGCCATTCCATTAAACCATCCAGAGATCCGTCAATCTCGCGCCGGGGCTGCAACGGCTGGAGGGGATTATCCGCTCCTGACACTGCCGGAGAAGAGACAGAGCTTACATTCGGGTTCTGCGAGAGCGAGTTTGCAGGTTGAGAGGAGTGGGAGCTCGACAGGGACAAATCGCATTTCACTACCGAGGAGTGTGAGTATTGAGGGACGGAGTGGAGACGTTACACCAGTGACGATCAAGGTTGATAAAGGAAAGGGAGTTACATCTGAGGTTGAAGGATTCATCGAAGGGGGATTATTTCAAATCGAGAGGAAGGTTACCATTCGAGACTTCGCAGAGGCAAGTTCGCAGCAACCCGACGCAGGCATCTATTTCGATCGGAAGGGTAAAGGCAAGGAAATCATGTCAGACGAACGAGGAGCTTCAGCCATGTCCGGGGATTTAGAAAGGGGTCCAAATCAGGGTTATTCATCTGGTGGAACAGCGAATCTCCCTCGGCCAGGCAATGCGTCGAATCTATCGCTACAATCTGGAATTGGAGGCGCATTGACTGATGGGACCTCGATCGTCGGCTCGGACGGACCAGCAGGAGATCCAGGGGAGGAATGGGGGCCTCAGCATCCATGTTTCCCACACATGAATCCTCACGTCCCTTTGACATCGGAATTGTATCAAACGACACGCATAATACGCATTCGTCGGGACTGGATGATAGAAGGAGATCTTGCACCTACATTCTCGAATCTCTATCCTGAGATCCTGGAACCAGCTGGTGTTTCGGAGCAGGACTTTCGAACGATCGTGGAGAAAATTAACAATGAACTCATTCCTGCCTTTTCGCCGTGGAATGTGAGGAATATCGTGGATGGTTTCATGGGACTCTTGACCGGGTGGTTATGGGATGACTTTGGTCTCACCGGTGTCAAAAGTCGACTGAGAAACGTGGAGAGATACCTGGATGAGTGGAATAGAGAGATGGAAGGCAAGAGTAGGGATGGTCAGGGGAGTGCACCGCAAATTGTGCCGTTAAGGAGAACGGGGTACATGAATGTAAGTTTGTTCGGATTACTCTTACACATATTCTCTGTCTAACATGTAACCTAGCTCGACTTCCAAGTCCCCGACCCAGAAATCTCTTACGCTGCTCAACAGGCGGAGGATCGAACGAACAGCGGAATATCACGACCTTCTCAATGACCGTGCGGAAAATGACCCCCAAAAACTACTTCTCAACGTAATACAACATAACATAGCAAAAAACCGACAATATCTAATATCAAAAACCGAACCGCAACAAAGCGACATAATTCTTTTCTTTTTTTAAAGAAAACGGTGTAATACAATGACGACGGTGGTGGAGAGGATGCAGATGGTGTAGTGAATTGTAGTGTAGTGTGGATGGATGGAATGGATGCTTGGAATACCCCCATACCTCAAAACCGAGGTTTTGTTTTTTTGGAACATTGTGCTTTTTGTTTTTTGCTTTTTTTTGCTTGTTTCTGGAAATTGCGGAGGGCGTTTTCTTTTAACTATTAAGAATTCCGGTGACGGAAGGCCGCCGGTGTAGATGTAGGAGATGATGTCAGAGTGTGGAATTGAAATTATTTTTTGGAAGCATAGCGATGGTTTTTTTTGCTCTTGTCTTTGTCTTGCTTTTTTCTCCTTGTACTGTACTTGTGTTGTACGTGTACGTCTATGTTATTGCATAGTCTTGCTTTTCGTCGTTGTGTGATGAGAAGCTGCAGGCATGGTCTTGTAGTTTCGCGGGAGGTGAGGTAGAGGTAGAGGTAAAGAGGTGGGAAAGAAGAAGCATGCAGAAGCGAATGTTTTATTTGGGTAGAACAAGAGTCGGTGTAGAGAGAGTGTGTGAGAGAGGAAGGAGGGACTTATAATTTAAAATTATGTTTTAAAAAAGGATAATTCGAAACTTCGCAAATGATGTACCTGTACTCTGAACATGTGAGTGAGTCTCATCATCGTTGCAGGGAATCAAGGATGGGATGGGATGGGATGGGATGGGAAGGGAAGGGAAGGGAAGGGAAGGGAAGGGAAGGAAGGAAGTGTTTTGTTGATGCTTGACTGAGAAGATCTATATCTATTTCATAGCATCTATTGCATGGGCAAAACCTTCTTTCGCCGCAAATCTGCAAGAGAAATCAATCGTTGAAAACCCGTGAGCGAGCGTATGTCCATTACACCATGTCGCTTTGTGTAGGAGGGCAGCTGTTTGATCAGCAGAAGCATCAGTGTAACCGCTTTCAAGGCCATCTTGCCTATCACATTTACTCGTCGCAGACGCTGCCATATATGACTACATTTAGCGATGCCATAACACTGCCTCGTTCCTTTAGAATTAAGTCAACGTAACCCCCCAAGACTCTCAAAAGATGTTCTAGGCATCTTCAGGTCGAAACATCTATGTAAGCTCTCCTAAACAAAAGCCATGTTAGTAACAGCACTCGGAGCGCACCCACCCAGTAGTAATCTTTTTGACTTACAGTCTGATCTCAGGCTTTTCCTATTCTCCATAAAATGCAGAACTTCAAAGTTATCCAGGAATTCCCTAACACTGGCAATCTTCTTCCCATTATCCGCCACCACAAACTGCATGATATAAACATTGCAATATCGATCACCGAGATCTAGGTCTGAACCGTCTGAACCTCGACCTGGACCAATGCGACCATCAGTGACCGCTTCAATAGCCACCCGTTGCCCTTCTGCCGTAACCCCCGTGACCTTGAAAGTGAAGGTGTCGAATTGTCCGAGCATGGCGCTGACATTGTTCATTTGCTCGTTGGCTGGTAGGGTTCCTGCGTAAGGTACTTTGTCTGGTCGGCCGAGGACGAACCATGTCGCTGTGCTATCTAAGAGAGATCTCATGCCGTCGAATTCGCGCTGGTTGAGGTGCTCGCAAAACCGTAATACGAGGGCCTTGCTGGATTGGGTGGTCACATCAGACGACGAGGACGATCCGTGCTGAGGAGGCTCCATTGTTGTTTTGTTTTGCGCTTTTTCTTCTTTTTCAAATTTGTTGTAAGTTTGCAAGAAGGGGAAGTGAAGGATTTGGTTATTATGGCTTTATACCTAGTTGACATGCCTTACACAGTTACCTACTTTAATACCAACAACCGTTGAGCGTCAAAGTTTCATTTCGCGAATAATGATTAGCGCATGACCCATATCGACTCAGTTCGACATGGCTAAGTCGATCCACTATAACCTCGGTTGTCCCGTAACCTCTGCCGAGATGTCACCCGCATGTGACTTCATACAAGAAGACTTATGTTGATTAGATTTTTTAAATAGGTAGATAGTTAATGCAAGAACAGTCAATGGGTAAAAAGAGAGAATACTTTCTGAAGCATGCCGGAGTTGTTGGGAGGCAAGGTGAATCTTTCCCCCCTCCCCCCTCCGACCTAAATAATATATTGATTTCGATTAAAGCTAAATTATCAATATTGGTATCTAGACCTATAAAAATAAGCCGAAATGTTCTTATTTGATTTTCTTTTACTACTTTTACTCTCGCGATACCTTCTTTCACCTTCTGAGTCAATTGAAAGGCTTTGGCCATATATGTTGCAAATCACTTCTGTCGTTTGAAGGTTCAAGAGATCACATCATCTAGCAATAGGCTCATGATTGGTCTTTAAGACTCGCACAATCTGGGACGTATGGTTAGAAGCCATTTTCTGGTTATTCGTACATGTGAAAGCCCTTCGCAATGCTCTGTCTGGCCATATAACCACCTGCCGTTGTTTACCCGAACAACACACAAATGCCGAGCCGAAATCTACCTACGTATATAAATTAAAATAAGCCAGTTTTTGTTCAACTGCGGTAGGTTGCGCCTGTAGAGTGTTCAAGTCAAACCGTTGGTAAAAAGAGGATTAAGAGAGAAAAGCGACTGGTCACCAACTGACATGAAACAAAAATTCCATTGCAGAGGGGTTTTGCACATTTTTTTTAATATATATTTTTATTTTACTTTTAGGGGCTCTTTGATTTACAATATCTAAAACCGAACATGTCAAGACCTTTCCGCTAAAGCAGGTTGTCCTTGTGATTTTTACCACTTTACAATTCCCCGATAGTTAAGTTCTTCCTAGGGGAACAAATCCACCCTTTAATTACTCGCTTTCAATGTTTTCTTCCTCCTCCTCTCCCCCTTCCTCACCGGCGACTCTACCTCCTTCGCCTTCTCCTTCTCCCCATTCGTCCCCCTCCGCCATCCAGCCCCTTCGCCGTCAACCTTTCAATCCTAACATCCTCCTTCCACGCCCTAAACTCCTTACCACAACCTAACCAGTACCTTCCCATCGACATCTTCAAATTCGGATAATCCCTTCCGTTTCTCAAATCCTGATCAACACACCAAATATGAAAGGCAATCAATTGACTGGCATGATTGAGTTCAATATCAGCCATGGACTTATCTTGCTTAGCAGCAACCATATTGAGCGGTTGAAGATACACCCAGAGGTGGTTATAGGGCTCCCAGACGATGGTGAAGAGGATTTTCATCTCGTTTTGGACGTCGATGAAATCTTGGCGGTGGGCTGTGAAAGACATCATGTTTTCATGGGTGGGGGGCAAGGAGTGTGAGCTAATGTTATCTTGTATTAGAGAGATGTGGATTGAAGCGGTAGTCGCAGAAAGGTGGTGGGTTTGAGGAGGGCGAAACTTACTACTTGATATTTCCGCCAATGCTGGGACAGAGTTCATCGAGGAGGGCACCGTCAGACTCGGAATCGCCCTTGACGATCTTGAGATTGTCGAGGTCTTGAATGTGGAGGCCTTCCATGATTGTCGATGTATGGGTGATGCTGTGTGCTTATCGATAGATTCTGGGATGAGGTTGATGGAAGGAAAGAGTAGTAGCTCGAAGCTTGGCGTGAATAGCCGAAAGAAATTGGGCAGGAGCCTTTCTCTCCCCGCGCTCCTTCTAGCTCAAGTGATTCTTGAGATGAAACAGTTGCTGGTATCGGTTTTTATATCGTGACCGAGGAAAGTTGCTCAGCAGGTCTCTCACAGCTTTCGTAATTGCGAGGTGGCGTGTGTTGGGGCATATGGCATTCGGCGTTTGTAAATTATGAGGTAATGGGCATTATCAGGCGCAAAGTCGTGAAAGTCTTAGGTTTTCACTTTCATTTTGAGAAAATGGTAGTCGATATACCCGGGTAGTGAATTCAATGAGTGTGGGGGTTGTGAGCCTGCTTCTGGACTAGAGGGCGTGAAGTGAGGTGGAGGAGAGCCAAGAGATGAAGTTCTTGCCCTGAGATTCTGAGTTCCACTTTTTTGGTTGGCGGGGCGATTGCAACAAACGGACGTCAATACTGATGAGTAAATGTACGCTTTTCCACAACATCAGAGGGAGCTGGTACTTTTTGATTTTGCAAATTTTACTTCTGAGTATAAGAAGAGATTGTAAGTTTATTTTCGGTATTTACCAGTCAAATATCAGCGTTGTATGAATGCGTGAAGTTTTATAGTCAGTGACGCAAGGCCACCACAAACCATCAAAAATGACAGACCTTTTAGTTTTATCAGCAAAGAGCACTTAAACTGAAATATATGTGGCAGTAGAATAGACAGGAGTATTTGCCATGGTAAGTAAAATCTAATCTAGGAGAGTATGCGCATGGTTCGATGGTGTACTTGGCGTGGAATACTGTATGATACACACTTCTCTGAATGAGTATTCTTCAGATGGATGTGTCAGTTAAGGCGTCTTTTCGCATCACTTGCATCACTATACAATCACAGGGCATGGATTTTATACTTTTAAATGATTGGGATCTTGAATCCCCATGAGTGATGAGCTAGCTTTCCCTCGCGAACTTGGCGAGATCAAGGTATAGAGGATATGATTACAGTTCACATGAGCGAGAGTAATATTGGCAAGACAAATGAAAGCCCGGGGGAAAGTTCATCTTAATGAATTAATTACAAATGAAGACTATCGCCCTTATCATTAATCATCGCCAACAATATTTGAGGTTCGAAATGTGCATTGAACTCACTCTCTCACCTGTTCTGGAAGAAACGACTAGAATTACTCTCTTGAATATTCAAAAGTGATAAAGGAGCCTCCGTGATTCTATGAATCCAAATCTGTCATTTTTTAAGTAGCGAGGCCACGCCTACATCAACGACAGGAAGGGGTCGATAGGTAGACAATTTTATCGCTACAGTGGGAGAGAACAAGAATACCGAGACCAAAACCCTATGATCTCAAGTTGACAGACAAGATTAACTCACCCTAAAACACACACAGGTAATCCTTCTCGGCACATTACCTACTCCAATTCACCTAAAAAACATCTGTAACAAAAGGTCTGAAATAAAAATGTAAGGTTGCGTTGCGACTTGCAGCATGAATCCCTCCCTCTCCCACTCCACTCTACCCACACATGCGGCCATGCCTAGAGAATCCCGAAATCAAACGACAACCACCAGAGATGTCAAAAAGTTCGGAACTAGAAACACTACAAGAACCCTCTCCAACTTACCCTTACAGTTCTCAAACTTCTCTTCTTCCCCATAAAAAAGATCCCCAGATAAGGTATGTCTCAAACACTTGCATACGCCCTCTTAGATTCCCATTATTAGCGGGTCCCATACTGGACTGGACTAACTACCAGACACTCCTCCATCCAGGCGCTTCTAACCGTTTTCCCACGAATCCTACAGTACAATTCCTGAACGTGCGTGCCACTTCCTTCTCCACATATGTACAGAATGGAATCAATCCCTCTCGAACCGTGCTGCTGCGGCGCTGCATGAGATAGATCTTTGCGATAGGCTCAATATCAAGAAATGTGGTCCACGGCCAAAACGTGTGATACATGTTTGCATCATCACATACATCAAGCATTATGCAACGCAAAGAAAGTTGCGTGATTTGTGTATACAGTATCTTGTCTTTGAGCCATTGGTTTGATAACTTGTGGTGTTCCACCATGATATCTCCCACTATTGTGCTTTGCGGTCTCTTCGGGTGAATTGGGTCTCTTTGGCTGCACCAGGAGGTCAGGTTGTACGCATGATGATCAGATGTCTATGATATGCCATGACTGCCTGCTTCGCCCCCTCGAATTCGTACTTCGTGGTCTATCAAGAAATAATGATAAAACTTTCAGGTTTTGAACAAGGAAGTGGAAATTTGTGTCAGACAGGATAGGCTTTCGAAAAATCAATGTTCCATATTATCAACCTGTCTCCTCTCTTCTCTTAACGCCGTCTCCAGCCCGTTATTTCACGTTTTATGGACTAGTTTTCCTGCTCGCCTCTGCACGTAATTATGCAGGGAAAGGAAAAGGGAAGCAGGAAGCAAGCCATTATTTCCCTGCTAATCTTTAACAAAGTCCAGACCCTGATTTTCCTAGCTTCTGAGACCTCGAGATGGCGTCTTCACGCCCTCGACACCCCATTATCAGTAAGATCCACTTACATCTATCTCTCCACTACTCAGGATGGGAGGAGCCAAAAAGGTGGATGTTCTCGGACAAAACATGACCGCCCACTACATCCCCGGAAAATCCGACGAATAAGACTTCCTCGTCGAAAAGAAAGATGAAACAAACCGCAACTGCAATATTGCTCGGACCGTTTTATCAACATGTCCATTTGACGAGCGGCGCCAAAGAAAAAAAGAAAGGAAAGGAAAGCAAACCATATCCACGCTAGGCTCTAGTAACACCAGTATTTCTACGCTCCAGATAAAACCTGGGCTGAAGAACGTAGGAAGTACTAGGTATGTACGAAAAGGTTGGGGAATCCCAGTTTCGAGTTTGACAGGCAGAAGGCAGAAACAAAGAAAAAGCCGATGACATGCGCCAGTCTGTCAGCCCTTTAAACACGCAAGTTCGAGTCACTACTCCGAGGAAGGAGGAGAAGGAGGAGGAGGGTCTGAGCAGGTTTTTCCCCCTCGTCGTTCTGGTAGTCGCATTCAAGGATCGATGCGCTTCAAGAACGCTTATTCTGTGGTGCGGATCCCTGAGTAGCGGCGTCAAATAATGATGGGTCGGGCAAGGTAGACGATGGCAAAAAGAGGAGAAGCAAAAAGAGCTCAGCTGTACTTCCGTATTTTGGGAGGGATTTCAGTCACAGGATCTACCTGTCCTTGCGTCTCGTGATGGCCTTTTCCCTGGTTGACGAGAGACGGTGAGGCCACATGTACATACTCTACAACCCAACCTCCTCCCTGACCGCTGAAAGGTTCACCCAAAAGCAAGATTATGGACTGACTGGCCTTGTTCGTCTTCTTTGTCTCCGTGCTGAGGAGGAAGAAGGACACATCGTGAAACCTTGATATCGATTAGCATGTGCTATATTTCCATGTAATATGGACATGCTCTCGAGTAGTTAGTCTCCCTCCACGTCGCCTATCGAAGAGTTAGCTTGCTAGTAGCCTAATTCTCCGGAGTGAAGGAGGCCAATGAGGAGGGTGAAAGAAGGACCAAAATAATTATGCTTCTTACTTGCCGAGGCGACTTGACTTGTTCTGAGTTTCTTGGGCCGAATTAAGCGCATCCATCTACTTCGACTCGGGACTTAGATGGAGTGCTGTACCTACTGTAGGACGAAATACGACAAGACCGAGATCGCCGTTGGGAGGTGGAAAGGAAGGTTCCTTGTTCCTTGAAAGTATGTTGCTGTTCACCGTCTGGTGCAGTTGACGAGGTTGATTTTCATGGAACTGGAGTCAGAACCAACAATCACTCACTCACTCACCCCGGACTCTCCGATGTCAATCGCGGTGCTGTATCGAAAGTCCAAATCTAAAAATAGCAGATCCCGTGAGTGGTTCGCCTCCTCCGTCACTCGAGCCACAGTTGAAAGGGACAATTTTGACCTCGGGCAGATCCGAGTGTCGTTGGTGGTGCAAAGCAGCAAAAGTGTGGAAAAATGTGGGCATCTCTGGGCAGCTTCGCCACACTTTCTCTTCGGACTCTTCCCCTCCACCACCATCATCGAAGGCCCGATGGAACACATCACCCGCCATTCCAGCTACACAGACACCACACCACGTACCCATGTACTGTACACACGTACCACCCACGCCTCTGAGCGACAACGATGATGCCAGAAACAGCCACTTTTGGGGATTTTTATGTGTGGATTTTTGGTTTCTTTTCTTTTCCTTTCCGTGACAGCTGCAGCACTTGACGGAGGTATCTTTTTTAGGGGGCGGGCACTCATGGCATAACGGTCGCGGAATAGATTTTTGCGCCTTTTTTTGGTTTCCCAGTTCCACAACTTCCACCTCCAAACATCCGACTAGTCTCGATGGCTTTTTCGCTCTCCAGCCAATCAGCGGGCTGAAGTGGCATATCTTCGCAAAGCTCACCTCCTCGACCCAGAAGACGTCGACGAATGGGACTTTCAAGATGCCCTGCGACCTCACCTGACTTGCAAGTATCATCCACCTCAGCAAGGATCTTGCCCTTCCCGTCTGCTGTCGACAGGTCAGCGTGTGTCCGACGATTGCGAGAGCATTCGAGACGAAAACGACGATGCGCTTCCCGGTTGGCCTTTTCCCCAGATGGTGGATGATTACGAAGTATGGGACGGACCAGAAGGGCCTTCCTTTCACCATGAATATGCAGGAGAAAGGCTGCGCTTCACCTTCTGGGTCGGAGGTATATCTGTTGGGAGAGGAGGTAGCATCAACAGACGCAGGAGACGCAAGAGGAGGAGGGGATACTGGTGGTGGGAAGGGTGCTGAGAGGCGCGATGATATATGTGCAATGTTTCACTATCACTATCACCATCGCCATTATTGTCCAACATGAAGAAACATGTGCTAATGATCCCCCTCCCTCATGCAAGTCATCCGAGGAATCATCCAATTTGGGTTGTTCGAAGTCTGAGAGCCAAAGTATCGCCGGCAGTCGGATGGGGATGGCTGGCTGGGTTTGATGGCCTCAACCATATCTTGTGTGGGATGGATGGGACTATGGAAGGTATGGGAATCAGGATGAAGGGGGGAAGAGGGGAGATCTTCAGCCCTAGCCTCTGGCTCGCTTTCTCACTCTTAAACTCTGGTTTCATCAACCTGTTTATGGCATCTCACTGGGGAATCTCGTTTCCTGTAATCTCCAGGCTTCCCCAAAGCGTGCTCATGGCTGCTCATGGCAATCAAACGCGGTGCATGGCTCTCGAGAAGACGCGAATAGGCTTCTGGAAAGCATCCATTGCTGGCTCGTTCTATGAGCACCACATTCCCCCATTTTACCCATTCTGCCCATCGGCCTAGGACGTGCACACACTTATGTCTTCCCTGTGCGTGCGTGCATGCATATTGCATGAGCAGCCCCAAATGCAGCGAATGCAGAGTGCAGTCAAGTCTCGCCCTCAGCTCCGGTCGTCGTCGTTTGTCCTGCATGCTGCTAAGGGGAAGAAAAAACGAGAGTCGCAAAACACCGCCCCGTCCAGCAAACCTTGGCCCTGTTAGCCGAAGCCACCGTTCCAAGGTCCAAGATGTCTCTTAAGGCGGCCCTTTCGCCTCATATCTGATTCTTGCTTCTTCACGACACTCGTCAGGCGCGCCAACTATTCCCTCGTCTCGGGACCGCCAGCAAAGACAGTCATACCATAGTCAAGCTTCCCTTATACTGTCTGTCGCCTCTTTTTTATATCTTTGTTTATCCCGTGCTCTTCTTCCCCATCTTCTTTGACTGCTGTGTTTCCTTGAATCTAAATCGCCTGCCGTACATATCAATCCATTCAAACATATACTACGAAAACGACCTCGCCAACCGCCCGCCGCTGCCCCTCCAAGATACCCGCCGTCGCAACGTCGCTTCACCCCACCACACCTCGCTGAATTATCTCGCGATGCCTCCTCAACTCCTCCCTGCGTCGGCTGCTGCATTTGCACCAAGAGCTTCTTCAGTCAATGTGGTCTTGAGTTCCAAGGTCGAGCCATGGTTAACACAGACCCTCAAGCGCATCAACCGCATCAAGCGACCACTCAACAGTGTTCCCCAACACCAAAGATGCCTGACCGAAACTCTGTCGTCCCCAAATGCCATCTGGACTTTAACCTCCCTCATGCTGCAAAAGGCACCGGAAGCTGAGCTAAGAAGAGACTCGAATCCGCTCGTCGAAGGATTGTTCAACTATTCATTTCTCCACGTCGAGGCATATATCGTGCATGTCGACATGGTCTTGCGGAACGAGGTCGCCTACAAGCTGACGCCTGATACCATAGAGTCGCTGATCGAGCACCACAAGGACGTCCATTGTATTGACATCGCAGCCAACACCTACAACTGGTCGGAGAAGGAGCAGCAAGTCAAGAAGCTACACGAGGAGTTCATCCAGTCTATCAACAAGTTTGTCTACCGAACCCACGTCTCCGCTCTGGAAGGATTGGAAGAAGATGGCGCGGGAGAGTTGCTGTGTGGCAAGAGTGAGGAGGTCAAGAACAACATTATGAACTTGTTCCTCCCATTGCTGCCTCCTCCACCTCGCGTTGTTGACGTTGTTCGACCACCAACTCTGTTGCCTAGCTCTCCAGCGAGCAACTGGTGGTCGCAACCAACTCTTCAATCCTCAACACCCGCACCCGTCGATTCATGGAGAGTCCTTCCCTCAAGTCCAAGCACCACATCATCAAGCGATTCAAATTCGCTGTGGGTCAGCATGGGCTTGAACGAGATCCAGCTACCGTCCCCCGCGCCATCGTTCAGCCAACCCTACTCAACAGCTGGAATGTACTACTCCTCGCCACAAGTCACAGCCTCTATCCCTGCACTCCCACTTCCAAGCATGCTTGCTCAACAGCAATGCGGCATGGGCTTCGGTGGTTTTGGTGGCTTTGGCTGGGAACGGTACCAGGACTATGCGATGATCTGACAACCAAGGCCCAGTACGTTCACCAACTACTCTACTGCCCACTCCGGGTACTAGCAAGGGCACCAACGGATCATCTCCTTGACCTGCCTTCACCATATACCAACTGTATCATTACGCATTGGGGCGGGAACTTTTCTTAGCGGCATCTGACCAGACTTGCGGGGCATTTTCCAACGGCGTTTGGCATCAACCATCAACTTCATCAGCGACTGAGCGATATTATATCCTGGTTCCACAGCACTCCACTTTTGCTATTTCTTTTGCAACCTCAGTACATAATTGGATACCACTTCCCTTTGTCATCTGAACTTTTTAGCGTAGCGAGTTATTTGATTTGTTTGGGCTATCAACCGCTAGCTCGGCTCTGGTTTTGTTTTCCTTATCAGCATACCAACGGCAGGACCATAAGAATTGGGCAGGATTTTTCATTTGTTGGGCATTTATAAAGACAAGTACCTGAAGAAAAAGGGAAACTACGCAGCAATGCAGGGATTGTTATGGGCGCGTCAGGATACACCGTCATTATCGCATTTTTTGTTTCAAAACAAAGATCGATCTTCCTTTTATCTTTTTAACGTCGTTACGTTTTGTTTTGTCTGCGGTTTTTCAGCTTTATACCCCCCTCTTGCGACGATTGTTTTGGTTTTCTTCTTCTCGAAGATCTGGGTTTTTGGTTTTGGATGGATTTAATGATTGGAGATGGATGTTTTAATGAGCCCGACGATCTTTTGTTATGATTCCTTTCTATCTTTTTTACCTCACCTCGACAAACTTTTGTTTTTTTCGAGAAGCGGCCAAACCATTGATGGCTTGATGTCTCTTTCGTTTGTGTAGCCTCGGAAACATCAGAATGCGAGAAAGTAGGGAGGGATATGAGAGGTGCATCATCTCAACGGGTCTACTTTGGGTTTTTTTTTGGACATCAAATCATGAAAATCGACACACCACATGACTTCAGATCAACTTTCGGAAAAAGACACACGAACAACATCGGATACAGCATTGGGAGGAAATTCTCGAAATACCGGGCCAGGGATCATCGATAATCTGCGATCTTCGATGCATTTACTGGTGGAGCCTACGCTTGCGTGGCTGACATTCAATCGGACGTTAATACTCGACTGGAGGGAACAACAGAACGCCGTTGATCGGTTAATAAATGTTCTTTTTCCAAGTTGAGAACTTTGCCGGATTTTCTTTGGCCTTCTTTCGCCTGCGATACACCACACCTCGCCTTTCACACATACACGAGACGGTACAGATACATTAATATCAATACGTTTTTTTTTCATCTTCAATTCCATCCTCCACTTCAACCACACCACTATTCTTCGAGTACGGACGATATAAACCTGCTAGACGGGTTCGACCGGAAAAGGAATATGGCTTGGAGATGTGGGCATGGGAAAGGATTTGAAAACGGTAGTGGAAACTCCAAGGCGCAAGAAAGAAAAAGGAAAAAAGGCTGTAGCTCATCTCACTATATTCCCATCAATACCCAACCATACCCACTACAGACAACACACACACTCCATCCCCTTTGCACCAAATGGAAAAAGCGGCGGGGTGTCAGTTGTAGTGGTAGGGTTATTGATGAGACCGCTCCCCCACTGAAAAGGAAGAACTGGTTTTCTTTCTCGCTCGGTGACCATGGGGAGTATGGGATGCTGGGTTCATTGCGCGCTTTAGCTAGTTAGTCAAATCGCTCGCTTCGCCTCTATTCTAGTGTTTTAACTGTAATGCAATATGATAAAAAAAAAGTATCTTTCTACAAAAAATATTCAGGAAATTGCTGAGCCTCTTTTTTCCTTTCGTGCTTCTTCTTGCCTTGCCTTCTTGCCTTGCCATGCCTTCCTTGCCTTCCTGCCTTCCTGCGTACCTATTATCTCTCTCTCCCCAAAAAGAACCCCACCAAGATGTTTCAGATTCTTCCTCCATGCCTTGTTTCTTGTTTGTTTCTCTCTCTCGGTGGCAAGTTCCATTCGTAATTCAATGCGCGCATGCAATGCAGCCTGTTTTTATTCTTGGACCGCCATCCACTCGTCCTCGTCTATTTCTGGCTATTTCTGGTTGTTGGTAGACGGCGACGTGTCGTCGTCTTCTGCTGGGACTTTCTTGTTTTACAGTTACCATTAAAACAACCTACCCTGTACCCTGACACCCTGACCTGTCGTAAAAAAAAGAATAGAGATAGTCGTTGACAATGTGTTCAGACAAAAAAAGAGACTGGGTTAATTTTGATATGAGAGTCTTGTTTTCATTGCCTTGTTTTATATTACTATTCGACTCCCATTGTAGTACTTGAGCCATAGTATCCTCACCTGAGACTGAATACCCTATTCCTACATGGTAGATTTGTCTTTCACTCCCCGCACCGGCCGTCTTCTTCCAGCTTTTTTCGGTCCCTTTCGCGAACGACCAGAGACACCGACAGGAATTACCAAATCCCGAAGCTCCTGGTTCATAGGGATTCCGAAGATGGGTGACCCATAGCTAACTAGCGCAACCTTCTGAACCGTTCTGATTTTCTGGTCGGCGAATCCAGCGAACAGCGAACGAAATGATGACGGCCAACTGAATCCTTCCGTTATAGCGGGGAGCGATGGGTGTAAAAGCTCGGTATCAACGATGATATAGAGCAGAGGAATTCCCCGGAGGACGGATGCGAGTACCTTGAATCAATCAGACTCTGTCTGTGCTCCCCAATAAGATGCCAGCCGTCTGGAAGAGTGTCGTCTTGCTAGACGAGGCTGATGTCTTTCTGGAACAGCAAAGCCTGGATGATTTGCGGCGAAATGCTCTCGTGTCGATTTTTCTGAGAGTCCTCGAGTACTATGATGGAATACTCGTACTCACCAGTAACCGTGTTGGAACATTCGACGAGGCTTTCAAGTCTCGTATCCAGCTTGCGCTTCACTATCCAAAACTTGACCACGTGAAGCGAGCAAAAGTCTGGGAGAACTTCATCGAACGACTCGAAGACCTCAAAGAAGAGAACATCGACTTTAATGACCTGAGAGATAACGTTGAGGAGCTTGCCAAGAATAGGATGAATGGGAGAGAGATTCGGAATGCCGTCACACTTGCTCGACAGTATACGCAGTGGAAGTCGACGAAACTGAATTTTGCTGAACTGCAAGATATCATCAAGATATCGGGGCAGTTTGATATATACTTGTCTGAGCTAAATCGCAACATAACACAAGACCAACTTGCCCAGGATGATGGATTGAGGTTGGCAGAGGCTGATAGATAGGAAGTTGATTCGATGAGAGCTAGCTGCACCGCCCAACTGTTATTACTATTTCGAGATTTCATAAAATAGTTCTGGTTCTCAAAGTATCCCAAAACGCTGTCGTAGAAATTTGTAGGGGAGCAAACAAGCAAGCTTTAGAGATGCAAAACATTGATAGGGAGCGTGACGCTGGACGGTGGAAGTACTGTATAAATCAAAATTCGACAGGAAATAATCCTGCCCTGGTATTCAACAAGTACTCGTTCCAACCCACCTTAGCAAACACCACTAACCTATCAGGCTATTCTCAAATAATTTTCCTGCCCATGATGTGCTTCGGCCTCAATTCATTCTTGAACCAACTTCAATGCCGGCGAATAGCTAGAAAGACCCCCCAAAACCTATCAAATCCCACCACAAAACTCATCCACTATCTTAATCGTACATCATTTCTTGGTCGGTTTCATATTGAACTTATAACATACATTTGATGGTGGAAAGAAAATCTCACTCTATTTTTATGAGTTTTGTTCACTATAAACTGTTTTTTTTGTATATGCATGTTTAAGAATGTAAATAGAATGATTTCAAAAAATAAGGCCTTCCAAAAAAGAGAAAAGAGGTAAGGCTAGTAAGTAGTTGGAAGTGTACCAGCGTACTAAACAAAATAACGAAGCAACGAACGCAATAATGCCCCTATATACCGTCCCTCAATACTCGACCCAACTCCCCAAACTTAAGTACCTACCTGCCCTCCATACGCCCTGCTCCAAAGTCCAAACCTCCTGCTCCAAGTCCAAGCACCCTGCCATTCTCTCTTCCCATCAAAGATTGAAGCGTCATCCCCCAAAATGATAGAATAGACGAATCTACATATCCTTCTTATAAGCATGCTCCGGCTTATGCGTAGTCTCATAATCCACATGCACATAAGCCCTCTCAACATCCGGCAAACTCTCCAACTTAATCTGCAACTCCTCCGCAACATCATGCGTATGCCTCAAACTCCTCTCCGGATTCATCACCACATCGACCTCCGCGATCAGCCTGGGGCCAGAGTGATACACCCTCACGGTATCGATGCCCTCAATATCAGGCGAGTGCGTGAGACAGACGTAGGTGATAAGTTGTTGCGTTTCGACGTCGGCCGAGATGCCGACGAGGAGCATGAATTCGCCAAAGGCCGTGTGGAACCAGATGGTTGAGATGAGGAGCGAGAGGATGATGGCGCCCATGGGGTCGATCCACCATTTTAGTTTGGAGCCGCCGACGGAGGTGAGGATACCGAAGCCGTTGATCAAGAGGTCGTTGCGGTGGTCTTGCCAGAGGATATCGATTTGCTAATGAAGAGAAAAAGAAAGATACATATTAGCGAGAGTGATTTTTTATTGTGATATTTTGGAGTATGTGAGGCAGGTAAAGTACTACTTACAGAGTATTTATCTTTTAACGCCCAGCAGTAGAGGAACAGTGCAAATTTGGTGCAGAAAGCTACGGCGACGGCGAGGACGGAGGGGAGGTTGAAGGAATGCGTCTCGGATTCATTACCTCCAGCCAACTGCTGGATAGAGAAGGCAATGATGATAAACGAGACTGCAATCATGAGGAAAGCAAAGAAGACATTCCCAGCCGTTTCCAATCTTGCTTTTCCTGATGGGAATTTACTCGGATCGACCTTCTTGACGGCTCGATGGGAGAGAATCAACATCAAGTTCGAAAGCGGATCGAACACCGAATCCGCCATTGTGGTAAACAACGAGAGGGATCCGGAAGAGACAGCACCGTATAACTGCAATCCAGCCAGCACGATATTCGCCGCGAAAGATCCATAAACCGCAATCTGGAACTTCAGATGATCCTGCCCAGCCTCGATCTTCGCATCCGCGCAATGATCCGCCACGGGCTTCAACATCTTCTCAATCTTCTCATTCTGCGCCTCATAGAACTTCTGCAACTTCCTCGCCTTCTGTGCATTGCCATTGAACTTGATCGGGCCAAAGCCATCGCGCTTTCGCGATGTGTTAGCTGCGATCTGCTGGAGTTCGTCGGGGTTCTTGAGGGCCGAGGAGAGCTTGTAGGGGTCGTTTTCACGCGTGTAGCGCGGTGGTGGTCTTTGCCCTTCGAGATCGCTCATGGCGTGGGATGCGTTGCGGGAGATGGGATCGTGGGTTCCTACTGCGTCTGCTTCGAAGGCTGTTGTTGCGGCGGGTTCTTTGGATAAATGGCTTGGGATGGGTGTGTGATTCCCTGCGCGAGACTCGGTGGGATGGAGGTGAGCCATGGCGATGCTATGAATGCTACTGCCGTCTGTGGTTTGTGCCATGGTGAATATTGTTGAGGATGGTTTGCGGGTGTAACTGGTGAATGTGTATGTGAGGGGGAAGTGGGGAGCTTAAGGCTGTTGGAGCTTGAGAGCTCAAGTTGCGAGAGAAAAAGGAGATGAAGCAAATAAACAGATGGAGATGAGGAAGACGGAAATAATGAAATAGATGAAACTGAAGCCCTAGATGAGTGAGAATAGCAACTTTGCTTTTGCGTGCGCATCTACTCCGTAGGTACGCTACGCTACCTACCAACAGTACAAGATCAACGAGCTCCATTGACAACGTCGTAATCCCCTTGGCCACTGGACCCCACGTGGGCACAAGTGACAAGTGATGCAGCAGCTTGAAGTGTGGTGGGGGGAGCGGTACAGTAACATTGTTGAGAAGGAGGCGGTCAAACTTGAAGCTATTCAGAGGTTCGTGGGTGCTGGAAAAGGCCATATTTTGGTGTTTAGATGTTTAGGGAAGACGGAGAGAGGGACGAGTTGAGGTTGATCAAGTTTCTCAGCCCATAGGGCTGATGTTGTGCCCGAAAACATCCGATTATCGCCGTGAGCATATGACATGCGCTCGGTAATTTTGTTGATGTTATCGTCATCGGCAGAGGACAAAACCCCATGTAAAAACAGCGTATTGTTTAAATGCTTATAACTATTAACCCGCCATATCGATTATATGTCATTCGGTCGATTACTTGAGATAGATATATTTGTGTATTGTGCTAATTGAGCAGTAGTGAGAACTTGTGACCTGGTTTATTCGATTACTTGCAATTCGAGGAAGCTGTTAACTTCACATAGATCAACCGAGCTCGACTTCTCCTCGAAAAGTAAATACAGGTCGAATAGTTGTAATTCGTAATTACTTGAGTATTATCACAATCCGCAAAACAATTTGATTATCCGTCCCATTTTGGGAAACCCAAACCAACCTCCTTTTAACAGACAAGCAGTAAACTCCCGCTACTAATAATACCGATTAAACATCGTTTTGATAGCTACATCTTTCCCCTTCAGGAGCTGCATTACCGCAATGAAGTGAACCCATGAAAGGCTTCCATACTGAAATACGAAACTCAGAGTCAATCTTACCATACATCACAAAAACCGATTCAAGAAAGCATCATCAACAATGAAGGTTCATCCATCTTTGATTTAGTAGGGTATCACCTTGCTAAACCATATCCTCATCCCAAAGATCTTCCCATTCCATTCCATTCCATCCCATCATCGAACCCTTCATATCCCTCATGTTCATCCCACCCTTCCATATGTACCAGCAGCGCAACAGATGCATGCCAAACCGCAAAAACAAATTCTATGCTCCTGCAGAGACATCTCGAGAAAAAAAAGAAAAACTAAAAACGCAACCAAAAAAAATCAAAAGACTATTGTACACATTAATTAAACATTAATTTCTCACGCAAGCGCATCCATTTCTTCCTCCGATGGCAAGGCCGCTGTCATGTGGGAGGGATAGGTTTCATCCTTCTCCCATTGAGCGCCTGAACCATGATAACTCGGCTCTTCGAATGTGATTGGTGTGGATGAGTCTTTGATGGAGGCTGGGTCCACATAGGTTGGCGACACGACTCCCTCGGAGCCATAGGGTAGAGATCTTGCTGGAATCTCACGCCCTTCACCACCCAATTCTCTTTTCAATACGTCTGACTGCCGGCGAGCCAACTGTTCCAGTTTCTCTACCGGATCCTAAGAAGAGAAGTAAGAAAGATATTTCCCGACTCAGTAATGAGAGTATTACCCATTCTTCTTGGGAGGGCACTCCAATGGCACCGGGTAATTGACCAGCTGCGTCCCTATCCTCGCCCCAGAAGCTTGGTCTTCTGATAGGAGCTGGAGTGACTGGCAGAGAGGGTCGTTCAAGCTCTGTTGGAAAGTCTGTGAGTTTGATGCTCCCCCGTCTCCCAGTAGGGCTGGACACATTTGAAATACCTGAGCCATATCCCTGCAATACTTGGATATTTCCCTTGCGATTCTTTTGCAAGTTTCCAATGTATCGTTCTATCTCAGGAATATCGTCCCAGGCATTTCCACGTCCATAGCTGCCCCACGGATCGGCGGGGGTGAGCGAGATGGTAGGGGTGGTTGGGGTGACGGGTTCTTTATCTGGCTCTGCAATAGAGGGCTCTGAGGCTTCGATCTCGGTGACTAAAGGTTTATCTTCTGGGAAGTAGCGAGTTGGGGTAGGTGCGTACTGCTCCCAAGGGAAAATTGGGGCAAGCTTCTGGTGAGTTGGAGTTTTTGGAACTTCATACCACATGTCTTTAGGAGGATCAGGATACTTCTCGGGTGCTTTCCACGGGGTCGGATCGGAGGACATGTCGTAGTGGGTGTCAGGGAAATTCGATGCTTCAGGCCGAGAGTCTATTGGAGGTGGAGCTCTGGAAGAAGATGTTAGAAAATGAAAACTTGATTAGATCAGTGATCAGGAAAACTTACTTGGAAGCATCCCACGACGAATAGGGCTCTGGCTGATTTCCCTGGTCCACATGGGTTTCCACTGCTTGTACGTAAGCTTCCTCCTCTTGAATGTGTGACGGTGCGAAATCAGATGTTGGAGTGTGATGATGATATGTTGGAGTTGGAGAGTGATGATATGTTTGAGTTGGAGAATGATGATGTGTTGGAGAATGCGTTGAACCGTGCGATGAACCATGCGAAGAATCGTGCGTTGAATGATGCTGGGAATGATGCTGGGAATGATGCTGGGAATGGTGCTGGGAATGGTGCTGTGAATCAGGTTGCGAATCAGGCTGCGAATCAGATCTTGATTCGTGCCATGATCCAGCCGATGATTCTTGCCTCGATTCCTGCCTTGATTCTTGCTTCCACTCATTTGATGGCTCAAACGTGGAATCATTTGATGATCCATGGAAGGATTCCTGGGTCGCATGTCGCCGAATGACTTCATTCTCGGAAAACGCTTGATGGGGAGCTTGAATGACGATAACTGGAACGGCTGGTTGGAACTCGCCCTTCGTGTGATACTGTACGATTGTCGCCGAGCCTTCAGAGGAACTTTCAGCCGACTGTTGAGCGTTAGTGTGTGAGTCCTTGCCCAAAGGGGCATTGTACTAACAGATTCTCGGAAATGTCTATCGTATACTGCCCACCATCTTCCCACCATCTCATCGTGTGGCGTTGCGCCCTTGTGCGCATCTCTACCCTCCGTCCATGGCTTTTTAGCACCGATGAAGTGGGCCATGCTGATACTCGATTGGAAGTGTCGATATGCAGGCAAGTACTGGTAGTGAGCGGATGGGGTAACGTTGTAGGTGAAACTGATCCGGTTGAAGGTGTTCTTGAAATGCATGTTCAACAGACCCTGATCTGCTCCGTCAAACGAGATGCCGCGCTGTGACATTGCACTCAGGGCATAATAGTCGCCCATGTTTGGGGTGAGAACCATCAAACCGGTATTGAAAATATCAGGCCATCCAATATCCGGTGCGGCAGAAAATGCAGCGGGGATATCAAACAGTTCATCGGGTGCACGAAGCGCAACTATATCTGCGTCGACGTAGACAATCTTGCGGAATTGAGTGAGCTTCCACAGCACAATCTTTGTAAAGGTAGAGTGTAGATCGGGTCGGCCCATGAGGTAGAGGTTTGCGGGGGATTCGTTGACCACACGTTCGATGGGGATAACCTGGTCAAAGACCGTCTGCAGGCGGTTAGTATTAGATTGAATTGGGAGATAGCAGGAAAGAGCAGAGCTTCTTCCTACACACATACCTTTAATTGATCGATTACACTCGCAGAGACAGTGTCGGGTGTGACAAGCACCACCACTTTCTTGGTTGTGCCCGCATCTTTGAGAGAGTGCGCCAGTACCAATGCACCTGCAATGACATTCTCGTCAGCGAAGATCCAGATTTGTACCACAAAGGAAACTGACCTGGAAGGTAGGTATCGTTTAGAAGAAGCTGTATACTATGTTAGTGAAGCTCGCGGAATTCAAGCAATTGGCACTAGGTGGGAGAGCTTACTGTCGCGTAGACATCTTCCTTGGGGGAACTCATTGAGCTTCCTGGTTCGGGTGCCCTCGCTGGTGTGGGAGAAGTGGAGGAGGACGATGCTGGAGATGGCAATTGGAAGGTTGTAAAGCGGCGCAGACAACAACTTCACCGAGCATTCATGAATGTCGTCAAGATCGCGACAGAGTGGGAGGAGGGGGAGGAGAAGAAGAAAGATAGATGGAAGAAAGAGAGCACGGCTAATCACCCACCCACAGGCAGCTCGTAATTAATTGATTACAGAGTAGCGGCGGGAGGAGGGATGGGATGGGATGGTGGATGTAGAAGTAAACAAATGAGGTAAACGATGCCGGGATGCGCGAGCTCGGACTTGACCAAGGCCTGGCCGGCCCTCTATTTAGAGCTCCTCGCAATCTCTCTTCCCACTTCCCACATCTCTCCCGCCTGCACATTCCCAACATTTTTTGGAGCCCGTGAAGAGTTGAAACCTTTTCCAAGACTCCATTTGGAGATAGGCACAGTACTGTATTCAAAGTTGGCGCGACTTTTCTCGTGAGTTTTTCTTGGGGCGCGAGAGCTGTGCTTGTCAATATGCAATGCAATTCCGCGTCCAAGACATTTTCTACAAGTAAGATCTTACATACAAATGTATAATGGTCTAATGTATCAATTAATGTACAGCGAGTACTTAGCAGGTAAGACCCTCAAAGTCAAAGTCTCTTTCCTATCCACACGGCCCAATTGCAGCTTCCCCGAGAGGCAGAGCTCCAGAGCTTTAGAGCTTTAGAGCTACTGGAGCTATTCCCCGCACAAACATCGTCATTCAGCATCGCCCAGGGGGCCACTTATGAGGAACGAACATCGAATTGCCTATGGCAAGGTAGAGCGACTCTGTCGTGTGACGGCCTCTGCTGATCGCGAGGAAATATACTACTCGAGCTACTGTTGAAATGGGTATAACATCCGAAGCATCATCTATGCTGTTGGTGTCAGATGCTCACTTCACCCACTTCACTCTCCTCCCTACCCGAACGAATATTTTCGCGTTGTGTTGAGAGGCAAAAAAGATATTCAATAAATGTGGACCACCACCGAGCCGACTATGGTATGGCACCATAGCCATTGATGGCCCTTTTCGTGTGGTGTCTAACGGCCTTGCATATCTCGCGTTGCACAGCTGACAGCTCAATTTCAACACTTTTTTTTTTTTTGAAGACACGAGAATTCAAGGGTTTAGCTGTGGCGTCTTTCTTGGCTGCTACTTCACAGATCACCTACTACAACTCCTACTACAACTCCTACTACAACTCCTACTATTACCACTACTTGCTAATGGAGTCGGGTAGAGGATAGAGTTATTAGAGTAGGCGCAAAAGAGACCCCCAATTGGCCATCTATCTCCTCACAGAAACTAGAAACGACGAGACCAATTGACCTCCCGAAAAAGAAAAAAAAACATGAGACAAGCATATCGCGATTCGCGATAATAATCTGCGTCGTGCGCGTTCACTTAGAGTTACAGTTCCATTTAAGCTTCCTGCCGCTAGTCGCAAGCAATCTCCCTCTTGCTGCGTTGAGGTCCGCTGAAAAGGTTTATTTTGCTCCCCATCTGCTCCCATCTGCTTCTGCTCACTCTTGTCTCTTCCAGGAATGGAAAAAACTTCAATAATCTTTCCTCTCAACACAACCTTCATCCCATGCTGGGTCCCGAGAAGCTTCTTTCCCTCGAGGACCGGTCCAGAACGGGAAACGGGACAGAGAGAGAGAGAGCTTCCTTGACATGGCCTTTCCTTACAAGTTGCACCTTTCCTCTCCTTTCCTACCTAATGTAGGACAATCATCGGGAACACTGCATCTACCTTTCCTGCAGTCCTTCCTTTTCTAGGGGAAACTTCAACATTTCACGATGCAGGTGCAAATGCCGAGTTGACATCTGAGGGAAACAATTTCAACAGAAAAAGTCAAACTCGGAACTCCCTTTCTTTAAACAATCTCCAGGACAATCGCCTGCCTCTTCCTTCTTCCTACCTTCCTTTCTTCCTTCCTCCCTCCACCTCTACACTGTCGCTGATTTGAGGGCAAGTCTTCACTCAATACCTTTTGCCATTATTTTCAAGTCTCTACTCACATACTGTGCCTCTACATACCAAATTGTCGCAAAACACGACGCCGCTTCCTGGGGCAGCTGTAAGAGTATTCATATGCCGATCGGCCGGCATCTGTTTATGACACAAAACATCACTCAACCATCCCCAAACCAGAAGATCAAGACTACAAGTTGATATTTCACAGCTTCACTCGATATCGAACACAATAAACACAATACATTGTGTCCTCCCACCCACTTCCTCTGCTGTACCTCCTTCCCCCAAACCCAGACAGAGAGAGAGGCCGTGAAAGAATCAACCAGTCTTCTCCTTCTTCGTCGCCAAACGAAGTCACTGAATCCCATGGCGTTAATCCTCGAGCAATTCTCACAATCCAGACATGAGTTTCCAAGCAAAATACCATGGCGACTCCAATCTACTGGGAGGGAAGGATATTACATACAGTATATACATGGATATTCATATGCCGAATTAAATTCAACAATTTATGCACATTAGATGGTATATATATACTTATCTTACACCACAAGATATTAAGAATCCAACACCTTGCAGGTCGTCCCCCCACCCGCAGGCTAAAGATAGGTACTATCCGTCAATGGCAACTTCCAGGGCTTTCATCGGATTTTCAAACTACCAACCAAGAAATCCCTCCAGAAGGAATCTCCAGGGAGGATTCTTTGATCTCGAAATAGCAAATCCTCAATTTAATTTTCTAGAATTTTCCTTTTTCTTTTCTTTTCTTTTTTTTTTAACTTCTCAATAGAAAAGGTTTTTGATAACCTACCGAACCATCAAACAGGAAAGAAAGGCAATCAGGCACTAATTGGTCAAGCGAAATGGGTGAACAATCAATCAAGAGAGGCTTCATATATTGCTTATCTACCCTTCCTATCTTCTTGTCTTTTTTATCACTATAATTGAAGCATGAGAGAGGAGATGAGAAAGAAAATAACCATCCTGCCTAGGTCGACAGTCTGATACCTTTCCTCTCAACTTCCTCCCAACTTCCCTAGGTCCTGACTGGGTTGGTAGCTAAAAGGAGACATTACCACGTAACAGAACGAAGAAACCACAATATATCAAGTCAAGACTGTTCCTCAACGAAGATCGATGGGGGCGGACGTGTGGAGGGTCATAATTTTCATGAAGCGGCTGGAAATTTCACACTTTTGGCTTCTGATAACTTTCCATCCCAAACGAGAAAAAGGTTCTTTCGGGCAGGTATGTTCAAGAAGAAGGAGAAAAAGAGGGTAGATTTACTACCATCGCCCCCCTCTCCATCTGCTGGACCAATTCACACCTGCCTGCCTATTAGGTACTTATTTTGGAGTCAGGAGCGGTGAACTTCACCAGATCCCAATGATACGCATATGGGAAACACCGAGATACCGTTCCTTGTTCAAATGAAATAAAGTAGAAACGCATGTACTTGGTATTGTAATCCTAAGTTTTCCTTAACAAAACTTGCACAATCCCTCAATAATTCCCGCCCCGAAAAAAAAACGCCCACCAATAATGCTTTCTTGATTTCCATTCGTTTCCATTTCCTTATTTCATCGCTCAAAAGTAAAATACACGCCCTCCGGCTGCTCAGTCGTCATCTGAATCATCGACATCCTCCATACTAACGGCCTTCCCTTTGCCACTTCCATTCTCACTCGCTTGAGAAGCAGCGCTTTCCTGCTCTTCTTGCATACGTGCCCTCCTCTCAGCAGCACCCCTCGCCATCTGCTCATCCAATCTCCTCAGTCTACTCTCTCTCACGAGACGCTCTTGATCGGTAGTGCTTTGATCGAGGTCAGACGAGCCATTTGTAGTAGCTCGCGTGGGTTCTAAAATTGGTGTTTCTACCTCCCTTGATGCTTGTGAAGGAAGAGGGTTATGGGGTGCAGAATCTTGTGTTGGGGCACTGAAGAAGGTCGAAGCTGACATGGATGGAGGTGTAGGGACGGCCTCATTCTCGGTCGAACCAACAGACGAAGCTTGTGATTGATGGGGATGTTCGGAGGTTTGTGTCGGCGGATTATTATTAGACGGCCCGCCGCTAGTCGTAGGGCTGAAGGTCGAGGGTGCATGGCGTGGTTGGTGGGAAGCTGTGGGCGCGAATCCTGTGCTTGATGCAGGTCCGGCTACAGATGCACTTCCTGGTGGTCCTCCCTCCATTCTGTGCATTGGGAGGAGGGACCATCCTTCCGGAATGCTGACGCCTGGTGGAAGCTCAAGACTGCCAGAAGGAATGGCCACAGTACCGGGACGAACGGTGTGTCTCTCCATATACGGTTGTATACTGGGTGCCACGGGTCGTAATCCAGTAACAGGAAAGTGTGTGGGGAACGTCGGCATTCCTGGGTTTTGGAAAGCTGGTTGAGGTGGTGCCAGAGGATCAACCCCACCTGCTTGAATATCCTGGAGTCGTGCTAGCTCTGTCTGCAAAAGCTGCACTAATTGTAATTGTTGTTGCGTGAGTTGTAAACTTTGTAGCTCTGCTCTGATGTGCTGGTCCATCTCCCGAATTTGATCTTGCATGGTCTCTGAAGTTGTAGCTTGCCCCTGGGTCGCCTGAGCCGCCTGCGCTCGACGTGGGAATCCCATTTCTAGCCCATACACACGCGGTCCTGGCCCTTGAGCCGCTTGCCCCGGTTGTGCTTCAGCAACTCCACCAGCCATGTCTCGAAGATTTCCTTGGCCAAATCCAAGTCTTAATGGTCCAATATTCAACATCCTCATATTGGGACGGCGAGGCGCTGCTTGACCATTCTGGGCATTCTGACCATTCTGACCATTTTGACCGTTCTGGCCAGGAGCAGGAGCGGCACCTTGGCCCGCACCATTTCCATTATTTGGTGCTCCTGCTCTGGGTTGTGTGGTTTCTACGACGGATCGTCGGCAAGTTGGACAAGCTTGTTGACGTTCAAGCCAACTCTTAAGACAGCCAAGATGCAAAATGTGACCACAAGGAAGCTTCTTCGGTCTGGATCGTTCGTTGGCAGTGCCAGTTGGGCGAGGAGGCGGCTGCTCACCAGGTGGAGTGGGAGCCGCTGGAGGGTTAGTAACAGACCATGGTCGCATCTCTTCTCTGCAGATGATACACACATCTTCTCTCTCGATATCTTCCACAGTCGCATCTTCGTACTTGGTGTTCATATCCGAGGTAGCTCGGCGATATCTGAGGAAGGCTGCAAGACGCTTGGTGAATGACCTTCCTGTCATAAACAGATCTCGCATGATATGGATGGGGAGTCCATAGAACATGAGGAGAATTACGAAGAAAGTGCAATATATCAAAAGCTTGATGAAATCTAGAAACAGGTTAGCAAGTGACAATACTAAGCATCATTTGACCACAAACCCGTTGCCAGATCAAGAGTCAATACCCATTGACCCTTTGCCTCCCATCCTGGGACTTCAATATCCATCTCATCGACATCATCCTCGGAGGGAAGTGGCGCCAGATCCAATTCTGCATCTTCTCCGCCAGAAGCAGCCGCTGCTTCCGCTCTTTGTCTAATCATCTCCGCTCTCTCTTCGCGAACCTCCCTCCGCCTTTCAGCCATCCTCTCTATTGTTTGGTGCTTGATAATCTTCGCTTCAATCAAAGATATACCATATCTGGACGCCGTCGCAAAAGAGCAGGTCGTCAAAACTGCGAACTCGAAGAGAAACATAACCATCATGTTGGGTCTCGCCTGTTGTATGACCGTCTTGATCGTGTAGCTCATCAGCCAGATATCGTATATCGAGGACATTGCCAGCGAAACGGACAATCGAATATGGAAGAGGCGCGGATTGGCCGGCGGCTGTTGTTCCAAGATCTCAACTCGTCCATCTCCAATCCATCCCCAGACCTTTCCTGTCAAAAGCGCGACGAACATGACCAAGAACCAAGCTCCAACCTCCTCCCGAAATATGGTCATTGCCAAACATGTTTCCGTGACCGCAAACCATCCCTTCTCGTATAGCTGCTCGATTTCGATGGGTCGCAGAGCTCCGTAGCAGAGTCTTTGAAGGCCGTACATGAGACTGGTATAGACGAGGAGGATCAAGTTGATGATAATCTACAAATAGTCAGCTATGAAACTTCCCAACCACCATTCCGCCACCTACCATCAAGCACAGATTACTCTGCGATAGATAGACACATGCCGAATAGAAATTCGGCCTCTGATGGAAAGCAGCCACCACCACGCCCGCTGCCAGAGCTGTAGAAACCTGGGAATGATAAGTTAGCCCCGCGTCCAACATTGAAGCTATCATAGCTTGCGTACCGCGGCGTAAACCCCAAGTCTACTCATTTTCGCAAGAGAGGTCATTCGATTTGATTTTAGAATATCAGTATCATGTTTCGTCAATCTGTGTTATGGGCCATGCTTGTTGGTTTTGTTTGTTGGTCTGACCTTTTTGACTTGTTTTGGACAGATTGATGATGCCAAACCAAGCTCCTTGTTGCCAAGATCGTTCGGCATTCAAACGCCGGAATTCCGGGGTATTATTCTTTGACGACACGTTTGTTGTCGTTTCTTCTACTGCAAGAAGACAAGAAAGGATTTCAGTTGATTATCTTTGATTGCATTACCTGAAAAGCTTACGTGGATTGCCAGTATGAATAGGTTTGGTCTAGGATGGCAACTCCAAGAGCTTCCCTAACTCTGAGGTATTCTCAGCGAAGGACAGTAGAGCACACATTTTCAGGAAAATTGATGAGAAAACTCGAATTCAATAATAAAACTCTAAGAAAGGGCTATCACATTGGGTATCTAGGTATCTGTTATACTTCTTCTTTGACCACCGTCACCTCCTTCTTGCCACCCTTCACAGACAACCACTGAAGAGAGGCAGCTCCAAAAACAGCAAAACATGCAAGCGCAACGCCAACATAATAGGTTTCCGTCAAACACTGGTTATATGCAATCAACACCTCGTCATAGAACTCTGCCGGAATCTCATTCTTGATCTGTGTTGCCCCAACGCCCAAGATCACACTGGAATCAATCCCGGGAACCCTCGCCTTCAAGTTTGCGACCAGCTGGTTGGTAAAGACATTCTGTGCCACAGAGACCATAATTGCTCCAGCAAGATTCTCGGTGAACATGACAGAGGCAGTACCAATCGGGATATCTGCAAGTGGAAGTGCAGTCTGAGCTGCTGTGAGGGCCGTTTGAATTCCAAAAGCTGCTCCAGCTCCAAAGATGACTTGATAGCCAATCCATTTTGAACTGCCAGAGTCAGTCTTCAGAGTTGAAAGAAGACCAGTGCCAATTGACATGAGCACAACTGCTCCGTAGACAAATGGGATGTAGTAACCCATGTAAGAGGTTCCCGTTCCACCTAGGAATGAAAAGACAACGAAGCTGATGACCATTGGAAGGTTCATCACGCCAGACATGATAGGGGAGGCGCCCTTGATGGCTTGAAACCATATTGGAATCTAGGTCTCGGGTTAATTATCAATGTACTCTCTATCTTCAAGGTGAAGGCTTACATAGTAAAGCATGACAAAAAAGCAGGCACACACGCATCCACCAAAGATTGCAGAACCCCAGATATTTCTGTTGCCGAGCACACGAATGGGCACAGTTGCGCGGTCACCGCTGATTACTTGGATCCAAGCAAAAGCAGCCAGAAGGATGAATGCGAGGATCAGGAGTGCAATGATACGACCATTTCTCCACTCATACTTCGTCCCACCCCATTGAAGAGCAAGCACCAAGCAGATGACACCTGTTAAGACGCATCCCATTCCTGGAAGATCCATTTCCTTCATCTGGTCCAAAATACCAACTTTGTGGGCCTTCTTCCCGCCAGGAGTGCCAACAGATAGCAGGAGAAAGACAGCCGTGACGAGTCCAAGCGGGAGATTGATATAAAAGCACATTCTCCAGCCAACGCTGCTATCGGTAAAAACCCCTCCAAGCAAAGGTCCAAAAATTGATGAGAATCCGTACATTCCGCCAATCAACCCAATAAATATCGGTCGTTGGCGTGGTGGCACTGAGTGAGCAACCATGAGAAATGCCCCAGAAGAAACACCACCACTCCCAACTCCAGCAATAGCACGGCCAATGATGAGTGCTATCGAGTTTGGCGCACTGCCGCAGATAACAGATCCAAGCTCGAAGATGAATAGAGCCGTGAGGAATGTATATTTGATCGAGTAGAAGGTGTACAATTTTCCCCAGGTGAGTTGGAAAGCGCAGTTTGTCAATAAATAGGCACTAGCGTACCAACCGACATCTTCGAGAGCTCGGAATTGATCTGTAATCTTGGGAATTGCTGTTGAGATGATTGTGTTGTCGAGACCGATGCAAAGAATCGCTAGACTGAGGGCGATAACGATGAGAGTAAGCTTGAACTTTGAGGGATATGCCTGGGTCTTCTCCTCCGTTTGCTCCACGATCTTGATAGCATCATTCTCGACCTTTGTCTGTTCTTGGTCGGTTTTGTCTGGGTCACTGGATTCGTACTCGTTCGTTGGGAGAGGAGGCTTCTCCATTGTTGACAACATAGCAAATGGTCGGTTTCGAACGCGCCTGCTAGTATCGAGCATGTATTATACTCAATGAGAGAACTTCGAGATTTGTAATTAATGCTATGTCGTGGGGTAGACAATTGTATATTAATACAAGATCATCGCTGGTATAGATTCCTTGGATTGGTCTAACCGAGAATGCCAAGCATGAGTCATGGTCGCTCATGGTGATGAGGGAAGAGTTGCAGGAAGAGTTGTAGGAAGACATATATTTGTGAACCTTAGGGACTTCACGTTACATCGTAGACCGGTTCCTTATCTTAATGAGGGCTAATGATGCCCAGAGTCTCGAGTTTTAATGCCGCTGGCACTGGGGGAAGAATCAGCCCCAAAAAATCTAACACTTTTTCCACGACAACCAGTGGGTGTCAGACTTGGTAGAATACCACAAGTTTCGCTTTCGCACTTCTGACTCCAAAATAAGTACTAGAAGAAGTACTGTAATCAGAAGAAGGAAATGAATGAGGGACTTCCATTAGCCTCCCTTACAGCACTTTGAAAGTTTATTCCATACTCTCTTCTAGAGCTATAGACTGGAGATACCGTGCTAAGAATCTACTGGCGATCCGTCAATTATATTCCGAGTGAATGGAGTTTGAGGCTTTCCTGAAACATATAGCGAAATACCCGATTTTCATGCCTGAGAAGTTCGACATAATTGAGATTTCATCAACAACATCATATGGCTGGACAGTGAAGACGAAGCCAAGCCATCAAGTTTCGACAATCCTGGGACATTTGATGGATAAAATGTTGCTCAAGAACAGGGATTGTATACTTAGTTGGTGCTATGGATGCGAAAATCAATTGGATACTTCCCGATGTGTTGAGGACTCAACTACTCCGTACCAACTGTATTCCGATAATTGTTGCATTGATGAATGGAGGGTTGGGCATGCACTGGCATGAAAGTTAATTAGAAAAAAACACTCCTTCCTGACCACAATCATTTGACAATATTCAATAATTGAAGAGTTTCTATCTGATATGACAGAAAGTTCTCTTCCCGGAAGATTAGCAATTGCTTCTTGCCGCTCCTTGGGACGGGATTGTCGATCCCCTTAGTACTCCCGGCACTTTTTCAAATCAATGCACAACAACGGCATGACAGGACCCAAAACGAAAAGCAGAACAGTGCAATCATATGGCGGTCAGATAATTATTTGAAAGAATTTTTTGGACTCAAGATGAACCTTGGATTGGGCAGGCTCTGCGATCTCCCCCTTGGTTGTTCGTACTGTAAAATGAATGTTTCGTTCAAGATGAGGTCCTCGACTCCTTCCCGCCTCCTCCCTCCTTCCCACAGACAAAATCCCAACCAGATCAAAACGCGACAAAGAATTCCAACTTTAAAACACAACCTCCATGCTCCCGCCTCAACCTTCCAACGCATACATGCAGCAAAAACACAGGAAAACAATACCTACCTTACTTTTTCCACTTCCCATGACTTCCGATATGGCGAAACACCTCTTTTTGCTTCTTTCGACCCCATCCAGACCGTCCAGGGTATCTTTTCACCAGAATGCATCAAAGGCAATTCCATATTGGACTATTGATGACCCTCCAAATCTTCTCTCTTTCCCCAGGTTCGAGCCCCTCGATTTCTTCAATGGTTATCGTTGCACAAAAGCCACTTAATTGACGGGAAACCGCAAGCGCCGTCGTCCAGAGATCGAACAGCGTTCGAGATTTGCAACGATAGGGAGATCAATAGGAGTCTATAGGAGAGAGCCAGCGCCACGAAGCCCAATGCAGATGCATAAAAAACATACGACTTCGAGACACCCATCACATCACAGTGGACGAACGAATTGCTGCCTCCTGCATGGTGCAGATAAGTCGGCGGTCGAGACGTCAGGCACTTTTCGCAGACTTCACCACCTTTCCAATCTTTAATTTCCTTGCAATTTGAAGGAAGGCATGGGCCCAGATCCATGGGTTTCTTAAGATTTACGGTACAGCATGTACGTGGCGCGTACGGGTAGTGGTCTCACGCAGCACTGTGCCCTTTGTGCCCCAGTCCGCCATGCCGTTGCTCAGATCATTGCAACATCTCGCCTAATCTTTGCTTTTTGGGTTAGAGGATTGTGGCAAGGGATGCAGCATTCATACATTCATACATACAGATACGGAAGTATGGATTATTGAGTCGGTATGACAAGGAGAGGGATTTGGATTTCTGGGTGCTGCAGTGGCTTGTCTCCCATGGGATTACCAGAATCTCAATCGGAAGGAGAACATCCCAAAAATAATCACCACGCATCACACCGCACTCCTTCGATCGGTCACAAGAACCAGGAGTAGTGCACCGCGCATGGATTTTGATTTTGGGGAAGGGCAGGAAAGAAGGTTGGAGAGATGGGTCCTAATCAATTGGGGAAAACCTGTTGATTAGCTGGCGGTCAATGTGCCAGCATCCAAGGGCCGAGACTGAGGTCGATGATATTTGGTCGCCGACGTAAAGTTCCGGGATCAGGATCTCCCAATTCAGGAAGAAAGCCTGCCACTGTGCAAATCACCAACCACTGGCAACCAAGAGAGAGAAAGAAAGAGCACTATGACATTGAGAAATGCACGGCATTCCTGACATGGACAGTTGCCAACTGTATCACCGTCTAAGAAGTATCTATTTTTTGCATTACTTTCGTTCTTTCGATATGGTGTCTGTCCACCTGCCTGTATGCCGGATGGCCGCATCGCAGCAGACTCGCATCCTCTGGGATTCGAAATCCTCCCAAACCCTCGTTTTTGATAGACGTTAAGCGCACCACGTCAAGTGCAAAATGAGATTGACTCAAGGGTCTAAAGTGGTGGTAATCGCTCTTGCGCATTCCCCTTCGAGGAGGCTGGTAACTTTGGTATACCATACAAAAGGTGGGATTTCTCCGATTCTGTCCCAGAACTCCCAATCAGACGACAAGCAAATTCAAGGGATGATGCCGCCACGATTCTCATTCGCTCTGCACTGGAATTCGTCCTGCTCCCCTTCGGACATTGGCTCCAACAGAGCCTCACCACCAAAAAGTCCTCCTCCCCATCGACGATCCCATTAACCACGTGTTACGAAAGTTGGTGGATGCTTGAGGCCACCTGCATGGCATTATTGAATTGATGATGAGCATTACGAATGGTCGAACAAAACATGTGATGTGACCAACGTTCTTTGGCAAGAGGTATCGTAGTTCAGAAACCATTGCTTCTCTAAACTCATTACCGGGCTCCACATAGACTCTGAGTAGCGCAAAGACTGATCTGGGTCTGCCTCAAACCCCCAGCTAACCCCAGCTTGAGAATGTTTGTTATTAAGATGAATGAAAAAGGTTCCTGGGCATGATTGAGTTGGTTATCGCAGATCGCTGGCGGAGGGTTCGAATGCTGTTCGTTGTCTTGGCTAGAGGGGAGAAAGACACACTTGTTGGTCGGCATCCGAAAACCACGGACTGAAGTCTGACAACTCGACTTTGGAGTCGGTCTTCTGTCTCTTGGATCCGACAAATATGTTCCAAACCTTTTCCTGTGTGAAACTCTGTTACATACATACATTATCATCCGATACAACCCAACTTTCCCCGCCTTCTACACCTGGTGAGGAGTCTTCCTCGAACGAACTCTATCCTGGCGGACGAGGAGTCCGGTTGCTTGACTGAGCAGCCTCCTCCACAGACTCCAAAGCATATTGAAGTGCAGAAAGGCGGAGCCGAGGTCAATGACAATGGGTGGCATGGGAGTGATTGATGCAAGTAACGCAAGTCAACAAGCAGAGAGTCGCAGTGGCCGATAGCGAGGGTCGTCATATCGTCATATGAATGGTGTTGGTTCGGCTTCTCGTGTAAGTGCTCGACAGCATACGGACAGCACACTGCATAAGGGGAGTGCGAGTGATTTTAAGTTGCTTTCGTATTACATGATTCCCAGGTCATCAATCGGCCCTCTTCTTCTTAGGCGACAACATTCGGACCTCCCCTTCGTTCCTATAACCTCTTCTTCACCGACACCCTCCTCAGAGCATCTGCAGTCATGGTTGCGTTGCAGGCTTCCAGAAGAACACGCTTCCTCTGCCCTACGAGGTTTGTGACCTTTTCATTCGCCCATTCGCGAATGTTTCCTTTCCCCTTTTAGTATCTCGCCAAGGCGGCGAGCCCGTACAGGCATCCAGACATCTCAGTTAAGATGGGGATGCGGTCGGGACGCGGGTGCAGGATGTAGGGGTCATTTCAGATGGAGATCGTCACTGTAATCCCCAGCCCTATGAGCTTGGACCAGTGCGAGCCGCTCCTTTTTCTACCCAGGACTCGGTCAAGGCTGTGGTGTGAAGGTGTGAGTTACAGGAGTTGATACTTACTTGCTATTGTACATGGTACCTGTCTTTCTTGTTATGCTATGCGATAGCGCTGGTTCAATAATGTTGTCGTCGTCCCGCCGAAGGCCTGCTGCGACCATATCACAGCAAATGCAATGTTTCTATGGAAGCAGCGAAATGAAATTATTGAATCGGATAACCGCGTAAACGAACAGCCAGCAATCACGGCAGATTACAAATCTTCAACAGCGAACCCAGAGAATCACGAACACACCTCCTCCCACCACCTCAACCCGGGACAATCTCCAGAAGATCCCGCGCCAATTCACGAGGGTAAACTGCCCCTGCTCTGCTCTCCAAGACAAGGGAGCCAATCAAGGGGGAAGTCAACAACACAGTCAGAATCAACTCACTTGCCTTTGTTTTTATCACAGCCTGTGGGAGCAAAACGAAACAACACAATCATCCCACTCAATCCAGGACATTATTCCAAACCACTCAACTACCTCCTGACCCTTTGGTCTGACAGATGATTATCGCTGCCTTGGCTTGTTTGGCGACAACGAAGCTTCCGTCCATACCGGCCCAACGGCCACCACTGTGTTTGAGATCTCTTTCCACGAGCCACTCACTTGCGAGAAACGCCTAATCTCACAATAAGCTTCCCAGCGCCAAGGCGGACAACACCTTTCTCAATTCACCATAGCAGCCAATCAGCAGCGATAGTTGCCATAGGGCTGTCTTAAAATTGATATCCGAAGCCATGCAGAGATCCTTTCCTTTCCTTTGATCTGGTGGTTGTGAGAGATGGGGTGGTGTGAGCTTCCTTAAGGAGCCAGACAGAGGTCGCTACTCGGTGATGGGGTGCAGCAGCAGGAGTAGCAACAGAGTTGCCATCAACTCCAGATGTGTTCCCTCCTTCTATTGCACAACCGGCGGGACAAGACTGAGGGAGAGAGGATTCTTCACCGCGTTACGGTGACAGTAACAGAACAGGCAGCGAAGGAAGGACTGCTGCTGGGTGACTGACCACTGGCCACTCGAAGGACAGATTGGCGTGGAATGACATGCGATGAAATAGGCGACTAATTACCAGATGGTGAGTCCTGATGGGACAAAATTGGGGATCTGCCTCGCTCGAAACGTAACTTGTCTTCCCCGGGTTTTGGGTCGAATGGGAAGGCTCGAATACTAATGCTCCTTATGTCGCCAGCGACAGTGAAGATATGCTATGGCAGGGGTTGGTTATCTAGACTGCCACAGTCTTTCACCCACTCGCTCGCTCCCTTTTTCACTCACCCAACCTTCGGCACTCGAATAAGAACATGACGCATTGTGCTCACCGTATTCAGTCACCACAACAATATGCAGAATGAATGTGGAGAGCTCTCTCTCTCTCTCCCTCTTCTGGGCCATGTGCACGATGATGATGAGAATATGCCGACAAGTGGAGGAACAATGGCATCTCGCACAGCCTCAAGCAAATGCAGAGTTGCACCGCCTCTTGACGCGATAAATAGAAATATCTCGCTTGCCCCTGTCGTTGGCACGGGAGCCTGAGCCACAGCAGACAGGCGTATTCAAGCCAATGGCAGCGTGTTGTGTCTTTTGCGTCCGAGACCTTTCCCACACGGCGATTGGTGGTTCGTCCTCCCCTAGAACACCAAAACTGACACTGCTTATCTAAGCCATCCCTTCTTGGGTCCTAGTTGCAAGGGAGACCCAGAGGGAGAGAGAGAGAGAGTTTGCATTATTTGGTGTCACGAACCCTTTCCAGAGATATCTGGCTCCCCTCGTCAATAGCGCCGGCAGAGTTACAACTTGGTATCGCACTACTCTGCGAACGGTCGTTGTTTTTTGCACACCAGCGAGAAGAAAGCTCCATATCTGTGGATTCGTTCTACTCGCTACTATACACTATACAGAGAGAGTTCCTCGCCGAGTCGCCGCCCTTTTAGATCTGATCTAACAATGATTGGCAGCATTACGGAGGGGAAGAGGAAGAAGGTTTGATGATGATAACGACCCCGAGTTCAGATTGTGGTGAAGCTAGAAAGGGATATGCGTGAAACAGAGCACGTTCGAGATGCTCTATCTCTGGCCGGATACACATCGGTATTCTTTCTTGCACCTAGAGTACTCGTACAAACTCGTCTTGAACAGGGCAGGGTGCCAATCGATTCATGCTGCTTTGGGGTGAAAGAAGCGAAGCGATCCCCTCCTCTGGTACTGTACTGCACTGTTCAGTACCTCCCGTTCTCTTCTGGCCTGTTGTCAACCCCCACACCCTGAAAGACCAAGCGATCGAACAAGCTCTGGACATGGCTCCGTGCTTGCTCGATTGAGACGAAAAGTTAGAGCTTGGGATCGACACGCTTTCCCCAGAGAGGCCTGTCACAAGGCGGCGCCTGCGGACAGCAAGCACCAACCACAAAAACACTCACTGCTACTGCTACTACCATCGGCATGGATCATGAACAGTCCAGTCAACTTACTATGGCGTGGAACTTGGGGAGTTTTGATGGAATAATCATGGGGGGAAGTTCATCTGGCTTTCTTCCGGCTTCAGAACAGCCACCCGAGGAGATCCAGCGTGGTGGTGGTGAAGTGTTTACTCTGTCCCACCACCAAACCCTGACACTGTGTTTTCTCTCAGAGTACCTCCGTAGTGATTGAGCCTGAAGCGAGAACACCAAAGAAACGAAGAAGTCCGGAAAACAAAACAAACAACCTTGCGGCCAATGAAGCATTATTGCACACTCCACCTCTCTTCCACGTTTTTTGTTTTTCGCAAATAGAACAATAATACGGTTCTGGAGCAAAGCAATAATAACAATATCAACAATTAAACGATGGGGGGGGCTTTCCGTTCTGTGCTAGGCGAGCAAAGCACTTGGTTGGCAAAGCTACGAGAGGCCCCTTCTGTCCCAAATAATATGGTTTGTATGCTCGTTTCTCTTCCCTCCCCCCTCTCTCGTTGCTGACCGAACTGTGTCGGACACAGCGATGAGGGGATGATTGCGAGCCAAAAGGGACGTAATAATGGATCCCTGTATCGCACCACCACCACCAAACTACCATCCCCGAGTCCAGAATATTAATTGGGCCATGGGCCAAACACCGCCAGATCCGCTTTCTCTCAAGACCGAGGACCCGACGAGAGGAAGACGAAGACGACGACGGTGAGAGGGGGAAAAGCCATTCAAGCCACCATTCACGCTTGGGAGCTGTGTCCGCCCAGAAGTCCCCGTTCGGTCAGAGAACTGCCACACTTGTCTTGCAGAGTGGCTCTCCAGACTCCAGTCGTGTCTCGCTCGCTGGCTCTGCTGGCGTCTGGGTCCCACTGACACCAGTCTTGGAAATCCATGAACGTGCATCGGCGCCGGGGGGCACTGAAGTTAAATATACACCAGGATTGCAATCCAGAATTAACCCCCCCGACCACCACACCTCCCACCCCCCTTCACCCTACCCCTGATCGGTCCAGGGCAAGGGCGAAGCAGCAGCGATCCACATGGCAGAGAGCAATAACCTTGCCTACCCTGCCCATCCCCCGGGTGCGCCAAATCTAAGATAATAAGATCGTGGAAACCCCCAAAATCCGAAAGGAAAGCTCAACTCCCAAGCATCTCCAATTCCTCACTTTCGCTCCTCCCTCACACAAGACCGAGCCTCATTGTCGCTCTCGTCCTTTGTCGTTTGCCTTCGTTGTCGAACTCAACCAGCAGTAACCTGTTCTGGAATTCGGCAGATCGGCATTACTTGACAGCAGTATCTAGCTTCACCCTTCATTCAGGTCCCCCCGCTACCGGAACCGACCAAATCTTCATACTCGACGCGCAAAGAGATACTTACAAGCAACAGAGGATATCCTCAAAGTTACTTCAGTTAGGCAATTTTGAAATTCCAAACTAAAAGGTACTGCGACCGAACCCCCCTTGCCACTGCTTTGTTCCCTCTTTCCTCGTCGCACTTTAGAACACTTCAACTAACTCACAGTCAATAGCTTGGAGATTGGCCTCCAAGAATCGCCATATCTTTGACGACAACAACAATAACAGCTTGGACATTAGTTTCCAAGATTTCTTGGACCCAAAACAAATCCCAATTCCATACTCCATCCCCTTGCCGATCTCCTCCAACACAATGGCTGTTGCCGATCACAACTTAGACTTCAATCTCTACGACTCGCCCAACATGTTCAACCCTCATTTCAATGCGCAAAACTCCAATTTGGACCCACAATTTGCCTCGTATCCAAGATACGCCGATGAAATTCCAATGAGTGCGGCTTTCGAGTCGAACGCTATGTACGCCGAGGCATCACAATATCCCCTTGCCGACTCTCCACAGTTACAACGTGCGCCATCAAGCTACTCAACAGCCTCCGGGCCTTCACCAATGTCCTCGGCGATGGGATCACCACACTCCATCCACGGACATTCTGTGCATCCAGAATGGCCGGTCCAGGCAATGGGCCACCCAACCATTGTTTCCTATCCAGACTTTGCCCCAGGCAATGAGTACGGTGCTTTCCAAACATCAGGTATGGACGACTTCTCTGCGGTCGACTTTCAACAGACCAAACCTCCTGGCTTTGTGGGTGAGTCTACACAAATCTCAAGCACTTCATCTCGTCAGCGCTTGGTGTCTTCAAAAATCGACCCCCTTTCTTCTGTTTCTACATTTGCACGCTCCCCCAGTACCCCGACTACCAGATCGCTGGTTTCGCCAGTCAGTACCGGGAGGGATTCTCTTTCTTCTCCTTCTTCTTCGCGTCGACCATCGCATGCTTTCGCGCACTCTCCTTTTGCATCGAGCCCTCGCGCTCAGGAAATATCACCAACCGAAACACACCCACCGTACCACTCATCTTCTTTCTTTTCTCAGTCGAGCGGCAATTTTGTCCCGCCTCTTCAATCTTCTTGTCGGTTTTTCTGTCTATCCAGCGCGTGATTTTTTCGATTGGACGGGAACATTAGCTAATCCTCTGACCCTTGCAGACCCCTCCATCCTCCACCCACACAACCCTATTCACACATCGCAACATGAGAGTTCCGCCTATCCTCCTCCACCAACATTCCCTGGATCGCCCTCCATGTCACAAACCTCAAGGAGCCCACGACCAGTGAAGCAGGGCTCTCAATCGCCATATCCAAACATGCACTCGGCCTACCTCTCCGAGTACTACCCACCACAAGAGATTCAAAGGGAGTCCTCAGTTCAATCATTAGGAAGCCCAGACGGCAATGTTAGCGGTTCGGATACAAGGGAGCCAAAGCGATGCACTTTCCCAGGCTGCGAAAGGACTTTCAAGGACATGAAGGCTCACATGTTGACTCACCAGAGCGAGAGACCCGAAAAGTGCCCCATCGTCACCTGTGACTACCACATCAAGGGCTTTGCGCGCAAATACGACAAAAACAGGCACACATTGACTCATTACAAAGGCATGATGATCTGTGGTTTCTGCCCTGGCTCTGGATCGGCGACTGAGAAGTCATTCAACCGCGCAGATGTCTTCAAGAGGCATCTCATGTCGTGTCACGGGGTGGAACAGACCGCTCCCAATGCCAGGAAGAGGACGACTGGCATCTCGAAGCTCACACTTTATGCCCCTGATGCGACTGGAAAGTGCACCACCTGTTCGACTATCTTTATCAGTGCTCAAGACTTCTATGAGCATTTGGATGACTGTGTTCTGCGCACTGTCCAGCAAGAAGAGCCCTCCGAGGCAATCAACGCTGCAAGACTTGCGGAGGTTGAGCAAGATGAGGATGTCCACGAAACCCTCAGGAACAACGCCCTTCCCATCACCACCAAAGTGTATAATACCGATGAAGATGACGACGAAGATGATTATGATGATGAGAACGATGACGACTTCACCCTCCGCTCAAGATCCTCCCGAAAAGGCCGTGGCAGCCGCAATCCAGCCAACGGTGTTCAAAAGTCTCGCGGACTGACTCACTCCAAAGGCGGAGTGACTCTCCAAACCAAAGGCCGCAAGAAGCGCAAGGACTACCCAGGATCATGGGGTTGCGCCCCATCGCAGATGAAGATGAAGAAGCGAGTCCTCTGCGTCTTCGATGGCGGCCGTCGTCTCTGGAAAGACGACATGATGCTTGACACGGATTATGAAGTCCGCTTGAAGCTCAGCGATGATAAAGCCTATGTTACCGACCTGGATGTCCAGACAATGCGACGAGCAGATGCCTTCCACAACGCAGATGACTCCGAGAAGGGTCCCTGGATCTCCGATGATCTCACTGGTATGGACCTGGAGAAGTTGATGGAGCATGAATGAACAGCGTTTTTTTCCCTTCGAGGCGCAAGCGTTCTTTTTTGACACTTTTTTGTTTTCTGAATGTATTTTTATGGCGTTCACAGGAGTTTCGGTCTGGGTGGGGGAAGAATGATACCAATGGCCTCTTTTTTTTTCCTCATCAAAGAAAAGACCTCGAAAAAGTTTCTTCTTCATGATGCCTGCATAGCGAGCTTCATTTTTTTTGGGCGGAAAGGGGCTCTCCCGTCACATACATACAACATGGCTGGCTAGTTGTTGTTGTTCCTTCTTGATTTTGGTGATGAACAGGGAGAGTTGTCACTAGGTACCTTACTAGCTATAGTAATTGTTCAGTAATGCAAATAGTATCTACTCAATCACTTGTCTTCTTCATTCGTCTGCATCCTTCGGAGAGTGAAATACAATCCCACGACGATAACAAACAGCATTGACCCATTGTTCAACCCAGAAATCTCCTTCCACTCCACTCAATCACCCCAGATCATCAGAACACAGATCACCATGGACTCATATCCATCCATGAGGCATAAACCTCAAAAATTATCCACCTCTAGGGCTGAAACAAGGAAGTACCATGATACTACCCTCGAACCAGCTCAGCCCAGTCTGCCAGCCCAGCAACCCGGATCTCAATTCTTAGTCGTGTCCGTAGTACGGTAATAATCAGTGGTTGATCATATTCCTCATTCAGGATGATGGAAGGTGGGATGTTTTTGGCGGTCTGAGAGGGCAATATAATAAAAGGTTGACCCCTCCATCCACTTGGGCGCAAAGGTCCACGATCGCTTACTTGGGAATTTTTATTCTACTTCTTCTTCTTCTTCTCCACAACGGGATTATTTTTGCAACCCGATAAGCTCTTTTTCGACAGGATACCATCGGTTGGCTGTGGGGTTTGAGTTGAAGCTGGGGAGTTACGTCAAAGGAACGAGACGATCGATCGAGCGAGCGAGCAATTCCGGATCACGAACGATCATTGTGGGCGGGCAAGCTGTCAGGTTCGGTTCAGCTGTTGGGTTCAGCTCCGCTCGACTTGACGGAATCTTTTCAACTGAGGCATTGCATGAGCAAGAACAAAAGCAAGAGCTTTCTCCCGCCCTTTTACACACACTCTCCACACTCTCACACAAACACAAACCACCATGCTAACCTCCCGCATCCACCTCATCCCCTCCACAGCCACCGATCCCTCTTCCCCACCGCCGACCGAATCATCAGAAGATATCCTCTCCTCCTCACTATCCTTCATCTTCCCTGACGACATCCAAAATCAACATGGCGATGCTCAGAATTCCGTTCTTTATACTCCTTTATGTGCTGAGCGTGCCGAGGACGAGGGTGAAGGTGAGGGTGGTGCTGTAGGAGAAAGTGCGGAAGGAAGTGGTAGTAAAGAAGAGGATGCGGTGGTGGTGAAAATCCCAAATATCCATCTTTCACTTGCGGATCCGCAGAGTACGAGCTCGTTGAGTTTGTTTTCTCATTTTGTGTGGAATGCTGCTGTTGAGTTGGCCGGGTTTATGGAGCTTGGTTCGGATGGGAGGAAGGATGATGTTGGGAATGATACGGGACATAGCAGCACGGATGGAGAGAAAGGCACAAAAGTCAACTGGAACGTCACAAACCACCAAGTCCTAGAACTCGGCGCAGGAACCGGTCTAGCAGGTATAATGTCATGGTGGCTAGGCGCCTCCCGAGTAATCATAACCGATTATCCCGCTCCGGAAATCCTCAGCAACCTCACCACCAACATCCACCGCAACATCACCCAACGAAACCCAGACTCACCCCCGATCCTCAAGGCAGACGAAATTCAATCTCGTCCCGTGGAAATCCAAGGCCATGAATGGGGCATCCTCAACGATCCCTTCTCCCTCGCCAATCAAGGGAAATTCACAAGAATCTTGGTCGCGGATTGTTTGTGGATGCCGTGGCAGCATTTGAATCTTTTGAAGTCCATTTCGTGGTTTTTGAGCGATGAAGAGGGGAGGGCTTGGGTTGTGGCTGGGTTTCATACGGGCAGGGAGAAGATGAGGGGGTTTTATGAGGAGGAGAAGATGAGGGAGGTGGGGTTGGAGGTGGAAACCATATGGGAGAGGAATGCGGAGGGGGTGGAGAGGGAGTGGGTTGTTGATAGGGGGAGGGAGGATGTGACGGAGAGGAAGAGGTGGTTGGTGATTGCTGTTTTGAAGAGAAGGAGAAAGGAGGTGGATGGGATGGTGGTGGGGGAAGCGAGTCGAAATGCTTGAGTTGAGCTGAGATGAGATGTCATGAGTTGAGTTGAGATGGGAATGAGAATGAAAATGATAGTGGAGGCTCGGCTTGTATGCATTGGGGTGGAATGGTGACAACTACCAACTCGAACCCACCTCTTACATTTTATCAGCATATATTAGAGCTCTTCGCCACGGCATTGCAGTATTAGAACTAGCAAGACAATGAGTAAATAGATACCGCAGAGGGATCAAGAAGCCTAAGAGAAGCCCAAGAAGTAGAAGTGCAATTCGATGAACTCATGAAATCCACATATATTTTAGAAGCAAGGACATAAGATTCATTATTCTCCACCAGCACATATGTCAAGTATTAATGGATACCTAGACACAAGACCATTCCATAATTCATCATGTTCAACAAGCAACTGGGCACCTTCCCCATAGTGTCCGTCCCACTCTCCTTGGAGAGGAAAAAAGAGAAAAAAGATTGATCGGAGTGCGTCCGCCTTGCCCAGACGGAAGACGGTATCTCATAAGCCAATATGCCACATCTTTCCCAGGAGAAAATGGGTTTGTTGCATTTCGCAATCTTTCCGTTACACCCGTCCAGTGCCTTTTGATGCGGTGTGGTCGATTCTCTTCGGACTTTGGAGAAGGATTTGTGGTGAGCGGTGTTGATGTAGCTGAAAGGCAAAGCGGCTGGATGATCAGCGTTACTTTTCATACCGTGAGAGAAGCTAGCTAAATAGTTCACATTGGTAAAGAGACGCATTCGATTGTGATGTATTGAGTACACAGGAAAAGAAAATGGTGGACAAGATCATTTGGTCAAGCTGTCTTTTATATTTATATGGCTATAATAATGAATAGCCCTAACTGTTCCAAGCAAGACTCTAAGCTAGCAAAGAGCAGGAACAGAAATGTAAACCCTCCCCTCCAATCTTCCAATGCTTACGCAGCTCTTGCTCAACATCGTCTGGAAAGAGAAGGTCCATCAGGGACATAATAGCAAAAGCAAATCATCGCAATACTTCCGTGGAAGAGCCTAAAATGATGTCTCGATGAAAAGCCTCTCTCCACTCTCTCTAAAAAGAGGCTGTGGAGTAGATGAATTGGGAGCGAGATTTCTCATCGCCCATCATTAATCGTAACAATCATAAAGTCGTCCAGTCTCAGTATATACTACCAAACCAAATCGAAACCCCCCAAAACAATTGCAAAGACAAACATTGCATTGTACCACCAACTTCCTATTGATAGCCAGAACATCATTGGCGAGTCAAGCTTTGATGCGAGGTGGTTGCTGTGATCAGTCAATGACGATGATCGATCTCTTCCTCTGGTGTGGCATGGCCATGTCCACAACAAATTCCGCAAGGCACTGAACCTCTCGATCCAGCAAATCCATCCCGCAAATTTGATAGATCGTGTCTGTCCATTCCTTGTCGTTGCTCACTTTTACCAGACCGTTCGGGCCAAGTAGACTGAGCGAGACACACCTGTAATTCTCTGGCTTGTGCCTGACGACGAAGTTGACAACGGACATGTAGTCACGGAAATTGTCAACAGGTTCGACAATCTTTGACTGAAGCGCTATATGCGTAACCTCTTGCATTACGAAATTGAAATGGAGTAGAAGTACCGAGGCACCACTGTATGGAGGCGAGCTATGATGAGATACTTGAGTGGATGCGTAGTTGCTGTCTGGTAATTCAATAGACTGGAAGAGTTGGCCGGATGATTCCCTACGGAAACCAGTGGATGGCGACTCTGACATACTTGGCCGCGTTTCTGAAGGTTGACTTCTCTGAGGGCTTTCCTCGCTAGCGGCACCTGATTTGGCCTTTCCTCTTTCCACTCTTTTGACTTTAGCGTACTTTCGTTGGTATTCATTTTTACACACTAGGAGGAGTTAGCATTGTTCCAGACAGAGAGAAAAATTTGGGTAACGTACGTTTTCGCAGAAGCGGGATCACCTTCGCAATGAGACTACTCGCGGTTAGCAAACGCGATGGAGATTGATTAAAGATGACTTACTCCTTCTCGTTCTTAGGCCACTTCCACGTGCGGTTAACGTGTCCTGATGAGGTTACGCCGTAATACTTTTCCCCAGCTCCTTCAGCAAAGAACAACAATGCGATTGAGTTCACTTTTTCAATGTTGACTTTGTTTTCCTTCCCGAATCGTTCATACAAACTACCTCCGCCATATTCTTGTCGATCAGGGTGGTTTGTATCCAGCATGAAAGCCTTTGCTTCTTTTTCGAAGGCATTATAGGTCTTCTTGTCCATTTGGAAGAAAGTAGGTACCTCGCTTGCTTTGGGAAGAGCTGTAATCGATTAGCTTTTGATCTTACAATAGATTGGGTCGGTCAAGGCTTACTATTTTGTTTTAACTTCTTTACAGGAGGTTCAATGATGGCATTTGGGTCAAAGGAGCGTTGGAAAAGCGGCTTTGGCTCGGACCTTATCTCGGCAGAAGGAGTGAAGGGCGACAGTGGACGCTTCGCCGGAGATAGCATTTCATGGCTGGGATGATAAAGAGCACTGTCTTGCTTGGTAGAGATTGGTACAGGTGGAGATGATGCTTCGGCTTGGGCTGAAGGTAAGGTTGCGATCTCTCCGGTAGCAATGGCAAGATGAGGAGGTGGAAGAGATGGAAGCATCGATCGCCATGATGGGCCGTTGAAAGTGGACTGCTCTGGTGCTGCGGTTGTGGTCAGACCTTGTTGACCAAATGGCAACTCCTCGTCAGCGTCTGGTAGGAAGAGATCATCATCGTCCACTGGAGTGAAAAGAAACTCTAAATCATCGTCCAAGGGTTCTTCGTCATGCATGTACTCGTCGTTATCATCTTCTCCAGGGGGAAACAAAGAATCGACATTGGCATTTCGTAGCTCGCCGTCGTCCATGTCCTCTTCGCTATCATTATTTCCTGGAGTAGACAGGGAAACCACATCGTTGTCTCGTAACTCTCCAAAGTGGGCTGTGGCATCAGGAGCATCCATGCCGAAGCTCGAAGCCTCACCATACGCAGATGCTGCGTTGATATCTTCTTCAGCTAAGGTAGCACCATGCTCAATTGAAAGTCTGTCGAATGGGCTCGAACCTCCGGCTGAGGGAAAGGAATTATCGTCTGCCAAATCGACGTCTCCCTCTTGGTTCTCACCAATCCCGCCGAAAAACTCGTCGAATGCTGCGTCGAGAGCTGCGTCGGGGTGGAATGTGAGTTCGGCAACTTCAGCTTCACTTTGTGATGTGCCGTCGCTCAACTCTTGCTTTCCCGCGGATTGATTACCTTGTGATGTAGCTCCAAAGTTACTGGCCGTGGCAGCGACTTCATCTTCGTCAATTTCGGATTCAGACTCCTCGTCAATATCAGACTCGATCTCGTCGCCGCGGTTGCCTGCTGCGAGATTGACTTGGTATTGTTTCTCATGCTCAAGTTCGTGCTCATCCTCGTCCTCATCTTCAACAGACTCGACTTCGTCATCTTCATCGTAAACATTGGGTTGGCCAGTCAGGATCAAGGTGTTGGATGGGTTTAAAAAGAGTCCATCCTCTGCCTGTGTTGGATCTGAATATGTATAAGCCTCTGTAGTTGTTGATGCCATGTCTCGCAGGATATAATCACCGTTTCTGCCTCCACCACGGAGGGCAGAGTGCAAGTTTGATTGCTCGTATGAGAGAGCGGCGCCTTCGTGTTGTGGCTCAAACTGTCGTGCCTCTTCAACTCCTCTGGTGTTGTTGTTATTGCAGCTAATTGCTGGATCTGGAAGAAGATTTGTCTCTGGCAGAGTGAATGCTAGGGCCCACGCCAATGACACTGGAGGCAGCGGCATCTTGGAAAGCGCTCTGCGTCCAATCGGTGAAAGGTTTTTCCGAATATAAGCGAATGCAGGTGTTGTTGTGCTTGGCTTCTCACGTGTTGGTTCTTGAGCTTGGCTTTTTCTGCGAGGCTGTTTGGGTGCGTGCCAAGGTAAAGGACTAGTCCTTTTTAGATTTACAGTAGCTTGTGTTGGTCTTGGCGTCTAACTTTCACGTGATGCTGCTGTCATCAGACAGGACAGGAACGCGGCTTCACGGCTTGGCTGTGAACAATGTACTGAAGCCTCCACCGTCTATCTCTCCTGCCTTTCCATTCAACAACCACACAAATCCAAATGCGCTCTATGCCTTATTTACATACACTGTGATCGCAATGATTGACACCAAAACATCCTCCTCTCCCTTAGGTTCCGAGATCTTTGCGCTGGTATCTTTACTGGTGATCAGTCTCGCAGTCCTTCTTGTCTTACGGCACTACCTTCCCTTACGAACCACCCCAGCATACCTTCTTGTTCCTATCTTCTTCGCTCTCGGCCTCCCGGCTTCGATAATAATTCTCCTGCCGATTGATCTCGCCAGCAGTGCTAGAAATGTAGATGCTGGGTCAAGAGGAATATGGCTTCCGGAGCGCATAATTCTGGTTTCGTGGCGGGTTACTTACTGGCTTACCTTTGCGCTGACCTGGTATGATTGTTTGTCCTTGGGTTTACAGCATTGTGTTAACGATTGCATAGGTTCATCCTGCCTATCCTTGCCGAATACGCTGATGCCGGTTATCGAGAACCGCAAAGTCGTCTTATGTTCTCCCTTCGCGCAAATGCGCAATACCAAGCTATGATGCTTTCCGCCGCTGTCGCGACCATGATCTACGTATTCATTACTAGAGGCGCATCACCAAATTCACTCAAGGGGGTGGTAATGGCTGTCGCTTATGCCTGGGGTTTGATCTTTGCCATCTTTCTCATGGGGCACGGATTGGTTGCTATACCCCGCCGCTTGTTCAGGAGGTCGAACTTGAGCGGGAAGTTACGGAGAATACAAGCACATGCAGCCAGAGTGCACGAAAAGATGGAAGATGCTATTCGAAATCTAGAAGACCTGGAGGCGCAAGTCGCGGAATTGTCAAAGCGGAAGTCCGGGTCTGCCATCAAATATAGAGAATGGATCGAGGAACTAGCTGATGATTCCCATCTCCCTGAATCGAGGCCGAGGACTCTCAGTAGAAGGATGTCGGAGCCAGCACCTGCTGCCCCGCTCGTTGTTACCGAAGGGTATCTGGCAGATCTTAGTCGTAAGCTTACTAGAGCTCGCCATAGTCGTGCCCGTTATCTAGATGAGTGGGATCATATTCTATATGATGCAGCCAAAACCTCGGCAGTTCTGGATTCTGCGGCTTCCAAAAAGGTCGAGATTGGACAACCTTCACCGCACAGCTCGATTTTCGATCGCGTTACCATCCACACTCCCTACACTAGATATCTTTACCTGTACTATTGCGTTCCCTACTTCAACATGTTTCTAGGGGTATTCTTTTCCCTGGCCTCTGTCTGTATTGTCTGGTCGGAAGTTATCAAATCGATCAACTCGAATTTCAGTATTATCAGCTTGACCGTTGTCCATCATCCGGATAGTGAGCGAGGAGAGATTGGATTTGCAGGTCAGGTCATCGCGGCCTGTTGGATACTCTATATGTGTACAGCAGCTTTGACATCACTGACTGAAGTCAAAGTCTGGCGGGGACGAGCGCTGGTAAGGAGAAACACCCATGGAGAGAGCGCAATGTGGTACGCTTTACAAGTGGCCAAACTCTCAGTTCCATTGTCGTTCAACTTCCTGACCTTCCTCTCGAAAGATGTCTATACCGAGACAGTCTTCTACGATTTTCTTGGGAAACTCATTACTCTCACTGATCTGGGAGAGTGGTTTGATTATCTTTTCCCAACATTCATCGTATTCCCCGTCTGCGCTACTCTCTTTGGACTGTACGGCAAAGTCAAATCCTGTTTCGGCTATGGCGGACTTATCGATGATGAAGACGAGGAAGACGACTCTGGCTATGGGACCGGAACGTGGCGAGAAGGTCGGGACTTGATCGAACGAGAATTGCAAGGACATTCCTCACTCGGCCGCCTGACTATCTCTGACCGAAGGAACGTCCCCAACAACCCAAACAACCGCAATGCACCCGCACTCTCAGTTCCACCAGCAGATCGGACACGAGCTCTCGGACAAGCATCATCGCGGCCAAGTGCAAGCAATCAGCTACCAGCAAGCACACGTCCCGAGGATGAGAATTTCTTCGAGGCCTTTGGCCATAGAGTCAAGAATACTTTCGATACAGTACAGACTCCTAAATGGATGCAAAATATGGGCGAAGGTATCAAGAAGCCCAAATGGATGGGTGGAGACGATGATGATGCAGGCCCAAGTCGTGACTTTACCAGTTGGTTTGCTGGTCGACAAGGACAAGAGGGGAGGGTGAGATTGTGAGATTGTGAATATGTGGTTAGATTGATTCAAGCATAGCGGTTGGAGTTCCGTTGGTATAGACTAGGCGCCTACTCACGCATGATTTTTATGAGTATTTAATGTTTAGTAATGTATATTGAGATTCACTCTATCAGCCGAGTGACTTGTCTGTAACATTTCATATTGCATTCTTTATGTCTATGAAAACCAAGCCAAACCAGCACAGATATCCCTCCCTAGCTACAGTTCTGTGTTCATAAATATTAACTTTGTTGCACTGTAGGCATACCATCGTTACAAGATTCATCCCAAATAGATGTGATCTCTCAAGCAAACAACCACCAAACGCCAAAACACATTACAGAAATCCCCGTCCACTTATCCCAACTCCTTCCCTCGCCTTCCTTCCATAACCAAACCAACCTACTTCATCTCAAAAGCCCCCCCACTCAACCCCCCATACGCTCTCGCCGGCCTCGCCAACCCAGCCTCTACATCCTTCTCAACCCTCCTATCCATCTCCTTCCTCCTCCTCTCCTCCTCCTCCTCCGCCCTCTTCCTCTCCACCTCTGGGTCCTCATAATAATTCCCCGCGCCACCGCGTCCACCCCTATACGTCGGCTTGCTCGATCCCACTGCCACCTTTCTGGTTGGTGCGGTCGACGTTGGGGATTTGTTGGCTGTGGATTGGCTGGGTTGGGATTGGGAGAGGCCAGAGGCGGCGAGGTCGGATGGGCGAACCCAGTTGCCTGCGCCGCCGCGGCCGGAGTGGAGGTATTCTGGGGGAGGGGCGGATGGGGAGGTTGCAGTGGTGGTGCTGACGGTGGTGGTTTGAGATTCGACGTCCTGTTAGATAGAAATAATTAGCTGGATATCCTCGTGTACATGGCGAGAGGGGTGGAGAGACGGGAAAAGACATACACCAGATTTCATATGATCCTCAATATCCTTCTTGCTCCAGAAGTTACCTGCGCCGCCGCGGCCAGCTCGGGAATAGTCTCCCATTGTGATTAATCGTGTGCTTGTTTGATGAAGTGTTGTTTGCTCGGTGCAGTTGGGAGGTTTGAGTTGAATTGGATTGAAGTGTGCTGTTAATTGATGGACTTGATGGTGTATATAAGATAGTCGGGTAATGGAAGAAAGAAAGGAGCTCCCCTGGATGATGACGAGAGCTTGCTATAGGGGTCAAATATACGAAAGGTGCGGCACCGCTCTGGTCAAGCTGACAGCGGGAGAGATGAGGTGGGTGGTGGTGTGTGAGAGTGTGGTTCCCAACCTAGCAAGATCCCCAAATCCCTCACCCTCCGGTTGCGTTGCTTTTTTTTGTCACGTCCACGGAAAAAAAAAACTACCTTCGTGCAAGGCGCCTTCTGGCTTGACGAAAATTTTCCTTCTTTTTTTCTTTTCGTCTCTTGATAATTCGGGGATCCACGTTGCCTTACCGAGTAGCTCTTGGGGAGAGTTGTTTGTGTACAGCACCAAAGATGGAATTGTTTTGACTTTCCAAGGTTGCGTTGCGTTGCCTTTTGGCCGAGGCGCGGGGTGAGATTGGGGATCATCCTTCTTATCTCGAATAGTGGGTGGGTGCTGTTGGTGGGGGCTTCTAATTCCATCTCCATCCCGGTGTGTGTGCAAACGTGAGATTTCAGGTACTGTATTACAATAAGCAACCACCAGTAGTAGGAAATTATCACCATAAAAGGGATCATTGTCGGATTTATCCACAAAGGCAATCTTTGGTGGATTATCTGTCACATCCATTCCATCCCATATAATCTTAAAATCCAAACATTTTCATTCAATTAACTTTTTCCACCCTTCCTCTTCCTGTATTGTGTTGACATCCTGCCATACCCAAACCTGGGGTTTAGCTCAAATATCAACACCGTCAAGCTTTTTTGCTGCACATCGCAAGTGGCTCAATTTCAATTGTTGAGATTGGGAATGAGGGGTATTGAACTTTTTGGTAGCGATTTAGTACCTTTTGTTGCATGTCGCGGTGGGCTCAATTTCGGGCAATTCGGTAGGAGATTGAACCCTCATCAAAAATGTCTCGCTTATTATGGAGAGACAAATAATGGGTTGCATGTTTTTTTGGTTTCTCTCCACCAGTTGCGATGGAGGATGCTAACATTCTCTTGCTCTTCTTACTGTACTCTGCTCTTCTTTCTTACTGTACTGTGTAGGGGAAAATACAAGGCAAGTGAGCTACTGGCTATACTCGCCGTTTATATCTTGAAAGAGGTCCGAAATCAATGTCAACTAAATCTTGACTCTTTTCCGTATTGTGCTGGAACAATAATCATTCCTCATGAGCCATACATCGTCCAGGCATAATTTCGTCTACACACCCTCCTCATCATCTCTCCCAGCACCCACCAACAAGGCCTCCTCCTCCCCACTCCCACTTTGCACCTCCCTCCCAGCATCGATAAACCTCCTCCACGGTCCATACAAAAGCACACTCAACCCACCAAACACAACAAACGAAGCACAAATCCCCAACCCAATAACATCATAATAATCCTCCACCGTCTCCACGCCATCCCAAAACCTACCACTCGGCTCAGCAACATTGCGTACGAGGGAGAGTAGTTGGATGCTGCCGATGACGATGGCGACGATTATGGTGATGACGGTGAGAACGATGGAGTAGTAGAGAATGGCGATGGGGTCACGAGCGAGGGTGGTGGACGTGTAGAGGGTCATCATTAGAGCGCCATCTGTAGTGTCGAGAAGACACATTCCCGCTTGGGATTCATTAGTAGTGCTGTGATGGGGAGGAAGAGGGAGAAGGGGTAATGTACCGGTGAAAAGGATTGGGAAGATGAGAATTAACCACATAGATGTTCCTTTGGCGGCTTGGATGGAGGATATGCCTAGAAGCGCAACTTCAGACGAAGTATCGAAACCCAATCCGAACATCACACCGAGGGGGTACATTTTCCATGGTCTTTGATGGTTGTTAGCTTTGCCATATCTGACGATGGCCTCAGTACTCACTTGTCAATCATTCTAAACATCTTCTTCATAACACTGAACAAACACCCGGCTCCATTGAGTTCAAAACCCTCCAAGCCCTCCGACTGAGGATTGGAACTTTTCAAATATTCTTTCAACTGCTTTACAAGCTTGTAAAGAATGAACATGTTCATAATGCCAAGGATTATGAGAAATCCAGCTGATACTGACGATCCAATAACCCCTCCGATTTGACTGTATCGGTCAAATTTATCTCGCACTGCAGCCGCAGTAGCTGCGACGACCGTTGAGGTGATGATGACAATACTGCTCGAGTGTCAGCGGGATGCCTTTTCTTGACATGGGGAGGGGAGGAGGACGAACGTTGAGTGTCCCAGAGAGAAGAACGTGCCGATAGTAACTGGTTTTTGACCATTTGCTACTAATCTCCGTGTCGTAAGATCAATCGCCTAGATATTTCTGTTAGCCTTTTGGCCATAGAAATTACGCATGAGTATGGGCACGAACAGAAATATGATCAGCATCCAAAGCGTGTCTCAACCCAAGGACATAGGCCAGCACGGCCGTGGAAGCAAGAGCTCTATCCTCGCCAGAGAAATCAGTATCCCATTCTCTTTAGATACTCATAACCGAATCTCTCACCCATTAAAGTACTAAGGTTAATAAGTTAGTAAATATTCACGTCGTCTCGCGAGAGGGAGGGCTACTTACCAATACGACACCAACACCAGCCCACACAACGATATTGATCAGAAGTATAAGCAATATGATAGCTATGACTGAAAATGGCAGTCTCCTAATTCCAGGTATTCTCTCATGATATAAAGCTGCTTTGCTTGAAAGGCTCTGTTTGGGAATTGGATCTTGAGTGGGGGTAGATTGTGGCATCGCTAGTGTAACAGATCGAGTGTAACAGGTCGAGAATAAGGAACGTCTGCAAGGTGTACCGAAATAATGAGAGTCACGTCAAAATACGTCTGCTTGCAAAGATTGACTAGATTTATTTGTTGTTTGTGGCCTGGCAGTGTGCGAAGAAATCGGAATCGTGGGTTCTGTACTGGCTTGGCCTCGGTTTGCCAAGAGATATGGTGTTGGCATGACATAGTAATTCGCTCACTGATTGTGATACTATCATTGTTTTCTTCTTGATAATGCATTACTTTGGGTTTCTGGTCTATCCTAATCTGCGTCAGTTGGCGTTCGATTCTCCTTTGCGTGGATAATCAATCGAATCAAAGTCGAGCACAGGCAGACCCTAGGACAACACAGCTGCTGACCCAGCATTTCTATTGTATTTGTGCTGAGAATAAGATGCCTGCCAATACAGATAAACTTGGGTTTGGCTAACTATATTATAAAGTTCTTGGTCTTGTAACCCTTACAGGGTCATGCTAATTATGTATGCTGATTCTTGTAGTTAGTATTCATGGGCATTCGAAGCTGCCATTAGACTACGATATTGTCAGTCCGTCGCCCGCATCAAAAGCTCGGATTTCCTCACTAAAAGTGCCGAGATATGGAATACTGCATATTGTCAGTTCGTTCAAACGCTTCTTGTGGATAGAGAAAGGGTCTCATACTGCCCGAGCTTGATATAACGTGCGAGGAATAGCTCCCCTTTTATTATGGTATCATAAATCAAACCTCCCTCACCATCTCCCTCCTCTGCCCCATATCCACCACCATATCCTCGTCCTCTCCCTCCACCACCTGATGGTCCTTCAGGGATTCTATCCCCTCGATCAGGTAATCTCTCTCCCCTCCTCCACTCGCCCTGAGGAACCATCCCTTGACCGAACCCACCCCCTCTCATGCCGCCTCTACTACCCCTATACCCAAACCCACCATCATCTCTATTCCCTCTCCCTCCAAAATCATTTCCACCCCTTCCAGGTCCAAACCCTCCTCTCGATGGCCCACTAGTAATCGGTGGAGCTACACTCCCATTCTCGAGTGGCAGCACAATAGCACAATCGATGTAATCCCCAATCACGAATTTAGCGTCCTGTAATGTTTTCTCAGGTTCCCCATGCAATGGTCCAGCCATTACTCCCCCCGCGACAATTGAAGCCTCCTCCTCGTCTGGCAGTATCCCTGGTCCACCATCACCAATCACGATGCTTCCGAGCTCTTTCGTCATGTACCGTCCCGGCCCTGCGGCATTGGGATTGCGAGTATCTGGGAAGGTGAGGCGGAACGAGAGTCGCGTGCCTATTGCTGGGTCGGGGAGGAGAGAAGGGAGAGCGGAGACGAGAAGATGGGATAGTTCGCGCAGGGTACATGTTGGCCAGGTATATATCTGAACATGGTTTGGAAGTTCTGTCGCTGAGCTGAATTCGTCTGGCCTGTTGTAGTATCAGTATCAAAAATCATTATAGTAGGGTAGTCTTTCTTTACCTGTGAAATCCTCCAGATTTGTAGAAGAGTTTGAGATAGAATGGTGTCGTGGTTTGACGATCTATCTTTACCGTTCCGGTATCCATAGCTGGATTGAGATATGGGGATAGAGTTTTATGGTTATGAAGATCTGGTTTAACTGTTGGAGTGCTGTTGTTGCTCCGGCGCAAAGGTTGCATTCATAAAGTGACGGAGTTGTCTGCCATCTGCCAAGAGATTCGAGGTAAATTGACTTGGGGACAGCCTCGACAAACATCCATCAACCATTCACTAAACACAACTCCAAATTGGTTTCTACCGACTTCTCAGGTTAAATCTTGCGTCTCGACCTCATACAAATTCAAAGCAACAGTACCCTATCTCAAACGCAGACTGCAAGCCTCCAGATCAGGACTCCCTCGAAGGGAAACCGCAACTATGGATTTCGCCTCTCTCATGTCCAAAGCGATCTCCAAATCCGTCCCCTCCAAAGAATCCAAATCCGCTACCCCCACCGAACCCTCCAAGAAGTACATGAAACGTTCTGAAGTCGAAGCGCAACGACAAGCCCAATATCTCGCCGAACAACGCGCCATCGAAGAAGCGCAATCCGCAAAACTAGCACAAAAGCGCAAACGAGAGGAGGATGAAGCGGAAGCAAATCGGGCGAGAGAGGAAAAGCGGAGGAGATTAGCTGAGGAGTCTAAGAAGAGGAGGGAGGAACGAGAGGCAGAGGAGGATGCGGCGAAGAGGAAGAGACTTGGATTGCCAGAGTTGGTGAAGGAGACGACGGAGGAGGTGGAGAAAGATGATATTGAGGATGCGGAACTGGTTGAGAAGCTAAGGGAGATGGGGGAACCTTCGAAATTGTTTGGGGAGAGTCATAAGCAAAGGTTACGTCGGTATAGGAAGCTGGGAATTGTAATGACTACGGGCCCTATTCCTACGAGTTTGGTATTGGTGGAGGAGAAAGACATGAAGGTTGATACGGTGCCAGAGGATGAGGAGGGGAAGAAGTATCTGTTCAGGCAGTTGGCTTCGTATTTTACGATGATTCTTAAGGAATGGGAGAGTGCACTGGGTGCTGAGCAGAGAGATACATTTGCCAGCAAGGCAGCATATAACGCTATGGTCTCTAGCAAGGAGCATATGACACCTGTAAGTTCTCCCGCTACGTTTAGGACAAGATTCATTCTGACTTATCTCAGCTCTTCCGAAAATTTGAATCTGGAGATTTCGATGTCAAAGGCGTTCTAGAACCCATCGTCGAAATTGTCAAAGCAGCCCAGGAAAAGCGATACGTCGATGCCAACGATGGCTACCTTAGACTTAGTATTGGCAAAGCAGCTTGGCCTATCGGAGTTACCATGGTTGGTATTCACGAACGTAGTGCTCGAGAGAAATTGCATGAGAGTGACAAAGGCCACGTTATGGGAGACGAAGTCACGAGGAAGTTCTTGCAGAGTATCAAGCGGTGTTTGAGCTTTGCTCAAGTTCGCTGGCCTCCTGAAGACACGATGCAGCTGATGGGTTAATCTTGGTAGTTTAATTCAAGAATTGTTCCCTCCTCCACCTTTCAACGCCTGCTTTTTGTTGTTATCTGTTCCAGTCATCCTTTCAATTCGGCATCCCATCATAGACATCAACTCCTTCCTCGGGGACTTCCCATCTCTCTGCTCTTTTCCAAAATACATGTCTCCCTGGAGGGGGAAGCCCAACTCCTGAAGCAGCGAACAGTCCACCCTTCAGAGAAGAAATGTCCGGATTCTCCACAACCGTTGACAGAATTGGTCTTTCAATCGCGCATTAGTTTCTTTTCGGCTGATGCAGACAGAAGAAGAGGAGGACATACGATCCACAATCACCGCAGAAGTTCCTATTTATTGTATTCCCCGAATTCGCTTTCTCGACATATACTTTGGGTGTGCCAGTAACAGTGATATCTTTAGTTGGAACACGGATGTTGACAGAAAATCTAGAAATTCTTTAGCAGGAGATTTTGAATAGAAATATTACGAAGTATTATGAGGCTCACGCACAGAGATCCACCCGATGCTCTGCAACTCGTGCAATGGCAGAGAGATATCTTTGGTGGAAGTGAGGCTGATGGAAGTGATACTTTGATGTTTCCACAATTACAGCTGCCGTTTATGATATTTGTGGTCTCCATTTTGATTTTCAGCTCACAATTTCGTTCGACTTTTGTGATGGTTGCGATTTGTTATGGTCAAACAACTATATATAGGCTTGTGATAGCGGGGTTAGATTCAGGTTTGCTTATAGTTAGCGCAAATAGTGTGTCATCAGAATCTCAGCCTTCAATGATCAAGCAAGACTCTCGGGCTATCCGAGAAATCAGAGATTGAGAAATGTACCTACGTATCACATCTGCATGAGGCTCGTCAAAGGGCGTAATCGACATCTTACGTGTTTTTTCAATAACCGAGAGAAACTGAAAACCTGCTGAATGATGAGCCCTTCACTTGTCAATAATGCAACATCAGTCACAAACTAAAATCTTGTGTCACTCGGATTGAGATGATTCGATAACTTGTACTCTTTTGAGGGAACCACACCTTAACTCCGTGTTTGATGCGCTCCTTGTGGTTAGAAGAGGACCAGAAGTTACCTCGCACAATTTAGTTGCCAATTTAGGAATGGTATCACCAGTCTTCAATTCAAGAGATAAAAGAGAATGACACTAGAAAATTAGAAGCACAAATATCACACAATTATTTTTATCTTCAAATCTAATCGTTAGATTATCGTCCAGACTATTGATGGGGAAGCTCACTTTCGTCCAATTTTTAATAGCACCTGGTAAGTCGGATTTTCTTTGGTAACATAGCAAGACTGCAAATTATTGTCTAAAGGTAGTATTCTAAGAACTATTTCTAAGAACTATTTCTTGTCATGAATTTCATGTTCTAGAACGTAGAGGAGTGGTCAACGATTCCTGACTATTCGAAATGGCTTGGCGAGGCTTTGCGGGGGAAACTTGGCAGTGACAAGGCTGCATCAATCCAGAAAAAAAACGTCGAGAGCAACGTTCAGATCTAAACACCACGATGTCTCTGTACCACGAAACAGCTGGTCTTCTCACAGCACCCACGAACTCCGGTGGTAGTTTGAGATCCCGAATCTTCAGCGCGAAAGATCTCAAATCGCCTCCTGCGCAAGTTTATGCTCTGGCAATTGAAAGTTGCAAATGGAGTTCCGTCTTGAAGGAGATCGTTGAGGCCGCGGACATTTTGCGCCTTGAACGAAAGGTATAAACTTTTTCTACTTTCTCCGTGAAAATGTTGTTTGTTTTGGCTTTGTGCTTTTTGGACTCATACTAATCAATTATTACAGCTGACACCAATCCTTTCCATCCTCCTCGTCCACGATCTTCTCCTTGCCAAAAAAGGAATTGCCCTCCCCGCCACCCACGGTCTTCGCTCCTCTGTCGAGCGACATAAGGCTCGTCTCCAAGCTGAATTCACCAAATCACGAATCCGCAGGAAAATTAGCACCCAAGAAGCATTCAAACTCCACATTGAGCAAGGTCTTGAAGCCAGTGAAGATGCATCTGTGGAAGCGCCATATCCAAGATGGGTGCGCATAAATACGCTAAAAACGACGGTGGAAGATCAATTAGAAACGACATTCAAAGGACTAGAAAGGGCTGTGAGTATCAACGATGTAAGGAGTAGGAGGGTACAAAAAGTGTTCATTGATGCGAATATACCGAATTTATTGGCTATATCACCAAGTGTCGACCTCTCCAAAAGCGAAGCCTATAAATCCGGCGAGATTATATTCCAGGATAAAGCATCTTGCTTCCCAGCCTACCTTCTCGATCCCCTCCCCGAAGATGGCGACATCATTGACTCCTGCTCTGCACCAGGAAACAAGACAACTCATCTGGCTGCAATAATGCTCTCACACGCTCCCGATCAAGATGATTGCCGACAAACCATTCACGCCTTTGAGAAAAATAAAGGCCGGGCTGAAACGCTCGAGAAGATGGTGAATCTGGCTGGATCGTACACATGGACCAAACTGCATCCGGGCCACGATTTCCTCAAAGCAGATCCCGAGTCGGCACCTTACAAGAATGTGGGTGCACTTCTCCTCGATCCCAGTTGTTCTGGAAGTGGAATCGTCGGGAGAGATGATATGCCTGAACTCCATCTCCCTGTCTTGAAGGCAGGCGGCTCTTCTTCCCAAGTCGCCAAACCGTCTAAGAAAGGCGCCAAACCAACCGAAGCCCCCAAAGCAAGAGAAGACACCAAAAAGCGCAAACGTGACGACGACGAAGACATAAAAGTCATGGTCGACGATGACGGTGAGGTAACGGCCGTTAACACTGCCGACGAACTTGCAGCCCGTCTATCAGCACTTTCAGATTTCCAAGCACAATTACTAGTTCACGCGTTTAAATTCCCAAAGGCGAGAAAGATCACGTATTCGACGTGTTCTGTGCACAACGAGGAAAATGAGGTTGTGGTGATGAAAGCTTTAGAGTCTGTGGTTGCAAAGGAGAGGGGATGGAGGGTGCTACGGAGGGATGAGCAGATTAGAGGATTAAGGGAGTGGAGCGTTAGAGGGGTTGTGGAGGCGTGTGAAGGTGATGAGGAGGTGGCGGAGGGGTGTATTCGAGCGAATAAGGGGGATGAACATGGTACGATGGGCTTCTTTCTGGCCGGGTTTGTTAGGGATGATGGGAAGAGTATTCCGATCAGTGCTCTGGGAGCTAAGAAAGAGAGGCCTTTCGTGCCGAAAGCGAGGATTGTGGAGAAGGAGGAAGAAGTGATTGAAGGGGAGGAAGATGATTGGGGTGGTTTTGAAGGCGATGGGGGTGAGGTAGGTGAGAAGCAAGTCCTGCCGGCGAAGGCGAGTAAGCCGGTTGTGAACAGACATGCGTACGGTCAGGGCAAGCGTCCGCAGCTAGTAGGTTCAAAGAAGGGGAATAAGAAGAGGAGGAAAGCCTAGGTAGGTAGTGTTCGATGCACTGTGTGTCATTGGAAGTATAAGGTACTCACCGCATATTCTCGTATCATGCCTACCTACCTTACCTACCCTAGGTACTTACCTATATATCTCCACATCTCCAAATATTGTTATTACACGCCTCTTCAGATCTTCAAAAACTCTTTCAAATTCTCATATCCACTCCGTCAATCTCCAATCTCCATTCTAACTCTCCAGCGCTCCATTTTTCCATCTCTCCAAACCCTCCATGTTTATTTCCACATTTTTCCCTTCTTCATTTCTGCAGGTTTGCTAAGATTTGCACTAGTGTGATGATGTTACGATATGTCTGAAAATAATAAGATTACAAGCAGAGAGGTGAAACTCATTTCCAAAAAAATTCTCAAAGGTTTTTCTATCAAATTCCCATGTTTACTTTTTTCTGATGCTTCCATGAGGTGTCTTAAGGACCTAAGGACTAGACCAGACCAGACCCTTCTGAATCAGGGACCTTCCCCCCCCTCAAAACATCATATCATTTTCTCTTCGAGTAATAGTCGTAAATAAAGCCCCTCCAAAATTCAGTGCTGGCACTGTTGGAATTTCATTTCACCATCATATAGAAGAAAGTAAACAAAACTGTATAGTCTCTTTCTATTTCCCGCCCTCCCCCCCTCTTCTTTCTATAGAAATATTTTGCATCGAGAAGGAAATGGTGTGGTGTACTGCATAGCAAATCTTACACATTAGTAATAGAGAGAGAGGAGAGTATGGAGTCAAAGACTGAATCGAATTGATTGGTTGATAGTCATGTAGAAAATCGTTCCAAAGTACAGGATTGTACTTGTCGTAGAAGTGTGTATGATGAAGACGTTGGTTTTTTGTTTGAAATGAGGAGAGGGTGAGAGAGAGAGAGCACGCGAAGCAAGACGTTCGAGTATTTCGTACCTCGAAGTCAAGGAAGAACCTGGTTCGCTCCAGCATTTGGAAATATTGGGAGTGAGTATAAATAATTGTAGTGTGTTGTTCTTGTTACTTTACTCTAGTACTGCACACCTCTTCGACGTTAGGTTTGCAGCGGCATTATTCTTGTGTTTCATGTACCTTCTAATATCTGAAGTCTAACGATTCATTCGTTTTTTTGTTATCGCGAAGGTAACACCAACCCAACACAATACAACACCACCACACCCACATCACATCACATCACCACCCACACCCACACAACACCATACCATACCATCCACATCACAACTTCCGACCCATCTTTGTCGAATTTTGTAGATAATGGAAAGAAAGAAAGAAGGCCCCAATATTGTCTATCTATTTGGGGAATTTGAATTCTCTTTCCCTCTTCTTCCAGGCAAGGTCGGTCCTCAAATAGGACAACATCACTTGACCAATCACTGAATCCGGACACCTACTTGCATGGGTACCTTAACGAATCCCATCCTATCCTATCCCATCCAGAACGGCAGCGGAGGGTCGCCTCACCTTGGCCCTATCATTGAAAATTGAATTTTTTTTCGTTTTTGCTTATTCCTTGCATGCCTAAAGAATCCGTCAGAAGACTGTTCTGGTCTACGTCGGTTGTCGTTGCTGTTCAAGATGGAGAGTTTGAGACATGTGTTTAGGTCCGGAGACGAGAGAGGAGAGGAGGGGGGTCCCTTTTTCGTAGGTTGATGATGGCGACGGTTGTACAGTAAGTACAGTAGTACGGTACTGGACGAATGGGTGAAGAGGTGGCATGGTGACCTGCTTGGTTTTTTTTGAAGATGGCTGGTTGGTTGGTTGGTTGGATTATTACTGTACGCCGTGAGTAGTAAAGCCAGGGAGGAGGGCACATGGGGAGAGGAAAGAGGGAGAGGATACGAAGTAGAGTCCTGTACACCATACTCCGTACAAGCAGTTAAAATAAGTAGGCTTTCGGTACTCAGCCGGAGTGGCTCCCCCAGCTCTCCAGGGTCCGCCTTAGTTTGTGAAGGGCACGCCGTATGATTGATATTGGCATCGCTTGGGGCCGCTTGTGGCTTCACCTTTCGTCGTCGAGGATCGACAGCCCAGGAGTCGTGTTTACGCCTTCATCATATAGTACGAAGTATAGTTATCACCGTAGATCTGGATGGTAGAAAAGAGAAAAGGCATCTCTCTCTCTCTCTCCCGATGCTATGATTCGGCATGTTCTGATATTGCGTGTGGTGTGTGCTTCATCTTGTGCGGTTGGGGTGGTCGAGAAGGAGTTTCCAGTTGTTCTGATTGCCGGCTGTTCCCCTGCGCGATGCAAGGATGGGCAAGGATCTGATCTGTGCTGGTGCTGGTGGATGATCGTTGCAGGGAGGGGGTCCGAGATGTGATTGACATGGCATCCTCCTCATATTGATCATGCGGATGTGAGGATGATGATGATGATGGGGAGGAGGAGGATGATGAAGTGGTCAGGACATTTATCTTTTTGCGGTGCACATCTCCCACCTCCATATCCCCAGCTCTCCATCTCTTTCCTCCGATAAATGAAAGGGATAGTGGGTTTTTGCGTAGTCCCTCCCTCTTGAATGACACGACGACAAGAATGAGATGAAGGCTGGTTAAGACATTGCTGAGACGCGGATAAAATCCAGAGTAGCGAATAATGGCTTTGTTGGCGTTGGAGGTGGATTCATTCATCCTTGAAACTGCCACCCACCCACCCACACCCCGTTCCCCTAAAAAACCGTTGCTGCCAGCCAAAGCACAGAGTTACTGTAGCAGAGAGAGATGAGAGAAAAGATGGTACGAGAGATAACTACTGACTGTACCTGCAAAGTCTTGTACTGTTACTTGGTGGAAGTCTATTCATCGGTGAGGCGAGGGCTATGGGCATGCGATTATGCCATGCAAAGGGCCCAATCCAATAACAATGGAGGAAGGGCTAGCGAAAATGCTTCAAACAGCTGAAAAACTCTCATGATGCAACTATGATCGCCACCCGGTCCATCATCCAAACCTTCGCTGGGGTGGTGAAGAAGACGTCGAAGAAGGAGAAGAATAAGATCCAGAGGGGAGATCAAGATGATTCTGCAGAGTCTATTATTCGGGACTGAGGACTAATTAATTGCTCAGAGGAAGGAAGCAACAAAGTACCTACCTGGATACCTTACCAACAACAACAACAATCAACAGATTTTATATCTCTCTATCCAATTACGATTCTGGCGAAATAATGAGAATTGAGTTATATAGGTAGATGGTGGCACGGGGTGATACCTGTGATAGAGAATTGAATATATCGCAGTATATGTACGATACAGCATGTGAAGCACTGGAATGAAAAGATAACAATAGACGAATGATATTGACCACTACCACATACCACCTAGATATCTAGTAGCTGCCTACTTCTAATGATTATTCCTTTGCAATAATCTATCATCTTCACATCACCACCTACTCTCCTTCTGTCTCTCAGTTGCAGCGACTTGCACCCTCCTTCAGGCTTAGTCGCAGCACCCTCTTATTTTGAGGCTGCAGCCACGGCCCACCCTTCAGAACTTCACAAACCCGCCCATCCACCCACATCCATCTGAACTGAACAGCAAAACATCTCGACCTGGCCTTCGTTCTTCTCTCCTTCCCCTAGAGCTTCAAAATCACCATTTCTTTTTTTGTACCTTCCCTTCTTCAAATATATTCAGTACTTTCAGGTACAGAAGAGAAGGGAAACCAAACCACTCGAAGCAATACCTTCTTCACTCTCTCACATTTCGTCCACCACCACCCACCACTACACCCACCGCAAGGTTCGTTCTCCGACCCTCGACTGTTTCCAAGACTCCACCAGCTGTCTGAGCGCGCGCGACTACAACCCAACATAACATTAACATTACATTACCTTTCTTTCGCTCTGTCAAACCCTTGCTTCTTTCTGCCAGATTCACGCCTGCCTGTACTGTACTCTACTGTATTGATTGTGTATCACCTTTTGCTGCCTCCGACGACCCGACACCGAACGGCTCTTCCTTTCGCTTTCACCTCACATCAATCACCTTCGAACCCGACAACCATTCACCCTGCTGCGAAGGACCCGACCGCTGCATGAATGAATGCCCTTCCTTTCTTCTCAACACCTCGATCGCCCTCCAACCTTCGAGGCCTTCCTCGCAACTTCCCCTGCACCGAGATACCTTTCATAACAGACCTCGCGCGACACAAGATTGCTACCGACTTGTCTGTCTCGGGTCGCTGCCTCACACCGACGACTGGATACAACACACCCGCCCTTTACACACGACCTTGACTCTTCATCGCCAGAAGGAAGCCTCAACACCATAATAAAACATCGTGGTGTGGGAGTTTCAGGTCGGCCCACTGGCTTGTTGAGTCGCATCCCTTCGGACGGAGCGTGGCTCTGCCACCCAGTCCTCCTTTACCATGAACTCCAACTTCCAGCAGAATATGGGCGGCCAGATGATGCCACAGCAGCAGCAGCAGCAGCAGCAACAACAACAACAGCAGCAGCAACAGCAAAGGCAGCAGCAACAACAGAGACCGCAGAATGGGAATGTGCAAATGGCCATTCAGCAGATGATATTCTCCGCTCTGAGTAACCAGCCCACACAGCACCTAACAGGATGGCAGTCGCAAGTTTCATTGACGGAACGAATGGGGACTGTCATGAGCATGTAAGTTTTCACTTTTCGCTTTTTGCGCCGCTTCACTTCACCTTGGTGACCTAGCCTGATCGTCGATAGAATTGGAAACCTTCGCCTCGCTAGTCAAACCCAACCTAATCCACCAGACGTACACAAGATGGTGCAAATCGCAATTCGTTTTGAAGGAGAGATATTTGAAAAATCCGCCGATCGGGTACGCCCTACATTCTTCAAGATTGCTGCTTCATTTTTAATATTCTTTAGGTATCATACAAGCGTGCCGTGGATGCAAAGATTTCGCAACTTCAAACTCGACGCAACGAGAATCAGTCGGGTCTCCAGCAAGTCATACAGGCGCAAGCTCAACACCAAGCCCAACAGCAAGTCCAGGCGCAGGCCCAGCAGCAACAAATGATGATGAACCAGAATATGCAAGGCCAGGTGAACAGGAACAACATGCCCCCGCAAGCCCAGCAGCCGTTCCAGCACCTTCAACACCAGATGCAAGCCTCGCCGATCCCTGGACAAATCCCCCAGCAGATGATGGGCATGCAGAATGATAGTGGAATGCCACCAAACATGAATCCAAACGCGCAGCAGCAATTTCAAATGCAAATGCCCCAACGACATCCCCAGCAAGGCCAACCTAACATGGCGGGTAGGCCACAGAACCCAGGCAACGGTCTCACGCCGGAAGAGAACAGCAACGTCAATGCTATGGCGGATAGACTTTTCGCATCGGCGACGGAGGAGGCGAAAGCGAACATTCGCTTGAATATTCAAAACAAGATGGACCCCATGCAGCTGCAAAGATATCAGGCCGCGGGCATGGATATTGCAACCTTATATTTCCGCAACCAGGTCCTGCAAAAGTTCCGGGCTGATAAGCAGCAACGCGCCTTGCAGTTACAACAGGGTCAGAACATGCAGCCACAGAGGTCGATGAACCCAAGTCCATTGAACGGTCAACAACCTCCACCCATGGCGATGGGAGGCAATCCAGATCCAGGCTACATGGAGAACATTGCGGCACAACAACAACAGGCGGCTGCCTTGGCTGCAAATCATGGAGAGATGGTGGTGCCTGTCAGTAGCGCACCAAGAAATGGCACTCCTCAGCCTGGTGCAATGACGAATCCAAGAGCTGCTCAACAACAGCAATTCGTTAATGCGCAGCAAGCTCAAGCAGCCCAGCAGCAAAGAATACATCAAGCAGCCTTGCAGCAACAGCAACAGTCGCAAGCTCGATTACACGCACAATCAAAAGCCCAACAGATCGCTCTTCAAGGACAGCCAAACGGCATGGGTAATGGTCCTATGCCTCCTCAGCCTAGCCCAGCGATGCCGACGCTCAATACACCTCTTCTCCGAACACCACAAATGGACCAACCGGGTCCCGGAAACCAAAATAATCCCGCGAACGCTCAGTTCGGACAGGCTTTGGATCCACGCTTCATGCAAGGTCAGAACCAAAGACCCGGGGCAGTTCCTGGCGATATGAACGCCATGTTTGCCAATCTACCGCTCGAGCAACGTCAACAGATCGCGAACAATATCCCCGAGAACAAGATCAACGATGCATTGGCAAAATGGGGCGAGAATCAGCGACAGATGAACGCACAACAGCAACAGCAACAACAAGCCCAAGGCCTCCGTCCTGCTGGTATGCCGATGCAAGGTCCACGACCTGGTCAGCAAATGCAGCCTGGTCAATTCAATCCCCAAACTGGCGCTATCCAACAGTTTATGATCACAAACCCAGGCCAGCCTCTACCGCAAGCCCTAGCCACCGGCATGTCTCCACATCAATTGTCCCTCCTGAATCAGCAAATCATGAAAATGCAAGCGCAGAATCAGAATCCAAACCAACTACAACGCAACATGGCCCCATCGATGAATGAGCAACGATTAATGGCGCACATGGATGGTTTGGATTATCCAGCTGCCTTGGCGAACCATCCTACAATGCCTCAAGGTATTCCTGGTGAAATTAAGAAATGGGGTCAATTGAAACAATGGGCTTCAACAAATCCAAATCTTGGACCGCCACAAATCGAAAACATCAAAAACCTCCAGAAGATGCACTACCAAAGTATCCTTAAGTCGAGGCAGCAAAACGCTGCAGCTGGGGCAATGATGCCTGGAGGTCCACGACCCGGCCAACCTGGGATGCAAGGAGTTATGATGAATGGTGCTGCTCCTGTTGCACAGATGGGAGGGGGTCCGATGCAGATGCAAATGGGAATGCCCAATCCAAACATTCGACCAGTGACACAGGAAGAAGTTGATGCTTTGAAGGCTCATCCACAGATGACGGGCATGACAGAGGACCAAATTCGCCATTTTATACAGACCAAGAACCAGCAAATGACTCCCGGGCAGCTGCAACAACGCCAACAGCAATTATTGCAGATGCAACGGGTGCAGATGGCTCAAACCGTCCAGGTGGTCCGCAACCAAACAATCCAGCGGCAACCCCACAAATGAGCGGACCTCCTCCACAGAAAGCTCCTCAACCCACCCCTGATCAAGCTGCGCAGGCCCCAAACCGTCCAGCTCCACGTCAACAGCCGGCCGCGCGAAATGCCGCTCAAACGTCCTCTCCCGTTCAGCCTGCCAAAAAGCTCAAGCGAGCCAGTAGCGACGATGTTGTTGAAGTCCCAAATCCAAATCTTCAACAGCCGCGACCAGCGCCCCAGCAAAACCAGGCGGCAAATCAACCGCAACGTCCGACTCCGGCTCAAGCCCAACAACAGATAGCCAATATGGACCCGGAGACGCGAAAGAAGTATGAGGCTCGCGCAAGGCAGCAAGGGCTTTCGCAGGCGGAGATGCAAAAGCTGCAGGCTATCAACAAGGAGGAAGCGATTCGTCCGCCTGAGCCTGGTATTCCGATGGACCCAGAAACAAAAGCTGCTACAGCTGCCAAGTTGAGGTCAATAGTTCACCCCCTTGCCAATGTCACGAAGGCAATCTTGAGGTGGTTCCAGATCACACACGATGAGACTCGATTGAGAGCTTTCTTCAACGCAGTAAGCAGATCTCTTCGGGTTTGACAGTGCTCTACTAACTTTGTCTAGAAATATCGACTACAAGCCCAATTCGTGGGATGGACATGAAGACTCCAAAAGATACCCTCTCGATTCGAGCTTCGGATATCGAAAAGGCACGATCTATGCTTGAAAGCATCGTCAAGGATCTGAGTCAGAAGTTCCCTTCGATGGTCAAGCCAGAGACGGCTCAGCAGCAAGGCGCACCTACCTCGCAAGCTGCTGCTCCGGCTTCTGCTCCAGTTCAAGTACCTCAGCCAGCAGCCAGCGGATCAGCGGCAGGCATGCCTTTGAACGCCGCTAACCTTCAACAGCAGCAACAGCAATTAAATAAGCTTCATCAACGATCCAACAGTCGAAGCTCACACCATCCTCCTGCCGCTCCAACGTCAAGTCAACCTCCGTTCCAATTTGGAGCTTCTTCGCCGCATGGTACGCCTGCATACATCGGCAAGAACACAATCACCCAGGATAACCTTCACATTCCTGCGAGGAAGAAGCAGAAGCAATCCGGCAATATGGCGCCTGGTCAGACGACTCCTGGATCCATTGCATCGCCAGAACTTAAGAGAGATTCAATCAAGCCCCAGAAGCCAGCATTGGTTTGTGTAGAGCCCGAGTGCGATCGTCACAATGTTGGATTCGAGACCCAGGAAGCTCTAAATGCTCACACGCAAGAGGAGCATATCCGACCGCTCACTGACTCTTCGAAGTACGTTCAAGAGAATCTTGCCTCTCGCCTCGGCCTTGATGCCCAGGGTAAACCTCGCAAGGTGGCTACCCCTGCCACGCAAGATGCAAATGCGACTGGAATGAAGCAAGGTCAAACGCCAGATGTCAAAAATGAGAGCAATGCCGGTACCCCCATGAACCGACAAGTTTCGATGAACAGGCAGGCGAGCGCAGCTGGTGTGAAATCCAAGGCAACTCCATCTTCTCAACCAGGGCCAAAGGATGTCAAGCCAACAGTTCAGCCAGCTCAGGATGTGCAAGATCCTTGGGCGAATGCTACCATCGACCCAGCGATTTGTATCAAGCTTTTCAACCCTTTGAGAGTGGTGCTGGAGGGGCTATCTCCGACATGAATGTGTATCGCTGCCTCTCGCCGAACGATACCCCCGAGTCGAGCAACCACGTTTCGGAGCCAAATAGCGATATATCTGAAGGTGTCACGCTAGACGTCAGTCTCGACATTTTTGACGATTCATGGCAGCCTTTTGGACCTGGCATTGGATCTGGTCTTGACCTCGGTGATGCTGGTGAGGATGAATTGAAATTGTTCGATGCGGACCCACCAAACTACATGGTTTGGGACGATTATGTTGTTGACGATTCCGCTTTTTCCAAACCTTTTGAGTTCGACACATCTCTTTTCTCAATGGACATCGAATAGGACAGTTCGTTGGTATAATATTTTCGGGCGTTTGATTTTTAGGGGGAGTGCGGGAAAGGTGGATTGGGGAAAGATACCCTACGGATATACCATGGGAAAAAGCATGCGAAGGCGTTTAAAGGGTACTTCATATATTTCAATTTGGAAAGACTTTTATCGAGGTGGATTTTGACTTTTATTTGACGAGTCGACACCACAGGGGGTGTCGCCAGGCAATGTTCACCTGACGGCTGGCTTGTTTATATGATATGATGACAGGGTGACAGGCAGAACTGTTTTAACCTTTGAAATTTATTAGCACTTCTGGGTTTTTTTACTTGGGTTCTCTCTGTGATCACACTACAACTTAGATAATGATAATTGTGATGTATTGTTGAGATATCGTGCGAAATTGTTTACTGGTGACTGTTTTACTATTTTCGCGCTTCTGACTTGGAAATGAGCTGCAGCAGAGAATAGGCTGTGTGTGGAGTTCGCGAAAGGAGCAAGGAGTTCGTCCTTCCTTCTAACACTCAGCCATTTGACAAGGGAATTCGGTAGCTATTGGTGGGGCTCACCACAAGCAAGTGTTTCAATGATAAAATGTGGAAGTGTTTGTAAACAAACAAACGATCTCCTCGTTAAGCTTAAGCGAGTGCTGCTCAGGGGTCAGGGGGTGTGTTTTCAGGGTTCAGACGCGACGTGAGGTGCTTGTCGGCTTGTGCAGGGATCTTCGACCCGACCCGAACGACTATCAACGCGATTTATCGAGAGCTTCCTCTACTCCGCACCTCTCTCTCTCTCTTTCTCTACACACTCTCCACCATCACGGACGTACCACAAACAGCAGCTTTCTTTCTGTTTGCAGTTTGAAGAGAAAAGGAAGAATCTTCTTGTATTCAAAAAGCCGCAGCTCCTACAACATAACCAGGTAAGTTTCCCGAGCTTTGATCCATGTTCCAACGCTCATCCTGCCCGCCTGCAGCTCAGACAAAAACACCAGAACGCGACTGAATTTACTTTCCACACCAGCCTTCTTCCAACGCTTCGTTCCCTTCCCTCGCCCTTCACCGAGACATTTTACCTCGAACTCTACGCATAGCTTCCAATGGCTTCATCAACCTCTACGCGTCGCGTCCTCAGCGATTTGGATGTCAATGCTCCTGTGGCCAAAAGTGTTAGCACGCCCTTGTCGAAGAGTAGGAGTGGCAGTGGCAGTGGCCCATTGTTTGGGGAGATTAAGATGGGTAAACCACAGGAAGAAAATGCCGTTACGGTTAGCTTTGCTGCCGAGAAGAGAGTTATTAGTAGTGGTAGTAGCGGGACTGGTGGGCAAGAAAGAGAGAGTGCATCCAAGAGGAGGAAGCTTAGTCGCGAGGATGTAGATTATGGAGGAAGATCATATCTAGTATGTTTTCGCTGTTCCGTGGCTGTTATTGAATACCCTGCTAATGTTTGGAATCAACAGTCCCCAAGTCCCAAACATCACCTTCCGGCTCCCCAGCTTCAACGCGCGCAAACAGCATCACCAATGAGGCAAACGATCTAAATGATACGCAAAATACCAGCTACACCATCCCAGATGAATACGTCTATCCCAGTACTGCCTCTCCCACCACAAGCCAACTACAGCCACAACCGAAATCATCTCCTCTTACTTCTGAGCAACTTCGTGCTGTACGCAGCCCTTCCCTCGCACAAAATTATCCAGTTACTAAATACATCCCAGAAAGCAAGAGCAATCCGTCTCCGCCTCTCCCTCGCATCCTACAAAGTCCGCACAAACCAAATCGACGTCCCCATCTCGCGTCTCGAAGTCCGCGCCTCGTCCCTTCCCAAACTACCACCCCAACTACGCCGCACAATGTCCAGTACATCCATCACACGCCGAACCGCTCTACCATCTACAAAAATCTCCGCTGCATCTTTCTCCTCCTTCCCTCCCCCCTTCAACCACAACTACGACGTAAATTTACCAGATAATAGTAATAACAAGAGGAGGAGAGAATTCGGCGAAATCCCATCTTCCCCACCACCCCGGGAGAGAGCGAATAGCGCGCCCACATCACCCATCAAACTTGGAGGGGGGAGCGAATTTGTGACAACTCCGATTCTACCACAGCAAAGGAAGGGGCTTTTGAATCCACCGTTTTTGGCGGGGAGATGGACAGGGATTTGACGAGTAGTGGTGTCACGGGAGGGCGGCGGATGGCTTGTTGAGTTTGATGAGGATGGGGAATTAGGCTGTGTAGAGAGTGACTTTTGGGTCGAACTTGTGATATGACTGCATATATTTTGGTGTTGTGCTTTTTTTGAGTTGCATTGGGGGGATGCATGCATACATATCTGGAGTTTTTCTTTTGGATACCTTCATTGAGGTTGCTACTTTGATGGGTGTTGCTGTTGATGTTTTCTGGATGGGAAGGAGACGAGAGAAAGAGAGAAAACAGAAAGGAACAGGTGGAAAGAGAGAGATATACCAGTTTGAATCAGAACCCATTCAGTTACTCCTTCTCATCCATCCGGGGTCGGTTGTGGTGACAAAAAGAAAATGGAAGACAAAATCTAGCAAACAATATCAAAATCAAATCAACTCAAAATTGACACTTTACTTGTGTGATAGTACTGTTGGGTTGTGATTGATTCACCTATTAGCTATGCATTCTAGATTAAGTCGGTATAGTAAGATTACAAGTAATGAGTTAAGTGAGTGAAGTGATGAGAGGTGATGAGATAGATTAAAGCACTGGGCTATTTTGGAGAGAACCCTCGCTTGCTCAGGTGGGGAAGACAACCCTTTCAATTTTCAAATAAGTAGGCAAGCACACGAACCAACTGTTAAATTCTAGAGACTAGAGTTAACGCATAGAAAATGTTTAAAGTTCGAAAAATTAGTTGCGTTTCTATGGAAGATTACTCCTCTCCTCATGCGCACCTCAGAGTTTCTAGTACTGAATGATTTATTGAAATTTTTAGACGGAAATATAGAGTTGATTTCATATTGTACAGTTGGCTCCAATTGCGGTGTCCTCTTTTCGTACTCTTTCCCGTTATGCAAGCCACAACTTACTTAAGTGTCTAACTTAATATGGTTAGCACAGCTTTCTGTCATTATGGCAGCCTTAGGCTTTGGTCGCTGGTGGGATGCTTTGAAATTTTGCTGACCTTTGACAATATTGATAACTTTGCTTAATAGCAGTCAGTACTTAGAAATGGCGCCACGTCTTGCGAAATCGTAAGTTGCTCTGGTCACTAGCATACTTTCAAACGCACTATTTACTAACTCTAAGATCGCCACAGCGGCTAACTATAATACTCGTGATGTGCGAAGGATTCGCTTGAACGTTCGATATTATAACCCCCGCCAAGCTCCTCAAAATAGCGGAGGACGAAAGCGAAGCATCACACCTACCATACTAGACGCCCTTTGCTAACACTTGCTAGAAAAGCCTGTGTCTATATCAATCCGAGATAATAGTCTTTCTATTAGACGAGTTTAACGTTCTTGTTGCGGCTTCTATCATCGGAAGAGCGCTATGCTTAAGAAGCTGGACTAAGAAGCAAATCCGTCGGATTGCAAATGGAAGGAATGTAGATCTGCGTGATTACTATCTATACTAAGTGTCAAGTTTCTCCCTTAAGTAATTTGTCTTTGTAAACAAGTCTAGCTGCGACAAACGTATTGGTTTCTGGCGGACGGGCTAGTCTCCTAATGGGACAACTCTTGTTCAAATTGCTAGATTCTAACGTGAGCAACGATACTAAATACTGTTAGCGTATATATTGTATGGGATTATATTTAATCAAGTATTTTAGGGAACCACGGATAGCGAAGTCCTTGAGGATTTTTTAAGTAGCTATTACCCTTGTGCGGTAGGTGGCTAGAGCTGAATTCGGTGCTTATTATAGACAATATATCTTTTCAAAATATAAATTGAGTGCGTCAGATCTGTGTTAATGCTGGAGTCAGAATTGTGTATTTGCTTTTATACTCTCAAGATCTTAATCCGATTGAGGAGTTCTTTACGGAATTAAAAGCATTTATTAAACGGAATTGGCAAGTTTACGAAGCTAGCCTAACCCAAGGCTTTGATTATTTCTTCAAATGTTATATCGACGTAGTTGGAGAATGGGAACGAAGTTCCTAAGGTCACTTTAGACATGCAGGCTTTAGAATGGAAGATTTGTGAACTTGGAGTACAGTCGCTTACAAAACTGGCTTCCCCGCTGCTGAACGCTATTCGCTTGTGTATCGACAAGAATAGTGCGTGGGTTATCATTGCTCCTGACAATTTTAAGATTTCATGCGAAATCATGGGAAATGGAAACTAGGCAGCATAATTGACATAACATCAAGCACTTCAGGATCGAGAAATGTTAATATCATTTGCGTGCAAAACTTCTTTCAACCCTTTCTTGAAAAACTATTCTAGATTTTGCATGTAGACGTCAAATTTCTAGTACATCAATTCGCCATTCGAGTAGCGTCTTGTGCGATGATAGAGTTTTTGGATGACTAGCGCCCAAGATCCTGGTCTGCAACTTCGCGCAATTTTCTAGTAGTTCGAGTGATTCTAGTCGGCGGCCATTATTGTTCCATACAAATGCTAGATTCTTCATGCTTATTAGCGTGGAAGGATGCTCCTGGCCTAACACCCTCGATCTCGTCTCCATTACTACTACTCCTAAGTCCTCGGCCTCTTTCCAGCGGCCTTGATTCTCGTATGTCAACGCCAGGTTCCCCATGCTTATTAGCGTGGAAGGATGCTCCTGGCCTAACACCCTCGATCTCGTCTCCATTACTACTACTCCTAAGTCCTCGGCCTCTTTCCAGCGGCCTTGATTCTCGTATGTTAACGCCAGGTTCCCCATGCTTATTAGCGTGGAAGGATGCTCCTGGCCTAACACCCTCGAACATATCTCTAACTCTTTTGCTTGCAAGTCCTCGGCCTCTTTCCAGCGGCCTTGATTCTGGTATGTCAACGCCAGGTTCCCCATGCTTATTAGCGTGGAAGGATGCTCCTGGCCTAACACCCTCGAACATATCTCTAACTCTTTTGCTTGCAAGTCCTCGGCCTCTTTCCAGCGGCCTTGATTCCGGTATGTCGACGCTAGGTTTGACATGCTCGTCAGCGTGTCTGGATGCTCCTGGCCTAACACCCTTGAACATATCTCTAACTCTTTTGCCTGCAAGTCCTCGGCCTCTTTCCAGCGGCCTTGATTCCGGTATATTGACGCTAGGTTTGCCATGCTCGTCAGCGTGTCTGGATGCTCCTGGCCTAACACCCTCGAACATATCTCTAACTCTTTTGCTTGCAAGTCCTCGGCCTCTTTCCAGCGGCCTTGATTCTGGTATGTCAACGCCAGGTTCCCATGCTTATTAGCGTGGAAGGATGCTCCTGGCCTAACACCCTCGAACATATCTCTAACTCTTTTGCTTGCAAGTCCTCGGCCTCTTTCCAGCGGCCTTGATTCCGGTATGTCGACGCTAGGTTTGCCATGCTCGTCAGCGTGTCTGGATGCTCCTGACCCAACACCCTTGAACTTGTCTCCATTACTACTACTTCTAAGTCTTCGGCCTCTTTCCAGCGGCCTTGATTCCAGTATGTCGACGCTAGGTTTACCATGCTCGTCAGCGTGTCTGGATGCTCCTGGCCCAACACCCTTGAACTCGTTTCCATTACTACTACTTCTAAGTCCTCGGCCTCTTTCCAGCGGCCTTGATTCCAGTATGTCGACGCTAGGTTTGCCATGCTCGTCAGCGTGTCTGGATGCTCCTGGCCTAACACCCTCGATCTCGTCTCTATTACTATTACTCCTAAGTCCTCGGCCTCTTTCCAGCGGCCTTGATTCTGGTATATCAACGCTAGGTTCCCCATACTTATTAGCGTGTCTAGATGCTCCTGGCCTAACACCCTCGATCTCGTCTCCATTACTACTACTCCTAAGTCCTCGGCCTCTTTCCAGCGGCCTTGACTCCGGTATGTCGACGCTAGGTTTGACATGCTCGTCAGCGTGTCTGGATGCTCCTGGCCCAACACCCTCTTGTCTACTTCAAAGGCTTCGTTAAATTGTATTTCAGCCTCGTTATACCGTCCATCGCTTGCAAGACACCTCCCGTACCTCCAACCGAGTCTCATCCTATCTGACCCTCTTTATCAACAATATCGGAATGCAGTACATATTGCACATGGGGAAAGTATATCCGCCAAAAGCCTCGGTTCTCATGGTCGTCATCGGGAAATAATTCTTCTAGCCGCGTAACAGCCTTCTCGCTCCAATCGGTAATCAACTCCTGTCTTCGAAGCCAGTTACGTGTTGCAAGATGTACTAGCCGATGAAGATCGAGTGCTTGATCTGCTAAGTGTTTGGTGATAAACGAGTATGCACTAAGTGTGCCAATTGCATCTGTCTCCTGCTTCCGGGACCGACCTTTTGGAAGTAGAGACTGTAGAATATTCTTAGAATCTAGGCAGGCCATAAAAGACAAATAATCGGCTGCGAGTGGGTCTCGATCTCGGATCTGCTCAAACGAGATAAGCCATGTTGTGGCCACTGGATTCTTCACTTCATTATACCTGCACTCGTCCTCGAAGTCCTCGCTTAGAAGCTCAATTACGTCTTCTTCTTGCTCGCCAAGAAGGACTAGGTAATCCGAGAAAGCTATCCCGTTCTGATTAATGTATGCTGCTGCTTGGACGATGGCGAGTGGAAGGTAAGTAAGCTCTTCTAGCAAAGTCACTGTGTCTGCTTCGTTCTGAACTAGATTCGGTTCAACTAGCGCGTTCCGGAGAAGTTGTGTCGCCGCCCCTTTGTCCATCTCCCGTACGTCGATCACGTTCTTTTGTGCAAGCTTGACCGCTATCTTCCGGTCTCGTGTGGTAAAGATTATATACCATAGCTACTTCTAGGCAAGTAGTCGACCAGACGGCTGTCTCCCTGCCCCGGTGTCTTCGCGAACCACAAATCGATCTCATCAGCGTTGTCGAACACTAAAAGCCACTGTCCACTGCGTTCATCGCTTAAGTGACTTTGTACCAGCTTCTTAATATCTAGGTTTTCCTCCTCCCAACCGGGTATGCGAAGATGTCGAGCCACGTCCAAATATGCTTGATGTAGACTTTCTAGGTTAGTCGTGGGAATCCAGATGACGGAGCAGTTCGGATGCTTTTCCTTGACTCGGTATACAAATTCGAGTGCCACTTGGGTTTTACCGACCCCTCCTAGGCCTGTGATGGCTACTTTGGTAGTATAGCCTTGCTCAATGAGTCCCTCTTCGAGCTTAGCCAGCTGAGGTTCCCGACCTGTAAAGTTGGGATTTCTGTCGAATGGCACCATGAAAGAAATCATACTATCTACATGTATAGATTAGTAACAGTAAAATTATGTCAATGTGACTCACCTTCTACGTCTCGGGATTTGCTAGTGTTGGAGAATCCCTTTACTGTCATATGGAATCGTTTCCATGCAGCTTCCTTCCCCTCCCCATAGATGGCTGGCATGGAGACTTCACAAAGGCCCATTAGGCAGTATACCAAATCTTCTTCCTGTGTTGTCTGGCGTCGTATCGCCCAATTCTGCCGCTCTGCTATGCTAAAATCAGAGAAAGAATTTCCTTGTAGTGCCTCGCTCGGAATCTGGGTGATCTCAGAGATCACTTGTTGCAGTAAGTGTTTGCCGCCAAGCCGTTCGCCCTCCTTGGAGAAGAACTCGACTGTCGTAGGAGCGATTAGCTCTTGCAGCGTCCAGCCTCTAGTGAACCACTTGCTGGCTCGAAAGGCACCTTCCCACGTGCTCTGTTGTACCGGATAGTCTGTATCATTGCTTGGTGTTGACACATCCGCCAAATATACGTAGCATTTCCTTGCATTTTGATACCAGCGGAACATCGAATTAATTGCCGTCGAGAGCTCAGCCGGATTTGACTTGTCAATGCAACAAGTGTCCACCCAGAAATAGAGTAGGCCATCTTTAAGAGCTTGGTTTCCACAGAACCGAATCTTTTTATAACCACTTTTATCCTTTCCACCGTCGCTGATGAGTTCTTGGTAAGTGACCTCTTGATTATTTATCCAGGTGTGTGAGAGTATGGCATATGTGAAGTTGTTATGGGTAGGAACTTCGATAAGGCTGAACCCGTCCCCCTCGAGTTTCAATAAACGCATGACGGGAGCTATGTAGTTAATTAGAGAGAATGCCCAAGCTAGAGAAAAGAACCGTGGACAGATGGAGTCTTCTTGTGTATGAGGACGACATGAAGATATCTAGGACTGGAGATGTTGGCACCTAGCTGAAAGGGCGAGGCGGAGTTCGTCACGTGTGATCTAGCGACTTAGAAATAGAAATTCACCCTAGCCTTATGCTTGAACAGCCTGATAGTAAAAGTGAGATTGATTTATCGGCTTTATCGATCGGCTTTTAGCCTTCATTTTACTTGGCACCTTTTATGCCAAGGAATGTCTAATACTTTTCACTTCTCGGTTTCGGTTTTTTCTTCTTGCTAAGAACAGTGGCAAGATTTAATCACCCAGTAAAATGTTAAGTGACGCCGCCAGGGAATTACCTTAATACCTTAATAAGCAAGCTTATGAAGGCAATTTTATTCAAACTCTTTATTGTACATACTTGAGATTTCAAAAGCTTCTTCGCTTTACTCGCAAGAAACAAAATCATCCAGTCCCAATACGTCATGTAATTTTTTATTTTTTTCTCATTTCACGCTCCTTTTGATTATTTAATTTACAAATTATAAAGAACATGGCTTTTGGCTAAGGTAGGTAGGTGGTGGTGTATATGTTAGGTCAGTACAGATGCTGAAAATATATACGGTACACTCTCAAATCTTGAGTTGATTTATTATAATTCTACACTTAAGATGAATACCTACTTGAAGGAAGTGTACTGCAGAACGGGCCTGTTCTATGAATTCGGGGTTTGACAACCCTGGGCATTATGAATCTTCGTCTTATTAAGAAAAACTCTGTCTGAAATACTCGTACAGTCGTTGAAGTCATTCTCGTTTTCGTTGACGGGCTCTCAAACGAGCAGCAATGAACAGCCCAGTCCTGGTGATCAATAATCCGTCTCTCTCAGAACTCTGGGATGTAGCGATGCCTTGGTTACCACCATTATCACTATCACCAAGCGGGGGATCTGACGCGAACTAATCTGTCCAACTCCTCCCTCTTCGCACCACCCTCCTTCGTCGCCAACACCTCCTTCTTCTTCTCCTCCTTAAGTCTCTCTCTCTCCCTCTCCGCCTCCAACACCCTTTTCCTCACCATAAGCACCCACTTATCCAACGCCGCTCCATCCCTTGCCCCAGTCAGCACAAGTACAATCTCTCTGGTCGCCATCACATCCTCCAAACACTCGTGTACGCCTCCTTTCGCCATTCCCCTCCCCTTCCCTTCCCTTTCCCCTTTCTCATCTCCACCCCCAACAACTCCTCACACAAGTCCGCCAACCCACAATTAAAATGCCCCGACACATTAATCTTCTTTTTGGACAAAATTGCAGAATCAACGACAAAGTCATGTAGCATCCGGAGGGAATCGAGATCGTGGTGCAAAGCGTGACCGATGAGGATTGTGTTTGCGTTGATATATTTCCAGAGCTCTGCGCGCGCTGCGCTCCAGCCAGCTAGTGCCTGACCTTCAGAGATGGCTTGGTTGAGGGTGGAGAGGGTCACACCGTGGATCTCGGTGCGCATTTGGGTGATTTTCTCCGTCGGCTTAACGTACTTGTGGACCAAAACCTCGCCGGTGAGATAATCCGAAGCGCAAAGTAAGATTACTTCACTAGCTCCGCTAGCGATACCAGCCATCTCACAGTCGAGCACGATGGCGAGACTGACGTGTCGTTCAAAGTCATGCGGCGTGTGCAGGTAATCTGCATGAGCGATGGCGCGGAGAGAGTGTTTGAAGTCATGGGTTGGAAGGGTTTGGCAGCCTTGATTAGCCTCGATGGAGTAACAGCATTTGTAGGGTCTCTGTGTGTTATACTTGTTGCGTTTGGAGAGGTGGAAAGTGCATGGTTGTCTCGAGACTCTACTTTCGGCACCTGGAATATGATCAGCAGAGGGACGGTCTGGGTAAATTTGCTAAGGATGGGACAAGGACCTACCTTTGCATCGACCGCATTTCCGCTTGTTTTCGTACTGGGATGGGTCGTAGGTATCCACGATGTAGTTATTATCTCTGAGCTCAGCGGGCGAATGAATATGCATCGACAGGTCATTGTATGCACTTAAACGGGCGTAGGCGGAAATTCCACTTGGCCATGAAGAGGGATTGTGCTGCAGAGTCATGGGCAAAGCCACTTGAGAAGTATGGGAGAGCATCGCGTTCGGAGAATTTTGTTGAGCTAGGTCCTGGCGACGGCCATTTTCCGAGCTCTGTTCTGGCTCTAGGGTCAGGTCCAGCATGTCTCTACTAAGAATAACAGGCCCGACGTAAATTCCGGTCCATGGTTGGTTTTCTTTCGGTCTGTTCGCTGGCTCAGACCTATATCCTGATTGATTGATTATCTGGCGACCGGATCCAGTGAAGCCAGGGTTTTGAGGTTGATGAAAAGTTGCAGAGAAATTCCTATGTGCAGTTGATTTTCTCAAGTGTTGGTTCAAAGCACCTTGATCTTTAAAAGATCTACCACACGGTCCACAGTGATTCATCTCGACTGGATAGTGAGTCTTGTGGATGGGCGTCTATATTGATGTCAGAAAGCCGGGTACAGATGGAAGGGCAGAGGATGGAGTGATTAAGTACAACACCTTGGTAGAGAATCGTACGGCAGGAAGGATGCACCCTGGTCTAAGATGAAAGAAAACTCCAGTTCACTTCTGGACGATTTCTTTTCTGAAGGTGCGATGGTGTTTTATGTAAGTAGAACTTTGTAGAAAGAGGTGATGTCGACAATCAGAAAGAGCTGGTGAGCGAGTAAGGTCGACGTTCTCGCTTGGAAAGTGGGACCATAAACATGGGCTAACCAAGGAGAGCTGATGAATTCACTATTTCACTGTTATCTTACCTAGTTAGGTTAGTAAGAATCGATATCTCCTTCGGCCTTCTAAAATGCACGTCGGAGTTCTTGGGATACAAGAGTGTTGGTGTATAGGTAGTGAGAATACAACTATCTCCCATTTTCGCTCTCATTGCTTCGAGGATAAGCTATCACACACTCCTCAGTCTGAAGTCGAAACCTTAGAGGAGAGGATGTCTCCCATCCTGATGCTTTCAATTAGCCTATTGCAAGAATATTGCTATATATTTGCTGTTACTCTCCTTTATATCTTGCATGATGCTCTATAAAACAAGAAGTATTCGTGTTGACATAACTACTATGCAAGGCAAACGACACAAAGTAGGTAGGACCTTGAGGTTGTCGGGTCGGGATACTATTATGTCTTCCGAAACACAATATGTCAGTTAACCACCCAAGTTTAAAAGTCAGAGACAGACGATACAGAGAGACCCAATTTAACAAGAAATAAAATTTGATATCCTAAGTGTTCATCATTCATCATACAAGTTTGGCGGCTCAATTCCAAGCTCTCTAGTACTGTACAGGTCTTTTGTTTGTGTTTTGTCGACAAGCTGCTATATCTTCTACACCCCGCACCACCCCACCTTTCCAGCTTAATGAATAAAAAAGTCTCACGTGCCCTACCCATTTCCAGATAGGTACTGGCGGTGCAGGCCAAAATAATCATTATCACTTATGAAAGGGTGGTGGCAGCAAAAGATCAGCAAAATGTTAGGCCTCTCGTTGGATCAAACAACGACATATTGGAGAATCGGGGAATCGAACCCGGACCTCATCTAACTTAGCAGCTCTCGAGTGATTGCAATGCTAAAGATGCATTATACCACTAAACCAATTCCCCAATTGGAACTTGTTGACGACCAGCGGGCTTGTTAGAATATATATTTTTGTGAAAATTTGGTTCCCGAGGGTGAATGTCCTTGCATGGTTTAAGCCAATCAGACGCTTGATAATGGGCTCACGGTGGGGAAGGCTGGAGTCTAGACTCCCTTTACGCGAGATCACAACAATTTTAGACCGACATTATGAGCGGTTCAAGAGCGAACACTTCTCCAATGTAGATACCTAGGTAGGTATATATCACGCTCATCTGTTCATTATATGATATGATCACACTTTCATTCCAATTCCAACACATTTGAAGTTCTCAATAATCAACCCGTCGATTCTCTCATTAGTGGCTGGGGACAAGCAAACTCTGTGGGGTTTAACGGAGTATGGCTTGCAGTAATGGGCTGCAGGCAGCCTGTGGCAAGATGCCCTGCACACCGAGTTCGTATCTTGCGCAAATGGCAGGGCCAAAAGATCGCATTCACTCCGTCATTTAGACTTTATATCTTTTCTTTATCCTCTCGACCTCAAACCTCATTTTTCCAATCATCTCAACATCTTTCCTCTATCCTTTCCTTGCCCAGGAGTCGAACAGATGGAGTAGTGCTTTGACACCCACACGCTGCCCACCAAGCTTTTATCTCCAAAGCTCAACCCTGCAAGAGGCTTGGATAACCTCGGCGATAAGGGTGTGATGGTTGGGAAGCTCGAAACATGGACAGCTACATGTTCGATATTCATGTGAATGGATGCAAGTTCGTTCAGGAAGCTACGTCGTACTTGGAGATCTTCACATACTCTGTGGGTATTTCAATACCAATCTGCGATGTATCATAATACTAATTGAGTGCGTGTAGGATCCAAGCTTCAATTCCGTTGAAGAACATCCCCTCACTCCGGATGAGTTCGAGAACTTCCTCAATCAGAGGGTAAGCAAACCAACCCGCTGACCATACTGGATCTGCGGAATTCTGATCGATAAACTAGGGAGCTTTCGAGGCACGCAAACTTCCAGATGGCGTCCAGCAATTGTCTGCCATGCGGTTGATGTAAGCTTCATCCCCAATCACTACGTCCACAAACTAACACGCACAGCCTGCAGCAGAATGCCAAACACCCTGATACTTTCTCTCCAAATTACATATCCCTAAAGCCCGAGGTTTATAAATCCATGGTCGTCACTCTAAATCTCCCATACCGCTCGATCGAAAGCAATAGTTGTGTTGGCCCGTTTTTTTGGAGTGCCTGGGACCAAGATGAAGAAACTCCGCATCTCCGTATACACACCCATATTCATTTTCGGCAGATGGATGGCGTGCTGATAGGTTATAGAATTCGTTTACCGCAAAAGCGACGTCCGCAAAAAGGGCTATACTCGCGGTTGGGAAATGACGCTCTCCCACGATGTAAATCACAGCATTACAACCGGCTATTGTAAAGGCACACCATCCTCAGATATGGTCTTGTGTATTCAACACTTGAAAGCATGCACCCTCCAAATATCACATCCACTTCTCCTCCCCGTTATCATATTCTCGCATGATGTGTCCTTCAAAACCGATATCAAACAACGTGAAGCGAGAGATTGGTTGAGAAGGTTAGAGCATGCTGTCAGCATGCGTTCAGAGATTGAGGAAAAGGAAGGATATGTGAGTAAGGATGGCGTAGTGGATTTGTAAGTGATTTAGGAGTGCATGCTTCTTTCCTCGCTTGTTTGATCGGAATTCCTTCAATTGATCACAAGCTAATTACTCGTTCATTTGCAGAGATGCGGTCAATCGTGACCTAGTTGAGTGTCACTCACAAACGCTCTGGAAACGTCCAAAGGCCTATTTGGAAATCCTAGCGGGAATCGAGAAGTCGATGGGAAAGTTTTACGATGGCGTACCCGAGGAGAGAAAAGTGGATGTCATGAGAAAGTTGCACTCAAGCATGCTTGCGAGACTGGACTTCTACAGGAATAAGCTGCAGGGTATTGAGAGTTATGCTCACGTTACTCTGGCTAGACTTGATATCCAGAGGAGTGCGGTTTGTTTTCCCCCTTGCGTCCTCCGTCCAAAACCCACCTCCTGTGACGCAAAAAGCTAATCCAAATTAGCTATACAACATCATCGCCCAAAAGGAATCCAAATTGAATTTCCAAATGGCCGGCGAACAGCGAAAATTAGCCCACAAAGCCAAACGCGACTCGGCGGCAATGAAGACCATCTCCCTCCTCGGCGCCATCTTCTTCCCCGGCGCCTTCCTCGCCTCTGTCTTTTCCACCTCCTTCTTCGACTTCTCATCCAGCAGTGACAACATCAACCCGACCGTAAGCAAGAAATTCTGGATCTATTGGGTCATCACCGTCCCCGTCACGATGGTGATTGTAGGTGTATGGTATGTGTGGGAGAAGCGGAGGGACGAGCGCTATGATGCCGAGGATAGGGACTTGGAGGCTGGGAGTGAGGATATGGAACGCTCTATTATGGCGACGATGAGGAAGAGGACGATGAGTAAACATAGTACCTGGGAAGCGACTAAGAAAGGGGATGTGGTCATTGCTTTGACGAAGAAGGGTGCGTGAAAAAATTGTATGTGGAGGGAGGGTCTGGAGGAGAGGCACTTGTTATGATTCTTGATGACGTTCATGAGGCTACGATTTTATGACGCTATGTATTACGATTTTTGAATTAACGATGTCAGTATATGAAAGTCTCGCATATTTGATAATCATTAGAAATGTATAGAAATGTGAAGGAGGTATCAGAAAAGAGCACAGGAAAATCTGGCACGAGAGGCACCGTCTCTTTTTCTTTTCGTTGTATGGTCTGTATGAGAACAAAATGCATCAGCGAGCAAGCGTATCAAAAATTGCGAGTCTTTTCCGTCTCTTTTATTGTCATGTTGTTTTGACAGTATTTGGCTCGTCTTGGATTATCTCAAAATTCGGACCCAGCATCTCTTCATTGTTGTGATGAACGGAAACATTTTCCCAAAAAGTTCTATACAGGTACCATCTTGCATGTTCTTCTTTTATAGATATACCAGAGATGTATAGTCATTTGAGATGCCCAAACGTTTGCCTGACAATTCCTTTGATCATAAGCGCGGTGAAGGGGAATCCGAAGTCAAGCAGCCCACCTATCTAAGTTCTCCCTCTCTGTCTTTTTCCATTAGTATGTGGGGTCGTTTTTGAATATGCTATCATTTAGGATTATTTCATGCGAGAAGGGTTCAAATGATAGCATTTGTATTCCTCTGAATATATTTTGAGATTGATCTTTGATGTCCATTCATGCCCCTCTTCATCCTGATTTATGATCCTGGCGCCCCCGCTGTTGAGTTGAATAACTCCCCCAAAAAGAGAAGGAATGAGAAGGAAACTTAAGCACCGCCAAATTCGTTCATAGCAAGATCGAAGTTTTCCTGTCCCTCATGTTCAATTCTGCTTCCACTTCCGCTGTCCGCCTCACTGTTGACCTGTGCCTTCAATTCCAAGAGCCTCGCTGATATTTCGATCAGGCTTGGGTTGCCTCTCACAACAGACTGGTCAACCCATCTAAACACTTTTGAAACGTGTGTATGGCATCCAAGTGTTGACCATTATGCTGATAGATCTCGCCGAGGAGTCTGCGAACGTCCAGATATTTGAGAGCGCTGTCCTCACTGCTATCGTCCTCGCAGCCAGCTAAAGTTTGTTCCAAGATAGACACGGCTTCGACAGAACGATTGTGAAAAGCCAAGAAATTGGAAAGCAGGTAAAATGTATTTACCGAAAGGCTGTGATTCTTCCCGAGTGCGTGAACGACCCGAGTGCAAGCTTTTCGGAGAGGCTTGTCATCTCCATGCATTTTTGCTCTCGTAAGTGCAAGGCGAACCTGGGTATGAAGAGTTTCCAAATGATCGGGCCCCACAATATTGTTCTGCGCTGCTATCACAGTTTGAAGCAAATTATCTGCTTCGTAGTATTTCTGCTGTGCATATAGAACACTTGCTAAGGTCGTCAATACACTAAGTGTATTGATATTCTTGAATCCAAATATGGCATCGTGGGCCTGTGTGACTTCTCGGAGTATCTTCTCCGCCTCTGACCACTTTTCTTGACTTTTCAACAACACGGAGAGTTCGTGAAGCGCATATAGTAGGATCTCGTCATCTGGTTGGAGAAATTCACCCCCACGACGAATACATTCTCGGATGAGGAGTTCTGCATTTATGAAATCGCCATTCCATCGCAGCGCCATGCAATACATAAGTAACGCGTTTGCTCCTGTGCGCGATGGCACGGAGTTGGGAGCCTCCATGGTTTTCTCATATATTACTTTACAGAGATCGACCGTGCTCTTCGTTTTATATTGAAACACGAAGGTCTTTGCTAGGCACCAGTAGATACTGAACGCGTTAGAGCCATCGTGATCAAGACTTATTCCCCTGGAATCCATCTCAGCTCTCAGAAATGATTCGGCAACAGGGCTCCTCGCTTGGTTATTCAATATTTCAGCAATGTCAACAATGACATCTAGTATTTGTGGATTCTTGAGTCTACGGGATACATCGAGGGAATGGAGCTTATGTCTTGAAGCCTCCTCTTCTCTTTGAAAATAACGTATTGGGGATGCTGGTGCTTCAATTGCTGGAAGCATAGTAGGCGACAAGTTGTTCTGTGACTGTGGCGAAAAGGGGTCTCTCTCTGACATCGTCTCATAGTCAATTGCCGATATTGTAGTTACGGTGGGAGCAGCTTTGCTTTAAATTAGAGTTAATTATACAACAAGGGTATAGTGTGCAACTGACGTGAATTCATGTCAAATCGATCTATTCTAGAATCGTGGGCATTCAAGGGCGCTTCGATACGCTTTTGAAAACGATCAATCTTTGCTTGGGCTACAGGTTGACCTCGAATTCGGAATATGGTTTCTTTGCCCTCGCGTCGTCTCCGTTGTTGTTTGTGGATAATAATTTGCATTTCTTCGCCTTTGACATTCTTATCGAGTTTCCAGTCCTGGATCTTGCGCTTCAGCTGTCTCTCCCTAAGTGCGAACGGATGAGTTAGCCCAAGAATCACAAAGATGTGGCTGACTTACGTTATAATGAAATCTTGAGTTTTTAGCATCGCGATGATGCCTTTCGCTATTACCCCTGGCATTACATACATAGCCTCGATGATTTCACGATGTTTCTGCCATTGTTCTTTTGGGAGCTTGCGTGCGGGAACAGTATGAGGCACTAGTGATCTATGGTTGGAAACTGTTGCCAGTAGAGCCGTCGGTGGTGATGAATCCATGCTGAGGTGGAGCCTGGAATGTCAGAGCTGAAATTGAATTGATTTTCTTTCCAAGGAAGTTTGAACGACTCGTGAAATTTTACAAGAAGACCTGGCCACGAGGACAGGCAGGTCTAGCAGTCCTATTTGAAGTTTGAAAACACGAAGTGAGGATTCCCAGCCTTGGGCAGTGGCGGTTTTACTCTCATCGGATTCGACGACAAAAGTACCGTTTTATGTGCCAAGATTCCATGTTGACTGAGGATGGTGGCACACGCAGGACACACCTCACCGTCGTCTCCCGTCGCTTGAACATGAAGATCCGACCAATAATGCAGTGAGATACGTCAACCCCCCGGTCCAAGTTTCTATTCTCACATAGCCAAAAGTCCCCTTTTACCTCCACTGGAATATGAGCTCATGGATTTGCTTCTTCCAATCGACTTTTGAATCTTAAATCCTCGGCAAATTATTATTTGATCCAACAGAGTCCGTGTACCAGGCAAAAGTCCCGTTCTTTTTCAGGTGTGCACAATTTTTGAGTACTGTGCTCCAAAGATAGGCAACGGCAATTTGGGGAGCATGTCCAAAAGTCCCGTTTCGAAGACTAAAGCCCTAAATGATGATTATTGAGACATTTCATCATGTCTCCAAAAATGTATAAATCCTTGGGATATCTAGCAGCCAGGATAAACTCTCGATTCAGCAAAAAGCTTCAACATAAACCATCTCATAATTACCAACCTGCCAATCTTGTGAGTTTGCAAGGAGCATCTACTTCAATTGTTAGGACTAACATCCCTCTAGTAGCGGTTCAAACTACTTGATCGTACTAGACCATTCCTCTGTTTCAAATCATCGAGAAACCCAACCGGCCAGAAGTTGAAATGTCAACAAACACTACCCAAAATCGGATCCGTGGCGAGCAGGTAATCGTTCCTCACCCCCCCTAAATACAATGCAGCAGCACTAACGACCTAATATAGTCTAGAACCACGAGGTTACAGAAAGGAAAAGCTTCCTACCAAGTCCAACGGCCCTGGCCAACCTGGCGAGAGACTGCAGACGGTGGTGTCGATACAATATCGAAGCATGAGGAAACAAAGCTACCAATGAAAGAAATGACACCAATGGAACGCTGGAAGAGGGAGACACAAGGTGAAGCACACTGGCATGGCATACAGAGCTTTCAGGTCATGCCGGAGGAAAGCCATATGCGAGAATCTGGTTCTCAGATGCAGAGCGGGAGCACCGATGATGGAGCTTGGATTCCTCATAGCTTTTCCAAAAGGGCCAATATTTGATGGGGTAGTGTAAGTTTGCTGCTATCTCAGACTTGTTTGTACCAGTAGGATGAATGTTGAAGTGTTGAATTGGAGATGCGCTTGCATACTGTGAACTGTGCGTAATTTGGTCTCAATTAACAGCTTTGTCAATGTGACTTGAACTTTCAAAGATCTCATCTGCAATGACCATCACTGTACAGAACGATCGCCTAGTATAATTGAGTGGCGATGTGAAGTGATGGAAACTTCCAAAATGTTGTGGTTTTGTAGAGGAGGGAGGAAACGAGGTCAACATGAAAATGCCTCGGTAGCTTCCCTCGCATTCGCATCCTTCGTACAGTATTCGGATAAGATTGTCGATAAGGCGGCATCCTCGTCATTGACTTCGCGATCAAGCCAAACTCTTCCAAACTCACCACATATTACCACTGATATACCCACATTTATCTGTAAAGCTTGTCTTATCTCTTATACTCGAATATACTGTTCTCCACTATCATAAATCTTCCTCCACACACAAGATGGACCAGGCATGCTGCACATGCGCTACCCGGCTTATTCACATCTCGCCCCAGTATGACGAGAAGACCGAGAAGCCTAAAGCCCTCGACAGACATCTCGACTGCTGCGGGAGGGTAATATGCGGCAACTGTATAGTGGTTTGTGCTCTACCTCTATTGCCTTTGTCTCACAGCATGGAGTCGTTGTAATCTTACTAACCGACTGATCGCAGAATAACCCGAGATTTGGGGAATATTGTATAAACTTCCGTCCACATACCACACTTGATGAAGTTGATATATAGACTTACACGTTTTGACAACCAGGTCCTTTCTGCCAAATCTCCATAAAACCCTCCCCCTCCCCCAAGGTCTCCGCAGCCCGCCATCCTACGCGCCATCCACCTCCAACAAGACCTCCCACGAACCCCCAGAATACATCGACGAACTCCCTTCCTACACCTCCCTTTCACCACCTACCTCTCCTCTCCCCACTCCTGACACAAAGTCCTCCTCCCAGCCAGAACAAACACAAGAAGAAGACACGCTGCACTTCCTAAACCACCCACACGACACCCTCCTCTCCCTCTCCCTCCGATACTCCGTCCCCCTCTCCGCCCTCCGCACAGCCAACAACATCACCTCTGATCATCTTCTGCTCGCGCGAAGGGCAATCGTTATCCCGGGTGCATACTACAAGGGTGGAGTATCACTTAGTCCTCGACCGGTGGAGGGGGAGGAGGAGGAGAGGAGAAAGGCGTTGGTTAGGAGGTGGATGGTTGCTTGTAAAGTTGCTGAGTATGTTGCTCTTCTACCTCTGAGTTTGGAGGATGTTATGATGCACTGCGCTGCTGATGAGAATGGTCGAGGGGCTTGAAAGGTGGTGAGGGGCGAGGAAGAGGAAGGGGATGTCGTTGCGGTTGATGTAATGAAACAGATGGCTAATGTAATACCTCTAATTCGGTGGCATGTATAGATATGATGTAGCTCTATTATATTTAGAGCAGGCTAATTACGATTTGGAACTCGCGATCGAGGTCTATAAAGATGACGAGAGATGGGAAAGAGAGAATCCGATTGGGAAAGGGAAAGGGCCAAGAAAAACGAGAAAGGATGGAGGGAAGAGGAGGTTTACTGGACAATCCTGATGATGAATATGAAGACCGAATCATTTGAGTGTTTGAATAGCAGTAGTAATCATAGAATACGAGGTAGAATGATATACTTGGCTCATAGCGTCTTTATTTCTGTCATTAAAACTCCCTCAACTTTTCATGATTTCATGATCGGAGAACCAACGCAATCCCGCTGTAATATACAAATAGACACCCAAACTCCATCTTGGCCTCCCAGGTCCAACATTAGTATGCAGAGCGAGTTCGAATATCCTGTGATATTGATTAGCAGATACTCGAATAAAGGGTGTAGGCAGAACTTACGGAAATCTTCCTCTCGATTTCCCGAACCGACCGATCCAACTCTCCAGCAATCATCTGCTTCTTGTCCGTCGGCAAGAGGGTATATCGTTCACACAAATCTCCATCAATCACCCCCTTCACTGGCACATAGTAACTTCGATAGATCAGATGATCTCTACCAGCCAGTGGCGCGTCTTCAGATCTCATATGTTGTTCCAATGTTTGGAAGAAATCAACATCTTCACGGCCCACAAAGGGGATGAGAATGCCAAGTGTGCCCTGTAGCCCACCCCATAACAAACAGTCTTTTCCGCCAGCAACTAAATTGGTCTTTTGAATGCTCATTGGGATGTCTTGCGGGAAGAAATGAGCCATCAGAGTAAGGCGATGAGGAGCTCCTTGTAAATATTGTCTTTCGTGAGTGAGATGTGCGCTGGAACCCTCCTCGTCGGCTTCCTCACTTGCCTTTGCGGGACAACGAAGAAGCCATAGATTACCAAACTTATCACCTCCAGCAACAGTCTCGTAATCAACCATTGTTGTACAAGAAGTCCATCGAGCAATTGTATCATCCACGAATGGAATGAGTTTGTTCTCTTGGAATTTGTAAACGACCATGACCACGCTTTCTTGCACGTCACTCACGATAATACGGCTACCCTGAGTTTGCAATCCAACGATCAAGTTCTGGACAACCTCGGCTTGGGCCTTTCGAAGGAGTTGTCGCATTCCAAGATCGTAGATTCTTAGGTCTTTACCCACACCAGCAAGCAGTCTCCCTTGGAAACCCAAAGAGCCATTGGTGGTTCTTCCACTTTAGTCTTGTGGATGAACTCAATTTCTTTGCCATCTTCATGGAATCGATAGACGTGAATAAAGCCTGCAGTCGACGACCTGGGACTGACGATCATATCCTTGCCTGTTCCTACGATGAGGAAAACCTCACCTTCTTGACCGGCGAAAGCTACAGTCGCAATACTCACAGCCGCCTCATTGTCATCGAGCTCGATCTTGGAGAGCACAGCCTTCTCGGTAACTGGATCAACAATTGAAATGCAAGACGCCCAATGACCTGTACCTCGAGGATAGCCAAAGTCTTCTGCTGGGAGGACAGCAGCGTCACCATTGGTGACTGTTGGATCTTCGAGTAATTTTGCTCTTGACGCTGTGGAGAGAATGTTGTTGTCGGATTCTATAGTGTAGAAAAGAGGATGTTCGGGATGACGGACAAATCGACGAGGAGTATATGTGAGTTTTATCGATTCTTGAAGTAGGTTGTCTGTGAGTTTGTCGATTGAAAAGATTCTGGGGGCATTAGCATAAGAACTGACATGATAGGACATCAATTTCATAAAAAATAAGATAGCTTCAGAAGGAACAATTGGAATTTTATAAAGATCCTCATTGCCACGTTGGACATCGGAGGTTTAACGAATTAAAAAATCATCATAATAGCTTGGGATCGGACGGAAGAAAAGGATTTTGCATACCTGAGGTTTTGTCCCTGGATACCAACCATTCCCTCTGTGCACTGCTCACTGCTGAAGTTCCATCCCCATTCTAAACCAGGGTAGTTCAGAGGAGTTAACATGAAGCCCTTGGTAACGGGGTCAGAATATCCAAGCCATGGCCGCGAACTGAGAGCAAGCACAGCAGTTTGACCTTGAATTGACACTCTGAATAATTTGGCAGGTTTTGGACCAAGGAAGCGTGTTCGGGTGTCCGATAGTTCTCCGGTCACCTCATCCAACACAGTCCTAAGATACACACCCGAGTAAAGACCAATGTGAAGGTAGAGAGTAGAACCACCAGATGAAGAATCCGCCATTGCCATAATTGACAAAGCAGACGGCGCAGATGTAAGAGCCTGAACAGATTTGTTTTCCAAAGTTGAATCAGGATCGAGGCTGAGGATACGGACTGTGGAATCGTCGCACCCAACTGCTAGGAATTGACTGCGAACCCGACCTTCAGGAACCTCGCCCAAACTAAGACATGTGACTGTTCCACTCATCTCCTTCTTCTCGTCGTACTCAGCAAGTGATCCATCTGAATCCATCTCGAAATAAACAATCTCGCCAGAGCTGAGAGCTACAGCTACTTGTCTTGCATTAGTGGTAGCGGCAACAATAGAACGGTGCTGTGGGGCGGCCCATTCATTCACACGTTTGTCCGCTCGAATGTGTCGGATGCCTTTTGGATGGACTTGGATCAACGCATCTTCACCAAGTTGCTGAACCGCTAGTGTTGGCGCCGAGGTCAAAAAGCCAGTATCAGTGACCTCTTCGACGGTTTCGCCGATGCTCAAGACCAACGTGCCGTTTGAGAAGGAGAGGATGATGTAGGCATCGTATTCATCGCCTCTGGTGAGCTTGGTTGTCCAAACAGCTGAGGGTACACCGGGTAGCTCGGATTCTACGATTTCACTAACTTCCAGTCCATGTTTGAGTGTTCGGAAGGTGCTTCTTGCTCCGGTTCCACAGATAGAATAGATCTGAGGCGCGTCTTCTTCAGTAAGGTTGGCCACCTTGCAATCCATTAAGGGATTCATGGAGTCGATACTTTCAACAAGACTGAGATTCTCTGCTGGCCTGGCATGGAAGTACTCTGGGGTGTATGGATCCTTAGGATCTGTTGGGAAATTATCGCTGATGAACTCAATCTCTTCGTCATCATCACCAAGTTTTTCAAATTGGTAGAATTGATGATTTCCAAATTCGCTGGCCACAAACAGGAATCCACTCTTTAAAATGCAGAGACTTGTGGCAACAGGTACTGTGTCGAAGTATTTGATTTTGAGCCGCTTCACTTCTCCGGTAGGATTTTCGTCCGCATCCTCCACCATTTCGATTGTGACCTTAAATAGATCGCCGTCGTCTGTTTGAAGGAGGAAGAAAAAGGCACCAGCAGCACCCTTAAGCTTGTGCATAACACCTGCTACAATAGACCTCTTTCGGTTGGGATTTTCGGTTGCACCTCTTCTTCGAGGAATGATTACGCGGAACGCTTCCTGGTTTGAGTGTCTGTAAGTGATGTTGTCCTCGCCGCAGACTAAAACACCACTGGGTCCATCAGTTCCGCCAGGAACTTGGAACAATATCGTTGCTGTGCGATCGACTGGATCCGACCACTTTCTTACAACATGGTTCAGTCCAAGATCAAGCTCATAATAAACCAAGTTTTTCTCAATCTCTTCACATGCTTGCCCGGTAGGATCTTGATCCGATTCTCCATAATCGACCTCAAGTGCAGCGAAGACTGGATTCGCATAACCCACATCAAGCGCAACCAAAGCAAACACCAGCGCTTGGGGTCTGTGTGCCTCGAGTGGTGAAGAGATGGTGAGTTCGGCCTGAGAATTTCGATTCAAAACATAAACGAGCTTATTTTTTCCACGGATGCGATCAGGCAAGCTCTGCCTTTGGGATCCACCGCCAAGTACTGTCCTGGAATAACTCTTCGGATACCCGACTTTCCAAATGTTTCCAGGTGTAAGCGGTTAAATTTATTTTGCGCTGGGACAAATTCGACGATAGTGATGCGGCCGGAATCTGAAGTTATGATAATGTAATCTGTAATGTTGTTTAGCTAGGTTCTGCAAACATTTCAACGTTCCATACCGCTCGTTGCGGGCGACCATTCATGGTGGATTTACTCGTGCTGCCAGCCATGCTTGAATCACTAAGTGAAAACTGATTGGATATGATTGAAGGACTTACCCTTGTTGCTTCCAGCGAGCCTGAAGGCTGCGATGCCCCGAATGATACCAAAAACATCGTGCGAAAGAGTGGTAACGATTTTACCCTGAGAAGGATCAGGACGGTGTAGAGTGAGACGTGATCCTGCTGCGGTAACAATTTGTTGTTCCTTGGTTCCAGCGAATTGTCCGAGGATAGCTTGAGTGACGGCGGTGGGGGTTGGAGCGTCAAGCTGTACATGAACATGGAAGAGGTTGTCGCCATGATGTTGCAGAGTGCGCAGGAGGCCTGCGCAACCTAAAGAACTTCAGAAACAAAGTGGAGAGAAGATACAGAGGAACAAGGTGGACGTGTTGGAGGCGGTTGGCGATGCAGCTTCAAGAAGCTCAAGCTGATCGAGGTTGGATGAACCGAGACTTTATTTTCGAGGTTGCCGTTGAGGTTTTGAAGCTAGAGGCGGCATACAAGATAATCCGACCCGGCTTGGCATTTGAATATCGTGTTGATCAGATCATAATTAACTCCATGAGAACAAGCAGGAGGGAAGCCAATCTACATTGCATTTGCGGAACTGTGGGTTCCTGATACGCATCAATGCATTCTCCAGCTTCATACACCTGCCAGAGATGCCTCGGTGCACTCAAAACCATTCCACGCAGGACATCGCGGCCGACATTTTCTCCACGACTGGCTTTCGGCCAAAGAACCATATCTTCAGGACAAACTGGCAGTCCTATGTCTGTGGCGAAGGCCCAACCGAAAGTCAAGGAGCCAACAAAGTTTTTAGGGAGAAGGGAGGCTTCCTCGTTCAGTCAACAAGCACCGAGACTCAAGGATGACCCAGTCGACCTCTCGAGTAATCGTTCGCCAGTCGAAGATATCGAAGGCAGGCCACTACTGAAACCGAACAATCTTTTCCACCCCCTCTCGAAATCGCCGTCGCCAGATATGAGAAAGCGCGCAGCTTTCATCAAGCAAAATGCCTACTGCCCACATCCAGATCACAGCCAGAACCGCATGGCTATGAATCCAGATGATCCGGAAAATCGGAAATCCTTAAAGGGACCGTTACCTCCTGCGCACGTAAAGTTCGAGTGTCCGACTGCGGGATTCCGGTCTCTTGCTCGGAGGAGCATTGGGCGGACGATTACGAGGCACATCTAGAGATATGCGATACACTGAGAGAGATCAACGAGGATGACCACGACATGCGGTCGGGTCGCTTCTTTCCCGAATTTGACTACCCGGGATATCAAATTGAGGAGGCTATGGTTAACATGACCAATTGGGATACCTTTATGTTCTCTCGAGATTTCAAAGCGATTAATGCCGAGCGAAGCATGCGACACGCAACTCGATTGCTGACATACCCAGTCACCATCGGCAGTGTTCTTCATGAGCTGAGTCCATACAATATTAAACAGGGTGGAAGGTTGACTGTTGAGGGACTGAAGAGCTTCAGTGGTGAGTGCTAATCTAGAGGTACCTATGGTGACGCTAACGTTTCTCAGCTCTGCGCTACACCCTTCATCCACCTCGATCTGGTTCTGGCGCGGATGTTAAAGGACTTAAACCTACACCTCCCCCAGTCCGTCTCTTCATTCTGGGAGCTCGTGCAGAATCCTCCCTTCCAAGAGAAGTTTGGGTTCAACTAACTCACCTGTTCCCCGAGCTGCTTTTCACCTGATTTTCATTGGACCAGAGAGTATGATGAACAGAGATGCCGAATTCCCTCTGCCCGAACGGACTCCATCGAATCCATATGGAGCCGTGGTCGAGAGTCGAATTTCCCACGAGTTGAAAATCAGTACATATGTGGAGTACTATCACACGCTCCATGAAGCTGGCCATTTCTACCCCTTCGATCCTTATTTTGATTGCTTTATGCTCTTCCATCCAGGTCTTGGACATCCCGCAAGTTCCCATGAATGGGAGAAGACAATTCCTCAGCTACTGGAGACAAAGGTTCCAATCGTTGTCACAGGATATACGCCTTTTGACATGCAAAGAGACATCGATTGGGTCAAGAAGACCGTGGGAGGAGAGATGGATATGCTTCTGGAACCAGGAGAGAACAGATTCCGTAGCTTGAGGTGGGATTTGAACGATATGGACCCTCAGGATGTCAGCTGTGGAAACTATGGAGTATGGGCATTTAGAGGAAAGAGGTTTGTCTTCCAGTCGACTTTTTTGGCTCTCATATACTAACATCTGCCAGGTACGAAACAACGAGGAAGGATTCTGAGTAGATGGAAGAAACTCCAATGGAGGTACATATGTTTGATTAGATGTATTATTGGGAAGTTTGGGTGGCATCCTTTGGTGGTGTGTATACTATAAATAAGAAATCTCAAGCATAAACCTCGGATTGATTCTTGTTGACGGTAGAAAGCGACCCATGTATGAAAAGGAGCATTGGCCTCCTTTCCCTCTATTAACGCTTGCTGATATCTTCCCACCTGAGAAACCACTATTAGAGACCCGAACTCTTCACAGCCGACCAAACCTCGGCTGGTCTGGAAAACCCGTTGACTTGCCACTGACGTGTCGCTGCGATGCAATGGAGCTTGTGGAAAGCAGTTGAGTAGTGACTGGTCGAATTCCTAACAGCCCGTAGATGTCCTGTCCAGGCTGTCCAGCCCACCAAATAATCGAGATATTGGAAATGCAACTCCCTGAAACAGAGTTTGAATTGAGCAATATAACTCTGAGTTCCTAAATTTCTCGAGGTTCAAATAGACCCTTGTCATACCTACATACCTTATATGTCGTATCCATATGTCTTGTTGTTGTTCGAAAGAACATTAAATCTTGGCTTTTCTATCAGCTGCACATCCAAGAGATCATTGACCTAAAGAGGAATAGCCAGGGGTTCACGATCGATCTGCACATGACCTTCGCCGAGCCGCCGAGCCGCTTGAGTTACTGACAATCTTTGGTTGAATACGAGGATATCTACTACGCCGCCGGATATGTACCAACGAAGGTATGATACATACCTGGGGCTAGGTATGTATGTATGAACACGAGCGCGTTCAATCCTTTCACATTCTTGCATCAATATTGCCTTTCAGGTGTACATTCGTTTAGAACCTCTATTCATACGCTCTCTACATTCTCTCGTTTTGTGTACGTTGGAGGTCGATATGATGCGCTCATTCTTCTATTCGAGCGCGGCGCTCTTTCTATTCGCAAACGTCGCGTCGGCAGCAGACGCAGCCCAATGGGCCTCACGATCAATCTACCAAGTCCTCACCGATCGATTCGCCCTCACAGACGGTTCAGACCCAGAATGCGACCTGTACAAATACTGCGGTGGAACATGGGCCGGTATCACGAACAAGCTGGACTATATCCAAGGCATGGGATTCTCTGCGGTGCAAATCTCACCCGTGGTTAAGAATTTCCCCGAGAACACAGAGTACGGCGAGGCATTCCATGGCTACTGGCCGATCGATATGTATGCGCTAAATGAGAATTTCGGAACCGCAGAAGATTTGAAGAATCTGGCGGCGGGTTTGCATAAGCGGGGCATGTATCTGATGGTCGATGTGGTGATGAACAACATGGCGTTGCCGATTGAGGGATCTATGAAGGTTGATACGGTCTTGGATTATTCACGGCTTCATCCCTTTAATGATGCCAAGTACTACCATCCATATTGCGACATTGATTATTCCAATGACACCAGTTCTCAAATCTGTTGGATCGCAAACACCATTGTCGCATTGCCAGATCTGGATACCGAAAAGCCAGAAGTGACAGACGTTGTACACTCCTGGATCAAGGAACTAGTGTCCAACTACTCTATTGATGGTCTGCGAATCGACGCTGCGAAACACGTCGATGACAAGTTCCTCAAGAGTTTCGTGGAGGCAGCCGGCGTTTTCACCTTTGGGAAATCTATGCTAGTGATCCATGGCAAGTTTGTAGGTATCAAGGGGCACTTGTGAATGGCCTTCCCGATTTCCCAGTTTACTATCCAGCAGTTGCAGCTTTCACGAACGAAAGTATGGTTCCACTATCAAAGATGGTAAAGCAAGTGCAGGAGATTTGCCAGAACATTACTTATATGGGCAATTTTGCGGAGAACCATGATTTGCCTCGTTTTGCTGAGTTGGAAGATGATATGGAGAAGGCATTGAATATCGTAGCATTCACCATCCTCGCCGATGGCATTCCAACGAGTACATCATCCCTCCCTTCCTACTTTCCTTCTCTATTATTTCACCTGCTAATATTGCCTCAGTGTATCAAGGTCAAGAACACCACTTTAAGGGCAATTACTCACCCTTCAATCGCGCCCCCCTCTGGTCCACCAAATACTCGTCCTCCTCTCCAATCTACAATCTGACCAGCACCCTCAATACCCTACGCACCCACGCCATAACATCCGACCCATACTATCTCTCCAATCAGACCCAAGAACTCTACGTTTCAAACTTTACGTATGCAACTCGGAAAGGCTCTCCCTCATCGCTCTCAAATCGTATCGTAGCCATATACACCAACCTCGGATCTTCCGCCTCGAACAAACCCCAAGATTTGACACTGGCCAATGCTTTCGAAGCGGGAATTGAGGTAGTAGAAGTGCTGAGCTGTGATAAAGCCACCGTAGCTAGTGATGGGAGTTTGAAGGTTCAGATGGGTAGTGCGCCAAAAGTCTTCTACCCAAATAATGCCATGGATGGATCGGGTCTCTGTGGGTTTTCAGCTACTCGGAAGGAGGACACTGCTGCTCCTACTCCTGCCCCTACTTCTGCTCCTGGCCCGAGTGGGACGGCGACTGGGGATACACCGGCAAAGGATGCTGGGGTGATGGTTCGGCCAGGCTTTGGAGGACTGGGTTTTGGACTGTTGATGGCGGTGGGAGCTTGGTTCTTGTAAGAAAACAATCTAGGTACCTTGGATAATTAGAAATTGTTGTATGAACATTGATTATCTCCTTTGGATAATGACGTAATTGCAGCTGTCATAATCAGTACAAGGTAGACACTAATAGTATCTACCATATCATCCTTGAAAGATAAAAAATTTGGAAACATAAAAGTAAGGACGAGTACTGCAGGCAAGGTAAATAATAAAGTCCAGCACGAGTACAGAACCTCGGTATCTGGCTCTTCAAAAACTTTCCCAAAGCAGAATCACAACCACAACAACAACAACTACAAACATGAGTCTCGAAGTAATTTACGTCGTCCGACACGGAGTACGTCCCCTCCTTCTTCCCCTGAACCCCAATAAATGCTAATCTATTACCACCAAACAGTTCCGTTCCAACTGGGTACGTCGAACTATACCCAGTCCACAGCACTCCCTCTTTCCAAATCAAATCAACACACTCTAACACTTACCCCTCAGGTCGTCGACCCCAAAACCGGCACCTACTCCTCCTCCATACCCACACCAACAGGAATCCCCTCCGACCCCGCCCTCGCCGGAAAAGGCGTCGATCAATCCAACGAACTCGCCGCACACCTCCTCACACTCTCCCCCCAATCGAACGTATCTACAGCAGTCCCTTCTACCGATGCATTCAAACGATCGCACCAACCGTCGCTCTTCTCAACAAACGCCCCACAAACCCAGAACAAGCCGCTGAGAAGAAAGAACACGATGTGCGTCTTGAAAATGGCATTGGGGAATGGTACGGCAAGGCGAGATTCGACCACCCTTCGCCTGCGCAGCCGGAGTTGCTAGCCACGCTTTTCCCGAGGGTTTGGTTAATACGGTTTATAAACCTTCTATTGTTCCTTCGATCAATGGCGAGACGATTCAAGATTTACATAACCGCTGCGCGTATGCTCTTCATCGAGTGATTGAGGAAGCGGATCGTGATGGTGTTAAGGCATTGGTTATTTGCACTCATGCGGCGAGTTTGATTGCCATTGGAAGGTGTTTGACTGGGCGCATGCCGGTGGATATTGAGGAGGAGGATTTTAGACCTTTTACGTGTGGGTTGAGTCGGTTTGAACGGAGGAGGGGAAGGGGAGGGGGAGAAAGATGTGAAGGAATGGGAGGGGGAAGAGAGGGAGATTCCTAAGGTGGATTGGGCGGGGGGAAATGGTGTTGGTGGGGGATGGGATATGACTATCAGTGGGGATTGTAGCTTTTTGAAGGAAGGCGAGGAGAGAGGATGGTATGTTCCCTCGTCAAGTTTGAACAGACATGAGTGATGAGAAGATGCTAATTATTTATGTAGGCGTTTCTCGGGCGACGAGTCTTTCGATAGCAAAGGAGCGGTGGTGGAACTAGATGCTGGTTCGGGCTTGGGAGTCGTGATTGAGGGAAAGAAGAATAGTCCCTCTAGGTTGTGAGGGTTGTCATTGACCTTCCTCGGATTTTTAATATTACGCTGGGTTTTTACATTTGGCGGCGGAGATACCCCCAAGCATGAGAAAATAAAAGGCATTAGATTAGATCTACCTTAGCTATTTTAAGAGCAATAGATGCATTGTCCTCCTGCTTCATGTGTTTGTAAACTATGTCAATTTTCACACATGAAGATCCCAAGATATTGGTACGCTCTAATTCCATTCAATTTGTTCATAGCCTTTTCATTTCACATTTAATACCCTGATGGCTCAGGTTTTGCGGGGAATGCAGGCGCGTCCAAGTTGGATCTGCAGTCTGCTTTCCAATTGGGAGGCGTGTACTTGTCAACAATAGACTTAAACGTTTCCTGCACAATCGTTAACATTGAAGCGTAGTTATATTTGACAGGTAACTTACAAGAGTGCAAAAGGATTCATCACCTTCCAAGTGCTTTCCTGTTGGTTTACATCCAGGAATACTCATAACTCGGTCGTTATAACGGACTCTTACAAAGTATCCATCCAGCTTTGACCGATCTGACTCTGAGAGGCTGGTAAGTTGCTGTCTCGCAATACCCGAACTTTGCGAGTTTTCTCCAATTCTCGAGGCGGTATTTCCTCCAAAAATTCTTGCGAACCAGCCATTGCTTGGTTTTGGAGGAGGTTGAGAGGGTTCGAGTTTCCGAGATTCTGGTAGTGCCGATCCGGGCTTTTTTGAAGACTTGAAAAGTTCCAAAGCAATGTGGCTCGTGTAAGGAGGCCATTGTTCATTTGAAAATGCTCCAAGACTTGAGAGAACAGCAGCGAGGGTGGTATCATGGCAGCCAGATAGGCCGAGTTTGATACTGGTCTCGCCACCTCTTCCATCACCGGTCGTTCCCGTCTTGCCTCCAACTTCGAGATGACCATCGTTGCTATTTTTCTCGACATTTCCTACCATTCTTTCTACCTATTTTTGGAATCAGTCATGTTCAGTCCACTTCTTAGATGTACATACTACATCGCCCATCAAGCCGCCAATACCCAGCTTCCTGTATTCTTCTGACTCATCGTATCCGGAGAACCACTCCTCTACGCCGATCTTGTCAATAATGGCTCGTACTTTCTTATCATAAAACTCCTTGGGCAGCCGCGTTTCAGGTCCATGAGCGAGCGTTGAGTTAATGGTATCCATGACACCGGATAACCTTGGATGACTATCAACAGCGACCTTTTGGCCCTCCGGCATCCATTTCCCAATGAGTTTATTCAAGTATGCCACATCGTCGGTATCTGTGAAAATGAGCTTCGGTGCGGAAAACAATGACTAATGTGACCGCTATTGGGTCTAGACTTCACATACCGTTCCATCTGTCCGCTGTCCTTTGAGCAAATGCTCTCGAAAGTTGAGCGAACCTACGGCAGTTCGAATCATTGGGGAATAGCGTCTCGTCCGCGGGGGCTCGAGTTATGATTGTAATAGGCGGGAAATCCAGGGATCTTTTTGAAGCAGGATACATTCCCCAAAAGGCCTGCTGCAGACTCTCTAGCGCGCGCGGTATGGGGGTGGCTCTTAGGTATATCATATCGGCATCTTCGATCATTGATGGCATGAACTTCAACTGTTCCACGTACAAGTTACCTGGGTAGATATTAGGCATTGTTGATATAAGCTAATTGTGGACTTACGAAGTCGGCGGCCCAATTCAAAAGTTGTTTCTCGTCCCCTATCTGTCAATTCACCTAGATTGCACACAGCGTCTACCTCGCCTTTTGGTCCAACTGCCATAACAGGGCCATCGTCCCTCCCGAACGTCTCCATGCGTCTCCTCCATTCAAGACTCGACCATTTCTTGTCCTTTCCTTCATAAGTTGCGCTGATTAACTGTCTTGCCACTGCGCAGTATGGCCAGTATGATCCGAGTCCAGCATTTTGGAATCTTGCGGAAACGGGGGATCTTTCTCCATGGCGAAGGAGAACTTGTACGAATTGCAGCTGTAACCCCTCAGGATATAGCTTTCGAAGCTCGTCTTCGGTGTATGGGGAACGGGGTACGAAGGTCGTCATTGGTAAGCGGGGTTTGTGTAATTATATAGATCTCCAATTGATAGCATTCGGCGTGCCTGACTGGTTTTATGGGAAAAGCAATTTGCATGTAGTTGGGGAGGAGGATGACGCACTCAAGACCGAGGGATCAAGCTCCAGAATATAAGCACTTGGCGTTTCTGCAGGCCGGGACAGTGTGGCAGGGGTAACCTTGACCTGAAGCTTTGATATTCCTTTGATCTTTCAATTGGCAAGATATCTTCTTTTAAATCAACGACTTCGAATTCGACGACGACTATTTGTGCCCCAAGCTTGACAAAGGGCCTACGAAGATTGGGGATGAACAATCCTCATATATGTTTGTCGTGCCGTCAGGCGCTTGGCCGACTGGGAGGTAAAAAAGTGGTGCGATTGCCGCAACGAGCTACTTTCATATCCCTCAACAACCGGGCCAAAACGACCACAGAAGGGAACTCGGGCGCGGATGCTGCACAGCGTAGTGGTACGGGCGATGCGAAAACAATACCTGGGCGATCTCGAAAGGTTAAGCAGAAGGGCAACGGGCTACGGGCGAACAAATCTTCCAGCAATGCACTGGAATCTCTCTTCCAAGAAAGCCTGCACCCGTCAGCTTCCCCTTCCGAGACGCAATTGCAGCCGTCCACGGTCCTCGAATTATACAAGAATGTGGATACATTGAAGAAGATCCTTCTGAACGGGGACGATGTTGCAGACGCCTGGCTATTCTTTGTCGAGCACTTCGGACCCGATTCAGAAAAGCACCCATTCGATAAAACTTTGGTGTCAAGAGCTTTGCTCAAGGATGTTATTATGGCCAAAAGAAAGCATCCACTTTCTGATACGCTTCCAAATGTCACCGAGGTCTCCACTATCAGCTATCAGTAAGTCGTGCAGTACCAGGTCATTTCTCTATGTCTTGAGTAGATCTATAATTCAGCCGCCATGTACTCCATTTTGTGGTAAGGACTTTCCTGATGTTGAATAGGTTAGGTTTACTTACTGGCTCTGAATGGAGTAATCTGGTTGTCGATTTGATCGAAAGCATCCTCGTTCTCCAACAAGACCCCTCGGCAACAGATGCAGTCAAAGAAAAGCTGTTCTTAGATCTGTTAGGCGCTTGGAATGTGATATGCCGCCCAGCTGATAATCGGAAGGGACTACCTACTCACGACCCAACCGCTCTCGATTGGTCTCATCTTCCAAACATTACAACCAAAGAGACAACCAGACTATTTCGCCAAGAAGGAATCCAAAAGTGTTTCAGCCAGCTTACCCCCTCTTTCCAGGCTCGACATACAAGGGAAATACCGCTAGCAGCAATCGCTACTTTTCAATTGCTTTTAGAGTGTAGTCAGAGTGGTTCGTCGTCTCTAGTTCCTACACAATTGATGTCCGTCTTGGCACGAATCATTGGTACTACAGAGTTAGACATTAATCACCTTTCAAATTCCGCTGAGAGGCTAGAAACGAAAGTAGTACGCGAATACGTGACAAAGGAATGGCCATCATTAAAGCAGGAGGCCGAAAAGACTATTTTGTCGCAAACGCCCAAGGACAAACTCGAACAAGAGCAGAGAGAGGCGGAAGACATAGTATATCGCCATCCGGTGGAGAAGCGAATACAAGTTAGCATTCAGTCAATGAGGGCGAAAATAGACAAGTCGGTACGGGAACAGGATGCCAGCCAGACTGATATATTGTGGGCTATGGCCAGTCAGTGGCCGATACAGGCTACTTCAGACAAGAACAAGCAAAGCCAAAGCGGTGGTGTATTGACCAAATTTCTCTTCAACAAATTCATATGGGCATATATGGCGCTTCGGCTACCAGGCCGGGCAATTGAGGTCTGGAATTGTATGGTCAAGAATAAGATCGTTCCGGATCCTTCGACCTGGTCCGCTATGCTATCAGGTAGTCGGGCTTCCAGAGACGTGAAAGCGCTCAATGGAATTTGGGCCCAAATGCGGAGTCTAAACGTCGAGATTACTCGAGAATCTTGGACCGCGCGTATCGTCGGCTTGATCGAATGCTGGAAGCTTGACGAAGGCTTACGCGCTCTCGATGAAATGGGTCGTGTTTGGCTCTCCGAAGCCAAAATCCAACACCCCAAACTAAAGTTGGAAGATATTCTACGTTTGGAGGAAAGCATGGTGAAAGGAGTTGCCAAACCCTCAATTGAAACGGTCAATCTGGCAATCAGCGCATTAATCCGAAAAAATAAAAGGGACGGCGTTCGGCCTGTCTTGACATGGGCTGCTAGATATGGTATTGCACCAACAGCTTTCACCTACAACACCCTCCTCCGTCCTCTAATTCGCTCTGGTGAATCAGATGCTGCACGAAAGCTCATTCAAGAGATGAAAGTCGCCGGCATCCCCGCAGACGCAGGCACCTTCGTAACTATGATCGACGAAACACTGCGCCCTGACCAAGAATACACAACAGAGCAGCAAAAAACCGCCATTGATGGCATCTTCAACGAAATGGAAGCTGTGAATTTAGAAGTCAGCAAGGGTCTGTACGGCCACATCATCCACGGATTATTAGAAGGAATGATGAGAACTGGATCCAAAGATCTTTCGGTCGTTAATACCGTTATGGCGCGAATGGCGAAACAAGGACTTCAACCCGACTCAGTCGAATACACTGCAATCGCCATTTTCCATTTCGACCAACAACCACCCAACCTCGCTGCCGTCGACGAACTTATCAAACGTTCCAAAATGAATCAGCGAAGTCTAAGCTATGTCTTCTGGGACCGCGTTCTCGAAGGCTATTCTCGCGCAGGCGAAACCGCCAGAGCCATGTCCGTCTACGAGGAAATTCGAAAGAGAAGCCGGGAGGTTGATCACACGACTAGTCGGGTTGGTTGGAGAGCGATGCAGGAACTGATTTTGGCATTGACGAGGAATGGGGAGTGGGATACCGCGAGAATGGTGGTAAGGCATAAGGCTATTGAGAATGGGGGCGCACTGCCGGCGGATTTTGATACGGGTAAGGATACCCAGCATTCGCAGTTCGGATTCTGGAGTCTGGCGAGGCAGTTGGAGTTGCTAAGCGAGGGCGAGTGATGTAAAGTATGACATTAGATGCTTGTACAGTATGTTGTAACACTAGACTTAGACAAACCTTGTTGTAAATATATGACACCCGGAGGAAATTTGAGCTCCACTACAATTACGCATGTTCGGACTATTGTTTTTCATCATTTCGACGTTGCCATGTCGTAAAGTTTAAAAATCTTAATATAGAAACTTTGGCGGCCCTGTCTCGTTCGTCAGCAGGAAACAAGCGAACCTACATCCATCACGAACTATTTATAACTTGCGACGTGCAATGAAAAAACCAGAAACGGAGTAATGCGCATCCTGTAGTAAGCCCTTCACAGAGAAGTGCCAGCTTGTATCTCCCAACTTATCAGGCTCTTTTTATGTCTGCGGATTTGTATCCCCCGATATCTTGTTCGCATAACATGTCAAACAGGATGATGGATGGATTGGAGCCTGATTTGTTAAGACTCAATTCTAACACAAGAGGTCACAGATTGGGGGGGGACTCAGCGAGCCTATGAGGTATGTCGAACCAGGAAATAAAGAGATGCAGTATGTAACAAACAACAACGCACGCTCGAGTGATTAAGAAGAGGAGAAAAGGGCTTCCTCTCGCGCGGAAACTCTCAACTTGACAAGATACGAACGTGTTCTCTGCGATGTTTTCATTTCCCAAGTCCTGAAGAACCTCCTGGTATTTCCCAAACTCCAACTCCGTAAACAACAAGAAATGCATCATAGCCTTATTATGGGGCTTCATCCATAGGATCTCCACCAGTGACCATTCCCACTACCCTCTCTAAATCCTCCACCTCTGCTTTCCCCAGCTTCCTGCCCTCGCCCTGCCACTCCCCATCCCTCACCTCACCCATGTTCCCCAGCTCCAAGCCCCTCACGCTCTCAATATGCCTCCTCGTCTCCTTCTCCACAAACTCCCCTCTCTCCCTCCTCCAACTCTTCTCTTCCTCCCCTACCATCCCTTCCTTTTCTCCCTTCCCATCCTCCAATCCCTCCAACCTCGATCCCAAATTCTCCAACAAACTCTTCAACGCCGGCAACTGCGATAGCGCAAACTCCGTCGAAGTCGTGACAGGATGTGACACATCCCCAGTTAACTCCCCCTTATTCTTCAAAAATGCAAATTCCCCCCATTTGCCGTTGCATTCTCTGATTCGGTGCCGGGTTCGATTTTGGCGGCTATCTTGTCGTCGGTGTAGCCGAGGAGGGCTTTGATGCTAGTGATAGTATCTTCATTCCTCCTCCTCTCCTCCAACAATAACCCCCTCAACTTCAGCATTTCCCTCAGCCTCTCCCTCTGTGCCCTTACACTCTCCGCACTTAATCCCTCCTCTCCCCCACTTCCCCCCGCTGTAAAACTCACTCCCTCATAGTGACTCAACCGAACCCAGTCCCTCACCTCCGCCGGCACGCTCAAAATATTCCTCAAGACATAAATTTCCAACTTGTCGAAATTCTTATCTATCTTTGCCTCAAGCAAGGTCTCGAGCTGGTGCACGCCGTTTTCAATCTCATGTTTGGTGGAGGGAGGAAGGGTTTGGGCTTTGAGACCGAGTGAGGATGGCGGGGCGGAGAGGAGACCACGTTCGAGGGCGTCAGTTGCGCGGAAGGAGAGGATGTTGATGCTGTTTACAATGTCGTCTATCAGGGCCTATGACAGGGGGTTTAGTTGGTGGTAGAAGAGTTTCAGGGCGAAATACAGACTATTGGACGGTAAGTTAAGTGCTCTGTTAGGAGCGCAACGTCTGCTGGGGCGGTCATTTGGAGGGGTTGGTGGGGTGAAGATAGAGGTGAGTTTGGAAGAAGGTTCGCTGGAAATTGATTTGGGGTTTGATTTGATACGGTATGATTTGTGTAAGTAATCCGTACGTGTACACGTGTAAAGAGATGTCCGCTCGGTTGGCTATAATGTTTGAGATGCACTTGATCTCAACCTCTCATTGTTGACATTGGATCTTGACGTGACGCGAGTAAATTTGAAGTTAGCGCGTCGGCCACGTGACCCTAAGTTGAACAGAGGTCTCTTTGGCAAAAGAGGAAATCCATCTAGATCTGTTGGAATTATTCTAATAGAGTAAAGGTGGACTTCGAAGAATGTACAGAGATGGGTGTTCATCAGATGCATTCAATGTAAGAATAGCTTGAAGGTCCTATAATCAGAGTTTCAAAGACCATAACCTCTGGTAATTTCCGAACAATTCTAGGGTCCGAGTACGTATTTGATATTAGACATCTCATATTCATTATACTTTCATCATTTAGATCCACACTCCTCATACCATCGTATCTCAAGATTCTGTCTCAATCTCCGGCCCGGCCTCCTCGATCCTCCCAATCAACTCATCGGCAATCTTCAAATTCTCAGCTCCACTCAGTGCCTTCACGACCATCGTCTCACTCCTCTCCCTCACAATCCTCCTCAATGCGCTGACCAAGAAGCCAGATACCAATTCCACAGACCACGAATCGGGTATCAAGCTCAACACATACCCGACCTCAAACCAACCCCCAAAGCGCTCCAACAAACTGCTAGTTTGTTCTACGCGGTTGGAAATATCTTCGATGAGAAGAAACTCTGCGAGCAGAACGCCGAATAGTTTGGCTTGCTGGTCCCGCGTTGGGAGGGTTTCCCGTCTTACGGTACCAGAGATGGGGTGGTAAATACTGGAGCCTCCAAGAAGACAGTAATTTATTGCTGTGTCATAATCTCCAAGGCCATGAGTCAAAAGACGAAGAGCTTCATCATGTCGGGATTGTCGACCATCGAGGATGATGACTTCTGGCACGAGTTCTTTCGTGTAGGGAGCAATCTGCTCGAGAATGGCTGCCACATCATATTGAGATGCCGATCCTTGGCTACCGCCTAGCAGTTGAAGAAGTCGGAGACGGCTGTGCCACCACTCTTCGTCGATGGTGTTGTCAGTGATGAACTGTCGATATGTTGGTTTTGGTGGCTGTAGAGCACGATATGAGACGTAGGTATTCGCTAAGATCGCCCTCGCTTCTTCGGACTCTTCAAGTTTAGTAGTGACCAGGTCGAGATAGTACGAGATCAGCTCATTGATATACTCGGCATGATTCTTACTGAACACCAAGTACTCGAGATATTCCTTCACCGCCCCAGGTGCACCATCTCGAAGAATTTGAACTACCTGGGTAGGCTCAAATTTGACCTGGCTTCGATCCTCTGCAAAGATCTGAACTCCAAGCTTAGGATTTCGGCCAGCAAGCCAGACTCCATATTCTTGAACAAGTACAGCATTTCGAATAACAGCAAGATATTCACGAACTTTCTGTTCGCCATCGGTGAACTCACCCCCGTCATCTCTCTCCCTTCTATAATACGTCGCCAGGTTCCAAGAACTTCTGCTGCCATTTTCCGGCTCTGGTAGAGCCGACTAAGTACATAGAGTCGATTGTGAGATTCAAGCAATGATATTGCTCGATCAAAACAATCGACTCCATTGTCCACCAAGTTATATAGCTCGGCTCTTACAGAGCGAGCTTTGACTGGACCTGAACCAGAGGGTGTCCTTTTATCAAGCTGGAGGAGCACAAGGAGAAAGGCAGCATCGACGCTTTTGAACCCCTCGGCATCATATACAGTGCTGCCAAATCCCTTCTTTCTTCTGCAAGCGGCCAAGAATCGTCTTAGGAAATGTAGAGTCTGTGATGACAGGAGGGTTTCCTCCAGGACTTTTGGATTCTCTGGCATACTGTTTGTGATGAAGCTGTCCGCGATGTCTTTGACGCCGCCGTGTATCCAGATACCAGACCTTCCCTCTATCACTTCATTTCTTAGGAAAGGAGTGATTGCAAGCATGACTCGTGGATCGAGAACGCCTTCAAGTATGGCTTCCTCGGCTATCTTATACTCCGACTCAGAAGGCTCTCCTGCGAGCCCATCTAAGAAACTCATGAATAAGAGCAATCCGGCTCTTTGGCGAATGTACCCCAGACCCAAGAACTCCGTTTCTGTCCTTGCTTCTCTGCCTTTCAAGGATTTTAGTAAATCAACAACTCTTCTCCTGTCCAAAGATGCATATGTCTGGTCTTCTCCATTTTCATCAATCCCCAATTGCGAATCTAATCGTAGAGCAAGCGGGTTCCTCGCCGCCCACCATATGTTCCTGCCCGACCAAGCTACAACCCGAGTTCGAGTGTGACCAAGTCTTTGAGCCATGTGGAATTCTTCGTCATTACGCTGATCTTCCCAGCCCTCTGGGAGAGGCGAATCTCCACCTTCAAATAATTCTTTTTCTTCAGAAACCTGTTTCAATGATGTTGCCGTCCGAGAATCCAAACTTTGGAGTGATAGAATTGAAGCGTCTATCGATCGTTTAGCGAAGGGATGAAAACGTTTCAATCGAAGTTTATCCACCACTTCGTCAAAGTAGACGTCTCCTTGCTCTGTCACAGACCGCAGACCGATTTTACCAGTCTCCGCGTCATCATCTGATGAAATCGGAACCTCTAACCAGCTTGTAGGTGCCGAATCTTCGCCACGATCTAGATCCCATCTCTGAATCTCTAGTCCATGCCGAAATCCATCGTCAAACTTACGTTCCATTGACGCAAGTATATATCCTTCCTCCTCTTCATCAATATTGGCCGGAGTTGGGTCAACACCAACACCCCTTCCATCTACTACCATATCCTCTGGGTAATGTTCGAATTCCACCGAAGACCGAGTGGGGTCTCCCTCTAGATTAATGAACATGCCAACACCAGGGTCTCGATGTCCCGTACCAGTGACTAGCAAGAATTCCTGAGGAGTCGGTGACACTATATGAGGTTTGAGGTACACAGGGATAGATGGTGGAGGAGGCTGCTCAACTGCGGTGTCCGAGGGGGGTGCGGGAAGGGGTTTGTTGGCACTAGGACTTGGATCGCGGCGGGCTGGACTTCTCGCTGGCGCAGGTGAAGGATCTCGGAATAGCCCTTCTGGAGTATCTCGACCTGAACGATCCCCACTGGTCGCACGTTGAGTCCCAGGTCTCCGTGTAGGGCCTGTCATGAAGGTTCCCAAGCTGGTACTTCTTGAATGTCCTCGTTCATCCTGAGCTCCCCCAGAATATCCTTGAGCAGACGATGTACTTCTCGACAGACCACCAGCTGTATTTCCAGATATGTCCTCAACTCGGCCACCAACGTTGCCGGATTCTCCATCGTCCAGTGGTGAGATGGGGAACAGAGGTATTTTGAGTAACCGGTCGACATCGAGAAGAGCATATGATCGTGCATCAGCAACGCATGCAAAAGAGTCTCGCCGAACAGAGATTGTACTTCCTGCGAAGTCAATTGTCTGGAAAGTTAGCTTGATTCTTGGACTATAGATACATAACTAACCCGTAATGCTCGTGGATCTTCACTGATTTTGATAACCCTAATTTTCTTATTCAAAGAAGCCAACACGGTCACCGAGGGCTTCCCCTGCTTTTCGTTCCCATTTTCTATATTCAAATCTGTACCTCCAATCCAATTACATGGCCTGATTTGTGTAGTTCCAAACACAGGGCTGAGCTCCGGGAGAGAGTAGAATGTGACTGTCCAATTGCACAGTATACATGCTTTATTGACTTTTGGGAGGAGCAAAATTTGTTGAACACCAGGCCTTGCAGCAGTTGGAGGCTCATGATATGCTGGAGGTAGCCTCGAAGCCAAAATATACACAGGTTTTCCTGACGGGTCCGCGGGATCTGGGGGTATCTGGACAAAATGGAGGATCTCGGAGGCAGACGTTCCAACATAGAGATTTTGTTCTACATAATATTTGTTAGCAATTGTAAGCTGATCTCCGCCAGTCAACCTACCCAAGATCTCTACACAGTTGATTTCTATATCATCTCTGTCGCCCTCTGCCGATAGTGGGAGGTCATCCAGCAGTGTTCGAAGTACGAACGGCCCTGTTTCTGGAATTGGTCGTTTCCTCTTTCTCGCGGACGGCGCATCTTGCGACCCCTTTTCTTCCATTTTCGTCGGGCCTTCTGCTCATGAGGAGATCATGGCAAACTTCAAACTTGTTCGTCTGGAAAGGTGTTGCGCATCTTGCGGCGTCATCATGAGCCTGTATCGAGAAGCTCAAGCTGGAAGAACTATTGTTCCGGCGCGGCTGCAGGAACCCATTGTTGACAGTTCTCCTGGCTCACCCTCTGCCTTGTAAAGTACACTCAACAACAAACACCACAAGCTTCCTTTTGCAAACAACTATCTTGCTGGCGTGCAAGTGTGACATAAACCTGATGAACATTCTTTAAAAATAAACAAAAGCACAATGGCAGACACCGACGCGGAGACTAAGGTTGACAGTCAAATGGGAGCTTCAAACCATCCAGCAGACACTCAGGAAGCTTCACATCATGGAGATAATTCATTTCAGAAAGCCATTTCGGCATGGCGAAGTAAGTATTCAAGATAGAGCAGGAAGTGCTATCTAACATTGCCAGATATTGATCTCACATCCATGATTCCGACGCTGGACAACACAGCTTCCGAAATCGTACAGTACCAACGAGATTCAACGGTTCAGCGAAAGGATTTGGCGCAAAAGACGAAGGACTTCAGAAAGTTGGACGATGCGGGCAAGCTTGTTGAGGTCAAGGCATTATTGAAAGGTAGGCCTTTGCGCCCAAAATGAGGAACGATTTCAGCTCACCGAATGCAGCATATCAGATGTTTATAGACCTTCTCGCAAACCACTCAAAGTCAACAAACTCGGCATTCCTCCAAGTTTACTCTTCGTTATCCGAAGCACCCGATCCATATCCTCTACTCGAAGCCTCCGTCGATTCGCTACTCCTATCCGAAGATACTCTCCCAAAAGTCACTGAGGAGAACGAGCATCTGCAGAAACAGGTCAGCAAACTTACATCACAATTGGAGGAGACAGAATCAAGACTAGAGTCAGAGAGAACCGCACGAAAGTCGCTCGAAGATGGGTTGGAGACGAAGGTCAAGGATGTAGAAACATCATGGGCAGCTGTTCTCGAAGAAAAGAAAGACAACTGGGAAGCAAAAGAGAAGCTGCTAGAGGAGAAGACCGAGAGCCAGGAAAGATTATTGAACGAGTTAAAGGCAAGCTACGAGGTGACACAACGACTTGGGCAGCCAGAGAGCGCAGATGGCGGCCGTGGAAACTTCACCAGTGCTGAGTTGGATATGGTCAATTCGGATCTTGAGCGAACGAGCGTACGACTTGCGGAGGTCGAAGCACGAAACGAGCAGCTTCGCATTGAGCTGGCACAATCCGCATCCCACGTCCAGACGCAGCCTGAATTGAATTTAGAGGACGACCCAGGATATATGCGGATCAGGTCAGAGAACTCGTCTTTGCTCCGGAAACTAGACGCTGCACGTGTAGAGAGGGATTCTAGAAAGCGAGAACTTGACGGGAAACTAAGGACGCTCGAGAGAGAGATTAACATGCTCAAAGATGAGAGAGACATTTTGAAATCGAAGGTTCAGAAATGGAGCGATTACGAAGACGTCAAACAAGAGCTAGAAGTTCTAAAGAGTATCGAATTTTCCACGGGGGATGATGATGACGTTGACGTTCCAGAAGTTCCGAATGACCCAGAAAGCGGTTCGAACGTCAAAGCTAAGGGCGATACGCTTGAGCAGTTGCTACTTGCAAGAAACAAGAAACTGAGCGACGAATTAACTATTTTGCGAGTCTCCCATCAGGATCTACAGAGTCGACTACAGACTATGCAGAATGACCTTTCCAGGACAAACTCTGAGCTCGAAAGAGCCCAGCATTTAAATTCAACTTTGGAGAATGACCTAGCAAACGTTCACGAGACCTCCAATGCGTACCCGTCGGGTGCTTCGGTCGCGCCGAGTCGGTACCCCCAGTCTACAATTGGTCGGAACAGACGTATTTCACCAACGTCTTCCATCATTTCTGGGTTTGACCCAAGGTCTCAGGCGGCCTTGGGCCACACGACTTTGGAGGCTTTGAGGTCTGGAGAACCGGTCGGAGGCGGATCTGGAATTTTACCAATGATCACCGCGCAGCGTGATAGGTTCAAGAAAAGAAACACGCAATTGGAGAATGAACTGTCAGAATCGCATCAAGCAGTGTCCTCGCTTCGCCAGGAGGTTGCCTCTCTGCAAAAAGACAATCTCAACTTGTATGAAAAGACAAGATATGTCTCGACGTACAATCGAGCACCAACATCTGCCACATCCCATGCCACAAACCCGAACCCATCCACCATCCAGATGTCCAACACGACATCGTCTGGACTGGCCTTAGACCGTTATCGATCAGCATACGAGTCGAACATATCACCCTTCGCAGCATTCAGAGGACGCGAATCAGCGAGGGCATACAAGCGTATGAGCCTTCCGGAACGCATAGTGTTCTCCATCACGAGAATGGTTTTGGCGACGAGAACCAGCCGAAATCTCTTCGCGGGATATTGCGTGGCCTTGCATCTTTTAGTTTTCTTTGCTTTGTACTGGCTTGGGACGGCAGACGTAGAGTCGCATGTGAGTAATTTGAGTCAAGCCGCGGTCGCTGCGGCCGGGGCAGCAAATCTTAATAATGGGGGAGATGCGACCTCGCATGGAACGTGGCATGAGGAGCCGTTTAGTGATAAGATATCATGATGAAGATTGATGCATACAGTACTGTAACACCATAACAACAAAAAATAAAGGCCGTCGAGCCATCTTTCTCTGGGGACACAGTACATTTTTGATTTGTCGATTATTGCACAGTAATTATTTGAGAATTATTTAACGCTGGCCAATTCTTTTTTTGAAACGCTGGTACACGTACTCCTCCTTTCCTAGTCGCACTCTCGAAGGACTCGTTTGTAATACCCTGGAATGGGATCGGCAGTCAACAACTCATCTATCTATACTTCGAAGAAGCTCAGAGCAGTATCTGTCGCAGCCTTTGAGAGTATCGTTTTCCAACCTTGAGGATTGCATTAGACAGACGCACTTCCACACCACCAAGTATTCTTCGCCTCCTCCATTCAATCCACACTACACGAGCCATATCCAAAGTCCTTTGGCTGGTACCAAGAATTCCTCGGCACCAAACAACTCTCCAACGTTTTCGATCATCGCTTACCTATCTTGAACAACATTCACACTTTCTCAGCAGCCCTTCCAAAGTTCGTCTGTTGTTGTTGTGGTTGTTGTCTGTCGTTCGCCTCACCAATCACAACATTCCCAGCCTCCCCGGCTTCTCGAAGCGGCAGCTCTCTGCCGATCATGGGATGGTTGGGTGAGAAGGGCCCGAAACAACTTGGCGAAACAAGGCAAAAGCCATCCGGCTCTTTCCAATTGATTGCGCAACTCCACCAAAAAGCAAAAACGCGCAACACCCAAAATACCTTAAGCGCCCACCAATCTCCGGGGGCCAGCTATCAATAGATCAATAGACCCGCGCCATTTCGCATGATCCATTGGCTCTGTCAATCGACCAACGAGGAGACGGAAAGCTCTTTGACCCTTTGACGCGTCTAAGGAAAAACGACGAGAGACTTTCGTGAAGTTCTTGGAGAGCGTTTAGGTGCTGAAGGATCATCGATCAAGACTCAGAGCCGCTGCCACGTCGTTCTTGGAAGAAGGAAAAGTAAGGAAAAGTATTCTGCTGTTCTGTACGTACCCGCCAGAAAGAAATTCAGCCTGTACGACGATGCATTCATTCTCTTGTCAGAGTGTCAATGGTTATGGGTCACCAAGTACTTTTCCCGCAAAAGACTTGCACCGCATGGTCTATACACGAGCGGTTGGAGAGGAAGATAGATGGACATCCACTTCGTACCACGCTCCAATGTCAATAAACTCCTCGTCGGGACATCAAGTCTCGAGAGAAGACAAACAAACAAGTACCACCTTGACTGTACAGTACATGCGTACGTACGTGTACTCACTCTCCCTCCTTGTCAAACGCAGACCTTTCTTTTCCTTGCTTCTCGCGTTCTCCACTGTCAAGTTCATTCATCCAATCCCCTCATGTTCATTCGACCGTTAGCCGGCCACCGCATTCCCTGTTGTTCCCCAAGATATTCTGCTCGACCTTTAGACGCTCTGGTCGCGCTAGAGTGGCCAAGCTTCCTCGCTTGAGAGATCCACGGCAACGTGAGAGGCCATGAAGGCGGATATCTCGACAGGGGAGTACACGCCCACGTCCACCCTTCCAGCCTGGCAGCCAACCAGCGTGCCCGGGTCTCACTTCGGAACGAGCTTGGATCATCCAAATGAACCCTCCCATCTTCTCTCTGTTTTTAGATCCCGTAGCCGCTGCCATGGAGATTGTCCTTTGGCGACCAACTTTGGGGCCTGGTAGCGGTTGATGGATGGTTAAGGATGGCCACATTCTGATGGGACCTGGTTGGTATAAGAGTAAGACCCTTCCTGTAACCCAATGCAAGTCCTCCTTTCATTATCAGTGCGCCTATCTCATCTCATATCTTCATCTCTACATCTATATCTACCTCTCTCATCCGCCTCCATCTCATCCTCAACCATCCATATCTTTTTTTCAGTTGTTCGATATATCTTTTCCTGTTATTTCCTCTGTCGTCCATTTCTTTATCGTTTGTTCGATTCTACGACTCTCATACAACCTCCTCCATTAATATATACATCCATCTTCTCTCATCATGCTTTCCAAAATCTGGATAGTCTCCGCGCTGAGCGCTGTTGCTTTGGCTGTGCCAACACTCCCTTACTCGGCCACAGCTGCAGAGCCACCAGCAGACATGACAATACTTGCCGATTACTTCAAGCTTTTGGGATCAAAAATTCAAAATCTTAAGAGCATGTCATCGGCACCCGTATGCGATTTCACCAAAGCCTCCATGCCAGTTGCTTGTAAGTACCTTACCTACCTATATACCACACCTTCAAAGCAAGCACTAACATACTTCTCCCCAGCACCCACACCTCTCCCACCAGTCACCCTCGGTCTCAAACTAAAACACGTCGCCATCGGCCGCGGAGTCCAAAACTACACCTGCGACACCACAAACACAACCGCCATCCCCGTCGCCATCGGCGCAATAGCAACCCTCTACGACGCAACCTGCGTTGCATCCACCTACCCGGATCTCCTCGCCATCCTCCCCTCCGTCTCTCTCCAATTCGAGCTCAAATCCGCGTGGCAAAAGTCCCTCACGCCATCCAACCTCGTCGTCTCCGGCCACCACTACTTCGACGCTTCCGGGGTCCCAATCTTCGATCTTGATACCACGGCTAAGAAACTCGGCGTTGCTCCCTGCGCGAAGAATGCCAGCGTGAATGCACCTGCTGGTGCGGTTGTGGGTCAGGCGAATCAGGGCTTTGGTGCCGTGGCTTGGTTGAAGCTGGTCACGAAGGGGGCGACGGGGGGTTTGCAGGAGGTTTATAGGATTAACACTGCTGGGGGAAGCCACCTGCTACTTGTGCGGGGATGCCGGCCGCTTTTGAGGTTCAATATGCTACTGAGTAAGTTCTTTCGTCTTGCGTCACCTGACATCATATACACAGTTACAATTGGTGCATGTGCTAACGTCAGGAAAATAGGTACTGGTTCTATGAGAAGTAGAGATACTCTCCGCATGGATAATCTGAGTGCTTTTGGATTGGTTTGACCTGGTTTGGATGAAGCCGGGGCTTGGGTTGGGATATACATGTCTTTTTCACTTCCGTCATGAGAGAAGAAAAAATAATACCCCATTCCTGAAATGTCAGTTAGCATTAGTAGGCGTTTTGCTTCTTTTGGAGGAAGTCATTTTCTTTTATCTCTTTTTCTTTTTGGTATCTTGGGAATTTGTATAGAGGGGAAAACTTACTTATAGTCAGTCGCTCATTAACAGTGGGCGTTCTAAAGGATATTGGACATGGATACTAGGGTTCCAAGGGACCGTGGAATCAAATTTTTAATTTTTTACAAAACTTTTTTTCTTTTCAAGGTATAATTTCTAGCTCTTGTGTCTCTTAAAAATTTCTGTGTTTTCTTGTCTTTTTATTTTGGGACTTCTTGAGAGAGAGAGAGGGATTCTACCTCATTGCATTCACGCACTCCACTCGTCCCCTTGTGTGACTACACACACCCACTTGCTCTATCACACGCACACACTTTTCACATTTTCACATTCTCAGTAAAGATACAACCGTACACACAACTCATACCGGTTTTCTAGCTTTCATCTCTGCCGTAGAGTAATAAAATATATCTGGTTAGAGACTATCTGTAAAGATGAGGATCTTGGAGCCACCGTGCCCCACCTTACTTACACCACCGCCCCTCCTCGAGGCGAAAGGCACAGCAGTGACAGCACAGCCGCGCCGCCTCCCATTGAACAGTAGGTAGGTACCATAGTACTGTAGTACATTCCTCCTCACAACTGCAAGCCACAGACATGATAAAATTAAGTTCAAATGCAATGCAACAAGAACAAAACAAAAATTTCGTTGCTATATTTTACATACTTTTGGTGGCACAAGTATCTCTACATATCCGTCCCGGTTGTATGGTTTCTCCCCCTTTTTTGTGGTATCTCTCGTCCCTTGGCTGCTCTTTGCCCTTTGCTCTTTCTCTTTTTCTCTCAACTTTCATCAACCCACCCAAGCGCCTCTCCCATCTTCACCTTCTGCCCCTTCTCCACGGCCCAATTCCATCCTCCCTTCCGCTTTGCCTTCTCTCCCATCCATCCTTCGTCAAGACTAGGTCTCTGTCCCTTGGGCGCTTCAAAGACCAACACCACTGTGCTTCCTAATTGGAATCCACCCATCTCCTCGCCGCGTCTTAGCGCGTGACCGTGAAGAATTGGGCTCGCTGCTTCATATGTAGCTTCGGCAAAACCGCTGTAGGGCTCGCCTCTAGCCGATGCTTCTTCGGCAGCTCGATCGGCCGCCGTGTCAGTCGTGAGAGAATTAGTCCTCAACTCGCGATCGAAATTGATCTTGATGGATCCGACATTGGTGGCACCGACTGGTGTGAATGAAAAGAATCCCCATCTCCATCTTCCGAGTAAGACGACTCGCTCGTTTAGTGTGAAAAGCCCGGGAGTGTTCGTTGGAGATATGGAGAGACGCTGTAAAGTTCGCCGGCGAAATGTCGACGCTTCTCGGCGACCCAGGCTGTGGGCGAGTGGAAGCGGTGGTAATCACCTGGTGCGAGGTATACTACAATATAATACAATTCCGTCTTATGCTCGGAGGTGAGGAGGGAATACCAAGGCTTATCTCCTCGCGCAAGATCTGCTCGAGCTTCGGCTTCGGATGCAGCTTCCGGTTTCGTGGAAGCATCATCCGTTTTCGTGCCCTTCTTTTGAGATGGGCCAGAGAGTAGGTCTGGTAAGGTGTATGTGATACCGTTGACAGTTGCGAACTCTGCGTCCTGCTTGATGACATCCTCATCTCCATCCTTGTGACTTGGAGTACTTTGGTTGGGTGCGTTCTTTTGGGCCGAGAATATGTTTGTTGGATCCGAAGGGTTCTTACTTGTTTCCGATGTGCTTGTTCCAAGAAGAGCATCCAGGCTGTAGGTCATGCCTTTAACCTGCTCAACCTCTCCACTCTCGATCTTTCCAAATTGAAGAACTCGACCATCTGATGGAGATAGTAGGGCATTTAGATTTGGGTCGAGAGGTCGGGCTCCAGGCTTTAAGGTTCGGTAGAAGAATGAGGCAAGATTGGGGTATACATGAAGATCGGGTTCTGAAACTTCGGAAAGACTGAGATTGATTAGTTATAGTTTTGGACGGGGTATTAGAGTTTCAGTACTTGACGCCAAATATCCATGAATATAATTTGAACCCAGGAACACGCAAGTAGTATGGTATTTCCAATTCGTTAAATCTTCCCCAGACTCGCGAAATTGCCTTCAAAGGAAGAGTTGACATAATCTGGATTTGCCTGGGAATGTTAGCCCTTTGCCGATGCCTGTATGCTTTGCGCTCACGAACCATGGGCCAGTTGGTCTTATCCTCTCCCTCTTTTTCGGCCTCCCTCTTGAATCCAATTCATCTGCCCCATTGCCTGTCCCCTTGGAATTCACAATTCCATCGTCTCCCTCGTCTACCAACCGTGCCTTCTCTCTTTCGTTCACTCGATATAGTTGCCCCAATCCTAGGAATCCAATGCCGAGCACAGCTGGTATTGGGTACCATTTGATCTTTGTCTCGCCCAGAGCCTTCCGTAATCGGTTGCCAAAGGAGTCTTTGTAGTTTGGACGTTGCTGGTAGAGTCTATTGGAGGTGGAAAAGAGGCGACTTCGGCAGGAGGACGGTTGTGAGAAAGCCGACGTGCGCTTGACGCGTATGAAAGGGCCAGTCTGCGGACGGGCATACTTTAATAAAGGCTTGCTCGCCATTTTGATAAATGTGTTGTTGACATATAAAGCACAAGTATCGGATGGAATTGAAGGAGTTCATGCATTGATGACGAGTGAGTGAGTGGAAAGTTGGGACCGTCCTTGTTTCTGCCACTCCACCGCCCGACCTGCAGGGGAGCTTGCTGATTGATTGTTACCTTGTTAGAGAACACATCTGTACTCCGATCAATCAACACCAACACTTATTTCTTCCGTCGCAGCCCTTGAATTTTGATGTAATGATTATTTGATATACCCTCCACCCTCGTTTGCTTCTTTCTCCTTCCTCTCTACCTACAAGATTTACCACCCTCTTCGCAAGGCAAGCTTGCTATTTCCGCAATGGCGCAACCAACCGATAGAACCGCCCCATCTGCGCCAACGAGGGATGAAGAGCAGCCAGAACCGTTATCGTTCACTCTACAGGTGCTATCCCCATCCGTTGGAGTATCCATGCCGCTGCTGTTTCCCCAATTGCCAGCAACGACAAGTATCAAGGAGTTGAAGGCAAAGATTCGTGCCGTTTTGCCCTCGCGACCAACGGACGAGAACCAACGCTTGATTCATCGTGGTCGGATGCTTGGAAATGAAGCAGATACCATGGCAAATATCTTTGGTCTTGAAGCTGTAGGTAACTTCTCTGGTTGTAGAATATACGACTGATTTCTTCTAGCTTCAACATCCACAATCTCAAACCCTCCATCTTGTACTTCGTCCAACTGCACCCGATGGACCTCCTACGACAAGCGCGCCTCTTGCCGGACCACAAACACCTTCCGGACCTCCAAACCCCCCGCAAGCTCCTCGAATTACACCTAGCCATCTAATCGCCGGTCTTCAACAGGCACAGCGAGAAGCGGTAATTCAAAATGTTGAGCAAACAAATCAAGCTCTTATGCGCCAGATCAATGCAATGACCCAGGAAACCCAACGTCTCGCTGAATCGCTAGGCTCCCTTGACCAAACATTCCGAGCAACCATAAACCGAACTGGAACTGCGGCGAACCAACAGGCTGGACAATTACCTGCAGATGCACCTCAGAGACAGCCACAACATATGCCGAGTTCTGTTCAAGCATTGATCAATCAACAGCAGCGAGAGCGGGCAGCTGAAGGTAGACACGGAGTCCAAGGGGTCAACCTGGGTTTGGACAGCCGCCATTCTCGGGGAGATCTAGTCCAAATCCTCAATCCGATAGGGTAATGACTTATACAAGAGAAGAGGTTGGTCCAAATGGAGAACGTACAATAGTGCATGAAAGTACAAACTTTCACACCACTGCTCACCATATGAATCAACACGCTCATCAACACGCTCATCACAATCAACACGGCCATCAACACGCTCATCAACTTGCTCATCAACACGCTCTTCATCAGGCTCGTCAACTCGCCCTTCCACAAGCGCACCAACACGGTCATCCTACAGAGCTCGGTCATGTCTTGGCAAATGGTGCTAGATACACCCACAATCCAATTCCAGATCTTATGGCTCATGTTCAAGCACGTGCAAGAGCTGCCAGGTCTCCTCAACGTATTGCTGGACAAGATCAGGGTCCAATGGAACGTAGTGCTTCCAATCCGACTTATGGAAACCCTCCTCTTATTCAAGGACACCCGACAGCTGCCACTGGCTCAAATACTCCGACAAGTGACGGACCAGAACATAACAGAGCTCAACATCTTGGCTTTGGTGCCTCCCCCTCTACTGCTCTACACCCAAGCTTTGGTACCGCATCACCTGTTGCTCACCTACGGAACCCTTCTGGTGCACCTACAGTATACCTTTTGTCGTCACCGTCAGGTCCTCGAGCTCTTCTGGTCACAAATCAAGACACTTTCTACTCCCGATCAGCACAGCCAGTGAGCCGACCAGTGGGTCAAACTTCAGAATGGAGACCTGTTGGACTTCCAGAGTACCGAAACAGAGCAGCAGGAAGAGGGAATCGGAGAAATAATCGCCAAGAACAAGCGAATCCCGTCGTGCATAACGCTGCAGTTCATGCCAATCCACAAGCTGGTGCGCTAGGTGCAAGACTAGTGCCTCTGCTTTGGTTGGTTATTCGCCTAGTTGGCTTCGTCTGGTTCTTTACATCTGGCAATGCAAGTTGGTCGAGATGGCTGATGATCAGTGGGCTTGCCTTTATTGTATTCCTCGCTCAGACTGGCATCTTCAATGGCATTGCACATGATTTATGGGCACCTATCAGGGCTCATCTTGAGGCTTTGATTCCACTGGCGGGCCCTGATGCAGCCTTGGTCCCTGCTCAAAATGCAGCGCCCATCCCCCAAGTTGGGCCAGCTCCTCCAGCAAATGCAGCACCACAAGAACGAAGACGTGGAGAACCCCAACCACACGAATTAGCAGCGCGTATCATTGAACAGCGTCGACAACAACAAGGGTGGCTCTTGAGGCACATGCGTCGGATAGAGCATTCTTTACTTTTGTTCCTAGCAAGTTTGATCCCAGGTGTAGGCGAGAGACACATTGCTGCTCGGGAGGCAGAAGCAAACGAGAGACAGCGACTTATTGATGCTGCTGCGGCTGCTGCAGAGGCTGCAGAGGCTGCTGCAAATGCTGAAGTAAATGTTGAGACGAACGGTGAGACTGAGAATGTGGAGGCACAAGAAGGCCAACAGCCGAACGCAGAACCTGGACCCGGTCAAGTCGACCCTCCAGTAGTAGCACCTTTGATAGATGTATGAGTTTGGCTGGATACAGCGTTTTGCTTTAGTTGTGTATCGTTATTACTAAAAGCAAATTTCTGGGGCCCGTTGAAGGGCTCTCTATTTTCAAACTACATTATCAGTCGCTCTTGTCGTAAAAGTGCAACATCTCTGGCTAGATCTATTTTACTTATCGGAAGTCAACTCGCTTAACGTGACAATCACAACTAATGGCAGGCATGTACGGAGTAGGAAACCTCGAATCTTATGAAGAAACTCGCTTGGTCCTACCCAGGTGTGATAATAATGAATTTAGAGGAGGTATTCTTTACCATGTGCGATCTATCCAGTCTTGAAGGAGATTTGGTTGAGACCACTTCATGTTAATGTTGCCGTCAAGCATGCTCTCCCAGATCCCGTGCCTAGATTAATTTGATAAAAAAAATGGCTTAAAGGGCAAAAGAAACACCCATAGAATTCTGCTACAGTATATCAAATATCTATCTATCCACACTACTTCTTCCTCGCAAACTTGCCTGGTCTGGCCGCCGGTTTCTTTCCCCCGGCAATTTTAGCCTTTCCCTTATCCTTTTTCTTCCCTTTCTTGAAATTTTCTACTGCTCCCTTTCCATCTCTCTCCGCCCTTCCCTTCTTCCACACCTTTCCTTCTTTCCTCTCCTCACTATCATCCAACTTCTTCTTATCCTTATTACTCAACTTTCCTCCCTTCTTCTTCGTCGCGCTCTCCCCATTCAGCTCCGCTCGCCCAGCTTGCTTTGCCACCGTCTTATCATGTTCACTCTCGAACCAAGTTCTCCTTGGTCGTCCCTTAATCTCATCTTCATGAATAATGATATTCTCTCCCCTCTTAACCTCCATCTCGGCTTGCGAAAGGATCTTATCCTCTTTCTCTTCCTTGAGAATCTCTTCGATCTCCTCTTCCATATCAGTGACTTTGTTCGCCCACTTATCTGCTTCGGAAGCTTCGATCACTCGACTCGTGATCTTTGCTCCTTGGCTTTTACCGCTCTTGACAGCTGCTTTGACGACCTTACGATCTGTTTCGGCGGCAAGAGTACATGCTCGACCTTGGCGACCGGCACGAGCTGTTCGTCCGACTCTGTGGAGGTAGATCTCGTGGGACTGGGGTGCTTCGTAGTTGATGACCGTATCGACACCTTTGATATCCAGACCTCTGGAAGCGAGATCAGTAGCCAGAAGAAAAGAAGCTTTGCCATCACGGAAGGCTTCCATGCTTGCAATACGCTGTTGCTTGTTAGTTCTCATCCTTCTTGAAGGAAAGGGGAATTCTTACTTGTTCTTGACTCATGCTACCATGCAACTCAGTGGCTTTGAGACCGACCAGACCGAAGATAACTCGCGCTCTGTGAGCTTCCTTCTTTTGACGGAAGAAAACAATTACTCGATCGGTATAAATATTCTCACACAGGTAAAGCAAGTATCCCATGCGCTTTGTCTCTCTTCCAGGACGCAGACGGATGAACTCTTGTACAAGAGTAACCACAGTCTGCTTTTGAGAATCGACAAGAAGTCTGACGGGTCGATTGAGCCCAACACGAATGAGGTTGTCGACGGAGGAGGTCATGGTGGCGGAGAACAACATAGTTTGTCTTGACTTGGGAATAGTAGTCAAAATCTCGTTAAGTTCATCAGCGAAACCAGCTTCCAACATTCGATCAGCTTCATCCAGAACCAAGATCTCCAGCGTATCGACAGTGAAACTTGGCGAATTACGCATGTGATCAATAAATCGACCAGGAGTTGCAATGATAACATCTGGACGAAGTCTGAGTTCCGCCTCTTGGACCTTGAGACTCAGACCACCGACTGCTAAACAAAACTTGATGTCGGTATGGCTTGCAAGCTTGGTAGCAACAGCGTGACATTGAATAGCCAACTCACGAGTTGGCATGAGAATGACTACTCTGCTGGTTGGAACTTTCTTTGGTCTGTAAAGAAGTCGTTCTAGAACTGGAACAACAAATGCACCAGTCTTTCCCGAGCCTGTTACAGCGCCACCGACAACGTCCTTTCCAAGCAGCGCAACGGGTATAGTTTTCGCTTGAATAGGAGTAGGCTTCGTGAAACCAACAGCAGCAAGACCTCGAAGAATTGGTCGCGAAAGTGACATTCCCTGGAAGGAAGAGTATGCAGTTGGTTGTGCTCCTTTCTTGGGCTTCTCTTCTGGAGCGAAGAATGCTTCTCGTCGAGCTGCCTCTTCTGGATCTTCATCGTCCTCGTCTTCGACGTCAGATCCTCCCATATCAAGATCATCTGGATGTGGTGCCGGACTTGCAACAGAGTCGTTATCGGAATTATCTTCTCCATCTTCGCCGTCCTCCCCCATTTCCTCATCTGACCCAGGTACTTTTTCGTCGCCAGATTCCTCCTCATCCGAACCAACTCCCATTCCAAATCCATCTGGAGCCAAAAACTCGTCGTCTCCATCCTCCAAAACCAATCCCTCTATGTCATCATCCTCAGCCTCGTCATCTCCTGCGGACTCGTCCTCGCTGTCCTCGTCTACTTCAACGGCCTTTGCAACTGGCTCGCCATTCTTCCCTTGCTTCGCTCTCCTCCTTGCAATAATATCATCAATATCAACCGCCTTCTTATCGCCCACCTTCGCAACATTATACGCCTTCTTCGCACCCTCGAATCCCCAGCCCTCAAACTCATCTCCCAAACCCTTCTCTCCAGCATCCTCAATCGCAAACTCAAAATCCGAGTCCATAGCTCCATCATCCTCATCTTTCGCACCCCAGATTCCTTCCTCCTCTACATCTTCTTCGTCGTCCTTATTTTCTCCCTTTCCCTTCTTTGCCTTCTTGTTCTTCTTCTTCTCGGCCGTCGTCGCAGCTATCGAGTCGCGCTTTCGCTTTTTGGACGATATTTTGGGAGATGGTGGCAATTCTTCTTCGTTGAAATCGGTGCCGTCATCTTCGTTATCGGAGAGAGTGAGAATGAAATCCTCCTCTGCAGATTTCTTGGTGGAGGGGGCCATTGTGAAAGATTTGGTGTTGTGAAGAAATCTGGAGGAATTTTGTAGATCCTGCAAGGTCAAAAACTTTCTTGGGTATATTCTGCCGGAAAAGGCAGGGGCGGTGAAGGATTGGAGGGGTGTTTGCTTATCAGCAACTCCTCAAGCACGATCTCGCCCCTCTCTTCACCAGATCTCATATTCTCGCACAGAACATCAAAACGAGAATATCAATAAAATAGGTATTTAATGTTGTTTTTGTTGATACGATTACAAAAGTGACGAACTTCCAGAGTATTTAAGTCCTGACTGAATGATAGGCCGGTATCAGATACAGATATTTCTACATGAGGTACGTTTAGATTAAAATCACTATCTGTTGCGGTAAAGAAACTATGTTTCGCTCAATTTTGTTAAAACTTTTTTATTTGACTGATTGACTATCTACAAATGAGAAGCCTGAGATCCAGCGCAAGTGAAAATCGAAAATGCACTGGTTGCGTAAGATGCAACCCGTGTCCAGTGCGTGACAGCTTTGCGGGTTCTTGCCAGGAAGTGCAGCTTGATGAATGGGAAAAAAAAAGAAAAAAAAAAAGAATCGTACAAAGATGGTCTCTTTTTCTGTGCCCAGTGCAAGAGATCTATCCTTAAATGAAGCCAGCAACCACCCAGAGAAGGTAGTAAAAGGTTCGACCGAACAATCGAGATAATTCCTAGATGCTAGCACTCCAGACCATGGAAGGTCTAGATGGCCATCATACTGGCAGGATAGGTAGATCGCAAATGGCGCACAGAGTATATAAGGCCGCGAAAGATGCAAACCAACCCCAAGTCATGGCAAAGAATCGTTCAGTGACCAGGGGGAAAAGAGAAATCAAATGAAAGGACCAAAGCCACCTTCCTGTAAGCAAATGAGCGAGAAGGTGACTAGATCAACGAAACGAGCGCTTCCATGCTTCTTTGAAGTCCGGACTGCATTGCTGAGACGCGCCTCTGGATTTTCGCCAAAGAAGAATTTAGCCAAGAATTGCCGAGTTTGGAAGAACTCAGTCTCATCATTCTTGTCCACAGGTAATTGGAAGAACAATTGGTGCCATCGATCAGGATTGTTTGGAAGGTATCGCTGGTCGTTGCTAGGATCAATCCATTTGGCTCCATCTCGGAAAGAGTAGGCAGGATTGATGATAAGGAGGAGACGATCGAGCAGATTACGGCCGACGCCTTGCTTCTTGGAGTCAGGTGCCACATACAAGTGCAAGTTTGCGTTGGTTCGCGAACGCCCATTGAAAGAAGTCGCAGCACCAAATCCGAAAGCCTGAGATTGGGCAAAGGTGAATCCGATGACGGTCTCGTGTTGCGGAGTTACGACCTTCTTGAGCTTACGACCTTGAGCGTCGACACTGGGGGGCAGCTACCCTTGACAGCAACGATGAAGGGCAACTTATTGGCCTTGCAGCCCTGAAGAAGGAATTTGATGTCTTGCTCGGTGACGTTCTCTTGATCTTCGGGAATGATGGTGTTGTTGACGTAGTAATTGTAGATATTGGCGATACCTGCAGTGTCCTTGTTGGTAGCGGGACGGATGTACATATCGACCTTTGGGGAGAAGGTATTAACTTCCTCAGGTTGCTCGGCGTATTCCATTCGGCGCTGTGCATATTGTTGAGCAATTTGTCGTTCATTGGCATGTTTTTGCTTCAAGGTCTTTGCCAAGAGCTCAGACTCCAATTGGGCGGTTTGCGTAATACGCTTATCTTCAGTTGCGGGTTCAATGGCTGCGATATTTAGTCAGTAATCTGTATTGAATAAGGTAGAAGTTTCTTACTTGGATGAGTCACCGTATGGATTGGTCCTCTCAATAAAACTTCTCCCCGGGTGATGTGGGTGCCTGTGAGAAATTCCGGTAGGGATGTATCAACGGCTTTGGATGGAATTGGCAGAGTCCCCGACCATTCTTTGATGTAATCCGAGGCATAACTATTATCGTGGACTTCCCTATCGTCCCAATGACAAGCTGCCAAAAAAAGAAGATTAGCACTCGACTGCGGCATGAGATGGAAAACTTGAGAGCGGCTCAAAGCACATCAGGGGGAAAACTTACGAGGAGGAATCCATTTATTATCATAATCGAGGAGCTCATCGGCTGGGTCACGGCCTTGAGTGGCGCGAATATTTTCCTTTGGATTTGGAATGCCATCATCGCTAATTCTGTCATCAAAACTGTTGCGATCAGCAATGGATGATTGCGATTCTCCCGTAGTATGCGCGAGAACTTCGGCGGTCAATGGGACAACAGGAGCTGCGACGGGTGTATTCTTGGACTTCAACGTGTTTAAGAATGCCTCCTTTGCCGTGTTCTTTTTTTGAAGAGCCGGGATTTGCAAATGAGGCGGTAAGTGGGTTCCAAGTGAAGTATCCTTGCTGGCCTCTGAAGTGGTCAGATGCAATTTATCGATCGGCTTCTGCGACGATAGATTCTGCGTAAAGGTGACCGGAGTTTGTAAATGAGGAGGTGAATGATCATCTACATGAGAGATTCTCTTGCTGTCAGACACAGGTTCCAAGCCCAGGTTTTCTGCAGGCTTTCGAGAATATGTGTTGCAAGAACGATCAATCAGATACTGCAGATGTGGAGGCAGGTAGATTTCGGAGGAAGTGTTCTTCTGGACACCAAAGGTAGTTAGGGGTAGGTTTTCCGACGACTTTTGAGTACTAGTATGGACATCGCCATGCAAGTGCGGAGGAAGATTCTCTTCCAAAGGAGCCTTCTTGCCAATATCCGAACTAGCCAAAGGTGATTTTTCCAATGACTTTTGAGAAGAGATGGCCTGCTTCATGATGGGTTGGGTATCAGGTAGACGGATGCCATCTTCCTTTGGAAGTGCTGAGTGAGTGTGAGTGTGGATAGGTTGATGAAGGGAGCTCTCCTCCTTTGGGAGTACTGTGTGAGTATAGCCATGAACGAGGTCGTTTTCCTTTTCTGCAAGTGCCGTGGACGGTGTGTCGAGCTGCCCAAGCACGACGGATTCAGTCCACACTTGCATTCCCTCGCGTCGCTCTGACATAAAGTCGTTTAGCTCCTCCTGTTTGATCGCCTGGCCACTATATGTTTGACCCTTTCCACCAGGAGCACGAGCTTGAACAGAAGCCATGAAGTCACCAGGGGTAACATTGGCAAGATTCCATTTTGGATTATTGAACGGATCAATAAGGAGAGGAGAGCGTCGGACTTTTGCAGAAGGGGAGGTTGTCGGTGGCGAAACAGCTTTTGGTTTGCCATATTTATGAGCAATCACGGAAACGCGGTTCTTTCCAAGAGTAGCCATAAATTCATCCACGCTTGCAACGCCAAGTGCCCGTAGTGATTGGCTATGAGAGACCGACGATTGAATCGATGAGGGCTGATCGGCACCCAAGGTCGTGGTTTGTAGCTTTAGCAAGCGTTCATACTCGTGGCGCTTGGCATGCTCAGCGGGAGTCCATTCGTGGGGAAATCCGGTTGGCTTGACATAACTTCGTAAGATCGAAAGCTCAACAGCGGTGAGAGTTGCAGCAGAGTTCTTGGTCTTCTGGCCATTGTCGTTCTGCGTAATAGTCTCATTGGTAGAGGGGGTCGGAGAGTGCAGTAGGGGCTGTTTCGTGGCTGTATACGGCGAGACGCCGCTAGAATCACTCGTGGTGATCTTTGATCTAGCAGCAGTGATATTTTGAGAGTCAGAAATAAATTTAAGATGACCCTGGTCCTCCGACCATTGCCCATGCACTGCAGATGCTATCTTCTGAGGTTGTTGACGGTCAACCGAGGAAGGAGGAGAGGTGAGGGTGGGGATGGTGATAGGTGTAGCTTGATTCATGCCAGCACTATGCATTTCGATATGAACAGCTGCAGATTGGTTCTGCAAAGTTTCAGGCACATTCGGCTCTGAACTTGAAGGCTCTTGTCGATTCTCGATCTGTACCGATGATGTCTGATCAAATGAGCTTGCGCTAGGAGAGACCTGTGGAGGAGTATTGTAGCCATCAGGCTCTGGGCCATATCGATAAAGGTTCATAGCATCGCATTTGCGAACGTTGACTCCGTTTCGTCTATTCGTAGGATGGAGAGAATTGCTGGTGCCTTGGTGTGTTGCGATGACAGGTGCTTGGAAAACCAGAGCAGGTGTTTCGACAACCAGGGCAGGTGCTTGTGGTGCCAGAAGTGCCATGTGTGAAGTATCCAAGTTTGTTGACTGAAAAGTGGATGATGGCTTTGGTTGGGAGCTGGGAGATGAAAGGGAGCCGCGAAGATGGGGCAAGGTATAAGGTTGGGTGGAAGCATCAACAAAGCCAACCGCAGGCTCTCGATCAATCCCGGTGTGTACGGATGCAACCTCCAGAGGGACGATAGATTGAGCTTGAGTAGAAGCAGTAGTACGGCTTTGCAGATGTGGCGGAACGTATAGGGAGGAGGTAGGTAGGGCCTTGAGAACATTAGGATCCTTGATCGACTGGACTGGCATGAAAGCCGCAGCCTGGGGTTTCAATTGAGATGGCATGTAGTCAGAGTCGGTTGATGTATAGCCATTGGAAGAGGTTATATTGCCAGCAACCTTGGTAATGTCATTAGCTGCAAAAGTAGCAGGGTGGGCTCGAAGGTGAGGAGGAATCCAAGTTGAGGCAACGGGGGCAGAAGTCTGGGTCTTAGATAGAGCTCCAACGGACTCCATGACATCCTGAGATTGCACTTGGGGGAGCTGAAGGGTACTAGTAGAAGTAGCAGCCAATTTCGTAGTGGAAGATTGACTTTGTGTGGTAGTCACGCCAACTCGAGGTTGGAGGTGTGGTGGAATATAAGTTGAGGCTGTGCCTTCAACAGGGCGAACATAAGCCGCGGATTCTTGTGATCGAGATTGAGAAGAAATAGAGGTAGCCATCTTGCTGCTGGGCAGGGGACGAGCAGAAGATGCGGCAGCGGCAAGGGTAGCGAGTCTTTTGATCTCGGTCTGGAAGTATTCGTCAGAATTCTTGGCGGCGCCACCTTGCTGGGCGTAGTAGAAGTCCTTTGGTGGCGTCGTACTGTTGCCTGCAAACAGACTACGAGAAGCTTGAAGCAAAGGAGCCTTCACGGGGACATTGGCAGATTCTGTGAGGTGTCAATAATGATTAACTATTGGATGACGACCGTGTGGAGTGGCACGATGGATAAGTAGTGAAGTGAAGTGACTTACGGGTTTGAGAAGGAGCCCATCGGGAGTTTGCGAGCGCACCCATCGAAGGCTTTTGCGTCGTCTGAATAGATGTAGGGGGCGATGTATAACCATCAAGGGTGCGGAGAGGGATACTTGGACTGGATTGAGGAGTCTGATGGACGGCAGGTCGAGGTGAGGATGAAGCGTGTGCCAGAATGGGCGTTGCGACCGGTCGAGGGGCAGATCGGGGGTAGGTGCTCGAAGGTGCAGGCGCAGGTGCATCTGGGGAGTTGTTAGTGATGGAGGCAGAGGTGGGAGATATGAGTAGATCGAGATGATAACAGGAAGGGTTAACTTGCCAGCCCATCTACTTGTGAGGATGCCCTTGGTCTTGGATGCAGCCAATGTTTGCTGAACCTTCTCCATATTCTTTCGCTCCCACTCGGCAGCATACACGGGATCTTCAGCACATCGTCTGATACGTTCATCCCTCTGTCGCTTTATCTCTGCCATCTCAACGACGAGGTCTTGAATCTTTCCATCGCGCTCACGCGTGGTCACCTGAGTGCTCTTGTACGAAACTCCTTCCATGATTGCGAATACCGCGCTTGCGCGCAGTGGAAGCAGTAGTTAGAATCTGGAATGAAAGCGATGTAGAAAGTGATGTATTGCGGGGTCGAAAGTTGGGTTGCAGTTGAGGTTGAGTGATGTTGTTATGTTGAAAAGGGTGGTTGAGGTGAGAAAGAGAGAGATGCGCAAGAGAATGACGAGGTATGTTTGAGCTGTTATCTTTGTGTGAATTGCCTAGCGGCCGCTTCGCTTGCGAAGTTGAAAGTGAGGTTATACTTGAGGTAAAGGGACAAATTCACCAACAACGCGGAATTCCCCACAACTCTGGCGACACAATGCTTTCAGAGCGTGTCAACAATACCCGATCGATGAAAAAGTCGGTGGCACAATAGGAAAAGCGATTTTAAGCCTCTAGTATTCCTATTCTCACTTCGTTTTCTTCTTTTTTGATGTCTCTTGGAATAATGTTGGACTTGGGTGATGGTTGAAGTTGAGTTGAGTAGTTTGAATTGCCCAGCAATCATCATACTCTAATACAATAACACCGAGAATAAATGACACATTCTCTTGCAGCTTGCTTTACGCCTAGAAGATCCGCTCAACTTCAGCTCGATGTGCAAGATTCTATGTTCTTCACGTGATCAGGACTGATAACTTGATATCTCCCAGAGGCAGCCTTGCTTCTTCCTCGGTTTTCAGCAACACCAACAAAATGTTATCAATCTTACGGAAAGCAAGGCTAAAGGACAAGGAGATGAGAATTCTGATGCTGTAAGAGGCCTACAACTCGAGTCGGGGAATGCTACTAACATTCTTTGGAGTGGCCTCGACAATGCTGGGAAAACCACGATTGTAAAACGTATTATGAACGAGGATGTGAACAGTATCAGTCCTACTCTAGGATTTATCATCAAGACAATTGATTATGAGGGGTCAGTAATGCTCTCCTCTGAAAGAAAAATTTGCTGACTTTGTTCCAGATACAAGCTCAACATTTGTTCGTTCCCAACTACGCCCAGTCTGTGCATTTACTGACACACTCAAGGGGATGTTGGCGGCCAAAAGACTCTCAGATCGTACTGGAGAAACTACTTCGAGAAAACTGATGCCCTGATTTGGGTCGTAGACGCGACAGACCGATTGCGAATAGAAGATTGCTGTGCAGAACTCCACGGCCTTCTACAAGAAGAAGTCCGTGAATCCCGTCCCCAATTCCCAGCAATCGCATGTTGACACACTATGTCAGAGGCTCTCCGGAGCGAGTTTGCTGGTGTTCGCCAACAAGACAGATGTAAATGGGTGCATGGATGAAGAGGAAATTCAAGAGGTAAGTTCACGAGATGTCGTTGGGATTTTGTCTAACCGCTTTAGGGCCTGCGTCTAAACGATGTCAAAACCCATAAGTGGAACATTATTCGTTGTAGTGCTATCGAGGGGACGAATCTGAAGGAAGGGCTGGCTTGGGTGGTACAGGATGCGAAAGCTAGACTTTTCCTGTATTGAGGAAACAAATTCAAATGTGGAGGAGCGCATGATTCAGTGTGGATGTTTCTTTGTAGGTACAGTACAGTCTCTTCCTGGCCATGCATGGAGAGAGTTTATTAGGAATGGGACCTGAGCCGGTGCAAGGGTTCCACGTCTAGAATGACCCGCAGAATTGTCAACAAATCGAAGGACTGCAGATACAAGACAGTTCAAAAGCATTGGGAATTCACCAGAAGACTATTATATCACACTTTCTAGGAAGAAGTGTCTATATCGCCAAAATATGCTGTACCTAGATAGGTACTCTCATACATAAATTGATGCGTCCCATGAAAATCTTTGGTTGCAGCAGAGGTCGAGCTACCGTAGCAGCACCTCGGCCTTCAGGTACAACCTTTGAACAGCATTTCGTCCTACGACTGGCTAAAATGGATTAATACATTCCATTCTTGTTGAAGAAAGAAGTTCCCATAGCTGCCTACCTATGGTACATGTGTAAATAATCCAACATATTGTGGAGTTTCTGGTGGTCGTTGTCCAACAAAAGCACAAGCGCAAGCACAGTCTGCCAGGGAAGAAGTCGGCAGGAGGGAAGGAAGCACACACTATGATGACCCGCTTCGGAACCTCCAAATATCTCAGTATCAAGCAGACACCTCGTTCCCTGACCCCACCAGCAGCAGTGAATTCATGCCTTGTATCCCTTTCTCTGTGCCAACGCATTTTCTAGACGCATTGATAATCAAAACATAAACTCCACACACACATCATGGAGCGAGACGGATCTGAAGATGTGACCGATTTCCTACAGAGAATCAAGGAACTGGGCGACAAGCGAGATCAGGAGGACGAGGAAAGGAACCGCAAGCTCGAGGAGGAGATATTGCAAGGTCGAAAAGAAAGGCAGGCCCGTCGCGCAGGTAGGTGAAACCTCGTCGAAGGATATGGCAGCCAAAATGACTGTTCATTTTGACACTCCTCTCGCAGAACGCGCTCGCTCGATCTCACCCACCAAATCCTCCCCATCTACGACGCCGACGACATCCCGAGTAGCTACGCAACCGAGCAACCTGTCACAGACAATACGCCCAATAATACAACCTCGAGCAGATTCCGAGCCTCGCGAGGCCGATATTGACGATGCAATGACCCGTTTAACAGGCTCGCCCACGAGAGAAAACGAAGCACGCGTCAGTATGGACTCGGACAGAAGTCGCAATTCTCCTACGAAGGATTCCCCTTCAAATGCAATGCCCTCGCGAACGGGAACATTATCATGGCAACAACGCCCCAAGTCGCAAGCTTCAGACCGGCCTCGACAACGACCCTTGTCTGTCGTCGCAACTGAGAATGCCGCCCGCCCTCCCAAAGCAACACCTGAACCATCGACGCCCGCAGAAGATACCATGTCAAGAGAGCAAATTGCCCAGTCGCTGGCCTCGAAAGACCCTGCGTGGTTCCGCCAAACGGCAGAGCGTGGGTTGAACTCACCAGCATACAGAAAAAATCAGGTGGAGGACGAGGAACGAGCTGATCACGGATCGAATTCTGCACGAGTACAAATGCCAGGCATGTCGCGGGAGACGTCGCAACCGGATAAGGCTGTGGAAGAGCCAATTGACCGTTCTATTTCACCAACCAGGAGCAGCAGATCATATGGAAGCGAATCGAGGAACCCGGGACACTTATCTCTAGGAACTGACTCTCCTCTGTCATTAACGCCAGCCCAGAGGCTCGATCCCCCGGAAGAAACCAAGACCGAAGCCAGAGCGCTGGCAATGTCCCCCTCCCAAGGACGCATCTCATCTCCCGAAAGACTAGGACGTTCACCATCTCCTACCAAAGGCATGGGCGGATTCGTACAAAGTGCTATGATGAAGAGATCGGATAGTGTTAGTAAGAGATGGAGTGTACAATCCCCTCCTGGAATCAGCCGTGGCAACTCTATAAGCAAGCGAGCTAGTCAAGATATCCACAGTGTTTTGGCTGGGGAGTCATCCCAAAGCAGAGATAGTTCTCATGAACCATCATCCAGACCGAGCTCCAGTCACAGTAATGCCACTATTACACAGGAACGTTCTGCTTCTTCGACATCGGCGCAAAGCTCTGCCACGCCATCTACGAACGATGGTTTCGTCAAACCCTTGGTATCATCCGCTCGCAGTCGAAGTCCCACGAAAGCTTCGTGGCTTGAAAGTACACTGTTGAGACCGGAATCTCCCAAACCAAAGGTCAGTCCATCTCCTCAGCAACAACCAGCTTGGATGCAGGATTTAAAGAAGAAGAGCGTCGACCTTGGTAGTTCAGGCAGTCCCGCAAATCCACCAAAGCATGAGCCGATTAGCGTGGGAGGGTTGTTGAGATCACCCCCACCTGGAGGAATGAACAAGTCTCCCAGCATTGGAGGCTTCCCTCCCGGATTCTCCTCTGGAACGATGTCGAAGAACATAGTTGAAAGCCGCCAGTCTCCTCGGATTGGTCAAGATGCAGTCAACGTTATCAAATCTCCGTTGAATAGTACAACTAGGTCAAAGCCTGAGACTCCTCCGAAGAAAATGGATTTCCGAGCAGGACTAAAGCCACGGCAACCTCCCCTACCCAGAGTGGAAATGACGAACCGGAATTCAAGAATGTGTTCGGCACATTAAAGAAGACTAAGACGCAAAATTTCGTCGCTCCTGATGTTCTCAAAGACAACATCACTAGGGCAAGCGAGGATTGACGATTACTGGAGGACCTCAGAAGACCGAACTGAAGGACGAGTTTAAAGAGGCTATTTTGAAGAAAAAGGAAGACTTCAAGATAGCTCAGATTGAGGGCAAAGGCGTGGTTCGATCGACAAGTGGGGGCTCTCAGGATAAGGCTATTCCTGAAGCTCTTGCTAAACGACAAGAGATGGGTCGATCCGGCTCAATCACAACTGCGGATAAACCAAAGCCAGTGTCACCTTTAGGAAATAGAGCCAACCAGGAAACATCTCTGTCGGAGCAAAACAGGGAAGTTAGCACTCCTGTTCGACCTCAAGCTAAAGAGGCAATTGGAAGCAAGCTTGCCGGTCGATTCAATCCGGGTCTCGCTGGGTTACTGGCACGAGGGCCACCATCTGCCGCCAGTGATAGCTCTCGATCTAGCAGCCCAGCCACACAGCGGACTGCCAGTGTGAGCACATCCACGACAAATGCCGACTCTACCAAGACTGGTCCCCAGTTGAGCCACATGACGAAAGGTCGTGCCAGAGGGCCTAAGAGAAAGGCGCCTTCTTCAGCTCCCTCTTCATCCGCAGACATCACACCTGCTGCCAATGAATCCAAAATTGAGGCGCCAGTAAAACAGACAGAAGTTCCATCAACCCCAAAGGCCCAACCTACACCAAAGCCGGTATTTTCCCAGGAGCCTGCTCCCAAATCCGAGGAGGATTCTGCGATCCAACCACCATCACCGCGCAAATTGGATTTAAAGAGAAGATCACAGTTTCTTCAGGATTTGGGCAACAAGGCAGAGCCACTCTCTCCTCGACCTTTATCTCCTATAAAACGAGAGAAAGCACCAGAGACGCCTCTGAAATCCCAACCATCAAAACCGGAATTGAAGTCCAAACCTGAAACCCCAATCAAATCACCTTCCTTGAAGTCCAAGATGTCCCCTAAGCCAACATCGGGATTTGAAGACTCATCGAAAAGCAAACCTACAGGTCCTCTGTCTCCCCCAATCAAATCGCCCTCACTTTTGTCCAAGTCGCCAGTTATGTCACCTAAGTTTACTCCAACGACATCGGAATCTTCAACAATCTCACCCACTTTTGCTAAGGCTACACCCAAGTCTCCAATCAAATCTGAACGAGAGGAGCCTACTGTTCCAGAAGCAAAGAAGCAATCTCTGAACTCACCCACGCAGCAAGATTCTCCCACTCAAGAGACGGTGAAATCTCCTGGCAAATTCGGGCGTGACGAGCCTAGATTTACTGCCACCAAACCAGAGTCAATGAAATTGCCTTCGTTTCCAGATACTACCACCAAGGAACTGCCGCTATCGCCTCGAAAATTTGAACGAGAAGAGTTCAGAAGTCAGCCACAATCTTCGAGATCCCCTTCGTTCCCAGACACGGGCAAAGAGCTCCCACAGTCCCCAAGTAAATTTGGAGGAGAAGAGCCCCCAGTTTCCGCAAGAGCTGCAATGTGGTCAGCCAAGTCGCTCGAAGAGCCACCTCGTGTGAAGTCTCCAATTAAGCTACCAACACACGCAGATGAGAAAGCTGCTCTGATTGAAGCAGGTCTGAGATCACCCAGCCCAGAAAAACGTCCTGCAGTAGGTCTTGGTATCCAAACAACACGTCCTCTGCCTGTACTACCTACCAAAACTGTAACATCACCATCTATTAATGCTGGATTCAAGTCAAGCTCACCTACTAAAGCACTCACATCCCCTCCCTTGAGCGCCGGTTTGCGATCAAATACCTCACATACCTCGAACAAGTCGCTTCCTTCTCCTCCGCCATCGAATGACCCGTCAGCGCAACTTTTCGAGTTTTTTGTAACAGAGGTGCGGCGCCCCCAGAATTCTATGCTGATACTGCGACTATCTTAAGCTCTCGGCCAGAGCATGAGCTCAATGTCAAAACGTTGAGATCAACTCTCTATCAACTCTCTATCGATGGCCAGAAGCAGCTTGTGCCTAGCCACCAAGAGCGAATGCTGTTCGAAGGCAATCTTTACCTCTGTACACATACGTTCGGAAATTCCGCTGGAAAGAAGGTCACGGAGGTATATTACTGGAAGGGTGACGATGTCCCGAACCAGGTCGCGAACGAAGCCAAAATCTTTGCACAGAGGGAAGCCAGAGCCGCTGGTGGAGACTTGGTTATCGTTAAACAAGGCAAAGAAACTCCTGAATTCTTTGCTGCCTTAGGCGGAATTATCATTGTCCGAAGAGGCTCGTCAAATAAGTATGACTCTCTTGCCCCTCATATTCTTTGTGGCCGAAAGCACTTTGGTCAGATTGCATTTGATGAAGTGGACTTTTCTGCCGCGAGTCTATGCTCTGGATTCGCCTATCTCATATCCACACAATCTGGGAAATGCTACTTATGGCGAGGAAAGGGCGTTCACGCAGATGAGCTATCCTGTGCACGACTCATCGGCATGGACTTCGGCCTCATGGGGGATATCGAAGAAGTGGAGGACGGAAAGGAACCAGAAGCCTTCCTAAAGATATTTGGCGATGGTGCTAGAATCCCCAACTCCGCGGACCACTGGCGGATGAAGCCCTTATACAGTAAATACTGCGGACGACTTTTCATGGCAGATTCCAATGCCAGAGATCAGGTGAGCAGAGACAAAAATCTCATTCCAACAAACACCATGACCAAACCCTCCTTTCTCCAACAAACGAAGCTAACCGCCTCCCTCTCCAACCCACAGATCGTCGAGGTAACTCCCTTCAGCCAAGCAGATCTCGACCCCAGCAAAATCTACATCCTCGATGCTTTCTTTGAGATCTACATCCTCACCGGTCACCGTGCACAATCCCAATACGCTGCCTTTCACAACGCTCTCACATTCGCTCAAGAATACGGCATCCTCGCTGCCGGCATGGAGGATCGCCCTTTCGTTCCTTTCACAACCGTTGTCATGGAAGGCGTGCCGAAAGATCTGAAATCCGTGTTTAGGAAGTGGAGCGATGCGCTGGCGCCAACTGTGAACCAGGCCGTGCCGTTGCAGAGGGGGAGGAGTTTGAGAGTTGTGGGGCTCAATGCTGCGTTGGAAGCTTTTAGAGGCTGATTAATTTTTTACTGGCATTGTTATCTATGTATACATCGTTGGTATATTGAGCGGGGGAGGTCTTGCGTGCATATCCTTTTTTTTTTGCGGGGTTGTAGTCTTTTTTGTTGGATGAGTGGTGGTGATGGTGTTTTTAGATATGCCCCTGATTAACGTTTAACGCCTTTCCTCGCCCTTACACTTTTAGTTGTATATAATTTTGAGGATGGGAAGGTAGACTAGAAAGGCAATAAAAAGCATTTGAAAATTATTTTTGTCTTCTGCCTTTTATAGAGTATCCATGATTGATTTAACTTGAAGGGAGTATTTGAGCGTTCAACTAACAGTTAAAGTTAATAAATATGATGCTAAGATAGCAAACTAAGTATAAACTTGAGAAAAACTCCTCAAGGAATATCACGGCAAGGTTTAAGGAAGAATGGAAATCATACATCTCATTTTCATCATCTACAAAGGGGGTATCTACCTAATAAAATCCAACCATCTCTATATGTGTCTATGTTTCCGTACGGTCGAATCAATTTTTCCTTTTTTTTTAAAAAAACAAAAACGGACTCTCTCTTCACTGTTCCCTTCTTTACCTTTTCCTTTTCTTTTTAAAAAAACATATTCACAACATCCCACCCCCACCACTCTGCCCACCAAACCCCTCCATTCCCAATCCCGTCAAGATATCAAAATCCTGCAATGACTGTGGCATTGACCAACTCTCCGTCGTCGTCGTCGTCGTCGTCAGATCTTCTTGCAAGATCGATATATCGCCTCCTCCCATCCAATTTTCCGTGAGAGGCGGTAGAGGATGTGGCATTGGAATTGGCATTGGCATTGGTGAGGTAGATTGTGAGGGATGAATGATGAAGATGGAGTTGCTGTACGTAGGGTCGTCGTATCGTTGGTGGTGGTGTTGGTGTTGCTGAGCTCATCCATTCCCAGATTCAGATTCAAATTCAGATCCAGATCCAGATTCAGCTCAAGATCAAGATCCATCCCAAATCCAAAAATATCGTAATTCGGAACCGGGCTACTCCAATCCCACTCCTCATCAATCTTATCATTACCACCCCCAAACTCACCCACACACCACCATCTGCATCACCATAATCACGCGTACTAACTCGCTCGCCGTCTTCCTCAAACACCCCATCGTCCACATTTCCATTTCTCTTATACTTCCAAACCCATTTACTCCCATTCACTAAATCCAATCTCACCCTATCAGCCCTCAAGGCCTGCGTGAACCACGATACCTCCTCCTCTTCTTCTTCTTCCTGCTGTTGGGTACCGCCATTACTGCTGCTACTACCATTAGAAGAAGTCTGATCATACCCCTCGTCCCAAATCTCCTCTCCATATCCCAAAACTCCGACACGAGTTTATGACCAACATCACTATCCCACATGCCCTCTCTCCCCTTCCTCCTCGTCAACAAAGCCAAAGCTTCATCCCTCACCTCTTTCACCGTACATTTCGTACCAACATAATACAGCGGTCCCACCACGCCCAAATCAGGCGAGAATGTTCTTCCAGCCCCAACACCCTTCCCACTCCTCAACGCATCCTGTTCTAGTGCCGTGATGAGACTTTTGCTCAGTGCGACGATCGAGACGAAGAGTGGTGTGGCGGTGCGGAAGGTTCGTGCTGAGTTGGCGGATTCGGCGATGGGGCGGGGTCGGTTATGGATGGTGCGGAACGACGCATGATTTCGAGGGTTGTGTGGTGGATTTTGAGAAGGGCGGCGCCGCGGATTTGGGTGGTGTTTAGGGATGAGGTGTGCGTTGACATGAAGGTGTTGAAGGCTGTGTTCCAGGCGGAGAGGGCGGAGGTGTGGATTGTAAGGAGTTTGTGGACGATGGGGGGTTGGTATGCCATTGCTTTTGAGCCTGGGGAATTTGTTAGTTGTCTAATCCGGAATCTGGAGGAGTGGGAGTGATATTTAGAATTAAGAGATGAGAAAAGAAAACGACATACCATCGCAAATGTAAAACATTCTAAAAAGCCCTCCAGCGGTTGCGTTTAATTTCTCTCTGGCCTCTTCCAGATTTTCAAATTTCCACCCTTCTTGTAATTCCTGGACAAGCAGACCGGAATCATCATAATCATAATCCGAATCCTCCACCGATAACTCCCTCGCCAAGATCATTTTCTCTCTATTAGTTCTCGTATCGACGTATAAAATAGCTTGAACGATCAAACGAACAAAAAGAGGAGCAATGTATTTCTCTACTACCAGTTCCTCCTCCTTGCTTATCACTCTCCCATTACGTTTCGATTTCGATTTTATTTGTGCACGAATTTCTTTGAGGATCCGGAGGCCACTTTTGAGATGTAACATAGCGGAATCGAAGCTACCGCGTAGGGAATCGAAACAAACGAAGAGAACGCAGGAAATAAGGGCCGTGAGCGGTGATTCATTCGGGTTGGATTGGTTGAGGGTTTGTCGAAGATGGGTTATTGCTTTTGAATATCTATACACATTTTCCCCCGGTCAGTAAAATTGCCCGTCATGTTTTTTTTTCTGTCAAGATGGGAGAAAGAACTTACTGATCCACAGCAAACTTCTCCTTCCCCTCGGCTCCCTCCTCATGTTCAAAATGCTCGTGGAGAGACCCGATACCTACCACAGCATGTCTTAAAGCACCTTGATCGTAACACCCCCTCAACACAAACACATTCCAGAACTCCTCATTAAAATAGCCTGACAGCTCGTTCGCTGTATGAGAGACGAAGTAGTGAAATCCGCGCTTCTCTGCGGCAGAGCCTGGAATACTCATATTCATCTGTTGCGTGAGCGCAAGCGGGGTGGATGACCTAGATCTTGGAGCCAAGAAATGGGATTGTATGGGTTGGATTGACGGGTAGCCGTCGCAAGTGCGACCGGTGGAGGTACATCTTTTACAGAAAGGCTTCATTTCGTCGCATTTGACTTTGCGGATTCTGTGGAGGAGTTATTAGTTGGTACTGTATTGTGAGAATTTGGGGCGCGGGGTGACCTAGACCTACTTGCACGTTTTACATCCTGTCCTGGTTTTAGGATGCACCTGTCGCTTTCTCTTCTCTGGAGCTGGTGATCCTCCCATTGTGAGTAAGTAAAGGTTGAGCTATCAATTGTTTTGTCTGTTCCAAATAATGTAACTATTATTCTGGCTGGTGGTATATCTTGTGATCGTATGACAGTGTCGTGAGTCGTGAACAGAGAAGAGAGATGAAGTTGGAATATAAGAATAAACAAAAAGAAAAGAACGATGGAAGGAAAGATGAAATACGTAAATCAGCAAACCCCTCGACGGCGTGGCAGACGCGTGATTACATAGCTGCAAGACAGGCAGGCATTCTAATCTTTGAAGATCAATTGCTCATGAAGCAGGGAGCAAGAAGAGCGCAGCCACTAAAGTTTCGTATTTTGGCACCAATGGAGCCGACCCTGTGGTGGGTGACTTTCATTTGGCGGACGCGTTTGCGGCGTTGATGGGCTGCGCAATTGCCGCGTGTGGGACGGGAATGCAACGCAGCAGATTCTCTCCGTCTTCTGCACAAGACAGTACAATCAACGCAGGGGTAATGAAGAATAGTAAGAGAAATAACAGTAGTGAAATGGGAAGAAGTGAAGAGATGCAATTGAGGATATACTTTCTCGGTATCATCTACCAAGATATCATGCCCGAGTTTCGAGATGTAAAAGGTAGAAAGTTCCCTATCAAGAATGTTCAGTCCTCCCGTATGGATGGCAGGAATGAAGCCGTTAGGACGATTAGTCATCCAAAATGTACGAGCGAGCCAATGATCGGCCATCGGGATTAGCCCATCATTCCTTCAAACTCCATGATGTGGCACAGCATTTCTCGTCACGACATTTGAGACGTATCAGAGCCCGTCGAGGGAAGAAGGTTGACCTAAATGTGTACGTACAAGCCTTGCGGCATGCTTATTTTAAGCCTTCAATGGCTGGCCAGGTTGAGTTGAAGAACATGATATGACGTGTTGGCCGCAAGCCGGATTTGAGGGGATTGACCAAGAGACTACCAGGTATGAATGAAGCTTGTGAAATAACCTTAATACCATGTATTAATAGTTTAAATAGACTGTTTGAGGATCTTGGAGAAGTTGAAAAGAAGATAGGCTCCGAGTCTTGTGCATTTATGGCTCTACCGGCCTTGTATAATGCATATGTCAATTGAGCCTCAAAAGAGCCATAGGTACTGTAACTTATCATTTCATAGAATGCATTAGATGTATAAGGTACCAAGAATCCATTATATGCCAAGATATAAACCTCCCTTCCCATATGAACCTTCCTTTTAGCATACTCATACCCAAGCCGGAGCATATACGCAAACATTTGTAACCAAAGTATATCGACAGCAAACTTCATTGATCTTCCACAAATTCCACCCAATCCTCCCCTCAATTGTTCCCTTCCACTCCCATCTCAGCCAACTCAGGGCAACTCATGCGGTCGATAATCACTACTCATCGGCGCACCACTCATATCAAAACCCTGACTATGCTGCGTTGCCCTCTGCCTCCCCACAGCAGGTCTATTGATCCCACCCGTAGCCGAACTACCCCCAATCCCCGCTCCTCCCGCGGATTCTCCGCCATCTCCCAAAGGCGCCGAAGGAACTGAAGCCGGCGGCGGCGCAACCCCTGCATAATGACCTTCTCCTCCACCTCCCTTGGCCTCTCCTCCGTCCCCAACTCGCTCCTCGCTACAAAGCCTGAGCCCAGCTCTGATGGCGGTACAGTACTCTGCCGCGTGTCTAACTCGGTATACCCACTCGACGGACTTCCTATGTGTCCCGTTCCTGTCGCCAACTCTCCAAACTGCTGTCCTTGTCCCTGTCCCGGTCCCTGTACCTGTCCCCCATTCTGCGTCTGGCCATAAATCGGCGGTGGCGAAACACCAGGTGATGAGTTATACTGATCACCCTGTTTATCCGTCGTGTTGGGCGCGAAATAATTACCTGGTGCTGGAGGAGGTGGTGCTACTTTGGAAGCTCCTTCCATCTCAGCTGTTTGGTTACCGACATATGCCGTAGCCGTGGCGGCATCAGCCGTTCGCGCAGCTTCGTCTTTATCTTCCTTCCTCTTGCGCATGCAATACCATGCGATGAAGCCCAAGAGCCCAACAAGTGCCAATCCACCGACTACACCACCAATTATGGGACCAATTGGTGTTGAGCTCTTCGTCGATGTACCGGAAGGAAGCGAGGACTGACCAGGCAGAGTTGTGGCGACGAGGGGATCTGTTCTGACGGTGGTGCTTGCGGTTTTGCTGGGTTGGTTGGTAGGTCTCGCGGAGCTGTCGAGGAGAGTGGCGACGAAGCTGTAGGACGTTACGCCGCAGCCGAAGTTAGAATATGTGATACCGCTGGTAAAGACAAATTCGAAGACGCCGCAGGCGGGGAAGGATGCATCACTGGCTTCCAGTCAGCACGGGGGAAAGATTTCAACTCTAGCTGGGATTAATCCGCATACCAGTATACTTGACTAGCACCAGCCGTGCCAGCTTTTGGGTAATTAAAACATTCTATAGCTTGTTAGAATCCGGGAGCAGATTATTTCAGACGCAATCTGTGACCATACCAGTAATCCAGTCATAATTTGTATCAGGCAATCCACAGCCTTCATATCTCAAATCCCCCACTGTTGAAAAGATACATGTCATCGAGCTCGAGCAGACCGGTTGCACGCCAGGCTCTATTTCCCAAGGAGCGCGAATTAGCACATGTCATCTACCCATCTACTCATCATTCCCTCTCATCGCTCAACACCCCATGCACCAACAAAACACCAAAACCAAAACAATAACAAACAAAGAGTGAGGTGTGTAATGAGCATGTATGTATGAAATAACAAACCTCCAAGTATCGACCACTCGCTACAAGTATTCGTCTCCGCCCTCGGCCTCAACATCTCCATCCTCCTCCTCACCAACTCCAAGTCCGGAGCCTCTGTCGCCAACGGCATCATCGCGTCGAACATCGGTATGGGTATCCCACCACCACCATCCAAAGCAACTCTCGCTGTTTCCGACGGCATTTCCGCTCGCCATTTCCCCGCTGATGCCACGGATGCGATCATCGCTGTCACAGCGGAATATCGTAACATTGAGGATGAGGGGGTCGGCATTGCGCCGTTTGTCGAGACGGAGGGAGGGAGGAAGGAGTCACGATCTTTGCGTGTTTTTTGGGGTTGCACAGTTGTGCTTGCTTCTCAATCCCCAATGCGATAATTCCCTTGGATCTTTACAGAGGGTTATGAAACGATTGAGAGTGATAGAAACGAAAAGAAACGTCGCGTGTAAAACGTGCTTAACCTTTCCACATAATGATTATGCAGATGATGTCTCACGAACAGAATCGGTCGTCGGGGAAGGGAGGACAAGAGAGAGAGAGAGAGAGAGGTCACGCCCTTGTAAATAGCTATGTGCAGGAGCTGAAGCCACGAACAAGCCACTAGGCCGTTCGAGGCTATTCGAAGAAGAATGCAACATGCAACTTGAGGCTGTTGGCGTTTTTCAGCCTTTGCAATTGGGACATGAAGGAGATGTTGAGAGTAAGCGGGCGAATTGTGAGGCCCTGAGAGGTCGTTAATTTGGGATGGAACTTCAGCCCCAGACTGCGCATGGACGGGTCTTAGAGGGGAGAGAGAGGCTTGTGATTGGGTCAGCCATTTTGATACGGGTCGGGAAATCCGAGAGGATACGTGATCATGTGACATATGAAAGCGATGGAATGGAATTTTGATATTGAGAGTTATTAAGAGGAATGTTGTTGGTCGTTGCGTTGATCTCATCTTATACCATACTGCAACATTCTTGTAATTCTTGCTAGAATCTATTTCGTGTATCCCTCTTTTTCCTCGTTGCACGATCCATCTCTCTGACCTCCCTCCCTTTGTTCCTTCACATATTTAGTAGACTCACTTCTTCAAATCCTTCACCTTCACTTCGCCTCCTCCCTCACCCGTCTTTCCCTTCCCACTTCCTCCCTTCCCATAACCTTCCACACCCATTTCTGTCAGAGTCTTTTCCACCAACTGTACAGCTTCAATGCACACATCCTGTCCAACCCTCCAAGTCCGCAATACCACACCTTGAGAATCCAGGATTTCCTTTGAGCGCTTGAATCGTCGTTTCCAGAGGTCTAGCTTCTTGTTTACCGGAACATTGGGGGACTCGTCATCTGAGGTATCTGTGCTGTTTCCAGTCTTGTTGGAAGTCAATTTGCTTGTCGCGAAACCAGCTGCTGCAGTCGCTGCTCCAGCTCCGGGTGCACGGCGCATAGAGCTCTCATTGATAGAAGAGGCATCGGAATTGTGTCGGCCTGGGAGTCGAGACCGTACTTCGGGCAGAGAGTTGTATGCAGCGGATATCTTGCTTCGGGCGGAGTCCATGTAGCTCTCACCTGCATCGTCCGAGGAATTTGTGGAGGTCGTTGAAACTTTGGAAAGAGGATGACTCGAATTATGATCAATATTTTGAGCACTGCGGCGAGGTGCTGGTGGCGGCGGTGGGGTACTCTTTCGATTCTCGCTTGGCAAATCTGGTAGATTTGTGCTAGAGGCGGATGCCTTCCCTCGCAGCGATTCGGGCTTTGCGGGCCGAGCAGGTGGTGGTCTTCGACCTCCTGGTATTGAATCCTTTCTTCCGAAGTCAAGTGTCTCGTTAGATGTCATGGAACGAGGCATGACCTGGCGGTGAGGTGGGTGCACTTCGTTTTGCTGAGGCTCGTCATCGAAGTCTATTAATTTTCCCATAATAGGTCCGCTACTTTTCTGAGGATTGACTTCAGTTACTGGCCTTCGTGGTAACAATGGTCGATTTTCAGGAGTGTCGGAGAGTGGCAGATTGGCCTGAGAGCCATTTCTTGATGGGATGTCTAGATTAGACCGACGACTTCCTGCCAAAGGACCCATAGCCGAATCGAAAAATCCTGATCCTTCCGGGGTGGTAACATCTCTTATGAAGACTGCCAATATCCTCCCAGGGTTTGCTAGAGCCACATCTGTGTAGACTTCCAAGTCTGCTTCCCCACTGTCTCCAATGAGAACAAATTTGCGCTCTGGGAAATCTCGCAAGATTCTTTCGAGTGTGCCCTTCTTCCTCTCTGCCACAGGCTCAAAAATCCCTTGGAGCATACCACTGTACTGCTTTAAGTGGTACGATCCTGGCGGCAGTCCGGCTTTTTGGAAGAAGCTTACAAGCACCGGAAAAAGTTGCCATGGCGAATTCGAAACATAGTGAATACCAACTCCCATATCGTACATTGTGTTATACCACTCTTTGACACCATCAATTGTGAGATCCCCGAGATCGCGGATAAAAGCATTTCTGAAGATCTCCCGTGCTCCACTTCCGATTGACGAATGCTTGATCGTATCGTCAACATCCGTGATCAGACTGACACCCTTTGGCTCTGTAATCTTAACCTCCTCTGTGGCCGAAAGATGCTCAGAAGCCAGAACTCTCACGTGAGTGGGCACAAAATCCAGAGCAGCTCTCATGATAAAGTGACCAGCATCATTTGTTGTAACGGTGCGTGATATCGATTGTTTAGCATCGTAGAAAAATACTGTGACTGGTGTCGAGACTAGCGGGTTGGTCATAAAGGGCATGATTCGTGCCATGAGATGCGTGTTTGCTTGTATCAATTCTGCTTGTGACATGTCGGCTGGTTGATTCCAGGACGCTCGACTTGCAAGATGCCCCGGTCCAGGAGGCTCCCTGTCTAGTCCTGAAGCCGCACTTGCATTTCTTCCACGATTGCCATAAACATTCTCCAGATCAGCGCCATGTCGTGGCTCTTCACTATACTTCCCGCGAGCGGCTGCAGCTTGTTCCCCTTCGCCCTGCCGTAGAATCTTCTCTGCTTCTTGGGCGATCTTTTCATCCTCCCGAAGCCTTTCGCGTTCATTGTGTCTTGCTTGAAAAGATTGGTTGTCCGGGCTATTCTCTCTACTAGAAGCTTTGGGAGCCGGTATCCCACTTAGCTGCCGAGCCAGCCCAAGAAGGACTCTGTTTTTTCTTGACATGGGACCTCGATGGGGAGAGTATATCCAACCCCTCACATCCACATCGACAATCGCGCGATCATCCTCATACTTTTGCCATTCCCGAGCCCAAAATTCAGCATCATTGGGTCCTTCGTCTTCATCAGACGAATCCTTCTTCTTCCTCGCTTGAGCTTCTGGATCCGGTGGAGTTTTGACATGGTTCTTAGCATATGATGGAAAGAGAATAAGCTGCTCATCCCCATGCGAAACGATCGCCACATCCGGGAAAGAGCCCGGTATTCCTTTGGTATCTTCATCCATCTCTCCCTTATCCGCATTCCACTTCTCCGCATAAGAAGCTTGATATGACCGTCGCACATCATCCGCAGCCTTTAAATATCCAGCTAGCTTCCTCCTCCTTCCCCCACGCTCCTGGGCCTCGCCACCACTGTAATTCTGCGGAGAGCCCGACATGGTCAGCTTTTTCCTGAGCCCTTCCACAATCGCATTATTCTTTGCTTGAGGAGATCCAAAGATCTTTGTGCCTCGACGGCGAAGGATGTCTATGATCCGTGTGCCTGCTACCCTCTTCTCTTGTCTCTTTCTTTGCCTGCGTACTATGTAGTTGTAGATCCGTGACTGGGCGCGGATCTTGTAGTAGGGGAGAGTATCGAGCCGGAAGTTGGAGAGCTTGCTGCGTACAGTCTGTCGCGGGTGAGGAAATAGATATCGAAATAGACTATGTCGGTGATTGGGATGGCCAACGGCTCTTGGGCGAAAGGCTGGAGGAGCCACTTTTGAGGAAGTGAGGGTAGGTAGTAAGGTAAGGCTCCAGAATGTGGGGTTGCTGATGCTGACGAGGCTGATGACTCGATTGCGAACTGGCAGTTGAGGCACAGCACAATGATAGCACCGTAATACCAGAGAGAGACCTAAGAATCGAAGGAGGAAGGAGATGATGAGGAAGATGAAAGTTTTGGAGGTAAAAGAGCGAAATTACATATTATGGTGTCAAAGCTGGGTGGTCAGTTGAAGAGGTCTGGCCTCTGATGGATGTGACGTATTCCTGTAACTTTGATTCTCGCCAAGGTTGGAAGGCATGTGTCTGTACTTTGTGGTCACTTTGACATGGGCACACCGGAAATCGGCATTTGGTCTCACAATTTGATTCACAATGCTCAAATTGTCAAATTGTCACATTGGCAGATTGGGCAAGAAAAGGAGTATGATTAATGAGGCACGAAGCCCCTCTAATTTGGTTGTATTAGGTGCTAGATACACAGCTGGAAGTCATTTTCTAAGAGTAAACCATCCTTCGCCCTTTCACATCGAGGCAATGCCAGGATGAAGTTATGAAAACGCCAACGCCATACTGCTATTGAAGTCGGTATCACACGGTCTAGAGCGGTAATCGCTAGCTTTCAAAACCTATGTCAAGATCCCAAGCAACATATTCGAAGAAGTGCTGAAGGAGTACTTAGCAAATAACCCACCCAACCAATGATTCCTCGGCACTTGCTATTTTGATTAGAATTCGTACAATCGTACGAAGAAGATTGGGTCGGGTGCAGAGCAGAAGGATTAGGTTCGTCTTTGGTGTACTCTCAAGAGAGAGCTACCTGCCGTTAGGGGTCGGTCAATGGGGAGGGCAAGGGATCAAGGTGGGGAATGGTCTCGCACTGTATCATCATCCTGCAGCTGCTACTGAGGTTTGCTGTCTCTTTGCAGCTGGTTCGGTATCCTAACAACAGTTAGCGTTATCAGAGACTACCTGGATAGAATTTGGCAAGCCCATGCTCAGAGCTAGCCACTCAAATTTCACGCGAGTCCTTTCACATACTTCATTTGCTGTGCGCTTCTTTTTCTTCTTTGCGGAACGCACTGGCTTCTGTTCGCCTTCTGCGAAGACGTCGTCGGGAAGATCAAAACTAGAGACGTCAGCCATGAATCAAATTGGGTCGGAGGCACCAACTTTCGGATATGATTAACACTCAGCGCATTGAGTTCGGCGCTGTATTCAGTTCGGCTGCAGCAAAGATCTTTGAAAGCAATGACTTGCTTTGACAGGTCGAGTTTTTTTGATCCTGGATGGATTAGCAGATGGGCAGTTCAGAAATCGGGGAGCAATTGGTGTTCGAGATTGGGCAAGTTCGCCATCATAAGCAGCATGGACCTCTGGATTTCTTGTGTTGGTCAAGGGTAGCACTTTACTCACCTTCTTTCATTTCCAGACCAATGTAATGAGTTGTAGTGTATACCATGGTGATGTCTTCGTCTTCAGCTTGCTTCTCAACCTTAGTCGCCTCTTCTAAAACGGCGGGATCGATCACAGGGCCATGCCCAGTGGTTGCTGTTGGAATATCCTTTGCTTGAAAGTCAAGACAGCCACCTTTGACCTTTTGGATATCCGCATCTGCCTTGCATCTGTGTACTCGCTCGAAGCCTTTGTTGAAGGGGTGGGCGAGGGCTATGTCTTCATTGTCTTCAAGACCCACAACTAAGTGTCGAACTTTGGATTCGACCGTACCAGACCACTTTAGCTGTGCTTCCATCGTTGTACTTGACGAGGTAATACATAAATAGTATTTGTATCCTTGTGTAAAGAAGGTGTGCTTGACAAACAAGTCCTTCCAAGGAGTCTTTCCAGCCATGACTTGATCCATGATCAGCCCGGCACGCCTAAGCTCCCTGTAGATGACCTCCTTCGTGAACCAGGATATGTTGTGGGTTGCACACATTGAGGGATATGCGGGTGTAATGATGGGCATAATATGGAACGCGTCTTGGTTATATAGCTATCTCGTGTGAGTCTGGTTCTTTGAGAAGAAAAGGGAAAACTAACCGTTGGGTTCCAAACTCGATGATGCATTTTAAAATCTTCAATTTGCTTAAGTTGTACAGGCATTGGCCATTTCCACTTCTCCATGACTTTGAAGAACTTCTGAACGACGATCGACGAAGTGGCTTTGGGATACAGTTGGCAGACACGAGCAACAAGCATTGCCCAAGCAACCCCTCCAGGAAATCCCATAATGTTAGCATATACTGCACGTCTTTGCGCCCACAGCTTAACTGCGCGAAGGGCGGTCTTGAATATCTTTTGTTGGGGAACAAGAGTTAGGATCTCATCAGTGACTCGAGTGCCGTTCAAAGAACGAAGCTCAAATGGATCCAGGCCTTCAAGAAGTGTGTGGTCGAGCAACGATAAATCCTTGGTGATTTCGTTCTTCAGTTCAATTCGTGAGTAAATCAAATCGATGCTGATTCCACTGTACTCAAACTTGATGATAGGCACAAACGAATCAGGGACAGAGGAAAGTTCAGTAATCGATCCCTCGGGTGCATATTTTAGCAGGAGATCAGGGAAGTACTGAAAGAAGTCCGCATGTCTAACGTTCCTGGGGCCTACGACGAGGGTATCAATATCCGAGCCGGGACCATAGACACCTAACCGATAGCTGCCATATGTGAACACTTTAGCGCTTCCAGCCTTTGCAACCTGTTCGCTAAGACCTTGTGATCTACCAACAACTCTCACAAATTCCTCGGCAATCTTTTGTAGGGAAGCTAGGACTACTTCTCTACATTGAAGAGCAACTTGTTAGCAAGCTGTTGAGCCAACGGTATAGGATGGGATATTGGGGGCAAAATGCTGGGAGACGGCGTCGGCAGATTGGACGGACCTTTGCTTTGTCTCTGCCACAGTCTCAAAATTGTTCTGGCGTCTTAATTCCTCGATCAAGGCGTTGCTGGCTTCGTTCTCTTTCTGTGTAGGTAGGGCAAGAGAAAGCGGAGGCGTGACGCCAAAGGTTTGTGGAGGGTTTGACATGACTGGCAATTTCGATTATCAAGGGCGCTGCCCAAGATGATCGAACGTTGAATTCGAGAGGGAGGAGAAGTGGATGGCGGAGGATGTTGGTGTTTTGACTTGGTGTTGTTTTGGTCCATAACGACCGGATCGGAGAACAGCTCCTTTGACATTACCCGATTAGCCGTGCTGCTAGGTGCACCTATCACATCGAGTTCATGTTGAATTAATTCATCTGTGAGATACAGAGCTTCACTTCAGAAACTGAAGAGTTTCACCTGATCACCTCCCGTTGTGAATAGGCGTTCTAGTTAGTGGAGCATTTCACTTCTCAGTATGACGGAAACTGCGTGGGAGGGAAATGAAAGAACGCACGAAGATGCAGAGGAACAGCGTGTGCTTTTTGCAGCTCTGGATTCTTTCTAGTAAGTTGCCTTCTGTGGGTGCAAAAGGCGTTGAGATCATCAATCACTTTATACTTGGCTGTATTCCCCATCGACTATCTCCTCTCCATGTTCAATTCTTAACTAGTCGAATATTGAATGGTCTTCTTCCCAGTCATGAGTAGAAGAGATTGACTTGATCTTGGGCCCACTACTGACAACATACAGCCAGTACGGAAAGACAGCTCACTTCAACACTACGCACACCCGACGTCAAGCCTTCTATGCTCTCCCGCGAGAACATATTAAAATCCTATCGGCTACTCCTTTCAATTACCTGGATACTCTAAACGCCGTCGACGATGCACTTGACAAGAATGCCGAGTTATCACTTGCTATACTCCAATCAGGTCTCACTTCCTTTGGCATCTCCTCCGCTACCAAAGAATGGCAGGGAAAAGCAACACCAACTGATTTGGAAAAAGCAAGAGGTACTTTGAGGCAATTCTTTCGAGACTGGTCCGCCGAGGGAGCTTCTGAGAGAAATGCTTGTTATGGGCCCGTGATCGATGCTTTAGTTGCCGAGAAAGCAAAGTCAGCGACTGAATCCATGCGAGTTCTTGTACCAGGAGCTGGCCTCGGACGTCTAGTATTCGATCTTTCTTGTGCTGGCTTCAACGCTGAAGGGAACGAAATCAGCTACCATCAGCTTTTAGCCAGCGCATATATTCTCAACCGTGCCCCCGCTGCAAACGCTCATACTGTATACCCTTGGGTCCACTCATTCTCAAACCACAAAAGTCGACTTGATCACCTGAAGTCTGTACAAGTACCAGATGTTCACCCTGCTGCATTTCTGGAAGATATTCAAAGTCATGGTCAGATGTCAATGAGTGCTTCGGATTTTCTGCTTTTGTACGGGCATGAAGATCAAAAGGATGCATTTGATGCCGTTGCCACTGTCTTCTTTTTAGATACAGCCCCAAATGTGATTCGATATTTCGAAACGATCAGACATTGTTTACGTCAAGGAGGTTTGTTAGTCAATTTTGGCCCTCTTCTTTGGCACTTTGAAAACAATGCTCCTGGGAAGCATGGTCAAGAATCGGGAACTGCCACGGACGAAGGTCCAATGGGTAAGTGGGACAAGAGCATGACTTGACTTCAACCCTCACTAATGCTAAGTAGGAATCGCGGACCCTGGGGCTATGGAACTTACCAACGATGAACTACTTGCACTCGTTGACAAACTCGGTTTTACAGTGGAGCATTCAGAAACGGGAATCGCTGCACCCTACATTCAAGATCAGTCCAGCATGTTACACCATACCTACCAAGCTAGTTTCTGGATAGCTAGGAAACGGTAGTTTCCTTCTAAATGCTCAAATTTGATATTCCACCATCTTCTTATCTTTCTATACACATAACGTTTTGTCCCATATATTTAGGTTCAAATCTGGTACAAACTCTTCCATCCCCCAATCTTACAACTTAGCCTTCTCATCCTGCATCGCGTCCACCATACCTCCTCTCGCCAAAACCTCCCCTCCATCCACGGTGATCACAGCACCATTAATATGTTCACTAGCCCTACTACTCAAAAACACGACCAACCCCGCAATATCCTCGGGTTTCCCTAACCTCCCGCTCGGATTCTTCTTTGCCAGCAACTCCGTTCCACCAGAAAGCTCAATCAGTCCACTCGCCATCTTACTCGGGAAGAAACCCGGCGCAATCGCATTTACGCGAATGTTTCGGGGGCCGAGTTCAACAGCCAGATTCTTAGAGAGATGGATTACTGCGGCTTTGGAGGCGGAGTAGCCGTAGGTGGCATGTGCACCGAGACTTCCTACTGCGAGACCAGCTACGGAGCCGGTGATAATCACTCGTGATGGGGAGTTTGGCGATGCTTTCTTTTGCAGGAGCGGTGCGAATCTACAACAAATCAGCACTCGAAATTCCAAATTTCAAAAACCAAAACCAAAAGCTCCAATCAATTCTAAATTTAGGGGAAAAGAGAGAAAGAAAACTTACAATCTAACACACCCAAAAACACTCCTAACATTCAAATCCATCACCTTCCCAAAAGCGCCATCCGGATGCTCATCAAACTTCTCGCCCCACGTAGCGCCCGCATTGGCAAACAACACATCGACGTGGTCAGTCGTCTCGCTGACTTTACGTACTAGTTCTTGGATCCCTTCGATTTTGGAGATATCAGCTGGGACGGAGATAGCTTTTGCACCCGGGGAGAGGTTGGGGAGGGAGTTGAGAGATTTCACAGCTGAGTCGCAGGCGCTGGCTTTACGGGAGGTGATGTAGACTTTGGATGCGCCTGCTTGGAGGAGTCTGTAGGGTTATTAGAGATGTTTGTGTAGGTAGGCAATTTGGTAATTGTAGAGAAAGGTTCTTAGGAGTGGGTTGGTGAGGGACAAAGGAGATTGGAATACATACCCTGATGCAGCGTGAAGTCCTAATCCTCTGCTTCCTCCCGTAACGACAACAACTTTCCCTTTGAGGGAGAAGATGTTGGTGAAATCATGGAGCTCGGTTTCTGGGTTTGACATGGCTGCTGCTATTGATGAAAACTCCAAAAATAAATTCTTGCTATTAAACAGATATTGAAAGCTGGAAAAACTCGACAGGGAGACAATTGGTTTGATGAAATAATGCCTTGATATGAGATAGAGTGAAACTATGAGGTGATGAAGTGTCGTCGGTTTTAAATGAAATGTGAATATGCGGGGTTGAGACGGGAGAGCCGAGCCGAGGCTCATTTTTAGTATAGAAAACCCGGACAATGTTTTGAGTTTGGACGAGGATACAATGTTCACATTGTATCACGAAGAGAAAGGAGCAGAATATGCTTGCTATCTTAATTGGAGGAAAGTGCTGGTTCAATTGATGTTCTTATTTTAGGACGGTACAAATAACAGTTCGGCGGCAGCTACTTGATCTATGCTGAGCAGCACGCCAACCCAAAGACTAGGAGAACACAGATAGAATAATTCTGGAGAAAATTTGTAAACATGCTTGGTCTATAATTTGACATTTTTCTTTCTGTGTATGTTCTTACTCATCTAAAAACAAGCTACCATGAAAAGCTCTCGTGCTCAACCGTTTCGACAACTCCGATTTATGTGGCCAATCTCTACTGTCCCTCTCTCTTGGCCATAATGAGCTTCTTTGCATCCTCATCTCCTTCAACACCTTTCTCGTAATCCGGTCTAGGAATTTCCATCGCATCTATCAAGCGACCATAACTAATGCCGCCTAACCTACTAATTGGATTCAGAACCTATCTCTCAGATTAGCAAGGTGGTCCTTTCTCACACGTCAAAATGCCAAGATTCAAAAACTTACAGCGGGATCAATCAAGTTCTTATCCTCATTGATCGCATCTTCCCTAACCCAAAACCTAACTCCCTCAATAATACACAAAACTCCAGTCTTTTTCCCCTTCGTCACCCGACTCTCAAACTCTTGCGTACTGACCAACTTCCCCTCCACGCTGAACACAGCTTCCTTAACCCGACTTGCCTTGACCTCCTTGCAATCGGCCGGAGTAAGGCCACTCAGCGCCCATTCACTCACGCCATATGGAGCATTGACACTCGTTGAATTCGCTGCTTCAACGAAATGCTCCGAAATGATGTTGATCACGCATTCACCACTCTCCTTCAAATTCTTCAGCGAGTCTTTCGCAGCGCTGAAACCACCTGCATAGCCGACAGTGAAGAGAGGTGGATCATGGTTAATCATATTGAAGTAGCTGAATGGCGCGAGATTGGTAGACGTTCCATCCTTTGATCTCGTGGAAATGAAACCGATAGGTCGGGGTACGATAGCTGAGATGAGGAGTTTGTAGTTGAAAACTGCTGGACGGCCTTCTTCGTACGGATCGATTTCGACGTGCTTTTTGGTGAGGGAATCGCCGTTGTCGTTAGCTCCGTCGCCAAATTTCCAGGATGGATTGACCGTTCGGGTCATATGGAATTTGGAGGTGGTGGACCATGGCTCACGTTCGGATTCGACCTTTTTGAAATCTGGGTGGGGATTGCGCTGGATAAGCTTTTCAGCATCGTGCTTGGGTTGGCTCATGGTTGAGGAGGTGGTGAAGTTGTGGGATTGGAAATTCTTGCTGTGAGTGGGGGAATGTGGTGAAGGGGGCACGTTCTTGAGGGATTGAAGAGTCTGAAAATGTGTCAGTATGTCGAATAAGTAAGGTTAGTGATCACTTGAACGGGGGCGGCTTGCCTGGAGGCTCTGGAGAGTTTCGATGTCATAGAGAGTGGGAGAGATTGCAAGTGCCGGTTGTGACGGGTTGCATGAAATATATGTGAAGTCATGATGTGAGGCTTGATTGCTAAGGAGGAAAGGGACAGCCGGAATCTTGCGCTCCCCAAACGCCATTCTCTTTGGTCGCCATGCCAATCCGATGATCCTTGGCTGACTTTCCCATTCTTTTCAATCCTATCAAACTTTCCGAGTCCATTTCTATCGGGCTAGCAATTACCTTCATCTTTCCTCATTTCCGCTATTTGTTTGTTCACGGCTTCCATCGGTCCAGTGGAAGTTGTTCCTTATCGATGATTATGTCAGGGCCATACAGTGCTGCGATGTACTGTACAGTAAGGATGCATCATCAAATACGATGGTACTGTCTTGAGAGATCAATTGTTTGTACACATTGTTTCAAGATTTTGAGTGTAGCAGCTTCTTGGTAATATGTCTTACCGATGCACTTCAATCACAATTTACCATGCTTATTTCTTATCACGTGATCTATGCGATAGTCAGCCGCGGTGAACCAGGTCACAGCCAGCGTAGATTTCCTTCATCTGCCGTCCTCAACGACTTTATGCACATTTTCAAGTTATCCTAAGCAGCGTGATAGATTAAAACTCTCCGTTTCACCAGTCAATCCCGCCACTTCCTTACCACAGCATGTCGTGGTTCAAATGGAAATTCACAAAACCTCTCGGCCGAGATTTCAAGCAGGCGGAAACGTTTCGGCATTTTCGCTGAATTAATGAACTTATATCCGACATCACTCCTTGGAAATGTCACATCAAACTTCCTGATTTTGTCCTTTACATTCTTGGGAAATATATGATTCTAAGTTCCTTGCTGACGGAGATCTCACCCCACGTTACGGCCGACGGACTTCACTATCTTCATGGAGCGACAAGCGCGTCGACGTCGAAGGCCAGCATTGTCCTGTCTCGAATGCCGACGCCGCAAGATCAAGTGCGATCGAAATGAACCTTGCAACCATTGTATCACCTCTCAGACTCAATGTAACTTCGATTCCAACAGCACTGAACACGTCCTGTTTCGGCAACAGCCGCAATTGGGCTCCATCCCAAGCCCATCTCCATCGGTAGCAGCAACAGCTCCTCCCAATCAATATCATACACCAAATGCCGTTTTCCACACTGAAATACGACAATCAGTTCGTCCTCGGGACACTGAATCACCAAATTTCCAGGATCTTCTGCGACGAGTGCAATTGCTCGAAGAGTCCGCATCATCTGGTCCTCGCCAAGCACCGTCCGAGACTGGACTGCTAGATTCGCAAATCATCCTGAACAAAACGAGGCTATTGGGATGGAGTCACAGGATGGGATGGGGGGGAGAGGTACGAAGCATTTCTCCGAGTTTCGATTTCCACTGATCAATTCGCAAGTTTGCATCAATTTGGGCCTGCTATACTGAGGCTACTGGCGATGGGGACGGGACTTTGTACCAAGACACCGAAACTCGAGCCCAAGTGGTTAGGATCGGTAATCTTCTTCGGAAATGCAAAGAAATAGCAAGGATTATCAAAATGGAAAGGCCCAGCCGATGTCTTTCATGTCCTGAGTTCAGTCTCACATATCCGTCACGCGAGATGGCCGATAAAATGGCAAGCCTCTACTTTGGATCCTTCGAGTCGACACACCGGATAATTCACGTGCCAAGCTTCTGGATTGAGTATCAGAGATATTGGGACGACCCAGAAACTGTAACGATGGGCCTGCGTCTCAAGATGCTTCTTGTGATTGGAATAGGATCGAGCCTATACGAGCAAAGTGCTGCGGACACTACTTTTCGCCATATGGTTCATCAATGGATATATGCTGCTCAGAATTGGCTGTCTGGTCCATTGGAAAAAGACCGCTTAAACATCACCGGTATTCAGGTCCACTGCCTCGCAATTCTAGGAAGACAGATCTTTTCAATCGGTGGTGATCTTGTATGGATGTCAATGGGGTCGCTTATCCACAGAGCCATGCAGATTGGATTGCATCGCGACCCCAAACACTTCCCAGCAATATCTGTGTTGCAAGCTGAAGTCCGCCGGAGGCTTTGGGCCACCATTCTGGAACTAGTCGTGCAGTCTTCACTTGACTCGGCAATGCCACCTAGGATTTCCTTTGACGAATTTGACACTCAGCCCCCGTCCAACATCAACGATAATGAAATAGATGAGTCAACCACGGTTCTCCAGCCTCACCCCAAGGATACTTACACGTCCACGTCGATTCAGATCACTCTGCTCGACTCACTGCCAATCCGCCTGCGAGTATTGCAGCGTCTGAATGGCTTGCACTCCGAGTTATCTTACCTCGATGTCCTAGCGCTGAGTGCAGAGATCACCGACGCATATCGATCTTGTGGTAGTTTCATGAAAAGGCATGAAGAGTCTGGTGTGACGCCTTTTCATCGGAATTTGCTATATTACTTGGTGCGCCGATTCTTGATTCCTCTGCATTGTCCATTTGCCAATAAAGCGCGAGCGAACCCATTATTCCACTACTCCCTCAAAGTTAGTCTAGATGCTTCCATGGCCATCATCTCACCCGAACCAGATGAAAGATTTTCTCGTCTAATGGCTATCGGCGGGGGCTTGTTTAGGGAGGGGTTCAGGTATGCAATGGCCGTCATCAGTGTCGAGTTAATGGCTCAGAGTCTCGACGGAACGCTATTACAGAACTCTCAATATCTTAAAGAAGCAGTTAAGAATATGATTTCATTGTCAGCCGAGAGGATCCGGCAAGGCGAAACCAACGTCAAGAGCCACATGTTTCTCAATATGGTCACAGCTCAGGTAGACGCCATGGAAATGGGCACTCCATATGAGTCTAAAATTGCCCAAAGTGCGGTTGATAGCCTCGAGTTTTGTCATACTCTACTGCAGACACGAGCTAACACTATTTCCACCCCTCAAAATACGGATCTCATGTCGACAGACCTTTATGGTGGGCAAGAAGGCTATGGGATGGACTTTGATCTTGAATTTTTCTTGCCAGATGCAGGTTTCACTTAGTAAATTAAACCATCATTTGTCTAAGAGTTCCTCGCACTTTGCTACTTTTTTACATCCTATCAGTTTTGAGAAGAAATAAAAGAGCTAGAGCCCGCAATTTGAATGAATCTTTATCCTGATACTCAGAAATAGGCTTGACCAGGCACATCTCATCCCGGAAGTCCGGGTTGAATCCGAATAGAAGGAGCTGTATCGGTAATTTGGCGGCTTGTTGTCTTCTTCGGCCGAGATGGGCAGTGACGGCGATTTATTCGGACATAGTTTTGCTAGTGTCAATTACTACTTAATAATCTTCCATTGGCATCAACAGAGAGGTAGTTCTCCTCAGCCAGTCTCAAATTTCGTAACAATTCACTCTTAATATTCTCATTTCTTCTTCGGCTTCAACTGGACACATAATATTCAATGAATACGACAAAGCGACACTCCCTAGTGCAAGAGCTTGCACGCGAGCACCTGCAAAAGGAGGAAGGCAACCCCGATTCTTTGTTTACGGATGACCTGCCAGATTCTCCTCTAAATCCCAGCAGCAAAAACTTCAACGCGCGAAATTGGGCCACGAACATTGCCAAGGTTGCGAAGGAACGTGGACAAGATTTCCGTCAAGTCGGGCTCTGTTTCCAAAACTTGAACGTGTCTGGGTATGGTACACCTGCCGACTTTCAAAAGAACGTGGGCAATATCTGGCTAGCTTTGCCTGGCATAGTCCGTCGCTTTTTCTTCAGTACAGCTGGTCACACTCGGATTGAAATTCTGCAAGGATTTGACGGACTTATACGCCCTGGGGAGATGTGTGTTGTTCTAGGCCCGCCTGGATCTGGCTGCTCAACTTTCCTCAAGACCATAGCGGGTGACACAAATGGACTTGACATCAGTAAAGGTTCATACTTCAACTACCAAGGGCTTTCGGCCAGAGAAATGCATACTCAGCATCGAGGTGATGCCATTTACACAGCTGAGGTCGACGTCCACTTTCCTCATCTCACAGTTGGCGAGACATTGAGCTTTGCTGCGCATGCACGTTGTGGAAGGGAGCTTCCAGACAATATCACTCGCAGCCGGTGAGCTAGCGAAATCTTTCTTTTGTCTAAGTCCTCCTCCTTGCTGGACTAAAGCTAATATGACCTCTCGTAGGTACTGTGAGCACCTCCGAGACGTCGTCATGGCTATGTACGGCATTAGCCACACTCTTCACACGAAGGTTGGAGATGCGTATACACAAGGAGTTAGTGGTGGCGAGAGAAAGCGGGTCTCAATTGCTGAAGCAACGTTGGCAGAATCGCCCTTCCAATGCTGGGACAAGTGGGCGAGCTCCTCCTCATTACTGAAGTAGACGCTGACTATTACCTCAAGTTCGACACGGGGTCTTGACTCAGCCAATGCAATTGAGTTTTGCAAGACCTTGAGAATACAGTCGGATTCGTTCGGCCACGCATGTGCTGCCTCTATGTATCAGGCGCCCCAGAGCGCTTACGATTTGTTTGACAAGGCACTGGTTCTTTATGTATGCTCCTATCTAAAAGTTCACTTGTCACTTCTCCTAAGCACCACACTCTTAGCTATGTAGAATGGTTGCTAATTATATTTATCTAGGAGGGACGTCAGATCTACTTTGGGCCTGCATGTAAAGCCAAAGAATACTTCATCAACCTTGGATTTGAAATGGATACACGCCAAACAACACCAGACTTTCTCACATCCATGTGTTCGTCTACTGAGCGAATCTCTCGGCCCGGCTTCAGTACACCACGAACTTCCCATGAATTTGCATCTGCTTGGAAGAATAGTCTGGAGTATAAGGCACTTCAACTCGAAATCGACAAATACAAAACGCAGCATGTGATTGGCGGTCCGGATGCTGAAACTTTTCGACGACTTAAGAAGTCACACCAGGCGAAGGGACAACGACTCAAATCGCCTTATACCTTGACTTTCTGGCAGCAGGTCCAACTTTGCATTTGGCGTGGGGCTAAGAGACTCAAAGCCGATCCCAATATGACTATTGGCACGATGATCGGGAATTCGATTCTAGCTCTCATCATCTCCTCCTTGTTCTTCAACATGGAAACTAACACCAATGCATTCTACGATCGGGCTGTAGTTCTCTTTGTCGCCATCTTGTTCAATGCATTCGCTTCAATTCTCGAAATTATGACACTGTACGCCTATCGACCTATCGTTGAAAAGCAGTCTCGGTATGCATTTTACCACCCGTCAGCCGAAGCCACTGCCTCTGTTCTGCTTGACTTGCCGTTGAAGATACTCAACGCAATCTCTTTCAACTTGGTGTTCTACTTTATGACTAATTTAAGACGGGAACCTGGTCCTTTCTTTTACTATTTACTTGTCGTATTCCTCATTGTCATGGCTATGTCTGGTATTTTTAGATCTATGTAAGTCTCCAAGTTGTGGGTTTTCGGTTGCATGAAGCACTGACATCCTCCAGCGGCTCAATATCGCGGACAGAGCAACAAGCAATGGTCCCTGCAACCATGATAATGCTAGCTCTGCTCATTTTCACAGGGTTTGTCGTCCCAATTGATTACATGCCGCGCTGGTGTCGGTGGATCAATTATGTGAATCCCGTGGCATATGGCTACGAATCATTGATGGTAAATGAGTTTCATGGCCGCAATTTTCCGTGCTCTGCATACGTCCCCGACTACCCAAATATTACTGCAAGCAGTGTAGCTTGCGATGCTGTTGGTGCGGTCATCGGTGAGCCGTTTGTCAACGGGAACAAGTACATCCATTCGGCATACAACTACCTTCACAGCCATAAATGGCGAAATGTTGGCATTATCCTGGCGATGGCAATCTTCAATCATTTTTTGTATTTTGTTGGCAGCGAATATATCACGGCCAAGAAGTCCAAGGGGGAAGTACTTGTTTTCCGCCGTGGCTTTGTTCCACTATCTTCCACTCATGGTGGTGAGGATCCTGAGAAGTTGCCTACAAGCCCTGCATTAGTTGTAGAGAAACAACCCGGTGAGCGCATCTTCAGCAAAAAGGGGAGCTTTCAAGGCTCCGAAAGCGTCTTTACATGGAGTAACATTTGTTATGACATCAAGATCAAGGGCGAAACTCAACGCATCCTGAATGACATTGATGGTTGGGTTAAGCCTGGGACTCTCACGGCCTTGATGGTAAGATAGCAGTATCAATTCTGTTGAACTGAAGCTGACTTTTCTAGGGTGTTTCCGGAGCTGGAAAAACGACCTTGTTGGATTGTTTGGCAGACCGTCGAGGGGGCGTGGGTATAATCAAGGGCCAAATGCTGGTCGATGGGAAGTTGCGCGACGAGAGCTTCCAGCGCAATACTGGTTATGCTCAGGTAATCTCTTTCCCCTAATCTTCTACGGCCCCTTGAATGCTTGTATTAACAGCTCATTAGCAACAAGATCTACATCTGGAGACAAGTACTGTCCGAGAGGTAAGGATCCTTTTTTACGTCCTTGTGCAGGAATGGAATCAACATTTATTGACTTTTCAAAAATTACAGGCTCTGGAATTCTCGGCCCTTCTTCGTCAACCCGCTAGTAATTCAACAAAGGAAAAGTTGGAATACGTGGATGAAGTGATCAAATTGTTGGCAATGGAAGAATATACCGATGCTATTGTTGGCGTGCTAGGCGAGGGCCTCAACGTTGAACAGCGTAAACGCTTGACTATCGGAGTCGAATTGGCTGCAAAACCACCACTTCTGCTATTTGTCGATGAGCCTACGTCTGGTCTTGACTCTCAAACTAGTTGGGCCATTCTAGACCTGCTGGAGAGACTCTCCGCAGCTGGTCAGTCTATTCTTTGCACTATCCATCAGCCTTCCGCAATGCTGTTTCAACGATTTGATCGACTGCTCTTGCTCGCTGAAGGAGGCCGCACTGTTTATTTTGGTTGGTATTTTCTTGCTTTCTCCACGTCTTTCCAGTGCTTTTTTATATATATAAAAGATATCAAAATGATTTTAAGGCAATACTGATTGATGTCCATTTTTCACAGGAGAGATTGGCGGCAATTCAGAGGTCCTTATGAATTATTTTGAGCGAAACGCTGCGCCACCTTGTCCACCTGGTGCCAATCCAGCTGAGTGGATGCTGGAAGCCATTGGTGCCGCTCCCGGTAGCTCTTCTGACATTGACTGGCACCAATACTGGCGGTCCAGCCAAGAATATGCGAACGTTCAGAGAGAATTGCAACGGCTCAAAGCTTTGGCTTCGGATGAACAGTCAACAGATGAAACAAATACCCCGGCCTCACATCTTGAATTTGCTGCACCACTATGGAAGCAAACCTTGGTTGTTACGCTACGAGCATTCCAACAATCCTGGCGGACTCCTTCTTACGTCTACTCGAAGCTCAGTCTCTGCATATCAAGCAGTTTATTCATCGGCCTCGTCTTTCTTAACGCACCTCTCTCAATTCAAGGCCTTCAAAACCAAATGTTCGCTATCTTCGAGCTGGCCAGCATTTTTGGCCAGCTCGTAGAACAACAGATGCCACAGTTTGTCATTGCACGGTCTTTGTACGAGGTCCGCGAGCGACCTGCTAAGACCTACTCCTGGAAGGTCTTTATGTTCAGTCAGATCCTCGTCGAAATCCCATGGAACACCCTCGCTTCAGTCTTCATGTGGGCGCTCGTATACTACCCTGTCGGATTCTACCAGAATGCCGAAGCAGCTGGTCAAGCCACGGAGCGAGCCGGATTGATGTGGCTTCTAATGTGGCAGTTCATGATGTTCATGTCAACATTTGCACACATGTGTGTCTCCTTTACCAACTCTGCCGAGGAGGGCGGCAATATCGCCAATTTTCTCTTCATATTTATTTTCTTCTTCTGTGGGGTTTTGACACCGCTGAGTTCCATGCCTGGTTTTTGGATCTTTCTGTATCGCGTCTCGCCGTTGAGTTATTGGGTTTCGGCTGTCTTGTCAACAGGCCTCGCTAATGTCGATATAACTTGTGCGAATAATGAGTATACCAGTGTCGTCCTTCCAGAGGGCCAGACTTGTGGAGCGTACATGGCAGATTATATCTCTAGGGCTGGCGGGTACGTGCTGGATGCTGAAGCAACGAGCAGTTGTAGCTTCTGCAAGATCAAGAATTCGAACGTTTTCCTGTCCCGTATCGGTTCTGATTATGGGGATAGATGGCGCAATTTTGGTATTTTGTGGGCGTATATTGCATTCAATATTGTGGCAGCTTTGGTTCTGTACTGGCTGGTGAGAATGCCAAAAGGGAAGAGGAAGGCAAAGTTATGGGAGGGTAACAGATAATGAAGTGGTAATAATGTTGCGATCTGCTATCATGCAGCATGTTGTTGTGTCTGGGTTTTCTTCATTACAGCTCTCTCTTGTCAAGGGAACCTTTCCTAGCATTCCGAAACTCCACTCATTACTTAAAATATGCAATAATATCGTATTCCAAAGATCTTTCAATGTTAAATTTGACATATAAGATCCTCAAAACGTACAAAGGTATATGGTGTTTTTGGGAGTTTGGAAGTCACGTGGTAAAATCGAATGACTGTACATACTGTCAAGCCCCATTTCATCTCTTTACCTATTCTTATCTGTGTATTCATACGGTTATAAATACTCATAGTGTGTGTGTATACAGATATGTGTAACGGGAAAAAGTAGTTGGATTAAGCAGGTGACGATTAGCTCCAACTTAAGAGAGGGGAAGCCGAAGCGGACAAGGGGAAGCGGAGCGTCAACATCAACAAGTGAAGCCCCACGTTTGCGAAACTGTGATCTTTTGATTCACGAAATTACAAATCATCTTCATTTTATTGCTGACGAAGAATATAGATTCTATAGGGCAACAAGCACGAAATTTCAAAATCGTTTCACGTTGCGGGGCCAGCTTGGTAATAATATTCAGTTTCTCTCAGTTCATGAATCGGTTGCGTAACTGATTTCAAAGAATCACCTGCCAACTCACGATAACAGTTCGTACTACTTCATTCAACAAGAACCCCGATCGCAGAAGTTTAAACACTCGTACTTTAAAAAGTCAACACCATGACAGACATCAAAACCTATAAACTCGGAGACTGGAAACTTCAGTCTGGGGAGAGTATCAAGGATGCGAGTATCGCCTACAAGACGTTCGGATCCCCCTCATTGCCAGCTATCATATACCCCTCATGGTTTTCAGGGTCGATCAAGGACAATGAATGGTTGATCGGTGAGAAACACGCTTTGAATCCAAAGGAATACTTTATCGTTGTCACAGCTCTCTTTGGCAATGGCCAATCTACATCTCCTTCGAACTCTGACATCAAACCCTTCCCCAGAGTCACATTCTATGACAATGTTAGGGCCCAACACACTCTTGTGACTGAACATTTGGGTATCAAACACGCTCGGGCTGTTCTGGGCTGGTCAATGGGTGCGGGACAGACTTTCCAATGGGCCACAACGTATTTGATCCATATCTCTAAATCCACGGAACGGAAACTGACCTTCAAATAGGTATCCGGACTTCATGGACATATGTGTCCCCTTTTGCGGGTCAGCAAAGACCTCTCTTCACAACCAAATCTTCCTTGAGGGAATCAAAGCTGCGTTGTTGGGAGCCAAAAAGCACTCCTCGGCTGGAATTTGCGAGGATGGAATTCTTCCCAAGGGGGAAACATATCGCACATGGACCGCCGAAGAAAGGGAAGTCGGGCTGAAAGCTTTCGGACGTGTATATGCCGGCTGGGGATTCAGCCAAGCTTTCTATCGCGAGAAACTCTATGAAAATAAGATGGGATACAAGAATCTTGAGGATTTCCTGGTCAACTTCTGGGAGTCTTGGGCTCTTTCCAAAGGTATTTATGTGTTTACCTCAAAACTTTGTGCAAGATTACACTTGCTAATGGTGCGTGCAGATCCCGAGAATTTGCTTACTATGCTTTACACATGGCAATCTGGGGATTGTAGCTTGCAGGAGAAGTATAATGGTGACTTCAGGGCGGCTATGCAAGGTATCAAGGCGAAAACGCTGGTGCTTCCGGGCAAAACTGATTTGTACTTCCCGTAAGCGACCATTCTTCTGTGATTCGATAACACTTGCTGATCATCATGAAAAGTCCCGAAGACTCGGAAATTGAAGTTGCAAACATGAAAGAAGGGGTTGGAAAACTTGACATTTTCCCCTCGATCTGGGGTCACTGGGCAGGAGGTCCAGGTGACAGTAAGGAGGATGTAAAATGGCTTGATGAGAAGCTTCGGGAGGTCTTAGGTGACTCTTTGGACTTTCAAAAGTTGAAGATTTGATTGTAGCACAACAAATTTGGCACTAGCCAGACGGCTGTATTTCATTATGATCAAGCTCGCAAATTGTCCGCAAGAATGTGCCAGAGGGAGGGAGATTGGCAAGAGGAAAATATATTCTGTTTTATAAACTTGCACGTGATCATGCAACAAGGATGCTGAGGAACTGTATTCTTGGCGTTCAGCCTGTTATCCATCCACTTCATACTTCAATGAACACCACAATTCTCCAAATTTGAGAAACGCATTCGAAACAATGGCAAACGAGAGATCAGCTATGGAAGTATCTGCCCCACCAATCGAGCTGTCATTTCCAATGCCCAAAGCCCCCGATACTCGCATCCACATCCAGCTTACAATCCGCACGACATCGCTCCTCATCTTCTTAACCACAGCTTTGAACGGGGACATCTCGACGAAGGCTCCCTTGGGATCATTTGTTTATGCTCTTCCAGACGTAAATTGCACTCAAAACCACGTCTTAACTTGTATTGTCTAACAATGTTACAGAGACTAAACCCCGGCGGAACACTTTCTACTCCTCTTTATACATACGAAGCATCCCTCGACTTCACAATCCGCCTTGCAAAACTGCTAGCACGCAAAGCTGGACGCCCGGTCTACGTGGGAAATTCAATAAGCTTTGCAAGCGCCGGAATGGGTGGTACTGTTGAGGAGGAGATGGAGGGGTTCCGGAAAGTGGTAGAGGTCGTGATGGAAGAGTTTCACAAATCGCAACCTGCTGTCAAGGGACCTTGAAGTATCGTGAATACTCAGGTTGCACCTGGAAGAGCAGACACCTCGGGACTCTCTGGATCGACATGAAAACCACATATCCTAGTACCTTGAGCAGGATGCTCTCGACAAATGCGTAACAATGGACGAGCCTCATTCAGCACCCACCACCTCTGTCCTACATCACTGCCGCTATCCTGGGTTCGTCGAGTTGTTCGCCAAGATGAATATCAGAACCTGGTTTGAGATGAATTTATTGGATGGTAATCTGGCACGGGAGGAGGGATTCTTGACCTCTGGTCAGTATCACCACTGGTACGACAGATGCAATCTCATATGGTGGAACTTCATACTGCAAACCTGGAACTTCAAAACAATCTCCCACCTCGATTAGGTGTTCCACTGCATAGTCCTCACAAGGTTTGTACTTATGCCATGCACTTGTTCCACATTTGCCGGGAGGTTGGTGACACGAACGAAAGACAGAAGATCTTCTGGGTTCGAGGCAGTCAGTAAAGCTTGAAGATCATTTACCATATTCCTTGTAGATATTGGGATTGGTAAGAGGTAGTTATATAAAGCAGAATCGGGTGGAATGTTAATAAGCCCAACCGACATGTATAGCCAAAGGTTACGCAAAGTCGATTTGGAGATTTAGTCTGAGAATATTTCTGACAGTTAAAAGTATCCGAGGAGCTTACTGTACGGCTGGGAATTCAATTTGTTGAGACATGGTGGAGAAGAATTGGCTTTGCCCGCGGGCTAGTTGCCGTGAAAGATAAATGGAATATCGCAGCACGGATATTTACATATTAGGTGGCTTTTTAAATAGAATTACCCGTATGAACAAGGCATGAACGAATGACCTCTTCTTGATGTAGACATCTCTTTCCGGGTTACTTCGTGGTGGGGGAATCTGATCTCATATTTTTTTAGAGATTAAATCAGGGTTACGCAAGTCTAGATGTCTTACATTGTTCTGCGTCTTTACAATCCAATAGAAATAAGTTAGATTTAATAGCATAAGTTGTCCAAGATGCTCGATATAGACGTGGGAACAACGCAATTGAAAACTCAGAAAAGTCGATACATATTTTCTTTAGTGGGGTTGAAAAGCCCCGCCAGAAGCGCAACCGAAGCGAGCAGGGCGAAAGAACAACGACCGTCGCAAGATCACCATACTCAAGATTTTCTTCGACCTGTTTCCCCGTTACCTTTGGAACTTTGCCTTCAACTGCTCGCCAATAAGACAGTTCTCACCTTTTTATGCGCAAGCAGCCGCCCACACGATCGCCACTCCACCTTCCAAACGACAGAGCAGCAAACAACCCCCACATCGTCCTTCCTGGCCGCCAACACCACCAGAACTCCACCACAGGGACGATACAAGGAGGACATCCAATACGCCATTAAGACTCTGCGATTCGTATGTGAACCTTGCCTTTCACTTCTTGCCTCTACCATAGACACTATGCCACTGGCGTAATTCGCAGACAAAGCTAACCGCCCCTCAAATACAGACCGATGCTGGCCTCGAGTAGCTAGGTGTCCCACCAGTGATCTTGTGCAACTCTACCAGACCCATTCTATACCGGCCAGCGTACCTGAATATCGGAGATTCTGGTTGAGCACGAAGAGCGATATAGCAGGGTTCTGTGAAGCTGTCAATGACAGTCATGGCGTGGCAACCTCAGGAAGAGCCGTTGAGGCAACTCTCAAGTTGTTTGAGAGACTCTCTAAGTGGATATAACAAGACTGCTCAAAAGCAGGCAGAGCTTGTGAGTAAATACTCCATATTCCGCTGTTTTGGGGGGTGCAAGGTGGTTGATACTCTACTGATCCCATTCCTCAGATGCTTGCACAAGCCAAATCCTCACCTGATATCAATAATTATCTTACCTACCTTTTCTCCAGCACACAAGCACCAAATGGGTTGGCGTACAGCGCCGAGGAATACCATGCGATTAGATCTGCGGCGGCTATGATGCTGAAGAATAATATCAAGTCCACCTACAAAAAGATCCAACCAGAAAGCATCGCCCTGATCAAATCTACGGTCCCTCTGGCCCTACAGGACAAGAACAGCTCAATACGAAGTTACGCCGGAAATGTTATCACCGAGATAGTCACTCGAGGCGGAATAGCTGGCTGGCCTGAGATATTACCCCAGCTACTGGCTTTGATTGGCAATGAGACTGGCAGCGCAACTGCAGAAGCACAGGAGGGAGCTATGGGAACATTGGCCAAAATCTGCGAAGACAACAAGAAAATGCTCGACAAAGATTACCAAGGGCAACGACCCCTGACATTCATTATTCCAAAACTTATCCAGTTTACACTCAACGAAAAGCCAAAGGTCAGGTCGCTCGCCCTTGCAAGCATCAACGTTTTTATTCCAGAGAAATCCCAAGCCATCTTGGTCAACTTGGATAGCCTTCTTAATCAACTCTTCCAGCTTGCAAACGATCCCTCTTCAGATGTTAGGCGACACGTGTGCCGCGCCTTTGTTCAGATTGTCGAAATCCGACCCGACAAGGTCTTGCCACATCTCGAGGGCTTGGTAGATTATATGTTAACTCAGCAACGAAAGATTGAGGACGAGGACTTAGCCTGTGATGCTGCCGAATTTTGGCTTGCCATTGGTGAACGGGACGGAATTTCGAAATCTCTCGCCCCGTATATCCACAAGATCATTCCCGTCCTTCTAGAGAGTATGGTCTATAGCGAAGATGATATTGCAATGCTGGAAGGTGGTGGAGACGATGCTGATGAGGAAGACAAGGACCAAGATATCCGTCCTACTTTTGCGAAAAGCAAGAGTGCAAAACTGAACGGCCAGAATGATGAGGAAGTTGAAGATGGAAGTGCCTATTCGAAGCTCCGCGAAATGGACGATGATCTGGACGAGGGAGAAATCGAAGAGTTTGATGATGACGATGACGCGAACCCAGAAGATCGATGGAATCTGCGGAAGTGTTCTGCAGCTGCTTTGGATGTGTTTGCAAGTGATTTCCGGGGACCGGTTTTCGAAACCATCCTTCCTTACCTCATGACAAACTTGAAGCATGAAGAATGGCAATTTCGCGAAGCAGCCGTTCTTGCTCTTGGTGCTGTCGCAGAAGGTTGTATGGACGTTGTTACGCCTCATCTACCAGATTTGGTCCCTTACCTGATCTCACTTCTGAGTGACAAGGAGCCTCTTGTCCGCCAGATTACTTGCTGGACTCTAGGTCGTTATTCGGCATGGGGTGCAGCACTTTCCACGCCAGAGTTGAGAGCTCAATACTTCGAGCCGATGATGGAAGGAATCTTGATGAAAATGCTGGACTCGAACAAGCGAGTTCAAGAGGCAGGCGCTTCCGCTTTTGCGCATCTTGAAGAGAAAGCCGGTGCCTCGTTAACGCCCTACTGTGAACCAATCATTCGCCAATTTGTTCGTTGTTTTGACAAGTACAAGGACAGAAATATGTTCATCCTCTACGATTGCGTCCAGACCTTGGCAGAGCATGTTGGACACGGGCTGGCACAACCTCAACTCATTGATTTATTGATGCCTGCTCTCATTCACCGATGGCAGAAGGTTTCAGACCAGTCACGAGAGCTATTCCCGCTCCTCGAGTGCTTGTCTTATGTCGCTACCGCCTTGGCCGATGAGTTCGCGCCGTTCGCGTCGCCAGTCTTTTCCAGATGCATTACAATCATCCACCAAAACCTGCAGGATTATGTGGCCTCAGTGGAGAATGAGGCTTTGGACACGCCTGAGAAGGACTTTCTCGTTACGAGTTTGGATCTATTGAGCGCCATCATTCAGGCACTGGAGGAGAAACAATCCGCAGCCCTCGTATCCGGCTCCCAACCCCCGTTGTTTGAACTTCTTACCTTTTGCATGGAGGATCCAGAAAACGATGTGCGCCAATCATCTTATGCTTTGCTAGGAGACTGCGCCAAATATGTTTTCCCACAGCTGCATCCATTCCTACCCACACACCTCCCGATCTTAATCAAGCAACTAGACCTTGATGCTATTTTGGACGAGCAAATCGAGACTGGCTTCAGTGTGATCAACAATGCATGCTGGTCGCTCGGTGAAATTGCCATTCAGCATGGAAAAGGGATGGAACCTTACGTGGGAGATCTCCTGCGCCGTTTCTTGGAAATTTTGGGCAATCCCGAGGTTCCAAAGTCGGTCCTCGAGAATGCAGCAATTGCACTGGGAAGACTTGGTCTTCAAAATGGTGTGGTAATGGCACCTTACCTATCCAACTTCTCAGAGCCGTTCTTGAAGTCAATCATCTCGGTGGATTATACCCTGGAGAAGGCCAGCGCTTTCAAGGGATTCTGCTTGGTTGTTATCGCAAATCCTCAGGCAATGGAGAAGGACATGGGTCGTCTCTTCACAGCTATTGCTCGATACAAGCTTGACGAATCTTTCAAGACTCCTCTGACCGCCGACCTCCAGCAAGTGTTCCAACATGTAAGCCAACTTCTTGCCCATACAAACTCTACTCTGCTGACATCTTCCCATAGACCCTCGATCTCTACAAGACCCTCATTCCAAATTTCAGCACCTTCCTCCAGACTTGCATTGCCCCCGCGGACCTCAACAGCCTCTGTGCCAATATACCGTGTAAATACCACCCACCACAAATACAAAATAACAGGTTCAGTCAATCATACGATTCCCTTGATTTCGATTTGCATGGCGTACATGGAAATATTTAGGTTGCAGAGAACGGTCGACAATGACAGGGTGTGAGAGCGTATCGAAATCATGCGAACAAGCAGGCAAGCGGAAATGGAAACATTGCGTATAGCAAATTTATTTACGATGGAAGCGATATTTGGATGGGGCTGACAAAAATGTGTGTCTCTCCCTCTCTTGCTGTACATGCTGGTAGGAGAAAGGAGAGAGAGGTGGCGAGAAGAAGGAAGGGAGAGAAGGCAGTTATGCGTACGAGCTATTTGGTCGACTGCGACTGCACGACTTTCCATTTACATTTGAAATTTTGGCGTGTTCTTTTTTTTTTTAACATTTGCAGGCGTGCGGGTTCTTCTCCTACTTCATATGCCTGGATGAATGAGATATTCGACACGCATGCAATAGCGCTTAGATAGATATCCTGCTTCCCCCTCCTTTCTCTCTTAAATCCCGATCTTGAATAGAGCTGGAAAACTTTCTCATGGCGATTGAAATAGCCTGGAAGGAATGTTCCTTCCGGTCCACTCCCTCCTCTATCATTACTCGCTTGACTAGAGGGGGCAATAATGAAGGGAATTTGAGGGAGATAATCAGAGAATGGAGGGGCAAATGCATAAATGACAGTTACATCTGAATGAATGGCAATGTGGACACAAACATTGAATGAAAAGCAATTGCAGGAAAGCGCGGAACTTTTAGATAGATAACAAAAAACCCGTAGATAGGTAGGTAGTCTAGTCACACAACGCAACAAGCACACACGCACGATTAGTTGTGTTTGGATCGTTGGTTTTTTATAGCGGAATTTGCAAATTCTCAACGATAAGCAGATTAATGAAAGAACTTGAGCAGTTTTTAAAGGGACATAGTTTGAAGTACGAGTGAAAGTCTGATAGTTAGTTGTCCTCTGTGTGTTTGGTAATGTTCTGAAGGCGAGATATATGTTTGAGAGAGGGAGAGATGAGAAGGCAGTGAGGTAGGTGCTCCTCAGTACCTCGAGGAGCAGCAGCAAATATTTTCTCAGGTGACTCAATCACCAACCATGAAGATCTTCTTGAGACTACTGTTTGTATGATCATCCATCGCATTTGCAAAAAACAAGACGGGAAATACCTTCTCACCAATACTGTACCAGTAGAGTCGGGCGAGAGGAATAAGTACAGTCGCCAGTGCAGGAAGAAGACAGTCAGTACAGTACATACACAACAAGTGAAAAGAAACATGTTCTTCAAAATCATCCTTCGTTTCCAACCCAATATCTCTCAAGAAAATAAGAAAAACACAATCCCCTGGTATCTGGCCCCCATCTTGAAAATTACATACAACATCCACCTTCCGCCGCAGTGTATCCCATCCTGTCCGTCCTTCTTCTGCCCCCAAATCAAACCAAACCCAGGCAAGAAATGAGGTTTTAGAATTTCTATTTTCATCCCCGTATTCCCACTCTGTTTAATACATTATCTGATATCACAAGCACAACCACGTTACCACCAGGCAGGCAGGTATCAGCTCAGCATACTCCACTACTCGTACTCTCTTTTCTCTCTGGCGCTTAAGTCTGAGCCTGAGCCTAAGAGCCTGAGCCTGGCACCATGAATTCATGCAGAAACCAGCACAGCACAGCACGAACACACTGCACGGTGACTGACTGCATAGATAGCACCACTAAGAAGCGTGAATGATCAATCTAACTCACCGCCTAACAAATCTGGACAATACTCCTCCCACCTATGTACAACATTGTGGCGAATAACAAAGTGCGGAAGAATACCTACAGAGTACAGAAATATCAAAAACAGATGGATGGGTGAATGGGCATAATTCCGCTTGGTGGCTGGCTGGCTGGCTGAACTACAGTCCTGTAACTGGCGGCTGATTGAACTAACTGTATTTTACAATACGACCGTAGAGTAAATATAACCTTAAGCCACCACAGTAGTCGCATAAGACTTGGAAATGCCACGTTTTGGTTTTCTTGATGAATCAGAAATGTGTGCAGCTCGAAGCCCTAGGTACGTACAGTACGTAGGTATGTATGTACACTGACATAAGACGAATAAGAAACTTAAGTGGAATGTTTTTCCGTTTTGGGAAAGTTTAATTTTTTTGTTATTTTTGGAAGGATTGATTTTGTGGAATGAGGTCAGAAGGACCGAAAAGGAAAGGAGGGAAGGAGATGTAACAAGAAGACAAAGAAAGAAAGAAAGCCGTTTGCGACGTTTTAGGAAGCTTTTCCATTTTCATCTCCTGTCTGGGGTTGTTGATTTAAACAATCGGAGTTACCGATCGTTTGGTTGTGTGGACGGGAGATGGATATGTGGAGAGGGAGAGGTGGACAAGAATGTGGAGTGTTGTGTTGAGAAAAAGGCAGCGGACGACAAATAATCGATTGGGAAAAGTAGACTGCTCAACATACAAATTTTGAAAGAAAGAAAATAAAAATAATGAAAAAAGGAATTGGGCCATGTGCGCACGCCTGAGAGAGAAAGAATCGAAAGGTTATTTTTCATTCCTAAGCTTCTTGCAGTAGCATGTCATTTTTGCCCCAATTTTTTCAATAATAATAATAAATATAATAATAATAAGAACAATAATAAATGACCCTTGAATTATTTTGCGCGCTCCGTGGAGTCCGTGGGGAAAATGGGGTTTCCGTCAGTAGTCTAAAAAGTTGCTGGCTGAATAAGAGATTCGAGTCCTCTTTCCTTGTCGGGATGAGGGAATATGCATCATTCGAAGCTTTGGGGATGGAGAGAGTTGAAAAAACCGTACGATGGGATGATGATGGGCTGGCTGCCCGGGTTGCTTCTAGAAAGGATAAATATCCCTTCCATACATATTTGCAAATTGACAATGACATGCATGAAAGAATGCATGCCACCTCCATCATCGTCCGCCTGTCTCTTGTTTTCGTTACAAACTGCTTTGGGAACAATAATGGAGTCACAGTCCGTATTGCTCTCCCGGTCGTCTGGTAGAGTAACATAACCGACCGGGTGGCTGTTGCTAAAATGACTATGTGTGCTGTACATAAGCTTTGGTGTAGGCTGAAAATAAAGTACCGTATGTAAGATTACAGTGTATGTAGAAGCAGGATATGCTGGGTAAGTCGAAGCGAGCACGAGGTTTCGTGATATTTCAACAGGCTAGATGGATACGTTATATCAGGAACGGCCAATTGAAAATCAAGCCTTCGGGGAAATCGAGGGTCTGTGGTGAGCGTCGAGAGCGAAATGGGAATGTATTCTGGACGACTATGGCGGGATTTTAGGCATCAGTTTTCGGTACATGGAAATGGTTCAGCCAGCCAGCTGTACAATACATATTGCAGAATAGGTCATCATGGCTTTTGTTTGACCCAAGGGCATGGTTGGGAAGGAAAAACAAACCATTACAACGCCTTTGAACTACTTACTGTATGACATGCGCTAGTTGTATAGTACGATAGATATGGTCTATGTTTGGTAGACGCGTCCGTTCACACCCAGACACCTACAGAAGTAAGTCTCGGATAAGGAGCGTCAGATCTTGGGCGGGTAATTTATTGATTTTGTGCAAGAGTTCCCCGTGATGTAAGGTTTCGGGTGCTCAGCCTTGTTTTATGGTCAGATCGGACGTGAGCCAATTGCTTTTGGAGAGAGAGAGAGAGAGGGTGGAAAAGGGGGAGGCTGTGTTTGTCAGATTGATTGTAAGAAGTAAGAAGTAAGGAGTTTCTTTGGGTTTGGTTTTGGTTTTATCATTTGCTTTGGTGTGTTGCGGAAAAATGAGTAATGATGGATATGGGTTCGGGATTTGGAAAAAGCGAGCGAAAGTAGTCACCGCCTTTGGCAAGGGGAGGAACTTGAGAAGAAGATTTGTTTGGGTTTGTTACATACCCTGATACCTTGTAAGTTCAGTACGTGAGGAGGTCGGTATGACCCTTGTATATTCCTTGAACCACTTGTTGTCGTCGTCGTCGTCAGCTTCTCCTGCATCTGGAAGGCACATAGTCTGATATACCCCGCAGGCGGATATTATCCTCGATGGTGGTCGAGTCGTATTGTTGTTTTTGAGCAATAGAGTAAGGCAGAGTACCAGGCAACCTGCCAACTCGACAAGATGATGATCAGGATGATGGTAGATGTGTGCGCATCATTTGCTCCTGCAATCTCCTTCCTGTCAGTCATTCGTTTGATCAACATTGCAATTTCGTATTTAAGCATTTCAGTTGTTTCAATTGGCCTTGCAAAGTCCTAATCAAGTAAACGGGGGTTGTATTCTCGTGCCAAGCGAAGAGGCTGGGAGGAGGGTACGTAAGAGCTGGTGAGATTTTGGGTAGTTTTGAATCGTTTTTGCTGCTGTAAAGAGAGTATTTTTTGATTGTTGATTCGCGGCCTGCAATACTCATACTAGGCGTCCGTCAAACATCAGACAAACCCTCTTGTGCCGCAAGGTTGAGGCGGCCAAAAAATTAAGTTAACCTTCGGGATCTGGATTGAAGATTCCAAGGATTCAAGGCTTGATTTTTTTTCCCCTTTGAATCCCTTGACCGCCTTTGCTGGGGTGTGACAAGTGTATGATCCGAGACATCATCCGATGCGTCCCAATTCGTCCATTTGGGCGAATGATCACTGGCCGCCTGCCCTTCGCTTCTGCAGCAACAGGCTTCTTGGTATCCAGATATCTGGTATCATTACTATTGACCCGGTGCAGTTAGACACCGAGTAATAACAATGTGATACAACTTGCCTCTGTGTTCATTCGTTCGTTCTTTGTTTGTTTGCTTGTCTGCACTGCCCTTGCAGCCTCTGTCTGTATGGTGGGTTAAATTGGCAACGGCACTGCTCCGATAGTAATTAAGGACTGTGTTGGCATTGATATCCTCTCCATTATTTCTCCAGAAGTTGCAAGATAAACAAGAACAGCAGTGGGAGAACCTCCTCCCATGCAGTTCCCTACCTACCTTACCTAGGTATGCTATGCAGCTTCCTGTCAGACCCTAGCTTCCATCTACACCATGGGGGGTGCTTGAATGCTTCTCATCCCATGTGGGTGCGAGGGAACCATGCATCTCACGATGTTACTGTGTTAGTGCTATTTAAAGGACCGAAGGTGGCCATGTGACTCCGCGAGGGTGCGTGAGAATTGTCCGATGAGGGTATTCCCGTAGCTTTCTTTCTGTAAGACGGGCGGACGATTCAAGTCCATGCTCGTCCTTTTCCTCTCGGTGCTGCCCAATTACTTCGCTCCTGTGAAGCGGGCACGCTCAAAAGAGACATCGCGGCCGTGATGCATCTCTCTCGAGTCCCTATTGCGGCAATGGCCACGTACCTTCATCCAGTCATTCAGTACATGACTTGTAAAGTCCTGTAAAATGCCTGATTCCTTGTTGTTTGTTTGGGTTTGCGCCGGCCAGTGAGGACCCGAAACCTGCTGCTGTTTAGTGGTTACTAAAGTGAAGAAGAGAACGGATTACGGCAGGTAAGTAGATACCTGACTTATTGCATCCATATGTCCGGCTCGTTGATTATTGAGGTACTTGGTCTTCATGACAGTTTGGATATGGGAGATGGGAGGCCGGAAAAGTGCCCAAAATAGAATGTACCCGAGGAGGGAGAGCAGGATGTTAGAGGCTCGCTAAAGTGTTGGAGCTAAGATAGTAGCGACCGCTTCTTACGGCTCCCTTTCAAAAACGCCGGTTGGTTGGCCGGTCCCTTTAAGAGTCCTAACATCAAGCTCAACACCCTCACAACTACTCGAGATATCCACTACGACGCCGCTGCTATTTGCCAATCGCATTTACACTTTTTCGTAAACCCTACTGTACCTCACGCCCTCACATTATTCCCCGCAACGACCTCGTCACACAACCTCACCGCCTTTGCCCCGGTTGAGAACCCGCTGGTGTCGACTCCCGTAGCACGCCCGATCGAGATACACGGCATTTCGAGAGACCTTCTGGTGGCCACAGATATTGACACTGACATGACGACGGGACAAGAGGCACGTTGAGGTGCAGTAGCAGCAACAACAGTTGGGCTCGCCAGTTGGAACTTGAAGATTCGCGAGGAAATCGGATTTTCGAACTCGGCGGACCCCCGGCTTCCCGGCTTTTGCACCGGCCGAGCTCTGTCTTACTCGCCATTCCGACGTAATGGTTGAGCAATTACCTACCTACCCATCGAGCAATCATCATAAAACATCGCTAGCATCATTAACATGAGCTAGCTCGCCCATATATATTCCGGCGCTTTAGTCAACGTTGACGCATAATCCGAATCCAACTTTGACAAGACCCATCGTCACTAAAAACCACAACCTTGACCTGCCCCATTAATTCGAGGCTCTTGCCATCCCCCCTCTAGCTGGAGTAGGAAGGCAGATATGTTTCAGCATATGTCCTCCAAACTTTTCTAGTGGAGACTTGAGATCTTCCCTTTCCGAAACAGCAACAAGTCAAGGATACTGGTTCGTTCGTTCATTGACACCTCCACAGCCGTGCCGAAATCTCGTTGGAGCGACAGCACTTGGCAAACGCTTAATCATGACCCCTTCGTTGGTTGAGCGAATTAAGGGAGTCCTGGCTTGAGCGAATTAAGGGATGCGTATCCGGACTTTCTATCTCCTCGCACATCTCACCGCCTGGACATAGTAGTCGCCTGACCAATGGTTTTTAATATCTCTAAAAAGATCGTTTGTTGGCGACCCTGAGCGACGTCAGTTGGCTCTGACTGAGTATTGCCGTTGTTGCCGACCTTTGCTCGCTGATGTCAAGTAGTGCCAAAGTCCGGCATCAGATCGTCGGCCAAAAAAGAGACTATGTATCCCTCCGTCGATGCTAGTTTGAATTCGCTTGCAACTTCCACCTAACACCGAATCACCGAGCCTTGAAACCGAACTTTGAAGTATGCAGCGTTGGCGGGCAAGCGGGACTTTGCCCTTGAATCGCACAAAGTTAATTCACGATCTCTAATGCCGCCCCCGGTCTCTCTTGGCGGCTCGGTTACTTGGACACTTGTACTTTACAGTACGGATATGGAGTGCTCTAAAGCAGAGACTAAATGCTAATAATAATGGGACTGCTGTTGTGGCGGTCTTACCAAAAGCACTTAACGATCTGTCGACATCAAGATCAGGTGCCTTGAAACTAGCCCAATGTTACGTTGTACTTTGTCTGGTGCTGTTGGCGGCGCCACAAGGATGTACTTTCCCATATGGCGAGGGCTACTATGTGGCTGACCACCAATGCACCATGGTGCTTCGAAAGTTCTTCTGGAAGAGCCAAATATAGGCCCTGCAGGCCTCTCCTGGTTGCAGACAGTGCTTCGGCTTCATGCACGCCATCCTATCATCTCTCACCGCATGGAATAGCATCCAAGTCGTACCATTTGCACCCCTCCCCACGTCGAAAAGGCGGCGAGAAGAGGATTGCAGTCGTTCCATTTTCCGTCTCTTGCCTTGTGCTGGTCAAATGGTCATTTCATTGTTCATTCTCCGTTTCCGATTTCGTGCTTCGGTTTGGGGTTTGGAATCAATAATCAACAAAAGCTGCCACCTCCGGAAGGCGGTGACAATTATCATGGGGCATGCCCGAGGAGAAGTTGCAAGTATTTGGCGCCATGAGACGGCCTGACGTAGGGGCCGAGAGAAGAATACCGTTGAAGGACGGAAAATCGCACACCACAAGGAGTAATGAATGCTTGAATCCTCACCTGGCTTCTTTCCGAACCTCGGTATCAAAAGGTTGGAAACACAGGGTGCCACGGATTGTTTGAAGTTGATTTGCGATGATTGTGAAGAGCAAGTTACTAATTGCTTGTTGATCACAATCACGGTCGCAAACCTGGAAACTGCAGTTGGAATAATTTAACCCCGCAAATTTCATTTTGGTCATCAATAACAATGCATGATTTTGCAGCGTGTTGATTCATCAGAATAATGGGTGCATCATCCCTTAGAAAGGATTACCAGTTCTTGGTCACCTTCTTCCCATCCAAACAAACCTTGATGGCACAGCACAAGCGAAGTAAACTTTGCGGAATGAATTCAACAATTTTCCGCCGTCTGCAGATTACCTAACCACACAGCGTCGTCTAGCTTCCTCTTACGTTGCTGCATGGAACCGATTTGCGACAGGCCCATTAGAAACGGAGGCTCCGATGAGCAAGAACTCCGTTGCTCCACAACCCAATTTGTGCATTGAAGTTGCGACAGAACCCAAAGAAGAAGACTTGCCATGGGGGTAAGGGTGTCGCTCAGAAGAACCAATGCGAAGCGACCCTTGAACCCCCACCACTGGTCGTTTTTGAACAGAGCAAACCTCACTCCCTCCTCCACGTTTGTTTTATGCCCCCTTTCTTTGCACAGCCTCTGGGAATGTTACAGAGGTCACGGTACAGAAATGGACACGAGAAGAAGGGACCGAATCACAGACCAGGAAGCGGTTGTTTCCCTCGTCTATCCCTCACACATTCATGCCCATCTCCAAATAATCCGTGACACCAGAATCATCCTTGCGACAACATGAAAGCGCATCATAATGTGCCTCCCGCCGAACGGACCACCTCGTTGGACTTGAAGAGGGATAGCTCGTGGGGCGGAGTACTGGACTGTACCATGAAGCGAGAGGGAATATCCATTATTTTCCAACTGACACTTTTCCAAACGTTGCACAACACGGCGCTTTCTGGGATAGAAACACAAGCAGCTCAAACAGAGGGCGGCCCGCAAGCAAGCCTTCCAAATGGGGAGAGAGAGAGGGTGTGGCCGGCAAAGGAAACGGCGCAGCTACGAAGTACTCCGGACTCTTGAATTCGCTTAGGAAGGTCATGGAAGACATTTGTCAACGGCTTGTCAATATACTATGACTGTTAAGCTGCCTGGTTGCAAAGTTGACAAACAAATCAGTCAATTAGCGACCGGAGATCAAGACTCAAGTTGTACTCACTCTCGGGTAGTTCAACGGACCTCGGTCCCTCCCTCCCTCGAAGAGGTGAACCGTGAAAGTGCTGGTGGGTGGTCCAAGTCCTCCTTGTATGCACCATGACCTCTTCTCTTTGACTTTCGCAGCCACCACTACTCAACCACGAGAGGAATCTCCCCGCCGTGCATGTGCAGAAGAAGGACAATAGATCCAAGCGAGCCAATCAAAACCATCGCCTTCCGACACAACCACACGCCAAACCTGTAAAGGAAATAATTTTGGCCGAACGCCAGCCAACGGTGTGTGCCGGGAAGGAGAAAAAGGAAAAGCCAACAACAGTCGTGCACAGGTAAAGTTGTTTGTTCCAAGTTAGCGGTGTTTATTTTGGGACACACCCTCCAACCCCTACCCCTTGTCTTACCTTATTTTGAGTGTAGGTGCTCGCTCCAACGTCCCCGCCGCCGGGCAAGTGCTCGCTCGATTCTCAAGCGAAGGGGGGAGGGAGACTTTTTCTTTATTTTGTGTCTAGCTGGAGGAGTAAATATGGGAATGATTACGATGTATTATTATTTACCATCACCAGGAATGGATCACGCTGCTAGCTGTTGGTTCAGATCCTTCATCTCACCTACATACGTCTGCGGTGATCATCTCCACGTCCAAGGCACCCAAGAACAAGAGCACCGAGGAGTAATATGAACATGAAAACCGGAGTGACTTTTACTCAGGCAGAGCCAGTGGCAACGATCCCCCGATTTACAGTACCAGCACTGTAGCAAAAGTGCCATCCTAAACATGCATTTAGCCTGCATATCGTGCTATCGTCGCCTCTTTCAAACTAGTCGAGTATGCTCGACCCAGTTTACGTCTCGGTGTTCACTCTTAGCCTATGGATCCCATGACGGTCGATGAATCAACATGAAAACGAAGGAAAATGGGCTCCTCTCTTTGTTGCTTACCCTTACCCTCCCTCCCCTACACCTAGCTAGTGCAGTATTTAGTTACTACAACCAAGAATATCCACCCACCCGCACACAGATCGTCAAGCTCTTTTTGCTTTTGCATCTCTCGGACAACCAGTCAAAACGAGTGCGGCGCCACTCATCCTCCTCCTCTCTTGAGCCAGTCTCCAGTCTTTCTCATGACCCCATTCCCATGTTCGGATGTTCCATGCATGCCGTCTGCATCACACCCAACACGACAAGCGCCAATACCTCCACGTCCTCCACTTGGCTGGTCACTGAGCCCACCTGCTCTGACCATGCCTAGTTGAGCAACTTCACAGCTTTCTGCCGCCCCTACTATTTGGTATTAAGTCTGGCACATCGCTCGCTCTCAAGCAGCTCCCAAGAACCTCATTCTCACGAAACTCATTGAAAGACCTCACTTTCAAGCCACGTTCGCTCCACCCACATTCGCTCATCGCAATTCCTAGGTAGCCCTCGCTGTGCTCCTGCCTTTCGCTTCATTTGCGTCTGTTAAGCTGTGCTGCTTCACTTCAGCCTTAATCAAGCAAGCCTTCGGCTCCTCCTACTCTCACAACTCTTTGGGATCTCTTGGAAATCCGGACCCATCTGGGAACGCAGTTGTGATTATTTAAGCCTTAGAGAACCTGCACATCAACAACGAACATCAGGACATCGTCACATTTCCGCATCAACATCCACTTCCGCTTCTCCACTGTCCTAAATCGTCCGACCCTTGGGCCTTGTAGCCCTACGACACTCGCTTGAATCTTCTACGAGCAAGAAGCTTACATATCGTGCACCCTCAAGTCTTATAAGACTTGCGATCCTCTTGGTTCATTCTGTCAAGAACATCATCAAGCCACAAGAACATATAACCAACCAACTCTTTTGACCTACCTCATCCAAGAACGTTCTTCGTTGGCTTTCACTCGTTCAAGCCTCGTCGCCTTCTATCTCTTCCCTCTACTCCCACCCTTCACTTCTTCTCATTACAATGGCCGGACCCGGTGGTGGACCTCCTCGCAGGAGGTAAGTTATTTGACCCATTTCCCCAGATACTCCTACTAACTGGTTTGCAGCCATACCAAATCTCGCAAAGGTTGTGAAACCTGTAAGCGAAGACACATTCGTTGTGATGAAAACTTCCCTCAATGGTAAGCCAATATCTACTGTTCTAAAGAATCCCCAAGTGTCGAAATCTAATTCACTATAGTCGCAATTGTACGAAGCACAACTGTCGTTGCCCGTACATGGACATGCCAGCTCAAGAAGAACGCGCTGCAACGCCTGAGAAGGCCGATCTCATGTGGACTGCTGCTATCGAAGCAGAGATAGAGCGATGGCAACAAACTGGAATCTTCCCATTCCCAGACTTGTACATCTACCCAGCGCCATCCCCGCAAAATTTCTCGTTCGAGGATCTTCGACTCATCCACCACGTCGCCTCCGTCTCGAGCGAGCTTGGAACACATGATGCGGGCAACTTTACCATCTGGACCCGACAAATCCCATTGTAAGTGGCAAATGATCTGATTCCAATTCAAATGTGCCATGCTTACAAATTCCGATCAGGTTTCTCAAAATTGGGTCTGACTACTCGTTTGTCATGCATGCGCTTTTGGCCCTGTCGGCAACTCACCTCTCATGGCTCACAGAATGCCCCTTGGCGGCAAACATGGCCTATGAACATCGTGGTATTGCCCTCAAGGGCTTGCAGGAGGCCATCGGAGCATTCTCGCCGCAAAACTCAGATGCCGTTCTTGCAGCTTCCCTCTTGCTATCATGGCAAGCAACGGAGTGGTTAGTATCTCGCCGAAATCTACTTTTTCCTTGCACATGTGGCTGACTGGCGATTCTAGGCGCGGATGGACCCAACTCATGCACGGCACCTCGTCTGTAAGTAACACCATCCAATATCTCAGCATGTCACTAATGAGAAGCCAGGTCATCGATGCTATGCAACCATGGAAGCATGAGTCCCAGTTCGGAGACTTCATCGCTGAGCAAAGCACCTTCCCTACTGCACCTCCATCGCCAGCCCCGAACGCAAAGAAGCTGAGCACGCCACGCAAGGTTGATCTGGATGCTCTTCAACGAGCCTATACACAGCTGCAGAAGGTGGAAGCACACTTGAAGGCAAACCGGGAAGATGTCAAGGCCATTCAACAACTCATGACTTTTGTTCGGGGTGTACGAAAGGTTTCTCCAAGTCACACTGCAGCTCAGCGCTTCGAGATGCTGAACCCCCTTCGCTCATGGTTGTTCTGGCTTCCAGTAATGTTCTTGCAACAGACTCGAGGATCCCAATCCGCTTTGATCATCTTGGCCCACTACTACACGGTGGCGTTGGTTGTTGAACCCCTCTTCCCCGAGGTTGGCGCAGCATACTTTGGCAGCTTGTCCATGGGTCCGATTGAAGAGATTGCGCGAAGACTCTTCTCCATCAGCGTCTCGGACTCTGAGTCACAGACACCACTGGATCTCATGGAATACCCGATCGACATGGTCACCAAGTTCAGAGGTCGGATGGGATGGATTCAACCGGAGAGGACTGCCTCTTTCCCAACGTTTGAGGGAAATGCCTATAACCTTGGAGATCAGTTCTCCAATGACAATAACATGTCCTTCTCTCCATATGGCCACCCTGCCTTCACCTACAGCCAGGAACATCTCAATACCATGCCCATGGACCCATCGTCAGCCATCAGCCCAATGACTCTCGATCCATTCAACAGTCACTACTTGGGCATCCCTTCCCCGAGTGGATACAATAGCTACAACAGCCCGGCATCCTCCAACTTCGGAGAAGGCTCCATTGTCTACAGCGAACAAGGAGACGACTTCACTCTCTACAATGACACACACGGAATGGGATCTCATTTCGGAGGCGGGTTCGTGAATCCGACCACTGTGTGGTAAACTGCTCGTGGAACCAACCGATTTAACATGCCGTCCAGGAATAACCAAGCTTTCATGTATGAGCCACCACGACAAGGAGAATCTTCCGGCAACTATGAGCCTCGACCGTACGAGGACCCTCCAGTCAAGTATGAACCCTTTCCTGCAGAGGGTTCATTCCAACAACTCCCCCCTCCATCACTTCTCCCCAGCTATCCTCCACGCCGCCCAACACCTCCGACCTCACATCCCTCTGGAAAAGGGAAAGGTCGCGACTCTTAATATCTACTTACGAATAACGACGCCCCCTGCATCTTGAGATTATATAAATCTCTTCTATAATATTTGCGTTTCATCGATTACGATTTTCCTTCGTATCACCATCTATCATCATCATCATCATCGGCACACTTGTTTTTGAGCGCTCTGTCTCTCTGTTTTTACGAAGTTTACGAATGTTTGGCTATGTTATTCACGTTGAATACTGGTACCACGATCCTTATACCCACGATCCTTATATACCCACTACATATTGCATAAAATCGGCGTTATTTGCAGTTTTTGAAAAAGAGTCATGTTTTGGGCTCAAGATCTTTGTATTTTTGAGCTAGGAAAAGAGTTGAAAGTTTTTGGCGTAAGAATAGCGAATGCTTTTGAGTCTTTGTTTTTGGATTTGCATTGTTGAGCATGGTTCGAAATATAATATAAGTAGAGCAAAATCAAACATCTGTTAAATCAAATCTGGTTCTGTCATTGTTGAACTGAAAGTGAAATGGTTCTCGACGCTTGTCTGGAGCGGTGCAAGACCCAGACATGTCTTTTGCCACCAACATAATACATCCAAATAACTCAAATAGAACAGACCCGGAACTCTCAATGCTTGCTTACTTACCTTAGTAATATAAATAAATAAAAGTCAAATACAAAAGTACGCACGTGATTTATCAGCTGTTAGGGCAGGCAGCTCTAGCCGATCACGTCAACCAAAAGGGAGCTTGGATATATTTCTAGAGCTCTCCATCACCGCCAGCTTTAAACCTCCAACAGAATCATCAACCACTTCACAAACCTCACCTCACGACAAAATGAGTGGCGGATGGAATACCAGTAAGCGGTATTTGTGCAAATTCTATAATGCACCTCGCTGACACACCGCGCAGTTGAATCAGATGCGGTCCGTTTATCATCACCACCATATTTCGCCCCCTCCTCCCACTGACTCTCTCTCCAGGGCGTCTTCACCTTCCTCCTCGATAACCTAGGCGTCAAAAACGTCCAATTCGAAGAGCTAATCGCCCTCGATCCCTCATTCCTCCACCAACTCAGCCCCGTGTACGGCGTAATCTTCCTCTTCAAATACCCGACTGGCGAGAAAGCAAACAAAGATGGCACGCCCAACGATGGGTCATACGACTACTCCGCCGCTGAAAGTCTCTTCTTCGCCGCACAAACCATACAGAACGCTTGTGGCACACAAGCTCTCCTATCTGTGCTGCTGAACCAGGACAAGGCGATAGATGTCGGCAAACCATTACAGGAATTCAAGGAGTTCACGAGCGGATTCCCGGCAGAGTTCAGGGGCGAGGCTCTGAGTAACTCGGAGCTGATTCGGGATGTGCATAATGGCTTTGCGAAGAGCAGTCCTTTTGTGGATGAGACGCAACGGACGGCTACGGAGGATGATGATGTTTACCACTTCATTGCCTATACGCCTATCGACGGAGTGCTCTACGAACTCGACGGTTTACAGCCAGCACCTATTGCCCATGGTTCCTGCTCTTTTGATGAGTTCCCTGATAAGGTCATCCCGGTCTTGCAGAGGAGAATCGAGAGATACCCCGCAAATGAGATTCGGTTCAATCTACTAGCTATGGTGAGGGATTTGAGGGTTAGAGCGAGGGAGATTGGAGATCAAGAGACGTTGTTTACGGAGGAGAGAAAGCGGAATGAGTGGCAATTCGAGAATGCGCTGAGGAGACACAATTTTGTTGGATTTGCAGGGGAGGTGTTGAAGGGAGTTATCTCGGAGAAGCTGAAGGAAGGAGATGGTGCTTATGAGAAGTGGGTTGATGATGCGAAGAAGTCCACGAAGGCACGATCAGAGGACAGGAAGAAGAAGAAGGCTGGAGGCGAGGATGAGGATGAAGAGATGATCGGATGAACAGGCTGCAAGGCGGACGAGGCTGAGGAAGAAAGAAGTGCAGCACAGCACAGTGGGTACCAGGATAAATCATGCACAACTGGATGTCTGATTCTTCTGCATTTCGGCAATGCGGAAGACTTGCTTTATGAAATTGATGATTGAACGAAAGGACACTAAATGTAGAAGATTAGAAAGAAGAAAATACATGCCCAGTTAAAGCAATTTCTTGAGAGCCTTTGACTTGGGGGGAAATTACTCACAACCACAAATAGAGTCTGTCTCCCCTGTATCAACAATGACGATCAGCCAAGTCATTATTCTCATTCCCATTCCCCTCGCTTGGAGACAGGAGATCTATCATTCCTGTAATTTGCACATGGGAATGTCCGGACCACAGTTTCTCACATTGCTTTGTTCTTGGCAGGAAGAAGCAGATGCACGCACGTACTTCATTGATTCTGACTTGTGCCGTGAAGGGAAGTTCGAGAACTGTTTGTATGGGACTGTACATACAGTACATAACAACAACGAATGCAGAATGCACAACGCAGAACATGTTCATCGTGCAGTCCATGCGATTAGCTATCAAACAATTCACGGGACTAAAGTCTATTTTGAGACGCGAATAGAAGGGGGAAAAGGCCAATTCGCTAGTTGTTTGAGTAATGCTATGCAAACCAAACCGGCGGCCTGAAAAGTGAAACTGCGTGTTGTGGTGATACGTTTACGTTTGCTGGTCTAGTCCTAGCTATGTACCTTACCTTAGCCAACGACGGAGGGGAGTGTAGTGAGTGTAGTGAGTGTTCTCTGCCTTTTCTGGAATGGAAGAATGAACAGCGTTACCTTTTTGCTGTAGCATTATTCGCATTCTAGAAGCCGTCAGACTCTGAACATCATCGAAAATTCCTGGATAAATCTATGGGCGTGATTTTGGGTTTCTGCATAAGATGCATCTCTCACACAATAATTGCACACTATCGACTGCAGAAGCTTCCATTGATTATTGATCGCATCGAGTCAAGAAGTTGCCGCGAAGGGCTGTATTTCTTTTCATCCGCGACATCAAAGTGCTTGTGGAACGCCACCTGAAGTCTCCACCGCCCACCACTCAGGTGCCTTCGTCGGATCACCCACCTGCCCTTGCCTCACTGCTTTCCAACCTCCAACGACCACATCCTCACACCCAAACACAACGCTTTCCTCTCACCTCAACCCACCCTCCATCCACCAAACGAGGACTAATTGAACATCACTCCTCGCTGGCCGAGAAAGCCGGGCTGTCACCATCAACACACACGCACGCTTCATTAATCTCCACCCAGCGACAGGAGGAGCAAGGGAAGCAAAGCAAGATAGACAGACGCAGGGAAAGGAAAGCCGAGCCGCCGCCCGTCATCCCTCACACTCATCATGGCGAACCATCTGCGGGGGATCCAAACGACTCTCACCACGACCATCCTCAGCGCTGCCACGCAAGTACACAGTGCTGCATTCACACAAGTAACGATTAGATACATCTCGCCCAAGTTTGCGGCGGAGGATGCGGCAGCTGCGTCGGCGCGGGTGCAGACCAACAACGACTCGACGCTCAATGGCGTGGTGATTGGCCTGCTGAGCTCGTTTGGCAGCGCCATCCTCATCGCTTTCGTCTTTCTCGTCATCTATTTCTTCCGCTATACGACTGGAGGCAGGATTTTGCTGGATCGCATTGGGAGACCGGGAGAGTATGATGATGAGCAGGCTTATTTGAGGGAGGAGGCCGAGGCCTTGGAGGAGATGGATGATTTGCAGAGGACGGAGTATCTAAGAGCTAAAGGTATGAAAGATAAGCATGTTGTTTTTGTTGGCGTCGGCGCTCATTGATGTGGATGTGTATTAATGTTTTGTTCTTGGTGTAGCGTTCATCCAGGCTAATCCACCGGATTCATTACCGACTGATATCTCGCTGTCGCAATACTTGGCTATTCAGGAAAAGGGAGTATCGGCTTGGGAGTTTGAACCGGAACTGGAGATTGCGAATTGCTTTGTGGAAGGAAGGACGGAAATTGAATTCTTTGATAGCGAGTGTTCTGTTCTATCGAATCTGCCGCTGCCGAAACAGAATGAGGTCTATTACTGGGAGTCGAAAATCTATGATAAGCCGGAGACAACTCTGATAAGTATAGGTGTGGCTACCAAGCCGTATCCATTGTTCAGATTGCCAGGTATGTTGGTCGGATTGCGATGGAAGAGCAGTTGCTAATGAAAATATAGGATGGCACAAGTACTCTGTTGCCTATACCTCTACTGGACATCGACGATACAACCAGCCCTTCCACGGACCAACTTACGGACCTCAATTCGTACAAGGAGATGTTATCGGAGTTGGATACAGGCCTCGAACTGGGACGATTTTCTTCACGAGAAATGGCAAGAAGCTGGATGATGTGGCACACGGTCTCAAATCACAAAACCTCTTTCCAGCTGTCGGCGCAAACGGGCCTTGCACAGTACACGTTAACTTCGGACAATCAGGCTTCGTCTTTATCGAGGCTAATGTCAAGAAATGGGGTCTCGCGCCCATGACAGGAAGTCTCGCACCCCCACCACCATACGGCAGCGAACAAGGCAGCATTCTCCTCGAGGCTGGCCGGGAAGGTGCACAAAGCAGCCAAGGAGCCAACTACAACACAGACTCTAGACACGGTCGAACACGCAGCGGAAACTTCAGGCATGGCCCACCCACAAGTCCCGGTCCTGTTCGCTCACCAACTGATATCTCCCTCGCTCACCTCGTTCACATCCCTTCTAATGAACAAGCAGGCGAGTCGAGCGTGACTGCGGCTACCGTCCTCCCGCCTCCACCCCCACCACCACAAACACAAGCAGCAACACAAGTTGGTCTCGGCGTTCAAGAGGCACCTCCAGAATACACGAGCCCAGCAGGATCCGATTCCGGCAGCCCAAGGGTCAGCATCGATGATGATAGGAGACCTCTAGTACCGCCTCCCATCCCAAGCTACAATGATGTTGTGGTGGAGGATAGAGCGAGGCAAAGGAGTAATAGCCAGCGTTGACATCTTTTCAACCGTCACTCAATCATCCATCACAGACACACGCGGACTGTACACTCGATTTTTTTTTATAACGGCTGAGAATATATGTTGCAAAGCAAGCAATGGTGTTGAAGGTTTTTCATTTATTTTGTTTTGGGTTCAAAGGGAAAGGGAAGGGGAAATGCCAGGCAGGCAGGCATGGTGGTTCTTTTTTTTTACTTTTGCTTTTGCTTAGCGTTGCAGCTCACTCACTCACACATATACACATTCAGTACACACGTCTCCTTGACTACGGCGGAGACAGGAGATAGATAGATGAGATGATCTTGTCTGCTCATCCTCATCCTCATCTCTCTCTCTCCGTCTGTCTATCCATCCATCTAGCTAGCTCTAGGCTATGTCCTCTGTCTTTTTTTCCCCCATTCCTTTTTTTTGTCACTTTTGTTTTCATTGAGAGCGAATATGGGTTCGGTTCCGTTCGGTTCGGTCCAAATCAAAGTCATCATCATATCCAAGTCAAACCACAGACACAGAAATGGGTGGGGAAGGCGTTTTAAGGCGTTTTCTTTTTATATCTCTCCCCTACCTTTTCCATTTGTGTGAAACTAAGAGGGAGGGATGGAAGGGAGGGGGAGGCAAATTCTGATACGTTGAAAGTGGAGAGGAGGTGACAGGAAGAGGTGAGGTGGGCGGTGGAGAGGTGGAAAGATATAAGATTAGGGAAATGGAAATTTGATTTTGTTTTCCTGTTGTGAGATACCTGAGTCTGTGCATGTGTTTTATCTCTTTCGTTGATCTTTGTTTTTGCTTTTTGTTTTGTTGTTCATGCCCAATCACGACACCTCATTTGAGAGGTTGTTAGAATGTTTTTCATTTTTGCTGTTAGCTGGTTGAACGTGTGAAAGGTCTTACTGTACTGTACGTACCGAGTTTGAAGGAATCTTGTAGCGAGCGAAGTTGTGGAGTGAAGGGGGAGGAGGTAAATGAAAACGTGGGACAAGAAGGGATAGATGGAAGGAAGGAGAGGAAGAAAGTCCTGTTAGTGAGGAGGAGTGCTTTGATTCCAAAAAGTACCTACAGATGGACAGTTTTTACAGCAAATTTATATTATAATTCTCCTCTTTAGGCGGTTGTGTCTTTCGCTGTTGTGAAATTTTGGGTTTTGTGTTTGTTGGTGTGGGTGGTGTGGGAGGAGTGAAAGGTGAATGTTGTGGTTTCATTTTCCCTTTTTGTTTTTATTTTTTTCGACTCGGGAAGGTTGTCCTACTACTGCTTTTCTCCAGTTGGGTTAAGTTAAGCAAAACTAAAAGTGAAGGTGGTGGAAGTGAATGTGGTGGAGGATCGTAGTTGGGAAGGAACGAAGGAGTAGCTTTTGCTCTCGACTTTTGACTCTCAACGAGTACCTATGAAGCCTTCTCTTCTCTTCTTATTTTTTACAATAGGGCCGCACAAGATCCTCTCTACCAACCACAATCTTTCTTCCCAGCTAGTAGAACAAAACGCGTTTTCTAGTGCGTTATTAATTTATGTTATTCCTCAATTACATGTCGTTAGGTGCAGTACTACACACCTTTACAGTTCACCGGGTGTTTTAATTTCTACCTTCCCCGTTTCTAGCTGTGTTCCTTTTTGGTATAATCAAGCATTTTTGCACTGTTGAGTTAATATTTTTGATTGTCATTTTAATACAAACCGTCCTGTTGTCGATTTGATTCTTATTGTTTGATTTTCACTGACTGCGTGGTTGCTTGGTGGAGGTGTGATTCAGTTCGTGATATATTCCATGCATCAGATGGCTTTCTACAGTTGCCCCCTTCATAGTAGGACCATGTCCGACATTTGACATTCTTATTTAGGTTTGAGGTGATTTTTGGGATGGTCTACGCCCGAAGAGCTCGTTCTACGTTCTTTATTACCGAGAGCAGGATGTGTTGCAGATTGAGTCAGAGGAAGGGCATTTAAATAATCAGGACTTATTTATAGGCGCCTTATTCCCCGGTAAGTTTCATGAGGTGTAGGATTACCGGTAGTGTAGTTCATCTCCGGCGGTGGGAGATCAAAGATAAAGAAGGATTTGGATTGCGATTGAAAAGCTGCTCCGCTTGAGATTGATTGGTCTGTTCTGGCTGCTTTCTACTCTTTGATTCATATTCTGAATGAGCTGAGTTGTTCGAAAAATGAGTTTTTTGTCTGCGAATGTTTTGACTGCCTCATTCAGCTTTTGCTTTTGGCGTTGAGAGAAAGCTATATGAGATAACGAGGACTTTCAGGGTGGGTAGTTGCCTTTCAAATGGGAATGTACAGTCACTACGATATCTTCCGAATTCTAGCTATGCTACTGACTCTTAATATAGTCTTGGGAACTCTGTTGAAAGTAGAAGATACCCCGGGAACCACTCTCATCTATTCGTCTACTGCCGATGAATTCAGAAAAGTGCAGCCATGGTGTCACTAGATACAGATTACATTCGAGAAAAATCAATTCATTTTCTACCAACGAGATATTTCAGTCTTCGAAATCTCGATTCATCGCTCAAACTAGATACCTAAGTATTTACAGTCCACCACGTCCCCATCTCAGCTCAAGAACCACCGCCGCACACCAATTAATCAGCGTCAACCCCAACCAGCAAACAAACCCGCCAACAACCACTATCTCCCACCCAACAGAGTCCTTTGAAAAACCTCGCTCTTCTTCCAACGCGGCCAATGTTGCCTACTCAAGGTCTCCCTTCTCAAAAGCTCGATCCCCAAATATCTCCTGGACTTCTTCTTCTCCACTCGGGACTTGTTCAGAACAGCTTCTCTCTTCGCTACGATTCCGACCATCTTCGCCTTTGCTCGCGGGCTGTTGGTGAATCGCTTCTTGCGGTAGTAGTCGTACTCATCGAGAGCTCGATCGTCTTCAGCTTGTTCTTCGTCTTCTTCGTCGTCGCTGCCACTGTTGCCGGTTCGGAAGGGAGCACCGGGACTGTGATCACGGGTGTGATCGCAGTGGGGGGTTTGCTCATGTCTACCCGTTATGAGGCAGATAGTGGGGGCGAGAACGGAAAGTTGCGATGGTGCTGAGGAAGATGGCGAAGAAGGTGGTGAGGGTGGTGCCTTCTCGTCGTTGTCGGTGGTGGTGACTGCTGGAATTGGGGTGCTATTCTCGCACCACGAATCGCAGTGGGAGCCCTTGTGGTGTCTTCGGACAATGTTGCAGTTCTCTAAGTAGTCCAGGAGTTGCTTGGGAAAGTATTGGTGGTTGGGGAGACTGGAGGAGAAGATGAAGGAGACGATGGTGGTGAAGAGCTTGGTGGTGAAGAGCTTGGTGGTGAAGAAGAGGAAGAAGCGAGAGAAGAAGGAGATGTCGTTGGTGGTGAAGTTGGTGAGGTTGGTGAGATCGGGGAAGTCATCTTCGATGAACGCCGAGGATCAGGGAAAGAAAGACCAAAGAAGTCGAAGAGGAGGAGGAGGAGGAATGATTCAATGGTAGATTCAGAGAAAAACGATTCTTGAGGTGGAGGAGGAGGAGGAAGAATTGACTATTTCAATGGTAGATCCAGAGAAACAACAGTTCTTGAGGAGGGAGAGGAAGAAGGAGAAGAATTGAAGGGATTCAAAGGTAGATCCAAGGAAGCAGCAACTCTTGAGGTGTTGGTAAAGGCGAAAGTTAATTGTTCGATAGTAAATCTAACGGACAACAACGGTCGAAGAGGCGAATGAAGAAAGGGTTGACTGTTCTATGGTAGGTCGAAGGAGAAGCAGAACAAGAAATTGGAGAAAAGAAGTTGAAGTCAGCTCTTAAATACTCTCCTAGCGGTTTTCTACTACTTTTCCTATTGTTGCTGCTTCGTATTGTAGAGAGTTCTCTCATTTTTGCTATTCAGTGCGTTCTCTCGCTTAACTCCTATTGTCAAAAGGTGAAGCGATTCGCAACATAAAAGCGGCGTTAGCGAGAATCATACTGTCCTGCTCTAATGACAAATCTAAAAGTCACTTCAGCATTCACTTTAGTCTGGCGATTGTTGGGGGTTAGCATTGATGAAGTGGGCAACAATTTTTTGCTGTGACTGATTGCCAAGTTTGAATTCCTCATTGTAATGGAGGTGCTGGTGTTGTTCGCAACATGAAGACCTTGGCAGAAGTATTGTCCTCTTTTCTCCATTTCACAATTGATTTTTGGGATTGTGAGCGAAAGATTATCAGAAGGGAGCTAGCGGAGTCGTGGAGGTGAAATGTCAATCTGCGACGCCAAACCTTGAGTCTGCATGCAATGGAAGAATCGCGCAATTCTCGAAAAGTCTTGAGCCTCTTCCAATCCTCCTTCATTACCTCCTACTTCCTCTAACTTGCGCAATTGGTCAAATCTACGCTCTCGGTAGTCTCCTTCTTGTCAGTACTAAAACTCTACCTTGGTTGTCTTGGCGACCTGGGCCACTCCGCTTCACTTTTCACTTTCTCCATAGATTATGTTTCGCGTCACTAGCCATTGTGACAACGAGACAGTAGAGAAGCGAGACACCGAAGGCTCAACTGCATCATCAAACCATATTTCGGGGGTGCAGTGGAATTGACTGGCTTGCAAGACCATCTGCTTGAGGGGTTGTTTGGGATGCGAGGTTCGGCAGGTGGAAGGGGACACAGGAAGTAAAACGGTCATGGCCGAATATCAGTGCATGAATCATGATAATCTATCAAAGTAAATAGCCATGCCAGGAGAATATTATTTGTATAACGGGTTGAGGATGACGGTATTGTGAAAAATCCGTAAAGTGAAAGCTGTCGAGAAGTTCAAGGATCCTGCAGCGATTAAGTGACCATTCGAGAACGATTTCACAACTTGCTGATTTTAGGTCAGTTGGCAGGATGACGGACTTATAGAAATAATTTGTTTGTTTCTAAGTGATATGGAAAACATCCCAATCTAGAACGAGTTCAGTCTCAGAGAAACCCCAATGGAATATCAAATTAATGGCAAGCCGTATGCCAACTTTCAAACCATTCATGACCCAATTCTCTCGCACAATCTATCAATAATCATCCACACTCTCCACCGTCCTCATCGAACTGCGCACATACACCTCCGACATCTGCCACTTCTTTGCCCCGCCCAAAATTCTCTCTCTCCTCAATTCTCTGACTTGCTTGAACCTCGCCCTGCAGGCCTGCCGAGCATCGTCATCCTTCCTCGTCCTTTCCATAAAGTACCATCGTGCAGAAAATGCAGCACTGACTGGTAAACCCTTCAACCAGAGATGATATTCCGCTGTCTGTTGGTTGTCTGAAGAGATTTGCTCGGTCTCTTTCTGCTCGTTCTCCTTGTTGTCCTCGTCGTCGTAATTCTCATTCTCTTCATCTTCGTTCTCGCCGTCCTCATTCTCCTCCTTGTTAGAGTCTTCATACCCACCACTATAATCCTCATTCCAAAGACCCCTATTTCGTCGACGCATAGGCTCCGAATTATTGCAATCATCATCGCGATAATAGGTACGGCCATGGTAGGAAGCAGGACAAGCATTCAACTGATAATCAAGATCTTCTGAAGAAGACGACGACGATGGTACAGAAGGTAAACTTGAAAACGGTGACACGTAGTCCGGGTTTATAGAAGAGGATACCACAGCAGGCGAAGACGAAGTTGTAGGAGCCTCCTCATAGTAATCCGTTGAGTATGTGTTGGATATGGGGTTGTCAGGGAGTCTCGTGCGTTGACGTTTGGGTTGAGGTGATGGCCAACGTGAGGGTGAGCGTGAGTCTGACCGAGCTGATACTGTTCGTCGGAGAGGGAGATTGTTGCGAGATGTTTGGCGGCCGCGGCGATGGGGTGGTGCTGAGACCGAGCGATCGGAGTCGCTTCGTCGGGGTGGTGATGGTGTGCGTGGGGAGTATGGGGGAGACGGTGAATTGCCCAGCATTTCTTCGTCGTCCTCCTCTTGCTCTTGTTCGTACTCTTCTTCCTCCTCCTCTTCGTCCTGCTCTTCTTCGTATCCCACCTCATATTCTTCGTCGGAGATGTTTTCTTGTTGTTGTTCCGCTTCGTTCGGGCGGGAGGACATCGATCGGGTGACCATGGTCCTTTGAAGGGAGCCTCTCGTTGCGTTGATCATTTCGGCGATTAGTTTTTGTGTTTCTCGATAATTTAATGGTTTCTGGAATGAGGTAACCAGGGGCCCTTGTAGAGCGTTGCGATTTATATTGCGAAGTGATTATATGCTGAGATAGCAAGGCGCTTGTCGAAGCTTTGCTTTGGAAATAAGATTTCGAAAATTCGGTGATGAAAAAATATGTAATGGATGATAGCGTTGAATAATGCGTCCTATTGTTTGTGAGGTTCTATTGTTAACAAGATTGTGAAGTGGAGGGGAGGTTGACTAGAGTTCTATTGTTGGTTGTTGATATTGTCCTGTTTTAGATAAGCGAACGAAGGTGAAATGCTGAGGAGGTTTTTTGACTCCAAAAACTTCTGGGATCTTGGTATTTAGGGGTGGTCGACTTAAACGTGGGGGAAAGGGCATATTATAGACATATGTGAGATTTTGAAATAAACTGGCCAGACATTAGCATTTAAGTTTTGTTAGAACTTAGGTTTAGGTACAAAATACTCAACTAGCTTCACCTCTAAATACATTTCCAGCAGCAGCTAGTATTACTTGGCATATTCCATCGTTAATCACATTCAAGCTCAAGAAATTTAAGATTTGGCGAAAGAAAAAGAGTCAATAACAAATTCTGTGTATTTTATAGACACGCTCTAGAGTAATCACTCCAAAGGACCAAAACCCAGAGGCTTTCTCGAAACCACCTCCCCATGCCAATCTCATCCCTCATTCCAACCATTCCTCATCCCAATCCCAAGCCCCTATTCAACCTCCCCAAAGCCAAGCATCTCTCTCCTTCCGATGCAATATCTCCCAAATCCAAACCTCCCTACTCGCTCATGCCCAAGAAATTCGCGAAAGTGACCTGCGAATCCCTCCACTTCTGTCCCTTCGGAAACGAAGCGTTTCTCGCACGTACAAATAGATCTCTTCGGATGACCGCGGGCTTCCCAATCAAAGCTTTCTTCCTCGAGAAGTGCTCGTAGTTCCTGCGGGCCCAGACAGCTCTCTCCCATTCCCTAATGCGGATCGCGCTTGGTTGGATTTTGCTGCGGTGGATGGGACGACGAGTTGGTGGTGGTAGCATGAGCAAGCCGTCTCGTCGGTACTTGTCGATGACTTCGAAGTTGGTGATGGTAGTGTTGAGGGAGAGAGCGTTGATAAAAGGGTTGTGTGATGGGCGGTGTGCTGGGAGCAGGGTGGAAGGATAGATTTGGTGGTGAGTGTTAACTCTGACGTGGGCGACGAACTTGAATCCGGTTGGGGGTGGTGGTGGAGCTATGAGAGGACTGTCGAGATTGATTTTGGCAGCCAAAGAGGAGATTATGATGTCGTCGTCTGCGGAGTAGAATGATGGTAGTGCAGATGGTTGTTGAGGATCGTTGGTGATGTTTGGGTTGCGCTCAAACTCGAAGATTGTGGGGCCAGTCTTGACAGCCTCATCACGTAGAGAGTTGTAACTGCCAGTAGCAACCTGGTTGATGGTGACTCTCTGGATAATCTGGAAGTAGCATGTGTGGTCTTTGTAGCATGGCAACTTGCAGGGAAAGAGCTCGCTTCTCATCGGTGGTGGGCAGCAGACAGGGACATCTTGACCGGAAGATTTTGCGTGTATATACACAGCAAGCTCGAAAAGATAGCAAGAAGACATCTTGAGAGTTGTTTGGTTGTTGGTATGTGTGAGAGAAGTGTGATTTGCGAGGCAAAAATTGTTGAAGGTTGCAAGGGTAAGGGCAAGGAACGGAGGAAAGAAGAGGGGATATATAATAGCCCTAGGGGAAAGATTGTCTCATCCGGGGGACTCTTTTCTATTGTGCCCCATTCGTATTGTGCTTTAAAATATGGAGTCATAATTTTGTTCGCTTAATTTTTCCGTCCTGCTGTTAATGTGAAATGTCAAGTGAAGCCAGAAGGTGACTTTGACGGACAATTCGACTATCACTTTCGGCCTGAAGTTCCTCAACTGAAATCAGGCACGAAATATGCTGGACCATGAGCGATTCCTACTTCCCACTCTTAGCACCCTTGTTAGATTGTTTTCTCATGCCTGACTACAATGGAAGTGGGAAAATGGTCAAAGCGAAATTCTCCTTGTGGAATATCTCAGCTCATTCGATATCGATTGCTCTCTATTGTCTGCAGGCCTCTCGTCCTTCCTCGAAGATTCTAATTCCATGCCAGCTTGCAAAGCTTGAGTCTACGATTCCCCACGCTAAAAAATTGATATACTAGCTCTCGCCAAGAAACCAAACTGCTAGCTTGCCACCCTAAAATTCGAACGTGAACGCCGACTCCAAACTCCGGCTCTAGACATTCCATCCTTCCTACTTATGATGGGTGAGAACCGATCACAAATTAACAGCCTCTCCAGCCTTAGCAATGAAAAACTCACACCCCAACTTCTCTTCCTCTTCATACGCCTGCAGCTCCCTCAAGATGGTCTCAGAGATATGCGGACCATCATTGAGCTTGTCTTTCACATGAATGATAAAGATTTTCACTCCCTCCAAAGGAACCAGAGGTGTCAGACTCAAGTTTCTGACTGGGAAGATAGACTTCGGGGAAAGAATATCCTCCATATCCTCACCTATTTTGGATGGTTCAAAAGAAGTCGGAAATGAGATTTTCGTCCTTGATATTGGCGTCAGCGGAACATCGATGGAACCTCGAGTAACTCTCCTTCTGATGTTGCTGCTCTCCGTGACTTCTTCGATTCCATTGCTTAATCTCTTGCGTTTTTTAACATCCTTCTCCTTGTCCGTCGACTTGAAGATGGCTATCTCAGCCGCCAGGGCCTTCAATTCCTCAATTAGATACCTAGGTGCAAGGTGCCCGAATAACGTCTCTTCAGGTTGATCATCCGCGTAAGAACACTCGATGAAAATCCCTCGCAACTTCTTTTCCACGATTTTCGGTGCTGCGTCCATCCACACCTGTAGATTTCGTGGAGAGAGAGAAATCGAATCCGGCTCCACGTCGCCAAAAATGAGAACTTCACGACCGGTGACGATGTCGCGAATGAAGTAGGCAGAACTATCGTATACACAAGCATTTGTTCGGGGAAAGGAGTCCGTTCGATAAAGCTCACTGCCTGTTGAGTTTTTGCGTTGTGATCTCTGGGAGGGGCGGCGTGGAGATTCCGTGGGATTTTGGTAGGCTGCAGGAGAACCGCTTCGTGCACGAGAGCCTTGGTGACTGTGATTTTCTATACAGTGTCCATGGCTCACACCTAACACCTAGTTAGCATAAGACTTGATGAATCTAATGATGCAAGGGTACATGCTCCAAGTTTTGACCGACAATCCCTCACAGATCTCAATATAACCTCGTCCCTCACCATCTCCAATGGCAAGAGAACCCCCTCTACCAATCGCATATATGTCACCAAACCAGCCCCATTGTTTTCATCAGACAGGTTTGGCCAGATGACATTCTAGCGCAAAGTCAGTATGCGGTCTCGGGTAGTCGCAGCAAATGTCTCAAGGCAAACTCACATTGAAGATATGGTTCTTGAATGCTTCGATAGTACTTGGTAACGCCGCCAATCTTTTTGGTTTACTCCCGCTTAAACTGGCTGTATTAACTACAAATCCAGAGATGTGGTCCAAATGTGGATGCGTGATAAGATAGGACTCTACCAAGCTTCTCGTTATATACGCAGCATTGGCAGTGGTCGAAGTAAATGGAAGCTCTAATCCTTCAAAGGGACCTTCGAGGAGTTTTAATTTCCCCTCGTGATCCTGTGAGGAGGGGTGGGTTTCCAATATCTTGAGAATAGCAGAGAGATGGACCCCTGCATCCACAGCCAAGAGAGATCCTCTTTGCCAATTTGTAGATGTGGAACGCACGAGAAAAGCCGTGGTATTACTCTCTATAGGACCACCTCCCGAGCCCTAGAAAACCCCAGTGTGTTAGCTGAACGGACTCAAATCGTCTCAATGCAATCGATGTCGGTCACGTGACCTATCGCCGTTGCAGGTAGGTTTCAGCGCAAAGAAATCGCCAGTGACATGTTCCGATTGACGTGATGTTACGATATGAAGAAAGTGGAGTGGAGAATGCGTCGCATTTGATCGTGATGCGCTCCGCTTATTCAGGTGGCGAGAAGAGGTACGTGAAAGCTTACCAGAACAACAACCTGCAGCGCAGGCTTGTCGACTCCTCCGACTGGAGCATCGGCCATTCTTCACCGGGTCCCGTGCTTGATCGCTCTCGACAAGAACAAAGACGAGAACAAAGAGGTTATTGTTCGAGATGCGCTGGACGGATTCAGTTCAGGGCGCGGAGGCCAGGGTTTATGTAGCTTCCCGTTGCTGGGAGAAGGCGGGGAGATCTCGATGAATGCGGACGAGGGAGACGGAGAGGCCGAAACTCGTGATCGCGATGGTAAATTCAAGGGCGAAGGGGAAATCGAGGAGAGAGAGAGAACTTGGTGGCCACCTTTGGTCGGTTGTCGCAGTTAGGTTCAAATTACCTATTTTCTCGAGGTCTTGAAGGATGAAGATAAGCTTGGGAGCTGCCTGTGAGTGTTTCTCAGCCGCGATGGCGCTAACCAGCACCAGCACTACAGGAGCTCTTTTACGCCAGCAAATAAAGGTACCATTATTCCCCAAGATCTTGAAGGCAGGTGAAGTCAGGTTAAATTTTCCATTCCATGCTATCCATGCTTCCGACCATACATATAAGAACACCGATCGCCTTTAATGAAATCCAAGCAAGCGATCGCTTCCTCACTGTCAGAGGGAGTCAGTCACCTTATCCCAATCACAACCCAATCATCTCGAATCACATCTATATTATTAGATCATGTACCAGTAATGCCACTATTCATTGCATGCTTCATCGACCTGCTAAATTCATATGCATTATCGCATCATTCTTCCAGCTGTCATCTTCATCATCACTTGTGGCATTTTGTACCCTCAGCCCTCCTCGTTGCTGCGAGGGCAAACTCCACAAATCGTCTTGTACAGGATCTGGTGAATGAAGCTGCGGGCTCATAGGTTTTGGACCGATCCGCGGAGGTGGTACTGCTGGCGTGTCACTTTCGATTGATAATGGCCGACGGTCGGTATCTGTCCTACTCAGGTATTCGTGCTTCTCGGAATCAAAACTGTTCGCAGGCAGTTCAAATTGAAAACCCTGTCGATCGCCAGTCGGCGTCTCGTCATCCATCGAACCAGGCATGTCGTTATAATTGATTGCTGGCATTTCCGAGACTCCAGACGGCACAGGCACGAAAACGTTTTGTGCCGCTGCTTGCTGCTGCTCATATTCGCGTTGCTCCACGATCTGAGGGGCTGGCTCAACATTTCGGAGACTGCTCGCAATGGTGGTTCCATTTCTGATGCTTGCAATTCTACTCCGTGGCTCAATGGTCTCGGTGACATCTGAAAGGGCGGGCTCTGCATCTCGAATGCCAAATTGTGCCATTGTTCTCATCTTGCGAGAGACCCAGCTCGCCAAGATCTTTCCGCGTTGCTTCTCGCCAAGCCTGGATCTGGGGAAATCCCCGCGATTGACAAAGGCAACGATATCAACCACGATTTGGTGTTCGTTGAGAATTGTGTTGACGATAACAGGAACAATGGATGCAAGATATGCTTTCCGACCCACTTCAATTAGGACCACTATGAGACCGCCTGCTTGGAAAACAGCACTATTTCGTTGTTAGTCAGAGGTATCAAATATGCGGATTGTAGATTGTACTTACCTGCCGCCAGGCACAATGTTTCGGTGACATTTCTCAACAGATAATTCAATATCCATGGGGAAATGGCTTAGTCCGTTGATCTCGAAGGTTTCCCCGATGCTGCCAAGAAGGAAAAGAACCTGCATGTCGACCTGAGCTCCGCCCGGGCCAATTGGTCTACTAACATTGTGCAAAAAGCCGAGATCTCCAGTGCGCACATAGGTAATGTTGATGTCACCATCAACGATTTGGCCATTGAATCTTTCGGCATCGAATGCGTCCTTCGATCCATAGAACGACCTGACGCAGGCCTCGGACTCGACCCAAATTTCTCCATACTCCCCTTCATGACACAGAGTTCGATTCTCGGGATTCACGATTGCTATTCGAGTTGAGACAGGGACCATTCCAGAATCTTGAAGTAACAGAGCTTTGGGGTTTGTATCTGGATCAACTGGATAAATCATACCCCTCCGCAATGCTCCTGTATCAAGCCAGAGCTCAACAGGTTCAATGCACATGTATGAGCGGGATGCGATCATGGGGTTGAGAACATGCGAATAGATGGTATTTATCGCAGTTCGATCGAGGCCGGCAGCTGCAAAATGAAGGCGGACCTTCTGAAAAACGTCTACACGCGGTCGCCCATCGGCAGAAATCATCATATTCTTCATTTCGTGTAAAGCGAAGCCCTTGCCTGGCATGATGGCCATGGCGTGGTCAAGCATTTGAGGTGTCGCGTAAGTGTCCTTGATTTTGTATCTTGACAAAGTCAAAAAGAGGGAGATAGGATTCTGCGCGAACTCAACCGGTGAAACGAGGTATGATGGTGCGCCAACATAGATTCCCATTAGACAAGTGTGAATGAATCCCAGACCAGTTGTACTTCGAACACAACCTAAGACTGGTCGAGAGCTTGTCATCTGGCAAGTCTCCTTCTGCACTTTACACATTCCCATTATAGTGTCATGGCCTAGCTGCACAGCGATTCGTCTCTGATCTGGCGTCCAGTAGGTCCAAACCAAGACAGGATACCCAGGTCGAATCCAAGATGGCTGCATTGTCAATCCGAGGTCTCTGCACCCACTGTTCTGCTTGCTAGGTTTGGTAGTGTTGTACATGCTGGGCACCGAAACCCTCAACGCCAGAGCGGTTTGTTTCAGATGTTGCGATATAATTTTCTGCTTCATGAGGTGATCAACGTCTTGATTGACCAATACCGCTTTGACTTTGTAGTCATTCACCATATGGAGGAACGCTGGGGCATCTTCGCCCAGTCGATTTTGGTCGAGAGGGGCCATAGGAATAGCAGTAATACCCAAACAAAAACACGCATGGATCGCAAAGACAAAATCCTCGGAATGCGTATACATGAGAATCAGGTGATCGCCTGCTTTGATCTTGATCTTGTTTTTCAAATATATCGCTACCGCGGCAACTTTAGTGTCGAATTTCTTCCATGTGATACCCTTACCCTCCTTGCCTCTACCATCAATTGTGCAGTATGCAAGCTCCTCGGCCTGTCGAGCAACTCGCCATTGCAATAAGTCCACAATACTGGAAAAGTTGTTGAGTGGAGTTGACGTGCGGTCATCGATAACGACTTCGTGAAGATCAACGCCAGAATATTGTCTCTCGCCCGTCGCAAGAATGTCTTCTCTCGTCTGCGAAGCAATGGGTGACCATATACCGCCCAGAGGATCTACTCCAATTGGAAGATTCAACACTGCGCGTTCAACTCCGAACTTGACATGAACGCATGGAAGATTTCCAAGATCAAACTCCTTTCGACAGAGCATGTTGCCAATTTCTCTTCGGCCATTTTTGAAAACTTTCGGCAACGTGTTAGGCGCTGTAATCATGACACAGTAAACCCTAAGATGATGCTCTTGCATCAGTACTTCCATGCATCGCTCGGATAAAGAGTCCAACAATGCAGTATCTAGTTGACGTGGTGGACCACCCGATGCTGTTGGTGCTGTTGACGCGGAATGAGACTCCAGGAGAACAATTGGTAGATGCTCGTCATTGACAAAGACATCAAAGGCTGAGCAGTCGTATATCTTTGGGACATTCTTCATGATCGTGACGATGATGTGCTGAACGAAGAAGTATCGGTGTTCGGCAATCTCGTGGCCATGCTCAACCCATTCGACTTTCTGCCGTAATCGGTCTTCGTACAGTCCAAGAATGAAGATTTTGCCTTCGATGACCGTTCCTAAAAGACCAGTACGTAAAAATTCAGGCTCGACCATCATGGGTGTCGGATCGCCAGGCTCAAATTTGTACGGTCGTGCGTGGAATATCTGCTCGGTGTGCTTTGGCAAGGCCCAAAATCCTCCAGATAAGGATGGCGAATCTACCCAAATTTCTCCAACAGAGTGCGGCGAAGCAAGTAATCCAGTCTCAGGGTCCACAACGGCCATGGTAGCATCAGGAATTGGAAAGCCAAATGCCCCAACCCGCACTGTTCCAGGCTCGCTGCTAGCTTTTTTACGTGCTTCTTCGCCAATTGCGACTACCACAACCTCATTGGTCTTCAGAGCCTCGCGGTCGAGCAGAACTTCACTAAGTTCTGTCCTACTCTTTTCTTCTTGTGGCGCTGTGGTCCCACCACCAATTAAGCTTCCAAATCCACCAGCAGGTTGTTTCTCCTTTTCTTCCGTCTTCTCATCGACTGAATCGGAATCAGATCCCATGTCTAGCTTCAGAGGACATCCCATTCGTTCTTCTCCGCCTAACCAGTCTCGCATACTGATGACCATCCCTCCATGCTCTGGGAGACACAACATAGGTGCTACTAGTTCTCGTGCCCGTGGGTTCCGCATGGGTCTCAACCATCTGTCAGCCAGGACCTCGTGGAATTCGCTGTCAACGGTAAGAGTATCTATTAGGCAAAGCCTAACGTGTTGAAAATTGGGTTCCATCCCTTTCTTGAAGTTTCTCGTTGTCATTGGATCGTTTTGATAATTGTATGCTGCTCGCTTCAGTCCGGGATAATCTGCAAGCATCAATGTTGCTCGATATTTCGTGATCAAATGCGCATAAAGGCCGGGAGTTTCTACGGCCTTGTTTTCCATCCATACCGTCGTGTGGCCGCCGTAAACTGTTAACAAAACACCCATAATCATACCGATTCCCTGCCGTGGGTCTAGATAAGATAATAAAATCTCTCCGCGATTACCTTTCCCCGCCATTACTCTACCATTCTTGTCCCTTAGTGCAGGATTGAATGTGTCGCCTGAGCCAGATGGGACTGTAGAAATGATAGCGCTCAAACAAGCCATTTGATGCATGATTGTGCGGTGGCTCATGACTACACCACGGAGATCTCCAGTAGGTGCACGAGAAAATTCAATGTAAGCCAAATCTGGCACGGATAGTGGAGGCGTTTCGCCCTTTTTCTTCGGATGATAACTGCCAAACTCATTCGTCTTCCACCATTCTACTCCCCGCGGCCAATTCAGTTTTTGGGTCGTAATGTCTCGCTGAAATGCTTTCAGATTGTAATCGGTTGTAAGCGCTAAATGTGCTTGTGTGGATGTAAGAATAAGATTGAGCTTCGCATAATCCTCTAGATCGTTGATGGGCACTGCGACAACACCTGCGATGAAGCAGCCAAGTATTGCGATTGCAAAATCGATGACTTCGGCGTCCCTGTAAATCAAGGCAACTCTGTCTCCGCGGTACAAAGAGCTCTTGTCTCGAATGACCTGTGCGACCTTCTCGGCCCTGGAGGCTAGCTTGTCCCAAGTGATAGAAGCGATCTCTTTCCCTCTACCGTCCAAAACCCAGTAAGCTGGTAGCTTTGCAGCTGTCTGGCCCCTGTGTCTCAAGACAGCCGCTATATTATCAAATTTAGACATTGGTGTGTTTGCATCTCGGGGATCGTAAACAGCAAAGGGAACATCTCGAGGTTCTAGAGGCATTTGGTATTCCAGGGCAGATGGGGGAGGCAGGTCACTGGTAGTCAACATCGGTGGAGCCATGGCCGCGGTCGGCGAAAAGGCATCTGTAGCCGAGTATCTCTGAGGTCCACCACCATATGAGTTTGAGTGCCCATGCTCGTAAGCTTGCTGTCCTGCAAAATCTGAGAAATATCCTTGCTGCGATTCTCCCAACATGGTCCCGTGAGAATCCATCATCGTGCCTGCATGGCTTTCGTATGCGTCTGCTCGATGTTCAACATAGCCAGCTTGGTGATCAGGATTGAATGCGTAATGAGCCCCAGAAGCCATGGAGCTTGCGGTCATACTCGGCTCAGCAGACCTTGGGGGCCCAGGCAGGAAGAGAGAGTCTCGACCTCCAAATGATTGTCCTTGCACATTACTACCGTGTACGCCCAGGCGCAAGACGTCTGACCTGTGCTGTGGGTACCCTCCATCCTGACGATTCCCATATCCTCCATAATCGCTTTGCATTGTGTCCAACCTTCCAGCGGATCCTGATCGAGCAGGCGACTGTGGTGGTATATCTGGTCTTGCGCCATATTGATCAGGCAAGTTCGAGTTGAGTGCAGCGAGTGACGCATTGCGGGAACCGTCGTTCGATGGGTGAGCACTGTCATCAGCAGAGTGGACTCGGAGGCCTTTGAGCTCGTTCGCAACGGCTGAAGAGCCTAGGTACTGAGACAATAAGACTGTCCTCCTTTTCTGGTATCTGTGCGTTGCTTAGAATCTGCCAAACACGCGCGAGAGCGTAAAGCGCAGAGGCTGGGACGGCAGGTAACATACCCCTTTTGTGTAATATCTCCTTCCTGCAAGCGAAGAGGTCAGCAATCGTATAGAGACTTGGGACGGGGGCGCTCTCTGGAATTCCGGCTTTCAGGAGTATTGCGCTCGAGATTGAAGCAACCTCGACACAACAAACGTGGGGAAATACAGTGACTGACCTCCAGCTCATGCTCTAGCTCCTCCAGCTTCGCCTGCAGTTCTGGATTGTTTTCCTGCATCTTTCTTGTGTCGTTGCGAAAAGAGCGTGTGAGAAATCAAAATAGCCGGATGTTCGTGTTGAAGTGGGAGGTCGGGCCAGTCCCCTCATAAAGTATTGGGAGTGAGTCCGGACTCTTGATGCCATGAATGACTTATGAATTGGGAACAAATGCCGGCGATCAGTATTGAACAGGGTCCAGGAAAGCTAAAAGGATTATAGGACCATGCAGCTATTCATTTTGATTTATTTAAAGTAACACCAGAAGCACACTCTGCGAGAAACTTGGTCTTCTTTGGGGTCGATCAAGCCCATTTCTGCCCCCATGTCCATTTCTACGTCAGTGTCACGTGTTTTGCCAAGGCGATATGCCCAAACTAGTTTAGCCGTCTTTCATGTTGGCCAAAGCGCCTTTCGACCTTCAAAAGTTTTTCTTTTCACCACTGGACATTCTCATCTACCAACATCCGACACAACCTCAATCGCATGCGCGCTCCGTCCCTCCTTTTCGATTCTCTTTACCTTATACACAAAAACACATAACAAGCCAATGGAGTCGCCTGCGCCTTCATTATTAGCCTCGTCCCAGACTAAATCTGCTTCTCTTTGAGAGGGAGACACTCGATCTTGTACGTCAAGTGATGTATCAAGTTGAAATGTTCATGCCGAATTTACAGCACGACAAGATTGGATTGACAAATCGTTAATTTAACTATGTAAGTTGTTTCCGTCTCCAATGTCCTCCTACGTCCATCCCCACAGAGATGATGAAGTTAAATACTACAGACCTGTTCCAAACACATAATGTGGATAACTTGGTTATAACTGATCTGCACTTTATATTTTGCTATTACAACATGTAATTCCAGGTTGAACGAGGCTAATCATTACAACAGATCAATAGTCCACTGAAATACTCTTTTGGAAGCCACATCGGACCTTGTAGTTCCGGGCCCCTGACTTTTTAGTCAGTCAATCACGTATGAAAGAATCGATACCCGGTCGTATCCCGAGTCTCCTTCCTCCATTATTCTTTATTGTTACAAGCACTTTCTTTGGTCTTTGGGGGTGGCCGGTTGAATTTAGGCGCGATCCTTTGTCCAAGAATGCCAGGTCAACAAAGACTTCAAGGACAGCATCCTGATCTTGGTTAACAGTCTACATGTTTAAAATTATATCCCATGTTTACAAAGTTTATTTAATGTGATGTCCCATTGCTTGAGAACATGCGCTTATATTTTTGAACATAACAACTCTCCTACTTTTCAACTTGCGAAAGCTGTATCATATCGCAAACAGTTTCGAATTCCTTACATTTAGGTTCCATCGTTCGCAATCCTGGGCTTCTCGTCTCTTCGCTTTATTCCCATAATCAAGTACACGACTCTTCTGCTGGCCAGAGATAATCATGAATCCACCTTCACCACCACCCCCGTCTAATGATTTCACCCACGATGTGGAACTTGGTGACGAGTATTTTGCGCGATTTCTTTTAGAAGCCACTGGAAAACCAGATGATTTGAACCACGGAGCGGATCATTATCCTTGGGTTGAAGGCGGCCCAAATTTCGCTTCAGTCCAAGAGTCGGTTGAAGCGCCCCCATCTACACAATCGCCTGCAATGCCAGGGTCTCAGGATGCTGACCTAGGAACGCAAAATTATTCAGAGCATGAAATAAATTGCTCGAATTTCGATTTACCAGAGGACAATCCACATATAGAGTACGTTTCAAATGAGCCAAGAAATTATCAGTACGCTCTCAATTTACCAGGGGACAATCCACAGAAAGAACACGCTTCCAATGAACTAGGAAATGATCAGTATGCTCTCAATTTACTAGACGTCAATCCACAGAGAGAACACGCTTCACATCAGCTAAGAAATGATCAGTACGGTCCAAATCAATTCTATTTCACTGGGATGGGATCTGGATTCGGAGATGCTGCGTATACTCCAATACAACCCATTTTAGATGAACAAAATACTGGATCATATCAGTATACTCAATCGCAAATCGAGTTGCCTCCTCAACCTCAATACCCCCTCCAGCCTTTGGTGGGGCAATCGGTTCCAAAATTTTCATACCAACATGCGGACTTTCAAAATGGAGGCTTTAGTGGAGTTGCTAGCACACAGTTTCCTTCTAGTGTATCGGCTTCAGGTCCCCAGACACCGTACAAGCACGATATTCTCAACCAATTCCAGGATCCCTCGGTTCCCCTGCGCGTCCTTGACAAGCATCTGTGTTTCTCAAACGAAGTACTTAATGCTCTGACCCAGGAACTCACACCGTTTTCGCAGAAATCGCTGAACTACGCCAATCGAAAGCTGAGTATCTTTCAAAATGAGCGAGAGACAGAGCTGCAATCTGGACTGGAGCGCTCAGCGTCAACACAACACCTTGCAGTGCCCGAGCAGACACCACGATCGCAATCTGGAGCCTCAACCCCTGCTTCTAAGGCATCCAAAAGCAAGCGCCAAAGGAACATAAAGCAGTTTGACCCGAAAAAGGTATACAAGGCTTTACCAGGATCACCTCCTCCCTGGAAAACTGTCCCCCAGGAAGGCCTACTACTACCTTCGAATATACGTCTTACGGGGAACTCACCCCCGGGAGACGATATACTACCCAAGAAATCACAGACTTCATACAATACCACCCAGGACATAAAAACCTTTCAAAGAATGACGTTCGATTCCGATCAGAACTCATTCTCTGGATTCAAAGCACGCCTGCCGACAGCAAGACCCGCTATCCCAAAGTCGACTCTGCCAAATGCCGCTTCGAAAACTGCCCCACGAAGGGCGGCACGATCCGTACGGGCGAGTTTCGAATTTGCTTCGACGAGCAGAGCGAGATTTACGGCGATAGCGTCGACCCTTACCACAATGCAGGTTACGCCCATCTGTATTGCATGGAGGCAAATTTTAACTTCCACAAGCTCTGTCAAGATTTTCGCGTAATGCCTGACGATCGCCAACAGAGACATGAGTCTGCCAACCGTATGGCCATCAACCGAGATCGACATAGCATGCTCGACATCTGCGAACAATACATGAAGCGTGATGGGAGGCTGATGCATGAAAAGGCATTCAACGATGTCAATAACGAGTGGTTCAAGCATTCTCTCACTTTCGCACTCACATCTCATCATGTGGAGAATATGTCCATTCATACTCGAAGACAGATGGATCAGAGGAATGGATTCAGTCTTGCGGATCACATGGGTGACTTGAAGAAATTGATGGAATTCAAGACAGCCCCGAAGGAAGTCAAGGATGCGTTCAAGAAACAGTACAAGGCAAAAAAGCGGGCGGCGGAGGAAATGAATGACGATGAGGATGCTGAGTTTGAAGAGGAGTCAGATGGCGCCTCGGAGTATGGTTACGCACAGAAGAGAAGACGCAAACGTTGATTAATTGACGACTAGATCATTCGATCGGTTAGGTTTGTCACTTCCCCTTAATTTTTATCAATTTACTAGTTTGGCTTTTTCTGCGGCATAAAATTGTGGGTATATTGCAGCTGATCTGCACCAGGGAATATATATATATTGTAGAGCTACAGAGAAGAGTAGATGAATAGAAAGAAGCTTTAATCAAATCTTCTAAAGATTTTTGCACCCCCTAAGTGAACACTTCAGTTGATTATAGTCCTAGTCTACCAAAAGTAGACATCCTTCAAACTCCACAACCTATCCAGCATGTAAAAAATGCCCAGTGAAAAAGTGAACCAAAAATAAATAAAGAGAACAACATGAAATCTGAAGAACAACCGGGTCATTGATAACCCATCTGAAAAGGGTCCCTCTCGCCATTACGTTCATTGTGAAAATCTCCCGGCGGCGACTCCTTCCCATCAAATGCGACATGGGAGGTTTCGACAGACTCGCGATCGGTGGCCTTGTCAGTATTAGCATCTTCAGTGGTACGAATATTCTTCGAAATTTCTTACCAACAAAGCAAGTGCCTCGTCTCTTTCCCATTCAACCAAAGGTTTCCATCGCTTCACGATTCTAGAGCTCGTCAGGTTTATTGAGCCAATGAATGCAGGAACGGATGTCACGACCATCGCTCGAAACTTCGAAGACGTCGGAGAAGGATTTGAATAGTTGAGAACATATACATACGGTATCATCGGCAGTAACATCCCAGCAAAACTAGCCAACATGAGGAACAGCGAAAAAGTGAGGATCATCACCAGACCAAACGTGCTCAGCGACGTATGGTGCGGATCATAAAACTTAATGCGTCCACAAATATTGTAAATTGCTTCATTGCCCGGAAGGGCAAAGAGATTGAATGCCTTCGTAGCGTCGAGACCAAGGGGTAGCTCGATTGTATTGAAAATTCCCAATTGAAGTCGTGCAAGAGCCATCGTAAACCAGTATTCAAATTCAATAACCCACTGCCTGTCCGAGAGCTTTTCCTGGCGGCCCTCATTCAGTAATCGATTTGCCTGCAGGGCCGTATCTGTGCTACCAGCTATACTCCAAGCTATAGGCGTCTTCTGCATGAATATTTCTAGTAGAACGATGCTCAACGCCCAGTCGGTGTATTTTTTGGGCTGGGATTTGAAGTTGGGGCCAAATAATTTGATGTACTCTTCCTGACCCGATGATTTGTTGGGGGAGACCAGGCCGGTGAAAGGAGTGCAGTCGTTTGTGATGGTGCTGCAGAAGCGGTATTGCTCGTGGCATAAAACGACGTTAACCCACCTATCCGCTTGGTAGTACACTACGGTCTTATTGCCAGTTTCGGTCGCTATGGTGACATTGCGCCTAGTATTGGCGGTAAACCACTGCAAACGCCACATTATCAGCACACTTTAGTGTTGTATTTACTTTGCTAACTTCATCATTACAGTAGCTCTGAAGGACCGAAGCTTTCGCTTGATCGTAGGATTCTCGAGATTTAGATCCTGCGTAGGTTACGAGAGGGGCGGGAACGGCGTTTAATCAACCTACCGGGTCACTTTCGGGTTCAACATAAGATATGCCCAAATTTTGCATGTAAAATATGCTGAGTTCATTATCGTGTTTCTGAAGTTGAAGCAACGGCTGAAAGTCTTCCGGCTCGAGTGGAAGATATGTTGCCAGAAGTCGGTAGTTGTAACTCTTCAAATTTGCGTCGTTGAAAGGTAACGTTTGATTCTTGCCGGTCTCGGAATTTTTGTAAAACGAGTATCTCCGAATACCATCTTCGGGATAGACATCGGGTGGAGGCTATGAACGTAGTCAGAACATATTTCAGTACTTCTAAGTTGACATTGATGCATATTTTTTGGAGTAAACCGACCGGATCAATTTCGAACCGTTTCCCCCCTTGTAGAGTAATTTGATCAGCGAGGTTCTTGGGAGATGGAAAAAATCAAGGATCTTTTGAGGGTCAAAGATTGAGACATTGTGCGAACCAAAAGGCATCAAGCAAAAAATGTACGTACTTATGACTGCGCAAGTGCTCCGGCGGTTGAGGGAAAGCTCTTTTCCATGTTTGCTATTCAAACCCAGCTTGCTGAAAGTCATATTTCCGGAGTCGAAGGCGACAGCAGAATTTGCGTCCGGTAAGCAAACATCTTTGAAGGGACAGGGCTGGCCTTCCAACGTCTGTTGTGGAAACGAACGTGTAATGAATTTATCACAAGCGATGATCCCTTGTGAGCCTCCATTCGAGTAACAACTTCGCACGTAATTCTCCGAGTTGATTGTCTCATTGATCTTGATTTCATTGAAGATGCGATCGCTTTCAGTAGTTGGTGGGTCGGAGTTTATTGGAAACCATAGACCACAGGTGGGGAGAACTTTGGATACGACAAGATTCCCCACGACTATCTGAGATACAAGAACTCCGAGGGCAATGAACGCTACCCAACTAAAAGAGGTCAGTCATTTCCCATTATGGAAATTGCCATCGAGACTCTTTCAAAAAGTCAATTACGTTGGAAAGCGAGGCAACTTCTCCTTCTCAGCTAGTTAATCGGGAGAAAAGGGCTGACGGTCGGAAGCCTTCAATCTACCAGAAAGTACTTGGGAATAGGGATAAGACTTCATAGAATACGTACTGGCCCATGGTAAAAAGAACCAACACAGTGTCCTTGAAGGAAACATCTCTGAAAATCTTCCAAATCCCAGAGTCAAACCAGACTTCGAACAGCCCAATGGCCGCACCACCAGCTGTCTCGGAATTCCTGATCACAACTTGCTGCTTCCTTCGACGGATTTTGATCGGAGAAGAGTGTCTTTTATTCGCACGAAGGAATCTATGCCAAGTCAATCGACAAAGATGCCAGCTTCGGTTACCAGCTAGCGCGACAAGAATGGCCAGAGCTGCGAGTAGAGGAGCAGCTTGTGTATCTGGGAGTGTCAGAGTTGCGCCAAGAATCTTTCCTCGGTCCCAGTCAATCCAGAATCCAGTGTATACGGCATCACTTCCATATGGAACATAATCCTGATTTGAAGACATGGCTTGGCCCTTTCTCCTAGCTCAGGATGCGAAGACTATAATGTGGTTGAATATGTGGTACAAATCGTCCAGAGTTTCTGCGACTGTTTGGAAGGAGTTAAGTATAGTATGAGTAGCTAACAGTGAGATCGAAACATCCTCCCGTCGCTCCGGTTCTTGGTATATATTAAGAAACCAGGTCGTCGTGTTTGTGAGTATGATTTCCCTCGAACCCCAGATTTAAGGACCCTCAAGATTGGCGGCAGGAGCTTGTTCTGATAACGAAATTAACCATGTCTGCGCTGCCACAGTAACATATTGATTTCTGCAGGTTGTCGGAAGGTCCTGTATTATGTGTGGTCGAGAGAGAACAGAGGCTGAAAAGCCAAGGCTTGGATTCCCTTAATGAGGTCTTGAGTTTCGGCTAAGCTTCGGCAGATTTCAAGTGAGCGAGAGAGGAAGAATATTGCATTGCTGTTGAAAGCCTTGCCGATTTTTGAAACTGGACGCGGCTTGCAAAGTCTTTCCATTATGCGGCCCGGAGCGCCGTCAACGGTCTTGCGACTCCGTTCAACGTTGGCGCCACGTCGTTACAGTATCAACTTTTGTGGTGGGCGTCTACACTTGCGAGCTCGAATAAACGGAATAAATATATATCGTACAGCTTCGGATTCCTCCATTTGTGTTAAAAGAGGTTAGAGAAATCTAGAAGAACAAATCTTCGCGATATTCTTCCAGATCTTGGCAAAGTTGTGGCTATATACACAAGTAATCCAAATTCAGATTTCAACAGTTCAATAGAGAAACACTTCGCTCACACTTGAGTAGAAGCAGCGGCTGCACTTGCTTTTAACTTGATCTTATCGGTAGAACACTTGTCATACTATTAATTTAGCTCAAAGCTTTGGAATATCAAAAATAATCCAAGTGTATGATAGTACCCCACTCTCTGCTTCCTACCGCGACTTTGAAGTCAACGAACGAACGATGCAAATTCAAGTTTCATACACAGCTCTCCAGATTCCACCAAAATTCGTTTCTTTTAGGCTCCCCTACAAACTTCGCTAGAAGAGAGGAAAGAATTTTTTTTATACAATAAGCTTTATATATCGTTCACTAACAAGTACTACTTCCTATATAATAAGTTTTTGCCCTTGTGGAACTTGAAGAAGCGATAATCTTCCTGACGAATGTATTAAGGCGATAATCCCACCCCATGTACTGTAGCCTCACGAGTAGATCTGTATTCGGTAGGTAGCCAGAGAAGACTAGTAGTGCCTTCTGCCTTCTGCTAGCCAGTATTTGGAAACGTGTATGGTCATGATTTGCTTGCCGTCTACATGGCCTTTGAGTGCCGGTAGCGGTAGCTGCATCCCAGCGCCGGGCAGTGCAATAGTCAGATCTAGACACAATTTGTTTGTCGTCCAGGCTTAAACTTACTCGAGTGAGAGTTGCGGACTAGGCTGTTGAGATTGTGAAGGGTTCTAAGTCTTGGCGGAGAAGCTCAGGTCGACGATGAGACCTCACACGTACGGCAGCTGCGGGCGCTCACTCGCATTATTTTGAGCGAGACAACGAGAAGCCGATTTTGGAAGCTGCTGTTCTGCACTTGTATTCACCAGACAACCGCCCACCCCTCAACCACCCACGCCAAAATATCTTGCTCACGAAACACGCTCTCTATGCACGAATATCCCTAATAAAAGAATTCTAAAAGCAGATTCGTATAAGTTTCAAGGTCTACTTTCAAATACATACACAAAAGAAAATCGATTTAATAAGAATTTTTGGGCATGGCCGGTTGCGGGGATTGGGTGGTCCGGTGAATACAAGTACCTATGTTGATCGAGGTTGATTTGATCTTTCGATGCAAATAGAGATACATTGGCCGCTCCGCCAATCAACACCAACCGACAGCCTTCATTATTGGCTTGCTTCTGCTTATACATTACGGAGGTACCCTGCACGATAATGATGGACTCGCCAAATTCCAATCTTGAATGCTTTGCGTCATAAAGACCGCAGGGGTCCAGAAACAAGCACAGATAGCTGCCCAAAAGGAGGAGAAGGCAAATGCACTACTGCAAACTCTCGAGGATGCCAAGAAGATTACAGTATCCTGAAGGAAGATCTATGTCTGCCAAAAGCTGTCAAGATCCTAACTAGAGCTAAGCATATCCCAATGGGAGAGGCTGATAAGATGGGTACGAGAGTTAGAATGTTGACTAATAACACCTTAGAAGCTTTCTTTAAACTTCAATGAATCCAATCATAGAGACAATAAAGCTAGGTTCTTCGGATTCTGCAGATTCTGCGCTCTGTCAATGCTCTGTGCCAGTCTCTTGCATATGCACTCCCAGTCTTATCAAAGAATAGTAACCAAAAACTGAAAGTCACAAAGCGCATCTTTGTGAGCATATAAACGAAAGCATTCTCCCTGAGAGACCGATGAGAATGAGACAGTGTTTCTAGCTTCAAGTTCTCACATTTCCCCGACACCTACGAAGCTTGCCCAGTATGCAATTACAGTCATGGATACTTCTTCTAATATTTTCAATTCGAAATGCCCATGCAAATAACATACTGCAGCCTGTCCTCACTGGGGTTTCATAAATATTCCCATTTTCATCCAGGCGATTTGTTATCCACAGTACCTATGCTTTCCATCACCTTGCAACCACTGGACGCCGATCCTAAACCTAGGAGAATGTATCGCAAATGCGGATGGAAGCCTTGTCGTAAGTTCTTAGCACTATGATACATGATTGAAGATATCCTAACTATTCTGTCTGATAGTGGCGTATACGGTGAGAATGCTTTCCTTGATTTTGTTATTAAGGCAACGTCTATCTGATCAATTAATTATTATTAGGGGAAGAATGGATTTATCTTGCAAGGACTGCCACGTAGTCGTAGGAACTGTTATAGGTTGTAATTGTCGATGAGCAAACCAACAATAGCACTGCACTGAGATAAACCTGAGTACGATCCCCAAATCAAGCGACATGATACTTTTATACAGCATAAACTGACGACTATGACTTTGCCTCAGTTGAAGGCATTGGAGGTAACGGTGGAGTGTTTTAATGTGGATAAGGCGCAAAGGTGGTATAAGGAGAGGTGATTCGGGTGAAACAAGACGTGGCCGGAAGAGTGCGGTTCTTCCTTCTCGGCTTTTGCCACGTCTTCTTTGCTCCGACACTATGTGGCGGGGTACCACTGTTCATCTCTTCATGCTTATAGTACCATCAATACTTTTATCTCGTAAAGGAATTATCGTTGTGTCAATCCGTATTGCTTCTTAGACATCACTTTCCCACGATGATGTCCCGACCTATTGCTCCAGCATTCAAGTGGGGCTACGGGAACAGCTTTTACTCAGACATGATCGCAACTCGAGCCTATGAAATAGAGTGACGATGAGAATTATTGCAACGGCACATCATAAAAAGTAGAGTAAGTCAATGGGTAAGTATTTTAATGATTTACGTGTTGAAAACCTTCCTCATATTCAAGAATGTTTGAGGACGCGCACTCACTTGAGTGAATGAACAACAGTTAAGTAGAACCTTTATACCCGCTGAAGAGCACAGGTTATAGTGATGTAGCCTGGAGAAGCTTTGGAATTAGATTATCCAAGACGTTCCTTAGACGGATTTACAGTTTACTAAAAGTTGTGCATGCTTCGCAAATGTTTCATAGAATCTTAGGCTTACAAGACTACATCTGCATTGCTTGGTTTAACACATAGTCGAGAACCTAGATAAATATGCGTTTTTGAACGTTTGAGATCGAGAATATGACCTTGAATGTTTCGCGAAGATCGCTTGACTCGACAATCTCCTGGATTGCTCATATCCCGAAGAAGACGAATTGGAAGATCTACTCGGACCCACATACTCCCATCAAGACCAAAAATATTCTATCTTCAGTATACCTACGCTGCGCTATCTCACTTTGAGAAACGCTAGATTCCTAAACGTTTTTGGCCCGATTCCAAACAACACAAGAATCGGAACTAGCAACGTTACCTCGCTCTCGCTACCATACACTGTTCCAATGGATTTCGACTTGATTGAAATGCTCACATGGCCGAAAAGTCTGAAGTGTTTTCACCATGATGACCAAGTCAATGAGCGTCTCGACTTCTACTCGCATAGTAATCACGACTTCATTAATGAGATTAGCTCGCCGGAGATGTTTCTCAAAGGCATCGCAAGCCAAAAGGAATCGCTTGAGGAAGTAAGTTTCAACAACGCAGAAGACCGCTCCGGATCAGATGGATCGACATTCGACCCAGATCTGTTAAGAGAATTCCGAAAATTAAAACGCCTATATGCTCACGATGAATGCTTCTTCCGTAAACACGACGCAAGACCAAAACCTTACTATAAGTTCTTCCCTCCTAGCCTAGAGGAGCTGTATCTCGAATATCCTATGTATTCAGATGATGTTTTCTGTTCTTATAATAGCCACATGCCAAATTTGAGTGTTTGGCTTCAAGAAGTACGAGACAACAAGAAATAATGACATATGAATCCTTCAACGAGCACAATTTTTTTAATAGGCATGCATTTGTTTTGAGGTATTATAGTTGGTGCTGTTTGTGTTACTCCTGTTCTTTTCCGAGGTTACTAATATATTCTCTCTCATACACTTCGCGATGGATTAACATACCTAAGTTCTACGTACATTTATATAACAAAACGACCTGCTATCACCAACTTTCTTCCTTCCAAAGCATTGAATAGACTGCTTTACTATCTTTCCGTTGGACTGTCAGAAGATGAGAAGTGGGATGGGTGAAGATCAGCGGTAGAAATGTGACGGAGTGATGTAGTCTTGCATGTCTCAAGTACAGTGGTAAAAATACTTGGATTTCTCATCATACCGTGGGACATTCCTATCTAGGAAGGCTTTAATTCCTCCTCACAAATAACACCCACGATGTCGGTCAATTGGTATACACCACCCCCCTCATATCATGCCTCGAAGACAAATCATAGTCCAACCGAGGCGCCGAGTTTGATTGCGTACCCCTCTCTTTCGGCGTGCGCGGAACTCTATCACAGAAGTGGGCTGGCTTCCTTTTGATACATGAGAATTTTTTATTTTGTTCTAAAGAAACAATTTCACATTATCTGGGACTTTGTTCGTATACATTAGGTACCAGCACCATGTCACAATGGCCGCCATCCGGGTTCCCGAGTCATGGGAGAAGTTCTCCAGCATGGTGGAATGTTTGGTCAGAGTTCTCCACAAAACCCCTAATTGTGTTCCACGATGGGGTTCGGTGGTCTACCGTGGTTATATTACTTTTTATTGGAGGTGTGGGAATTTAAGGTTGCAGCAGCGGAGGAGCCTCCCTTTCGGGACTTGAGTCTTGACTTGCGGCAGTCGACAACATGATCCATTTGCCGAATTTGATTGGAAGCCCCAAATTGTCTTCCCCGAAACCTTTAGATCTCCGAAATTTCGACGGTCAAGTGTCCCTTTTGATTCTTTGAATCCATCTTGACCAGGCGCGTTATCAAGATATTGGACAATATTGCGGAAATCTGAGCATGTGCCAGCTCGGAGGACGAGGGTCATGAATCGATCATCCAACACGTTCCGAAATGGGACTATCTAATGGCCGAAGTTCTGAAGTGTTCAATTATTTAAGAAGCGACCTTGTATCTCACTTTTAGTTCTCTGCAACTCTTCTTAATCGAACAGCCATTCTTTAATCCTAATTTTCGAGCTCATCGCAAGTCAAAATGCTTCTCCCCACAATCAACGGCAAATCTCTTGCCATTGGAGCATACCTTCTATCCTCTATCTCGTCTGCAACTGCATGGGACTATGTAGCCCATGATGTCATTCAGTCATGTATGTATACTCTCTTTTTCTTCTTTTTTCTTCTTGAATCAGATTCGACACATCAAGAGGTGGCGTGTTAAAGCAAAGCTAATAATTCAATTATAAAGTCCCCAATACTACTCCAGGAGGCGCCATCTCCAAGTTCCAGCCCACTTTGTCCGTCAAAGATGGCTGTGTTCCATTTCCGGCTATTGATGTAGTTGGCTCGGGACGTGTTGGGTAGGTTCTCTCGTTCAGAAAGTAGGAAATGAAGCTGAACATCCATTACAGAAGTGGACTCAATCCTACTGGAGGCATCAACGGTGGATGTTCAGGATCGACTGGTCAAATCTACGCTAGAGCAGCATGGGTAGAGGGAATCTATGCCATCTACTACAGTTGGTAAGATGCAAAAATCAATCATTCGCCTCTTACAGAGAACTCACGTCTCATAGGTATTTCCCCAAGGACCAGATTCTTGCTGGTCCCCTGGGACACCGACACGACTGGGAAGGTCTCGTCGTTTTCACCACCGGCTCCACAGACAGCGCATCCATCCTCGCCATCTGTCCCGCACGCCACGGTACATCTCAAGCCGATTTCCACTGCGATAAAAGCAATTTTCAACTCAGTGGAAACAGACCTAAGATTCAATATAGACCGGATGGAACACATGCCATTTTCACATCCTCTGCTAGCGGTGGCTCTCATCCTTTGGTTACTTGGGAGGGACTCCCTGCTTTGGCCAGACAGATGTTGACGGAAGCTGCTTATGGCAGTGCAAATGTTCCAATCCTTGATTCGGTCTTCTCGAACAGTTTGTTGAATGCTAAGAGGTCGGCTGGGTTGTGATTCACGAACTGAGAATGCACAAGGATCGTGTTCCCATTTCAGCGTGCTTCAGATATATTTGGGGTTTGCGCACATGTATATATTTATATTGAGACATAATACATTATTCTGTTCATTTATTTCCAGTTCCGCACATTTGGAGCAGTGACTGGGAGTGTTTTTTTCTTGTTCCGCTTCGGAACCAGTGACCCAACTTCAAGTGAAATCTTGAGCGGCTTCCTAGTGGAACCTATGGATATCTATATTCAAAATACTCGGAGGTTACTGAATCTAAATATACTGTTAGTCAGCGTCTTTATCAGTCAACAAAACAGCGCACCAAGGAGCCTTTGGGTCGGAGCTCGCTACAGTATTCCAACCACCTTGGATCGATCATCTCACAGTCTTCACCGAGACCTATCTATCCTCACTCATTGGCAAGTTCAACAGATAATGAGAGCTTGGGTATGATATATGAAACTCCTAGAATTGGCATCACATCTCCAAAGCCGACTTTTTCATCCCCCACAAGAGTGACAACACCAGTGCGATTGAAACTGTACCGCCCAGCTCTCTACAAGACTTGAGAAATTGAAAGAAAGAGGCCTCTAAATGTGAGAAAATCTAAACTTAAATAATTTATATATGATGAAAGTCTCCCAAAAGACGTTATTGTTTCTCATCTCTGGAGTACCGATGAAGTCATCTTGTTCAGTGAACTAGCGACCAATGCTAGTCTTTTGCATGACAAGGAAGAGAGCAGCGATCTCTTACAATAAATAAAAAATATCCCATATAAAGAGCAGTCTTTGAACATGATATATGACGCAAACATATGTTTTGGCTATTTTGCAGTAGGAGTTTGACATGATGTTACAGTATCGCGTGCTCATGACTGCTCAGCTGTGATTAGAATCAAGAACTTGGAACCTACCTAAGATACGATAGATGTATTTACAGGATACTAATAGGCCTATCGAAATTGATAAAAGACACCTTTGTTGATTGCCAAACCCTGCAAAAGTTACTCAAGATCGTATCGGGGGATTTAAGGAGGTACTCCCACTCTGCATCTCATAAGTCTCTTCGGGGAGTACTTGAATTAAGCGAGAGGAAAGCTAAAATCATGGGACAATTGCCACCATGGACGAAGCCCTTTTCAATCATGTCGTGAAACATGAATGGGAAATATTCCGATATCTTCGGGACTTTTTATGTACCTCCCAAAATGTCCTTCGCTGGTATGATCAACTCTACCTTCCTATGTTGTTGTTCCAGGAAACGGCCACAATTCCCCACAAAAGTGAGCCGTTGCCAAGCATCTCAAAGTTGCCTGCAGTTGCGTGCGTCAACACTCCGTCTACTTTCCAATCCCGAAACCAAATGTCAATAAACACAACACCAGCATGGCCGCCGAACGAAGAGGCCAAGGGCCATTAAACATCGATCTTGCAACCAATTCACCTAGCGGCTCACCTCCCATCTCTGCGCTCTTCCTCATTTACTTCGACATCAAAGCCGGCTATACGATAGGTTGGAAGCGATCTCTCCCTGGGGTTGAATTGGAAGGAGTGGTGGAATACAAGAGCTTGCCATCCGGGCTACACACTGTGAAGGAGGATTTGATCTATTTTGTTCATGATGATCATGCTGGGCTCAGCGCATTCGTGAATGCGCCTGCGTCAGAGGAATCTAGGAATGCGCGCATGATAGCTGTGGGCGTGATGGTCCCGCTAAGTTATGGCAGATTGGGACGAGCTTGGAAACATGCGGAAGCTCTGAAAGATATGGCAAGGTGTGTATGATCGTTTTTGAATGAGAGAGAGCAGTGCTGACAATTGTGCTAGTGAGTGTATCGTCGATCCCTCCGAAACGAAAGTGCTGGAGGAGTTCTGGGAAGAGCACAAGGCGCAAGGACCAGCTCCAACTCAGGATACAGACTCCTTACCAGAATCTCCTTCCAGTGTCAAGTTTAAGCCCATACGCATGACCCCCGGAAGACCAAAGGCGCATGGAAGAAATCGCTCTGCTTCAGATGGGACAGCACTCCTACCACCAGGACACAGTCTCTCGGCCTACCACCCAGCATGGAGCCTTCCACGACTGTTAGAAACTTTCGGACCGTTAATCTTTCCCATCCACCGAGCCGCGCTTCTGCGCAAGAGAATATTGATAACAGCACATGCGCCAGTTGAAGAAACCTGTAATTTCGGTATGGAGCTATCATGTACCCCTCTACCAAAAAGTGCCTGCTGACCACGAATCCCAGTATACGACCTCTCAGTCCTCTCCAACATCCCTCTCGCCGTAACCGACCTTCTCTCCTCCTCTGCCCCTCCCCAACGTCTCCGCCCCCTCTTCTGTATCGGTGTTCACGACATCCCCCTCCTTGAGGAAGACCTCCTCGCCTCTAAAGCCCTCGCTGCTTCAACTCCAGACTCCACCCCCTCAAACACTCGCGACGAACCCGGCTGCGGCTGGATAGCCTGCACAACAGACTCAATTCTCGCCATGAAGTCCGCACTCTACGATGTCCTCATCACGCTCCCACCCCCCTACTCCTCCGACGCTGTCGAAAAACAATGGCCCAAAGTCGAATTCCCCCAAGGCGTCGAAATGAAAGCCACGCAACGCGATCTCCGCCGCTACAAAGCCCTCCGCTGGGGACTCTCCCGTCATTTACCCAGTCCAAACGATACTCAAGACGACCGACAACAACCCAGCACACCACGTCGGACGACATCATCATCTGGTCTTCCTAAACGAGACGATCCCATGCTTGACCTACCCGACACCGATCCCATAATTGAACCGCTCTCCTGGTCCGCCCTCGCCTACTCCGGCTTCATGTGGTGGGCTTCAGCAGGTGAACAACGCCTTACTCCCGACGAAGAAGAAGACTCTGACGCAATTCTTCTCTCGGGCCTTCCCCTCACTCCCCGCACCCCATCACAGTCACATTCACAATCCTCCGTCTCCCTCGCTGCAAGTACAACTAGCAAGAAGACTGCTGGAGAAGCACAGCAGGAAATGGCTATCGTAGCCTATTTCCACCGCTTGACGGCCCAGATTTTAACGACGCTTTCTGATATCGTTGATAACACGGACTCAGATGATGAGCGCGAGGCGTTGATTGACGATGCTGGCGAGGAAGATGATAGAGATGGTGAGGGGGTGGGGCAGGGCGACCCGAGGGTTTGGGTGGGTAGTAATGATGTTGCAAGGATGGGACTAGACGTTTGGAGTGCGGGTGATCATGCGTATGTGGAGGAGGTGGCGAGATTGTATTTTGGGAGGAAGGCGGTGATTGAGGGGAGGAATGTAGATGTTTGTGGAGTCAGGATTTGTTGATACTATTCTGTTGGTCTAAAAAACAAACAAATCAGTGGGTTGGCGTGGTGGGAGTGTGTGCCTGTGAGAAAGTGTGTATTATTTAGCACGGAAAGGAGTTTAGGCGTTCAAGAAATAGCTCTTTATGGGTTTCAAGGACAGCATGACAAGCAGACAGCAGGCTTGGTTGATAGGCATAGGTCGTAGGTAGATGGGTAGTAAGCGACTCGTCGGCCTTAACAAAAAAAGAAAAAAATATGAACATCAACTTTGGACGCAGTCAACAATCAAGACAAGAAGTATCAAATTTTTAATTTTTTTGGGTCTCGTCCAAACTTCCCCTCCCCGCGAACTCTATTTGCACCCATTCAACCAAATTTGTATGAACAATTCGTTTGGTGAAAGCGGAGAGACGTCCCCTTCCTTTCGGATTAAACTAGAAAACAAAACGCCAGCTGTAATGCTAATCCCCACCCAGCCCCCAAGGATATCGTACAATGCAACGCGAAAAAGCAAGCAGAGGAGGGGTTAGAGAAGAGGGGGTTGAGTGATTTATTCTTCATCCGTATCGGTATCAGTTTCACTCGTATCGTCTGCTTCCTCTTCAGTATCGCTTTCTTCGTCACTCGACTCCTCTGCTGCTGGCTTCTTCTTCTTCTTGCTTGGTGGGGGAGCACCGCCGGTTTTGAGGGCGCTCATCTGTCCTGCGAGGGAATCTGTGATTGTATTAGTATCTTTGTATCTTAGGGAAAGGGGGTGCGTGGGTTGCTTACCCTCATCTGGCTCGCTGATGTCGTCTTCAACCTCGATTTCTTCAGCCTTGCTTGCTTCCTCAACAGTGAGTGTGACTTCCATCTTGGTATCAAAACCAAGATAAGAATCACAAACCACATTCAAAACGAAGGTATATTGACCAGCTTGAGGAGGGGCTTGGAACTGCGTCTTGAGAGTTTGCATATTGAAAGTAGGTTTTCCACTTTCATCATAGATGGGCTTGTCGAAGGTGGTGAATGTGAATGGGGGAACAGCGATCTTGCCTTGCTTGCTGTCAGTGAGGAAAACATGCCACCTTGGAGAGTAATCGCGAGCGAAGTATGGTGCGAATGCGAGAGGAGGTTGGACGGGTTTGGTCTCTGGCTTTTTGGTGCCTTTGCTGGAGGTCTTGGAGCGGCCGAGGAGGGCATCGAGGTCGTCTTCTTCGGGGTCAATGTCCTCTAGGTCGAGTTCGTTGACTGCTGGGACGTCTGTGCTTCCGGGTGGGTTGAATCGTCCTTTTACCACTAATGAAACAAGGGAGCCAGGAGTGACAAATTTCTCGCCTGTAACTTTGAAGAATGCCTTTTCGACCTGGAGGTTGGGGAGTTGCTTTGCTACAGATAGAGCGGTTTGGTATTGTGATTCTGAAAGTAAGCCCTTGCCGACAGACAGCTTCTTGCGTTGGGCTTCAGGGAGGTTCATGAATTCTTGCAAAGTCATGTGAATCTTCGAGTCGCCCTCGATAAGTTTGACGAGACCTGGTGTGAAGTGAGGAAGTTGAAGGAGTGGAGAACCTTTTGGTGGAATGGCCTGAATGAGATTTTGGGAGGTGTGGTAGGAGCCGAGGATTGGGATAGTTGCACCGAAAGCAAGAGAAATGGCGTTGAAAGAAGCGGTTAAAGCATGGGCAATTGGCGCAACTTCAACCTTGAGCTGGTTCAGCGATGGGTCATCAAGCTCCACACGACCAAGGTATGCCCAGAGCAAAGCGAGAGCCTTTCGTTGAACTCCACCTTCCAAGTCTTCCAGCTTAGTCTTGTCCTTAAGAGCCAATCCTCCCGCGAAAGGGGTGCCTTCTCCTTCAGCTAGGATTCTTGACTCCAACTTTCCAAGACCTGAATCTGCCTTCTCGCCCTTCAAAGTCTTCTTATATTCGACTCCGGTACTCAAGGCGCTGACAATCCCGCCGCCCTCAAGGTTCTCATCGTATTCGCGGAATAAGTTGTTAGCGCTTTCGATGAGGACCTTTTCCTTGGACATTCGCTGAGTTCCATACCACCAAGACCCAACCATGTAAGGCAAGAGAACACCCAAGAGTGCTGCGTAGACCAACAGAACGTACTTTCCATTTCCGTCAGTGATTATGAACTTAGGTAGTGCAATGCCGATGCTGAAGCTCTGTTTTCCATCTGGATGGCCGAATTGAATGAAATTGTTTCGGATTTCCTCATCTGTGAGCGCCTTGTATGCTTTCGTAAGTTCGACATAGTAGTCGTTAATGGACTCGATTGTCTCATTCTTCTCTGGGTTTGGTCTCGCTTTATCGGGATGATATTTTAGGGACATGCGTTTGTAGTGTGATTTGATCTGCTTCTCTGTCGCAGACTGATTCTGAATTAGCATTTTCTCCTCGAACCACGCCAGGAGTGACATACGTCAGAGATGCCCAAAATATCATATGGGTTCCAGATCTTAGGTATTGAGCGGGCAGTGACCGCAATCAAATATGCCATAAGACCCATCATAGCCCAGCCCAGAATAACAGTGATTATGCGCTTCAACTTTCGCTCCCTCCTCTTCTGCGCCTTTCGTTGCGCATCGATCAGATCGGCGTGCTCTGGCTTGAAGTCTGTCTTTATTCGGGGCGCGGTGGCACCAGGTTCAGAGCTTGGTTTAAGGACATTGTACGTCAAAGGAATGGTGACAATTCCAACGACAGTGATGATAAAGTAAGGGAAAAATTGTCCCTATATGCTGTTAGGAAAGTGGCAGTTTTGGAGAGAGGCGGGGCAGGCATACCTGTTCATCGTAAGAATAGTCGGTACCACTCATTGTGAAGATGTGGTCTTCAAGACCGTGGTTCCTAGATGTTCTTGCGCAAGAAGTCTACAAGTAAGAGAATAAAGTCTCCGTTGTATTTGCCGAAGAAAACTCGTGTCGGAACTGGGGGTGAATTTGCTGAATAGGACGACGATAAAGGAAAGGAAAGTTGTTCCTTTTATCAAACGCGACTTGACGAAGTGCAATGTGTCTTATTTTTGGAGCCAGATTTGATGTGGTCCGTGCAGATGCCAAGTCCACCAAACCAAACAGTCCGAAGATTTTCAGCCTTTCAGCCTTTCCCCCCATCATTCCTTTAGCGAGGCGTAGCGTTAGTGTCGCATCATCCTAGAGGTAATATAAATATAAATTACCTAGAATGAAGCAGAATATATTGGAATAAAGTAGACGTCCGCTCTTTCCCACGCACCTCCATTCCTTTCTCAGTAACCAATATATTATACTCAAAGTGACTTCAGTCCGAGAGCTGGAAGCTTATTAAAAGATCGTTTAATATTTCCAGACACATACCAAAAACATCCATCAAGGCCTGGGTTATAAAACTGTTACCTAGGCTAGTCGGGGCTTGAGTTCTCTCAGATAAATCATAACCCGGACAGATCAAGATCCTGATTTCGCTCTTTCACGGTTTTTTTTTTTGGTCGCCATGATTCATACCTGTAACAAGAATTTTAGGTGTCTGGCGAAAAGTCAAGCGCCAGCATCGCTAAGTTTTCGACATCAAATTGTATGTTGACATAATCTATTTTGGAGTACTGTTCAGATGTGAAAATAAGATTCATACCATACAATGCAATGCAATCTGTACCAACAACGCCTTTTACCGTATCCTCTATTCGTGACCCCCATGACCTTACCTAACCCTTCTTTGAGAACACAAAATTAACCTTGCAATTCATATCGCACAGCGCACTGGCAAGCACTTCATCCTCCAAACTATTTTTGGCATCAACCACCTCTTCCGTCTCGTAGCCGAAAGCATCCAGAATCTCCCCGTTAAACACAGAGGTGTCAATGTGCTTGTACCGCATCAGCGACTGCATTTTGCCTTTTGCTTTCTTGAGTCGCATGGCCTCCTCGTCGTCGTCTATACGCTTCTGGATTGCCTTAACGTTTGCTTTAGTGCCGGGGACTGTGCGGAGGGGGTTTGCTAGAAGAACGTCGTCGCTATCATCTCCCGAATCTTCGACATCAACAGGCTCTGCGATGTCGGATTCATCCTCCTCTACGACGTCTGATGAAGGCGGCTCCAACCCCATACCTCCACAATCACAGCCCAGGAGATCATGGGTTTGACAAGCAGCAGCCAGATCAAGCCGAAACAAGTCTCTGAGCTCCGCAGCAGTGAAACTAGACTCATTCTTCTTCCCGTCGACAACACTATCAGCCAAGCCCCTCTTAGTCAATTGTCGTTGATAGACTTTCTCGTCCATGCCACCAGCCATTAAAAATCTGTATATTTTCACGGGAAGTTTCTGTCCATCACGGTGAATACGTGCCATGGCCTGTAAATCTGTGGATGGATTCCAATCTGGATCAAAGAGCACGAGTCGTGATGCACCGATGAGATTAAGCCCAGAACCACCCGATTTTGCAGAAAGAAGGAATGCAAAGTTCTTAGAAGCTGGCGTCTTGTTGAAAGCATTCACCAGATCTTGACGTTTCGCGGTCGGTGTGCTACCATCAAGTCGTAGAAATGTTAGGCCAAGGGATGCAAGATGCTTTCCGATGATGTCCAGAGTCGCAGTATAGTTGGAAACGATGACAACCTTTTCGGTTGTTTTGGATGACAAATGCTTAAGCAAGCTATCAAGCACTCGGAACTTGCTGCTGGCTCTTACAGGCGCCAACTCCAAAAATTGCTTGGGGATAACTTTAAGTAGCTCCGCGACATTCGGATTAGTCGGTGTGGCGCCGTCTTTCTGCTGCAACAAGCTGGGAGCGTTGCAAACTTTTTTAAGCAAGGTAATAAGCTGCAGTGATGATTCGGAACCTCCGCCTAGTACTTTGCCGCAAAATGGAGATTGAAGTACATGATTATACACTTGAACCTGAGCCAGTGTTGGTTTGCAGTATACGACATACTCTGTCTTCGATTTCAGAAACTCAGCCATAATTTCTGCTGTTCTCCGTAAAATAAACATCTTGGTCAACGATGCCAATTCCTCTGATCGCGCAGTTCCCTTCTCAATATCAGCTTCAGAAGCTTCTGGCTGGCGACTCTTGAGGATGGGTCCTTCAAACTCCTTCTTAAAGGTGTTGTATGTTGATAGTAGCCCAGGATTGACGAAATCGACCATGGTATAAAACTCCGATAAATCATTCTGGATTGGTGTTCCAGATAGGATGATCCTCCTAGGTGTGTTGAGATTTTTGATGGCTTGTGCTGACTTGTTCTGAGAAGTTTTAAGTCTGTGGCCCTCATCTGCAATCACAATATCAATACCACCACCTTTTTTCAATTCCTCCTGTACGGATCTAAGCTTTTCGTAGCCAATGATCATGACGCTGTAGCTCTTTCCATGGGTGAAATCCGTAAGTCTGTCCTTTTTGCTCTCCGCTAGGAAGACACCAATTCTTTCATTACCCAGCCATTTGCGAAACTCATTTTTCCAGTTATCTATCAATGTGACTGGGCAAACAATCAATGCCTTCTTGATCACCCCGTCGGCGCCATTGATGGGATTCTGCTTCAGCAGGGTCCAGATGAGCGCAATCGTCTGCAAGGTCTTCCCCAAACCCATTTCATCAGCCAATACAGCCCCATTACCATTGAAATCGCGCAGGCCCATAACACACTCATAGAGAAATTTGACGCCTTCACGTTGATGTTTACGTAGATGCTTTCCGAGGAACGGATCGATCACTACGTCAACGATTTGTTTTCCCTTTGGACATTCCAAAGGTCGCTTCATAACAATAGCATTTGGAGCCATGGGATCGTGACGTGGTTGAGGGACTCCGGTAGATTTCTGGGCCATGACAGTTGTTGATATCAACGGGTTCTTGAATTGAGCACCCATCGCCAAACTCTTCTTTGGAGCACCATAGAAGCTTTTGACGGTTATCTCTTCGATGTCGTCGGCACTTTTCTTTGCTCCCAGAAGTGGCCCTTTGACTTTTGGAATGACCTTCTTTGGTACCACTGGGCTACTGCTATCGGCTGAGCTAGGAGTCTGTTTCGCTGAGGTTTTGAGAAATGGCCGCCCGGCGAGGAAATCAGCTTTGGATATGGTCGAGTCAACCTCGATTTCCTTTCCTCCTATGCTCAATGTGCTCCCCGGAAGTAAGGCATCATTGAACATAACCTTTCCCATCTCTCGCCCAGAAATATCTTGCAGACGAGCATATCCCCTTTGACAGACAATATGCCATCACCGTCCCAAGTTTTGTGTTTTTTCGTAGTAAATTTCCGCCTGAAAGGGTCATTATTATTAGCTTTTGTAATACAGCAACTTTGGGAAAACCAACCAGAGTACGTTGTAGTAACCTTCAGGGGTCTGTGAGGAGGTATCTGAGATAGCTGCTTTTGGTTCATTGCTGTTCTTAACAAACAGAGGCTTCCTCGGAGCGTTGACGCCCGAGGATATTTGGGTCTTGGGTTTTGGGGGACTATCTTCGACGACGTGAACGAGTAAACGGCGTTTCTTGATCGGCCTGTGGAGGGGTTCTTCATCCGAGTCCTGTTCTGATGATGTTTGTTCTGTCAAATCAATCGGAGCTTGCTTTTGGATAGTGCTCTTTAGCAATGGCGGCTTGAAGGGCTTATACATTTTGAAGCGTTCTTGTGGTATTGTAGTGGCGAGGTCAATATCGATTTCTAGAAAAGGCATCACCATCCGCAACCGCGACTTTACGCGCCAGTCATTTCACGCTAACCCGCAATCATGTGATGGGACTGACAACCACTTCGCTACTCATACACAAGGTTCAGCCACCATAAGTTCTTATATCAAAGGCACCCTTTCGCTCACTGCAATTCCATGTTAATTGATCAAAATGCAAACCAATTTAAACTCCCAAAAAGCCCACATCCTCATTGCAGACGGCAATTCTCTCAACCGAATCTACCTCTCCAGAGGCTTAAGGCGTTTCAACTACACCACCGTCAGTACCGCTACAAATGGAGTGGAAGCCCTAGACTTCATCGAAAGAAGCGAATACTGGGTTTGAAGTGCTAATAATGATCCACAACAATTATCACTCGTGTTGATGGATGTGAGATTACCTATTATGAATGGATTGACATGTATAAGAAAGATTCGAGAGGCGCAAGCAGAGGGTAAGATAAGAGGGCATATTCCAATAATCGCTATATCTACGGTTTGGATGATTGAGGAGACCAAGGAAGCTGGCGCTGTGAGTTGAGAATTATGATGTGTGATGGGAAGGATACTGATGGATTAGCAGGATGATTTCGTACCAAGTCTATTTGATATTCGAAATGTGATGAGCACAATTGACAGTTTGCTGGCCAAACTCATTGGGCAAAATGATAGTGGATAGAGAAGTGACTCTTCAGGTTCAAATGAGTCTCAGACAGGAGTAACGATTAAAACAGGTGAGCAATTTTTTGTTCTCACTATCTACCTAAAGATCAATAGCATTTTTGATATGAAACATTTCTCTTCTCTCATCTTCACTACTGTAGCATAGAGTCTAAACTCTCTCCAAGCACATCCTCAATCTTCACAATCCATTTGTGTGTCTCCCTCTCCACCACATCATCATCATCCTCCTGCAACTCACTGATAAACGGCAACATCTCGGGCAACATCGACAACCACTCCTCGCCCAGTCGATCGGTCAATTCCTGCTCGCATTTCACAGCTGCCAATCTCACACTCGCGGTCTCTGAGCGCATATGTTTCAGAATGGCGCTGTTGAGTTCTTTGTGGTGATCTGCCGAATCGGCTGCTGCTGCTAGCTCGACGATTGCGGGGATGAGCACCAGTGCCAAAGGAAGGGAAGATGCATTGGTAAACTGGGAGCAAAGAACTGGTGCCATGATGTTGAAGTGTGTTGGGGATTGCCAGAAATCATCCTGATCGTGCTCGAAACATTTTTGGAGAGTGCGAAGAACTTTTGCCCAGAGATCCTTGGATTCTTCGTCCTTGGGGTTGACGTTCTTTAAAATATCGACAGCACTATCGATCGTATATGTGGCGTAACTGGTGACGATCGATTTAAGGTTGTCGAAAAACACGGCCATGAAGCCATACAAACTTTGAAGGCGTAATGTGCGGCCAGCCTTATCAATCTTGGGTGTGATAGCAGATAGTGCACTGCCTGCTAGTCTGTTGGAAACTGGAATCGAACTAGATGTGGCCCACTCGACAAGACTAGCGAATATCGGTCGGAAAGTTGCATCATTAAACTTGTAAATCATCTTGATTGCTATCTCATTGATGTTTCCTTCAATGGCGGTCAAGTGTGTTAAGGAGTCGGGATCAGAGGCGAGAGTCCATTGTCTTCGGAGATCAAAAGCGTTCTGGAAGATTCTTGCTAGGATCTGGGAATACTTTGTTACAACGCTCTTAGGATGTTGGTTGATGGCAATGCCGAGAACTTGAAGGTGCTCCGATAAGGCCTGATTGGTATTAGCAAGAGAGATGCTAACTAATTCAACGTGACTTACTGTTGGCCCAAAACTAGCAGCCCTTTCCCAATTCTCCTCCAAAGCTCCAAACATACTCTTGGCATCAATTTGCTTTGCAGCCAGTTGCAGACACTGAACTCTGTTTTCATCTGCCTCGTCGTCCAAATCAGCCTCGGCGGATGCGTTGGAGATTTTGAGAAGCTTATCCAGATATCCACCGGACACCATGTAAGGCAAGTGTTGTACCAGAGAACTAATGAAGGCAAATCCAGCATTGTGCAGCTTCTGCGCTTCTTCGCTGTTGTTGATACTAGCCTCCATGTAATTCAAGGACGTAGGAATGGCCACTGGAAGAACAGAAACAATTCCCTCACGAAGGATTTCGACCAATGATGCAAGGCACAGAAGAGCCATGATTCGGAGGCGTGCGTCAGATTGACCCAAACAGTGAACACTTGCAATGGTCTCAGCTGCAGCCGCAACAGCCTCAATATCTTTCTTCCCATATTTCTCTGATATCTTATCAACGCAAGCCACCGCAATGTGTTTGTATAGCACGTCTTTAGACTCTCGAATAATTGCTGTAAGTTGAGGGAGGAAACCAAGCATTGCTGCTCTCGAGACAGCATTGGAGGCGCTCTCTTGGTCGATACGGACCTCCAGAGATCGCAGAATCTTTCGACGTAAGGACTCATTGGGTCGATCGAGCAAGCTTTCCACAGACTTAACAAATTCGCTGGTTGACAAAAGTCCGAGAAGACTTTCCAACACGTCTCCACAAGCGGCGTGTAATGTCTTTTGTTCCTTCAATGAATCCGCAAGTGTGAGAAGCTTCTCAAGCAGTACCGAGTAGATATCGCGTACTCTAGCAGCGTCCATGTCATCTTGGTCAAGTAACTTCGCCGTTTGCAAGACAAGTCGTGGCTGCGAAAGTAGTTCCGGTAACAAACTCAGCTCGTTGAAAGCGAGGTTATGAGGGTCAGGCTTTCCTTCTTCGTTGGCGCTGAGAAGAACGGCCGAGTATGTTGGCTTCGCCTTGAAAATGTCTGAGATTAAGTCGAGATATTTGACAGAAGACTGTAGTTGAATCTCAACGCCGAAAGAGCTTGAAATCTCAATGGCAAAAGCCTTGATATCGTTGGTTGGGCCATATTTATCGATAAGCATCGCGAGGAGAGCGAACAGGAAATCATCGGCTCCCAATGTTTGAACCAGAGATACAAATAGGCCTCTGCGGCGATGAGGCGGAACGTGTTCGTAAGCCGCAACAAAGCTGAGAAGTAATTCTGCTGCACCAGTAACAGGGTTTCCTTTCTCTTTCCTCAAAGATGAAATGAGAGGAGGAATAACTTCGCGGATAGTCTGGTTGATGACATGTGCAGAATATTCATCATTCTGTCGAAGGACTGAATTGTCCATAAACGTGAATATCGGCATGACGCTGTGAAGAACGAGCTCAGGGGCGGTTTCTGCTAGCTCAGCAATGATCAGCAGGGCAGAGTTCTGAACTTGAGGGCTCGCGGTCTTTTGGATACAGTCGACAAGTAGATCTGCTCTGATGGCATGCTTGTCCAAGTTTTGGCCTTTGTTTTTGTGTGCCTTCAGAATTTCGAGCAAGCTCTCTAGTACCAAACCTTGCAGATATGCAAGCTCGGAAGATACCTGGGCCTTGAAATGTTGCAACTCTGCCAAGATATTGAAAAGGCTTCGAAGCAACTCTGGACGTGATCCAGGTTCGGAGCTGTGAACCAGTTGTAACACAAAAGTAACTTTCTTGATGGCAGCGTTGAGTTGGTCAGAGTCTTGGAGAGGCACACGGGCAACTTCTCCGTGGCTAGTTCTTCGTCTCTTTGACGGCGAGGGTTTATCAGCCAACTTGGCAGCTGTTGGAAGCTGGTCCAAGAAAGTCATTAGTACTTCGGTTGAGAGACTTGCACGTCCTAGGAAGTTCGCGGACTCCTGCGATGCTAGCTCTCGGTGCTTGTCATCTTCTCTTGCCAATTGTGAAGACTCCATGAGCACTTGTGCAGTGCTCAACAAAGTATCTTCCTTCAGCGAGGACCAAAGTGCGCGCAACCTTTTAAATGCCATCTTCAACAAGTCAGGTCTGTTCAATGCCACTTCTCCTTGAACGATCTTGTTTAAATATTCCATTCCTTCTTTATCGTTCCCAACGATACTGTTTAATGTTTCGTTATCCATTTCAGCACTGTCAACATTTTCATCCTGGCACGATTTGACGGCGTGAGGTTGGTCCAATTTCGCCCATTGCTGGAGGACTGGAAGTAAGAATTTTGTCCGGCTCGCTCCTCCTACGCTAGAGATTGAATTGAGAGAACGAAGAAGTCGAATTTTGGCGGAAAAGAGGGGAGTGCCAACAGCGTGGCTCGCAAAAAAGGCCATGATTGACGTCTTGGAGGCCGAAGGAAGACGATGCAGATCAGCTTTCTTGGATGCTTCGCCATTGCCTTTGCCTAGAGAATTTTGGAATACAGATTCAATGTGCTTGTTGTCCAAAACGCACTCTTCAAGAGTATGGACCAGTATATCGCCAACGAATTTGGCAAAAACATCAACCGGAATCCACATAAGGCGGTCTTCTCTGTCCTTGCCATAAAGATCACTTGCAGCCCATCTTTGAATGTTCTTGGATTTCTTCTTTAAATCGGCTGCATCCGGCAAAGTACTCTTGATTGCAACCAACAAATCGGCTGCCGCTCGTCGAACTCTAGAAGCGGGATCGCCCAGCGCAGCAACTGCATAGGGGAGCAATGCTTGAGTATCTCTTACTTCAGTCTTTCCACTCGATAGACAGCGAGTTGTCATCTGCAGTGCAGATGCTCTGGCAAGAACGGGATATGGTCCACACCAGGTTTTAATGTAGAAACTGAAGTACATATTATCCTCGAGGGCTGTCTCCCGACGAAGAATAGGCGTAGCATCAAACGTATCCAGATCTTCTGGATTTGTAGTAGAAAGTAGAAACGCGCGACAGAGATCTGGGTAGATATGTGACGAGTCGTGGGACAAGAAAGTTGTTTCGGTGGTTGTTCTTGTTGGCAGTTTTTGGAACAAAGTTTGGAAATTCTGGCCTGTCGTAGTCTCCTTGACATCGGAATCCTCCATCTCAACATCCTCTGCACCTGTGATCTGCTTCACTGGGCGAATGGACGTTTGCAATTTCAATTCCAACTCATCCATATCTATATCAGAAGCCTTAAATGTGCCCTGAACGACAGACCCAATATGGCCGGGTAGCGCCGTTAGTGCCACTAGAGTAGCTGCAAGAGGTGATCGTGAATCTCGTTTGGCGGGGTTTTCATCATCGATTTGGTGTGCCACAAGCAGTAGTGACTTGATGATAACAACTGATTGGGGGTCGCTTAGCAGCTGGTTTGAAATGCTGCTTTCAATAATAGGCAACCCATTGACAGCTCCATCCTTTCGTAATCGATCAACCAGAGCGAGACAAAATCCATTAGCTAACTTGTCTATCCGACGTTCCTTCGAAAGTTCGACCAGGATGGTTGCGATGTTCGGGATTTTGAGAAGCTCCCTCGTCAGCCTTTTGGTCAACTGTTTTGCACCTCTGTGTTGAGCCAAAACAGAGAGACAAACCAAGCCGGGTGTTGTGGTTTCTGGTGTCCATCCAAGGACCACTGCCTCCATCATGGCCGTCAAGAGCTTATCGTCCAATCCGCCTTTTGACGCCATTACTGAGAGCAGCATATAACAGCCAACACGTAGGTCTGCCACCTTCTTCATGGCCAATCCCTCGTTCAACGTTGGCAACAATCTCAAGATATTATCCTGCTCGTTTTGGTCTTGAACCAGCCGCCGTCCAGACCGAGATTTGTCCATCATTCCACCAACAGCTTCCGTCATGATTCCGGCCCAAAACGCAATCAAGGCGGGATATTGTTGCTTGTGGTTGCATATGCGAAGAACATATGAATTGAGTAACGAAGCAAACGGTGGGTTGTTTGTAGCGGCTTGAACGATTGCGTGGCGCGCAGGTTCTGTCAGTGATCTAATATATGGATGTAGGAACTTGTAAACCTCGGGAACTTTGGTAGGAAGAATCGACAAAAGTGTTGTGAATATTGGTAAGGTGTGGTAAGGTAGGAAGGTGGTTAAGAGAAAGGTTGTGTTGTAGTGATGAATTCTAGAGCTTTGGTTAGTACAATTTCTTCCCAATGGAAAAAGCTAGGTCGCCTACCTGAATCGTCTAATCAACCATTCCACAGCCTTCACAGCTGGGTTCAATCTTATGCGCCCTCCGACCAAGCCCAAAAAGGATTCCACTCTGTTGTTAAGGTCCAAGTTTTGCTGTTCGGTCATTTGACTGCGATCCTGCTCTTGACTCTGTTCGCTGAATATATCTCGCTGGTACTCCAAGAACCTTCCATCGAGAAGACATAACTCCTCGAACCCTTCATGGCAGAGTGTGTAGAGGGTGTCGAAGCTTTGCGATACTGCTACACGAGCTTCAAAAATCAGAGACTTTGAATGCGCCGCCCTTTGCACTTTAAGGTTCAAAGTACTATTCGAATTGGCGGCAATCTGTGCCAACTGGGCTCCCAAGATAGTCGACATTATGAGGTAGAATAAGATTCTTACGACATGAACGAAGAACACCGAGGGTGTATATTTGGAGGGGATGTCTGGAGTACAGGTCCAGAAGAATCTTGTCTTTTTTACGTCGGCCCCACTAAAAACGGTGAGCTAGCGGCCGCATGCCAAGATATATGCCATCCAAGCACCTCTCCCAAACCCAGTACTCTCTTATTATCTCGATTTCCGGATTTCACCAGTAAATACTTACTAAATGCAACATGGAATAGAGATCCACGCCCTGAGTGAAACATTAGGCGACCGTCTCAATAATCTACCACCACTTGGTAACAAACTGTCGACTGTTTTCCACAAATCAAATATCCTTATATTCATTAATCCAACGCGGTGTTTACAATGAACGTCCCCAAGTTCGCATCGTTCCGGCCCAAAGCAGCAACTACTCCACAGCCAGTTCCATCATCAACATCATCAAAGGACGAAGATTCAGGTAGACGCAAAGGCCACACACGTGACCACCCAAAGTCTGACAGAAGACGCAGGTCGAGGAGCAGAGAACGAAGGGATGATATCCGAGAGATACCTCTCCTGAGGGAGAAGCCCCCAGTCCACTCGGACGTCTTTGTGGTGGACAGACGAGGAGACGACAAGAATTTGATATACGGCAGCGTCCACCGTTACAGCGTTCCTCCTTTCCATCGGTTCGGAGCCGGAGGTGTCCTAGGAGTTCCAAGGCAATTCAAAATTCAACGTGAATTGTCCGATGAAAAAGGAATTGTTCTTTTAGATTCGAGAGACTCAAGAGTTCGCAAAAGAGAGAAGTATGTCTTCTCAAAGATGGAAAAGCCAAGACTCTTGAAATTACGCCCAGAGGCTATTGTTGATGACGACTCTTCACTGCAGGCCGATTTCATGTCGTTAGAACTATCTCGTGGTGGGAAGAAGCGAAAACGGGGCGGGGATGATGATTCGACCAGCTCAGATTCTGAAAATGAATCAAAACACTATCGATCGATTCATGGCAAAGCAAAGTCCGAACGGCCTACAGATTCCGCCTTCCAGTACGCTTCTGAGAGCGACACATCAACCAACGGAGCAGTATTAAATGAATCGGCATCTGCCCGAAGGAAGAACGCTGAGCTGAACCGAAACGTTGAGGAGCATCCAGATAACATCGAAGCTTGGCTTTCCTTGATTGCCCACCAAGATGTTCTTTTGCAAGGCGATGATGATCGTCGTAGGATTACGAACGCAGAAATGAGAAGCACAGCAGATATAAAGATTCACATGTACGAAAAGTCACTAGAGCAAGTCAAATGCCTACGAGACCGAGAGAGATTGCTGCAAGGCATCATGGCTGAGGGATCTAAAATTTGGGTGGCCAAATACCAAGCAGAAAGATGGGAGCAAATATCTCGCGAGAATATCGACAGTCTCCTTCTCTGGAGGAACTACTTGGACTATAGACAGACAACGTTTACAACATTTCGATACGAGCAAGTCCGAGTCCTCTACACTGATCGATTCAAACTACTCTTGAAGGAAATTGCCGTGAGTAGCAGCGATCGAGTTGCTGTGCTATACCAGCAGCTTGTATATGTTCTGCTCCGATTCACACTATTTCTGCGTGAAGCTGGTTACGCTGAATTATCAGTTGGTATCTGGCAAGCGAATCTTGAGATTAATTTTCGTGCACCACCGACTTACAAGGACCTCAAAACAGACTTCCAAGATTATTGGGAAAGTGAGGTCAGCCGACTTGGCGAGAGTGGGAGTTTAGGATGGGATCATTTCTACCGCAACGTGGATGATGCGGAACCTGCTCCCGTGCAAATCGACGAGCAAAATGATTTTGTTGCGGGCAACGCACTCTTCCAAAATTGGGCCACTGCTGAGCGCTCGCGACAAAAAACTGCTCATACACCAGCTAAAACAAGTAGGCCAAGTCTTTTCTACACTACAAATTTCTAACAATCTGGTATGCGCATCAAAACATGGCTAATGTGCATAATGTAGTGGACGAAACAGTAGAAGATGACCCTTTCAGGGTTATTTTGTTCTCGGATGTCGAAGATTTCCTGTTCCCTTTTCCAAAAGATTTAGATAGCTTACGTCAATCACTCCTTGACGCATTCTGTTGGTTCTGTCGCCTGCCATCAATCCAACCTGATCACCCCGACTGGTACTCTGACGCTTTTCTGAGACCAGAGCTTATAGATGAAAACATTTCCGTGAGTATTTTTGGCCACACGTTCTGTTTACCTCAATGAATGAAGACTAATTTCGCCTTTAGTGGATCAAAACACAATCGCCACTCAGCCCAACGGAGGATCAAGAAAAGCCCATTCTTTTCGCACTGAAATGTCCTTCCAAGGATTTCGTTGTCTCACCCGAGACTCTATTCAGTCAAATATGGTTCAACTCTCTTGAGCCTTGGACCCAAACCTACTCTGGATTTGAGAATGGACCGGTTTCATACAGCTGGCTCCGAAATACACTCAAACAGCTTCTAACAGCCCACTACAGCGATGACCGAGCCGAAGCCCTCCTCGCACTTGAGTGGCGTAATGAACCAACAACCATCAAGAAAATTGCAAAAGGCTTAATCAAAAGCCACTCCGATAGTCTTCGTCTTTACAACTCTTATGCTATGATAGAATGGTCAAGAGGCAACAAGGACGTAGCAGCAGCCGTCTTCACTGCCGCACTCAACATGAGCGTATCAATGCCCGAGGAAAAACGAGGCGATGCAATCCTCTTATGGAAGAGTTGGATATGGGCATGTCTCGAAGATGGCGATAATGTATCCGCTTTGAAACATCTTCTCTCAGTCACGGATGGTACACCAAATCCCAATATCGATGTTTCGCCAACAGCATTAATCCGAGCAAAACAGCATTTTACCTCTAACAGAGATTACTTCCTAACCTCTGGCTCAGCACACAACTCTATCATTCATGCAGAATGTCTCGGACTTCTTACATACCTCTCACCTCAACCCACACCCAAAACGCAAGGCGATCTAACATCCGCAATATCATCCCTCCTCACCTTCTCTCAAACACTCGCTTCCCGCGACCTCCCAACCCCCAACATCAACTCTGCCTCCACTTCCACCTCAATACATCACGAACTCCTCCTCCAATCCACCGCCCGTCTCCTCTTCCACCACGCCCGCACAGGACCCTACATCCCCTCCACCATCCGCACGCACCTCTCACATTTCCTCACATACTACCCCCACAACACCATCTTCCTCTCCCTCTACAGCTGGAACGAAACACGCTTCAAAATAGAACGCCGCGTTCGATCCCTCCTCTCCTCCTCCTCCACTCCCAAACACCACCCAGCAACACAACTCTTCAAAATAACCTGGGAGATGGAAAACGGTACCATTCACTCCGCGCGCGCTGCATTCGAGAGTGCTCTCACTCCCTCAACAAGCAATACCTCCTCCTCTCTATCTCTAGGCAATGCTGGGATATGGAAACTCTACCTTCTCTTCACACACCAACATTTCGGTGTGCAGAAAGCGAAAGAAGTGTGGTATCGAGCGCTCAGAGCTTGTCCATGGGTCAAAGAGTTATATATCACTGGCTTTGAGCTGTTGGGTGGAGTTGGAATGAGTAGAGGAAGTATTGAAAAGACGTCAAAGGGTGGAAAGGACAAGAAGAATGCAAAGGACGAGCAGATTGAATATGAAGAATTGAAAGGAACATGGAAAATTATGGGCGAGAAGGAATTGAGGGTTCACGTTGATTTGGAGGATATTTTTGAGGAGGAGAATTAAGTGGTTGAGTGCTCGCTGCTTGCTTAGTTGATAAACTGAATTAAAGCAAATATAACTAAAGTATATCCTCAGAAGGGAAATTCATTTAAATCAGTTTTAGAATGCTGCACTGGCTATGAAAATGACAATTCCTAAAAAATATCACAAGTCATGTCAATATTTGATTATGCAACGTTTAAGACATTTTAGAGTTCAAAATAGAATTCAATTAATCTCTCTATCTATTCTCTATCGCCATCAGGTCTATCGATCGCCATCTGGGAGGAATATTTCATCATCATCCAATAAATAAAAGAACATCTTTCTCAAGGAAAGGTAAAAGTAAAAAGAAAGAGAAGAACGCCTTTCGCCCATGCATATGGTCTTCTTTTTCATCATAATTCATCACCACATTTTTCTCATCATTCTCCACCACCTCTCATCCTGCCCGTCGCATCTAATCATAAAGCGACAAATCTCCATCATCATCTCGATCCCCAATAGCCTGTCTTACATCCGTCTCATCCAGCTCCATCTCATCCTCGCTCGAGTTTTCGGCCGAAGAATCATGATGATTAGGCAGGACAAGCGGCTTCCCATGCTCCATGACCACTCGTGCAGTTTCTCCGTCCTTGATTGTTCCTCTGAGGATGAGCACCGCAAGTTTATTGAGGACTTCAGCCTCAATCAATCTTGCAAGTGGACGAGCACCATAATTAGGGTTGTAACCAGCTGCTCCTAACCAATCGCGCACAGCAGGTGTACAGTCGATCTTGACGTTTCGGCCATTGCTTTGGAGTCGTTGTTGGATTTCATCGAGGCGAACTTCGACGATCTTGCGGATTTCGGCCTTGGATAGGCGGTTAAAGATGACAGTACTGCTGATTCGATTTAGGAACTCGGGAAGGAAGTAGTCTTGCAAAGATTGCATAACCATCATTCTTGTTGTTGGATCGATTTTTCCGTCGGGTGCGTTGGCACGTTGAAGGTGCTCGGCTCCGAGATTGGATGTCATGACCACGATGCAGTTTCGTGCATCGATGATACGTCCTTGGCCGTCGGTGATACGACCATCATCCATGAGTTGGAGGAGAACAGTAAGGACTTCCTTTGCGGCCTTCTCAACTTCGTCGAAGAGTAGAATTGAGAATGGTTTTCGTCGCAAAGCTTCGGTAAGTTGGCCACCAGCATCATGGCCAACATATCCTGGGGGCGCACCGATCATTCGGCTGAGGGAGTGTCGTTCCTGATATTCGGACATATCGAGTCGAATCATTGCCTTGGGATCGTCGAATAGAAATTCTGCCAGGGCTTTGGTGAGAAGTGTCTTACCGGTACCCGATGGACCACAGAAGAGGAAACTAGGAGGTTGATTTGGATTGCTGAGTCCAGATCGTTGAAGACGAATGGCGTTGGAAACAGCTTTGACGGCCTCCTTTTGTCCAACAACAATCTTGGCAAGAACCTTCTCCATGTGTAGAAGCTTGTCCTTTTCGGTGGTCTTCAATCTCTGGACAGGAATTCCAGTAGCACGAGCGACAATTTCGTTGATCTGATCTGGACCAACTACGTCAGTGATGAGAGATCCACCAGAGTCGGGATTGCTAAAAGAGCTGAGTGCTGCATCTGCAGTCTTCTTTTCCTTCTCCAAGCTCTTGATGAAAGCCTCTTGTTCTGGAATTGCGTAGTATTGCAAATCTGCCGCCTTGCTATCATCGCCAACGCGGGTTGCTTCATCCTTCTTGACTCGTAATGCGTCAAGCTTGACTTTAGCTTCTTGGATAGCCTTGCCTCGGGCACGCTCACTCTCGTATTTGTTTCGTAGCGGGCGTAGCTCCTCCTCTACGTTGCTGGCATCTTGTCTGGCTTGGGCTAGACGAGCTAACGAGGCTTCATCCTTTTCACGGGTCAGAGCGTGGATTTCAATCTTCAGTTGTTGGAGCTTTCGTTCTAGAGAATCGAGGATTTCAGGTTGCGATTCCCGTGCAACTCTGACAGCAGCTGCAGCCTCGTCAATGAGATCGACTGCAGAATCGGGAAGTCGTCGTTGGGTAAGATATCGAGCCGCAAGAGTGGCAGAGGAAACGATGGCTCCATCTGAAATGTTGACACCGTGATGGACCTCGAATTTTTCCTTCAACCCTCGTAGAATGGAAATAGTCTCTGGAACTGTTGGCTCCTTGACAAGGACTTGTTGGAATCGACGCTCAAAGGCTGCATCCTTCTCGATGTACTTTCGGTACTCGGCAAGGGTAGTGGCACCAATGCAGTGAAGTTGTCCGCGAGCCAGCATAGGTTTCAGCATGTTGGCAGCATCCATTCCACCTTCACCACTTGATCCAGCGCCCATGAGAAGATGCATCTCGTCGACGAAGAGAACAATGAATTCCTTTGAATCCTCGATCTCTTTCAAGATACCCTTCATTCTCTCCTCGAACTCTCCCCTGTATTTCGAGCCAGCAACGATTGAACCGACGTCAAGCGAGAGCAGCTTACAAGCAGCCAAGTTATCTGGGACATCGTTGTTGACAATTCTCTGAGCGAGACCCTCAACAACTGTGGTCTTTCCCACACCTGGCTCACCAATTAAAACAGGGTTGTTCTTCGTTCGTCGGGAAAGGATCCGCACGACTCGTCGAATCTCTTCCTCTCGACCAATCACCGGATCCATCTTTCCCTCTCTCGCCTGAGCGGTCATATCGATGGTAAACTTCTTCAAGTTTTCATTCTCCTCCTCTGCATCTGCAGTCTTGGAGTCGACTCTCTTTGTGCCGCGGATTTGCTGGACAGCATCCTGCACGATCTTCTCGTTTAGCATATTTCCCTCCTTCAAAGCAGCTTGTATGGAAGGATCCTGGGTCAAAGCCATGATCAAATGATCCACCGCAATGAAGGAATCCTTCTGTGTCTTTTGGAATTCGTGTGCTACTCTGAGGACCTTTGTGAATCCTGGCGACATGGAGATCTGTTCGGGTGGTGGCGATTGAGTAGGTAACCTGACCACCGCCTTCTTCAGAGCACGCTGGAAAGCTTGAGCGTCGCCATGAGCACGTTCTACAACCTGGCGAAATAGGGATTGTTGTGTGGAAGTATGGGATGCATTGGCGGTTTGCTGTTGATCTTTAGAAAGATCTGGAGGCGGGTCGAGGAGGGAGAGTGCGAGATGGAGGGGTTGCAGTTGCGGGTGGTCGTGTTGTTCTGCAACGGCCATCGCATCGGACAGAGACTTGCTCGCCCGGTCGGTGAAGTTCATTGCTGAGGTAGACATATTGAACGTGTTTATGATCAAAAAGTGATCAGTTGGAGGTGTTGTTTATATACAAGTTGTAATTGCAAGTGATTGATTGTGTTTCTTAGAGGAATTGATATTGGTGAGGGGTTCCTCGGAATGGCGGTATTGGAATTGGCATTCACAATAGAACGAGTGTTTGAGTTGCGTCTCAGTGACTTTGATTGTTTGGTTGTTCGATGTATGAAAGAAGTCGTGTTGCTGAAGTGCTTGAGGGTGAATATATAGTCGCCCAATGTCGAATGCTTCGAGAAACGAGTCGGGCTATCAGGATGCAACCGGAAAATACCAGAAGTGTCCAGCACCCACTTGGTGGAAGCTTCTGGGCGCAGACGTCACAGGCTGCAAGGCTGGAACTTGAACTTGAATAGCGATCGGCATTTCCCGACAGACCATACCTCACAGCGAATATTGCAAAAGAACGAGTTATATCGTTTGAAATAAGCATGAATTCGCCCTGTATACAATAGTGCATCTGTCACTGCCCTTCACTGTGTTACAAAGGCTGCACTGTGTGTGCCCAAGTCTTAACAAAGCTTACCCAGCCTCACAGCCTTCCAGCCTCACTTATCATGTGACTCGATCCGCTAAACTTGCTTAAGCCAAGCGCTACAGGGGCAGTTCGCGATTTGAACATCGTGAGAGCATCAAGAAATATACTCCCTTCCCAGTGCCTCTCACCCACCACACACCATGAACACACAAACCACCTGCCGGCAGGCACGGCATACACTTCGCACAATTAATCAGATCCGCCTCAACTCGTCGGCTACAGAATCCAGCAAATTCACCGCCGAGGTGTCAACAAAAAAACCCAATTGGAAAGCCGACAAACCAAACTACAACACGTACGGCTCGAAAATATGGGTATACAATCATCTCCAGAAGAACCATATGGTCTACTCCTTGACGAAATCTATGCGTGTATGTTGCCCCCGTTGAGATCTTCTCCCATCGAACTCCCTCAATGGACACAAACACATCAAAACATCATCAGACTAACATGATATATTTTTTGGCAACTTACAGAACAACTTTTCCCTCCGCCAACTCCCATTCAATGGCAAGAAAACCGTCCCACCCGCCCTCCGCAAAGATCTCTGGCACCCCTTCGCAACCATCACTTTCTCTCCCACGCCCGAGACCACGGCAGTCGCCCGCACCGGCCACGCAATCGGACTCTCTGCCTTCCAAAAACTGCGCGAGTACCGCCGTCGCCACGAGCTCGAATGGGATGAATCCATGTTCCTCGATGACAAGGGAAATTTCGTCGAAAGGAAGAAGCGCAGTCGCATGCTGTGTGATCAGAAAGCCAACAGCGTCGCTGACATGGCATATGTATTCTCGCGCCTGGCCGAGGGCGGAGAGGCTGGTGAGAACATTGGTTTGACGGGCACGGGATCGGGGAGTAAAGTCGAGATTGAGTGGTGGGATTTGAAGGATGCCGAGTTTGCGGAGACGTGGAGCGCGAATGTCGAGCATAGCACTATGCAATTGCAGACGAATAATAGGGACTTGACGAAGATTTGGGGGTGGGAGAAGAAGAATATGTTGGAATTGGAGGCGAGGGAGGCTGAAAAGGTTGAGTTGTAAATTATATAAGAGGGGAGCGTGGGTTGTCCATATTCTGGCTAAGAGAGCTGACTTGTATTGATGAAGATGATATGAGTAGAAACTTATAGTACAAAAATGTATAGATAGTATCCTAGAGGTCCTTTTTTCCCTTACTTTTTATTCGCAAAGAGATTCCTCTCGCGATTTAAATCCACCTTAATACGGTAACACTACCTAAGATATCTGGTGTACATTCTCTTCCCTCTCCCCTCTCCTCTCTCTCCCAAGCACACCACCTATCTATAACACACACAAGCAAGTTCAAGCAGGACAAAGCTACTTGAACACCTTACCAGATTCTTGCCCATCAAAATGAATAGATACCCAAAGTTAGAAAAATAGCTGGTTTCAAAAGAATCTCTTTCTCTCTCCCTTCCTCCTTTCTTTTCATCCACCGATGAGATGAGATACCTTGACCTACTAAACTACTTAACTCACTTATTATCCACAAAGGTTCCTTTCTTCCTCTTTTGCATATAAAAATCAATACCTGTTAATTACATTGCCCAGCTGTAGTTAAGTTAGTTTTAACACGCTCTGCGTATGTATGTATGTATGTATGTATGTATGTATGTATGTAATCTAGCGTAACTATGTAAAATTTTATCTTTTGCTCTCCCCTCCAACTTCCTTTTTATTTTTATGATAAGCTTTCGGAAGCTGTTTGGTATGGTTTAGCAATTCCTTTCCCTTTAAACTTCCTTCTTTCTTGTGGGTATGTTACAATATAATGAAATGAAGAAATATAGGTTCGCTCTCAGGATGAAGGGAAAATAATAGTAGTATTCATTATTTATATCATGATAACAACCCTCCCTCCCTTCCTTTACCCCCCTCTGGGAAAAATAATCGCACAAAAAGAGAGAGAAAAAGGCGGTAGTTTAGTTGTGAACTAGGTACACTACGAATATTTGTAAATCCCAAAAAGGCACGCATAAAACTTTTCGTCTTCTTCTTCGTCATTTTCTTCTTCGTTCCCCGAGTTTTAATTTCTTGCCTTTTTTTTCGTTCTCTCTTGAAGCCTACCTTTTTGCATGGGCGGTTCTTTTATTCTCTTATTTCCTCTTTCCTCCCTCGTTATTGAGTACATATTCCCGAGTTCCTTCTCCTTTTTCTCAATGTAAATCCCCATTCCTATTTCCTTGATCTCCCCAACAAACGCATGCAAACACCCACATCCCCGTCCCCATCCACATCCACCTACCTACCACACCCACATCTACCCACCTCTGCCAAACCTAAGCACTCAAAGCAAAGCCCTTCAAATACTCATAATCCTTCAAATTCGCATTCACAGTCTCCCTGATAACCCGAGCCTCCTCCTCGCCATACTTCGCCTTCCACTCAGCATCCTCGACGTCGATCGACTTGTTCTTTTTCTTTTTCTTTTTCTATTAGTATAAATTATATTTTCATTTTTACTTCATTCGGGGCTGTTATGGTTTGGTTTTGTTCGTTCGTTACAATAGAACGAATGAGGCGAGATCAGGATGATAATTAAATAAAATGAAGAAAGAAAAAAAAAACTCACATGTTCCTCACTCCTCGCCTTCAAACTCGTACTATCAATGGCATCCTCATGAAAGCCCTTCCACTTCTCAAAGGCCTCCTTGGCCGCCTTGTGCTCCTCCTCTGTATCCCACACCAACATATCCGGCGTGTAATCTATTCCCACCTCCTTGCAATACGCTTTGATGATCCCGGATGGATTATCGAGGAGATCATCCGCATCGATGACCGTGATGCTGACTTCGCCGTTTTTGAGTTCTTCTTTGCTGTGTGTGTGGCCATTGGTGGTGGTGCTGTTGGAGACGGTTTGTCCGTTTGGAAGGCTAGGACCAACGTGATTCCGTTCAACTAGGAAATCAAATACTCGTCTTAATTCATCGTAACCTGCCTCGGAGGGCATGAAGTTGAAGAATCCGGTGATGGAATCTAAAGGGGGAACTGTGCAGCGCCAGTAAGAGGGGATGGAGAAGCGAGGGTGGCGTATGAGGAATGTGAAATGGAATTGGGAGAGGATGGAGGAAGGGATTACAGTTGGATTGTTGGGCTCCGGGAGCGTATCGTAGGGAAATGGTGGGGAGGTTTTGGTTGTGCCGTTGGTGGAAGTGCCGTTTGGAGTGTTGCCGTTTAGAATGGGTGCGGTGCCGTTGGTGGTGGTGGTGTTGAGACCGTTGGTGCCGACGCCCTTTTTGACGCCGCCGAGGGAGGGGGCGATGGATGCTGGGGCACCATTGGGGGGGACAAGGTAGTGGGTTATGTCTTTGATGAAGAGACGTTTTCCCTGAGTTTGAGTGTTAGTATGTTGTTAGTGAAATTTGGTTTTTCGGGACTTGGATTGTTGACGTGTGGTTCAAGGAGAGCATAGAATTGTGAAAATGTGATAATGAGTTTCAGAGCCTTAAAAATGCTCAATTGGAAGGGGAGAATGCCAGCGCATCCTTCAAGGAATTGATAGGGAATTTGGAAGCATTGAACCAGTACTACTCCAGCTGTGAAGTTGCTTGGATGTACTGTACAGTACTGGATCCTAGGAGGAAGAGGTAGAATGCAACGACATTCCACCCTCTTCTTAACTCAAAAGCACTTGCTTAGAAAGAACCAAAATATACCATCCAATTTGGGTCCTTATACCCATTCTTTAGAGGAAATAGGAATTGCACAGAGCAGAAAATATCGAACCTCTTTCCCCTCCTCTCAATCCTCTCAAAGATAGTCTTGTAGGTACTCTCGGAAAAGCCACTCTCCAATCTCGCCTGCTCATCATCCTCATATCTTTCGCTCAACCTCTCCGGACCAAAGTAAAAAGCGTCGCCGAACGGCTCGTGCACGCAAGAAAGAATATCGGTGCGCGTCATAAAGACCTAGTAGTGCGTCCACGCCAGATGTCAGAGCTTTTATTGTTCACAGAAATTGTGTCCAAAGGAAATTGGAGACAATAAGGAGGAGGAGGGGGCATTGTTTACACGTTCGAAGGCGGTAGAGCATGCTCTAGGATGCGTGGCCACGAAGATGGGCTTGTTAGACATGATGCTGTGCTGGAGTTTGGTTTGTAGCAAGTAATTGTTGGTTCGGGTTTGTGGTGAGGCAACTGCTGCCAATTCCTCGGACGCAATCGAAGGATGAATTGGCCGTGATTCCAAGTCAATGGGTGTCAATTGAGTTCGGAACGAGTCAATTCGACTGGCAGATTGTAGACAAGAGGTAAGAGAAAGCGAAAATCGCAAGATTTGTGTCTTGCGATGGGAGAGAGATGGATGGAATAATGCAGACAAAAAGATCTACGTCAAAGGAAGTGGCTACTACTACTATATAAGGCCACACACTAGACAGGCACACTCGTCCTGACGTGGGATAAGCTTCGAGCAAAAGCTGGCAAACTCCAGACTTCCTTTCCCATTATTTGCCTCGCATCACCGTTGAAGCTTGAATGGCTGATAATTCTCGTTGAAATTTCATCGATGGAGTGAGGTTACGTCAATCCCCCACTATCTAAATTTTTACCCCTCCATGATTCGCGAGGATGGCGGCCGGCGTCAAAGTCTCTGTTCTCTCCCGCGGGCATGCAAGTCTTTGGCAATTTCGAAGGTTTGAAGATGATTTTGGCGATGGGTGATTCGTGAGGCTCGTCGTGGGAGGTCGTGGGATAATAACGTGGTGGGATAATGTGGTGGGTGGTGTTTGAGGCTGGGTGGGTGTGTGTTTGGGAGGGGACAATCAGCTTGTTGATCAGGTGATCGTGATAAATGGCCAGCGGCAGTTAATCACTTGATCTTTTTGGGGGGACTCCGTGGAGGATAAGGCTTTTGACTTGTACACCTGTACGAGGACAAGGGCTACCGTCTCTCTCTCGCGCGCCTTTTCAAGGTCATGGCGGATCATAGTACAGTAAACTAACAAACGGGCAGAAGAATTGATCAGTAATAGGGCTGTGGCAAGCGGGGACAAGAAGAATGGGACATGGCAATTCTGTTCTTGGGCCCTTAGGATTTCCTCTTGTTCTAACGGCGACGCCGAAGAAAGTGGTTCTCTTTTAGTGTCCCGAGCAGTCTCCTTCTGCTTGTCCGTCAAGGACGAGGAATGGATTCCGCCGTCGCCCCTCTTCTCGCGATGTTTCTGATACTCGGTTGGTCGACTCACCGGGTGCTGCGCATTAGCAAGGACGAAAGACGAAGGACGAAGGACAAGCGAGACGAGGAATAGGCAATTCTGGGTGGAGTTTCTTGGAAATCCTTGGAAGGTTGTGTTGGCCCATGCACCTTGTCCTAAGGTGCCAGATAGCCGGTCGTCCATTACTCAGTGGCAGTCAAACAACTTGTCAAAGTTCAAACACATTCCATGATCATTCGGCTTCGGACTCGCATTCATCGCTGCGTATTGCGTAAGGTAGTTACGGTCCTACAGTGCCACAGTAGTCTGTGGTCTGTCGTCTGTATCAAGTGCGGATACGGAATTCGGAAAAAGCTTGAGATTGTTCTTCGGTAGCTTAAAATGAGGTAGATCCTTAGTCAGAGTTGAGCAAGCATGAATGGTTTGTTACAGTACCGGTCATCTGGGTGTCAAGTTTCTGTCATCAATTCTTTCCAATTGAGAATAGTGACAAGTTGCAAGATGTAAGATGAACGACAATAATTAATCATATCTAGCAACAATAATGATTAAATGAAAGTTTGATGTACCTGTACAGTACTGTACAGTTATCTCCTAGGACCCCTTGGCGTAGTAGGTGTTTCTTCTTCATTCGATCGCAATTCCGAGATAAAGCCACAGCACGGCCACCCTGAATGAAGGAGAAAAGCCGAACCTCCGTTGTTCACCACCAAAGAAGGTTATTCATAATCCTTGCCATCGTCGTGGTCCATCCATGGTATGTATGGTGGCTCCATCCCACATCGGACGCTGGCCGAGGGTACAAAAGTACTTTGGTGACACTCACTGGTGAGTAGAAAGATGCCCAGCCATGCCCAGGCTGCGCGGCGTGCATCGGCTCGACTCAATCACAACACCCAACTCAGCATCCGGACCCTTTACGGACTGGCGAGACTGGGTAGACCGGGCCCTGAACGGGAAGTGTAGAAGGTTCTGCTGGGATGCATGGAACAATGACCTCACTTGGGGATGTGCCAATTCGGCCAAGAGTCTTCGACACCTCGAGAAATGGGGAGGAAGACAGGAGGAAGCCATGATGCTCAACGAGTAGCAGTCGGTAATCCAATAATGCAGAGTCAATAGGGTAAGATGATAATGCGCGGTGTGATCATTTAGCCAGATGTACTCTGCTTCAATCTACTGTACCGTATACGAAAAATAGACTAGCGTCTCCTTCTCTTTCTCTTTGTCTTTAGGTAAGTTAACACACACACACACTCTCTCTCTCTTTCGCAGTAACCCTTATTGGGTCGGCTTGGAGCTATCTCACATCACAACTTTGCCCCGCCGCACAGTGCAGATTGTAGCTCCCCTTCCCTTCCTCATATCATCTCCTCTCCCCTGCACCCACCGCCGTTGCGCGAACGAATCCCGTGAAATCTTATTTCCATTATCCCCATTATCAGACTACTGTATCAGTCCCTTTCTTACTGTGTTAGGATACATCCCTAGCAGGCTAGTACCCTACTTACAGTAAGGTATCTGAGTACTGTACCTATCATCATCATCATCCTTCCCCTCGTTCTCGTTTAGGCCTATTAATGGCTATTAATTATTCTCGTTCCACTTCCACTTCCACTATTACTGTATTTCCACTTCCACACTAGCATCACGACTAGCACACACCCCCTCCACTCCACTTCACTCCACTCCTCTAAGCATCGCATCCCATCTGCATATTCTGCATCTTCCGCCCGCCCACTCCCTGCGCCTTCCATCATTCTTTCCAGAACAATTCGTTCGTAAGGTCATTAATTACGGCGGTACCTCGAGGGCCTACAGTAGTTTGATCCCAAGCCGCCCTCGACTGCTACTCACATTCCCCTCCTCCTCCTCCTCCTCCTCCTCCTCCACCACCACCAACCCAAGAGTTCCTCCTCCCATCTTGCATCATTCGCCGCCGCAGCAGCAAGCATCATCATCATCATCATCACAAAACACCTCGTCGCTTTCACACCAAAACCACTACCACTACTACCACCACCAACGCCATTATATCCTCTTGATTGCTATCGCTCGCGCGCTCACTCGCTACCTTGAAACTTTCTCCCTCCACTCTCCCTCCCTCCCACCTTCTTCTGTGTAAACACATCTTCTTCTAACCCCTCCATCTCTCTCTCCACCATCAATTCCCCCCCGAAGCAGATCCAGAGCAGACAAGCAGAGGCGAACAAGGATCTTGCACCACCAAGAGTTTACCAAGCATTGGAATTGAGGGTCACGTCGCAGTCGAGCATTGGAAAGGTTCAGCTCGTTCTCTCTATAAGGACCAGGCCGGGAGATCCCCTCCCCCTACCCTTTGATCTCTTTCTTTCCTTTTACCTTCCTTCGACTGCTTCCTCCCTCCTCTTGGTCCTGAAAACACCACCGCACCCTTTCGTGTGTCCTGCCCTCCACCGCGCAGGTATATCATTGCTCCCTCCCGTACCCATCCAAATAAATCTCTGAGAGCTCCCTCGCCCCAAGACTTCTTCCCCCAACACAACGTGCCGACCTATCCGTTTTCCCACACGTCGATGGCAGACGCCACCTCTCAAGATCACGACCAGCCGATGGTCGAAAACCGCGCGAGCCCAGCATCCTCTCCGGAAGCATTTGACGAAGACGACGATATCCCAACATCTCAAGGTGGTGGTGGTGCTGCTGCTGCTCAGTATACTCCGTCGTCGCCTCCTCCGCCAAGCGGTCTCCAGCCACAACGCACATCAGCTCCCTTGCAGAAGCGAAGGCGAGTCACTCGAGCTTGCGATGAGTGTCGCCGCAAGAAGATCAAATGCGACGGCAAGCAACCATGCACCCATTGCACCGTCTACTCCTATGGTGCGTATCTCGCAAAACACCTCACCTCTCCTTCCCCTCCCTTAATCTCCCCTCACTTTTGTGGCATTCGTATTTGGTCATCGTCGTCGTCAGCTTTTGAGCCTTCACCTAGTTAATTCGCGCACAAACGCTAATAATCAATAATGTGTAGAGTGCACCTATGATCAGCCCTCGAACAGAAGAAGAAATCCCGCACCACAGTACATCGAGAACCTGGAGGTCCGTCTCCAGCGAGCCGAGGGTCTCATCCGGACATACCTACCGGCCATTGACTTGAACGACCCCAGCAAAGATGCCGTCTTCCAACAGCAGCAACAGTTGCAACAACAGCGAGGAAATGTGAAATTTCAACCTCCCCAGGGCTTGGCAGCTAATCCGCTCTCCGACGAAGAGGGTGAGTTGCGATCCATGATCGAGTCCACGGGCCAATTGGATCTGGACGAGGATGGACAGTGGGATTTCCATGGTGGTTCTTCCGGAACCGTCTTCATCAATCGTATGCGCCAGCAATTCGGGGGTCTCCTCGGCACCGACAAGGGCAACCTCTTCCTGCCCAAACTCCCCCGCCCGTACCCAGGTTCGGTCGCGGTCTTCGACTCTCCCAAGTCATCGGTCGACTCGCCCTTGGAATCCAGCGGGGCGGCCCCAATGTTGTTGATCTTCCTCCAAGAGATATGGCCCAAGCTTTGGTGGCCGATGCCCTGGGACGTGCCTGCTCGTTGATGCGCTTCGTTCACCAACCTAGTTTCATGGAAATGTTTAACCGGGTCTACGATATTCCCGCGGAGAGCTATGGCAATGAAGAGAACAAGTTCTTGCCCCTCTTGTATGTGGTACTTGCACTCGGATGTATGTTCCACACGTACCCAAATGACGACCCGGAACAACCTGTGCACAACACGTACAAAGCCGGAATTGATCAAGGGTGAGTACATTATCTCGCAGATCTATCCCTTCTCGAATTGCTCCCGTGCTGGACGCGTCTCTGTCAGTAGTAACTTGCTGCTGCCATGTCAGCACCACAACCTCAAGATTTTTAGATATAGCTCTTGGCATTGAACGTGACTGACCGACTTAGACTCAAATACTTTCGATCCGCTCGCTCATTGATGGATATTACCGACAGCCGCGATCTCATATCGCTGCAAGCGATTCTCTTCATGATCCTCTTCCTCCAATCCACCGCCAATCTGAGCACTTGCTACTCCTACATCGGCATCGCATTAAGGTCATCTCTTCGCATGGGACTGCATCGAAACACTGCCTTCAATTTCAATCCCATAGAACGTGAAACTAGAAGAAGAGTCTTTTGGGTGATCCGCAAAATGGATACTTATGTCTCGGCTCTCTTGGGCTTTCCTCATATGCTAAGTAGCGAAGATATTGACCAGGAATACCCACTCGAGATTGACGACGAGTACATTACCAAGGAGGCGATTCTTCCCATGCCAGCAGGGAAGATTTCTGTGTATGCGGCCTCGAATGCTCATTCTCGGCTACTGGTCATCCTGGCCAAGGTGATTAAATACATCTATCCAGTCCAAGGACTGGAGCAGTCTTTACAGGGTTCTGCCCCGGTGGGTATGTCATCAGCCATACTAAGATCAAGGAGATCGAAGGAGATTTGGTTCAATGGCTTGAAAAGTTGCCAATGGCACTTCGTCCTGACGCAGAAAACAGTGAGGACATGGTTCGGTAAGTTTACTCCCTCGACTTATGGGTGACACAACACTAATTTGGTGACCACAGCATCCAGCAACTACTGAGATTGGCTTATGCCCATGTGCAGATGATGCTCTACCGGCCGTTCTTGCACTATGTTTCGAAGCAGTCGAGCCAGACGAAGCCAGTAGACAAAAGAGCGTATGCTTGCGCAGCAGCATGCGTTTCTGTTTCGCGTAACATCGTTCACATTACCTCAGAGATGAGAAGGCGAGGTCTGTTGGTTGGTGCATATTGGTTCACCATGTATACCACTTTCTTCGCCATTGTCTCCTTGGTTTATTACGTTCTTGAAAATCCAAAGGACCCGGGGTCCCAGCAAATTCTTGCAGATGCCAATGATGGAAGAGATGCCCTCAAAAGCTTTGCTCAGAGAAGTCAGGCTGCGGACAGGTGCAGTGTTGCTCTACAGGTAAATTATTGCCCGTTGACTATGTGCGTTTGATTATCTTGCTAACAGGTCTCCACAGGTTTTGTTCGAGAAACTACCCGAGAGAATGAAGATCGATGCATCCGCCCCAGCAAGTCAGAGGAAACGGAGAGCCGGACCTTCTGTCAGTTCTCCTGCGCCCATTCAGAGCGCCCCTGTTGTGCCTCGCCATCAGCAGGAGCCTACGATGGGCATATCCAGGGCGAGAACATTCCCGGTACAACCATCCCACAACATTCTTTCAAGTCAGCCATCGAGATCATCACTTGATGGTCCATCTTTTCACATGCCAACTGCTTCCAATCCCAATCTGAGACAAGGTTTCAGCGAGTACATTTCACCAAATGTGTCGTCGTCGGGAACCCCAGATTCTGGCAGGAGCAGTCAAAACCTCCAGGCACAGCAATACCCTCACTCCCACCCACTTGGCATCAGTGGTACGCTCCCAGATCTCAGTGCGATGATGTTTCCATCGGCTGATCCCTTTGCGTACCCCAACCAGGCAATGATGGAGTTTGACAACTTCAAGCGGGAGCCGATGGAGATGATGTCGGGGAGCCCAGCTGCTGCACACATTTACATGCAGAACAATAATCCTGCCGGTCAGGGCTTTTATGACGACCTGAAGGTCAGCTTTTTGGACCGATCCCACCGTACTTATCTCAGGGCCAACCCGGTTTTGGCGTACCAGGACAGATGAGCGGTATGAATGATATGATGCATCCGCAGATGGCCTTTCATGCGAATATGACACCTAATATGGAGGGGATATTCAACACACAGGAGGATTGGGGCGACATGGTGCACGATCAACGGTTTAAGCAGCAACCACAATGATACCCGGCCCACGGACCACGATGGAATGGACGGAGCGCTTTTAGCTCCACGGAAATGGCGTTTTGGTAGTACATAGTTTTTGATATTTAATGATGTCGTTTGTGCATAGACGGCGAAGCGTGATGCTCCTGGGGGCGCGCGGCCCAGGCAAAAAAGAAATGATAAACGAACTTCTACGAAATATTAGTTATAGCATCTCTACGAGTACTAATTTATCACAATCTTTAAACCCACAAAAACTGGTTGCTGTAAATTATCAAAAGTGAATAATGGATTGAGTGGCATTGCCTGATGCTCTTCGTGAGCTATTGCCAATGCTGGCCTTGACTTGGCACCCAAGGCAACTCAGCCTGGCGACTCCAAGCTCAAGCTCCAACCGTGACCCTCAACCCGCGAACACGCTTCCACTTTCCAACCAGCACAACATTTAACTCTAGACAGTCAGACGACTTGAACAAGATGGCTTCGACACAACCGGCTGCTCCTGCATCACCAACGCAGAGCCGCTCTAAAAAGCTGCCCGTTGTAAATGGTACAAAGTCCGTACCTCCCAGCATTCACCAGCTCACGTTTACACCAGATCCGCCCAAGTTTGACCTGGAGACATACATTGGCAACTATCAAGGTAAACGCCCTCGGTATTCTTAGCGATACCTGTGGACTAATAATATGCCAGGCAGAACGAAGCTCGATCGACTGCTCCTCATCGGTCTTCACTCAAATTACATTGGAATCGATGCGTTAAAGCTGGGTGCACGCGAGGCAAAGAAAGGCAAAGATGTTCGAAGATATCTTGAAATTCAGGGACATCTTGCCACACTCGCTCCTCAAGAGCCAGAAGCTTCCAGAGATCAGGATTGGGTGGACAAGGTTGAGAAGAAGAACATGGCGGAAGGCCATCGCTTGGAAACCGAGCTGAAGGGATACAAGAACAATCTGATCAAAGAGAGCATACGCGTATGTGATTCACTTGCCCTCTTTCAAAAGGAATGCTGACGGAGGGTAGATGGGAAACGAGGATCTTGGCAAACACCTCCACGCCATGGGGGACCTTCCCAAAGCATTTGAAGCTTTCAGTCGTATGCGACAAGACTCCTCCTCCACGAAGCAAATTATCGACGTCTCCAAACACCTCATCGAAGTTGCTAGCGAGCAACGAAACTGGATTGCTGTTTCCTCGAACGCAAGCAAGATCAGAAGCTTGATTTCACAACTTGACGGACAAGACCCCTCCCTCCAACCATTCATCATGGCAGCAGATGGTATCGCAAGCATGGATGGAGGAAACTTTTACGAGGCCGCACAGATTTTCATGAAGGTAGAGCCTGGTATGGGCGCAAACTGCAACAAGATTGTTGCGCCCAACGATATCGCGATCTATGGTGGCCTATGTGCCCTTGCAACAATGGAACGAAACGAGTTGCAATCCAAAGTTCTCGACAACTCAAACTTCCGAACGTATCTCGAGCTGGAACCTCACATCCGACGCGCTATTGCCTTCTTCGTGAATAGTCGTTATTCTGCATGCCTGAGTATCCTGGAGAGCTACCGCACCGACTATTTCCTAGATCTACACTTACAGAAGCACATCGATGAACTCTATTACTTGATCCGAAGCAAGAGTATTGTTCAGTACTTCATTCCATTCTCTTGCGTCACTCTCGATAGTCTCAATGAGCAGTTTGCGGTTCCAGGAAAAACAATCGACAAGGAATTGGCAACTATGATCCAACGCAACGAGTTAAACGCGCGCATCGATACTCAAAATAGGGTACGTTCACCTCTCACGTTTTTTCCACCACCAAAAATCTTACTCTACTAATTTCATCATCATAGCTTCTGACAGCCGTCCCATCCGCCCCACGAGCAACCCTTCACACCGAAGCCCTCGAAACGGCAAAAGAATATGAACAAGCCGCCCTTCGTCGCATCCAACACATGAACCTCGCCGCTGCCGAACTCGAGTTGAAAGCTACCAAACAGAAGACTTTTGGCTTCCCGGATGATTACTATGAGGGCGGACAAGGAAGGGAGTTGAGATCGTCGAAGGCTTTCTAGATTGTGATTCCAGATTCTCTTTCATTCAGATTCTCTGGGGCTTGTAGAGAGGAGGTGAGAGGAAACTTTTTTAATGAGAAACATGCTCAGATGGATTGATGACGAAAAATGAAAGACTTTTAGCGCGACTGAAAAAAAACAATGGTGCATATATTGGCGTTTACGGTGGTCAGGCAATGGGATGGGATGTTAGTCAGTTGCATGGTGTAGGTAGCTACCTATCCTCATGAGGTAGGTAGATAGATAATTAGATTGCTTTGAGGTTCCTCACCTTTTTTTCCCGGAGGAGAAAGGAAGACAATACAGACTCGTTGTTTGCCAAAATCTGAGAAGTTGATATTCTGGCATGGGCGTGAATGAGAAAGAAATACCTTCAGTAAGGTTTCCTTGGCTTTTACTAAATCATCCATCTTGATATAAACAGACCCTGTTTTTCAATATCATCAAGCAAACATCCCATCTCATCTCATCTTTCTTTGTTTTTGTGTTTTGCGTTTTGAAGCCCATTCTAGCTTTTACTAATAAACCATGCCCTTTTTATCTTCAAACCTCACCCACCTCACCTCCCCCAACTCGCTTCCCATCCCCACCCCCTCAATCCGCCCACACATCACCACATCATCCCCAAACTGCCTCCACTTCACGCCCTCCAGCCTCAACGCCGGCACAGCCCTTCCCTGCCCATCCATACGTCTATCAGGCGACACGACCGCACCACCCTGTCCCAACCAAACAGGCGCTATGGTTACGATAACTGAATTCACAAGATGGGAATTGGAGGGGTGGAGAAGTGCGTTTATGACGCCGGCGCCGCCTTCGATCATTAGGCTGTGGATGCCGTGCGTGTGGAGGGTTGATAGGAGGTGCGGCCAGGGGATTTGGGGGCGGGTTGGTGGTGAGGAGGATTGGGAATGGGAAGGGGAAGGGGGAATATAAATATACTTCCCTCCAATCTCCTCCATAGCCTTTAAATTCGCCTTACTGATCCCACCTTCCTTCCCATCCTGTTTCTCAGGATCCAAACACGTCACAATCCACGGCGCTCTCCCTTTCCCTGCTTCACCAACTCCAACAATTTAACACTGCTACCACTACCCTACCCTCCTGATGACCGTCGTTGTTATTGAAAAGATCCCATCGCCCTAAAGGATCAACAATGATAGGCTGAGGTTGATTCACGAGTCCTTCTCCGCCATACCCTCCACCGCTCCCGGAAATACGACAGTTGAGAGAGGGATTGTCGAGGATGGCTGTTGTGACGCCGATTAAGATGCCCGTGTGGTGGGAGCGGAGGTAGTGGGTTAGTGCTTTGGTGGAGGGGCGGATAGGATTGTTGGGGGTGTTGAGGTTGTGGATGAGGATGTGGTGGTGGAGGTGGAGGTGGACGGGGTGAGGGAGAGGGTTGAATCGAGGGAGGTGGCGAATGTTAGGGTTGTGAAGGGGAGGGTTTGAGGGGGAGTGGTCGTCGTCGTTGTGGTTGTGGTTGTGGTTGCGGTGCTGGGGTTTGTGGTGGGTGGGAGATAGGGCTGGAGGAAGGGAATGTCTGAGGAGGGGAAGTGGAGGGTGTCACGGGGTTTGGATGTTGACATTTTTTGGTAGTTGTTGAGTTGGTTGGGGTGGACAAGGTAGAGATAGAATCAATAGTGATCTTTGGTGATAGAGCGAGATCTGCCAGGAGTTAACATTTGGTTCTATTTCGGTGATGAAAAGCTGGAAAGAATTTTACTCGAATTTGAGTGTTCTTATGACACCTTTGGTTGAATCTGAATTTTAAACTTGAGATGCCTTCACTTCATCCGTGGAGGACTATTGAAGTGAATTGCGTATAAAACTTTCGTCAAGAACAAAGCTAGCAAGCAACAGCCAAGAAAAATATCTCCTCGAAGTCAATGGCAACTAAATGCCAAACTCAGCTCTAGTGGATATAGTCAGCGCTCATAATAATCACAGACGAAGTCTAAAACACCGCTTTGTGTGGGACAGTATCGAGGTTTCTCGGGATTGTGAAAGGTTGAAAATATATAAGAGTCTGCAAATGCTCAAAGGTGGTTGGAATAGAAATATGCCAAGAAATAACTCGTATGTTTATGTCTGAGAAGCAGCCTTTCAGACCACCGTATCTTGGCCCACCTCTTTGTGGCGCAAGAACGCCCATAATTGGTCAGAATGAGACATCAATCATTACGGACATACTTTTGAACAACTCTGTCATTTCAAGAATGTCTGACCGTAAGTGGACAACCTCATACGTCCTCATTCCTCATCCTTTAATACAAACGAAGTCATTCCCATTGTCTGCATCCTTCATCCTCATTTCACTCCTCTGCTGAGCGTCAATCATAGACCCGATCGATAGTATAGAGAAAGAGCGACGGCATGGACTCGATTAGCTTCGGGGATGAGATGGAAAGGCCTGCGTCGAGCTCGAGTAATTGGAGCTGGGAGGTTGTGGACTCAGAGGGAGGTGCCGTGTAAGTGGAGTCTTGAGTTGCTGAGAAGATTGTCTAATACATAAATCCGTAGAAGGGAGAAATTAGAGCCGGTGGAGAAATATCCTGGTGAGTTAGGCTTGAGTTCTTAGAGCCACCTCACATCGCGCATGCATTTCAGGGCTTCCTTTCCACTTGAGTTGGAGAGTTGCGTTCCAATACTAGAGTTTACCACTTCAAATCCAGCATTTTATAACTGAAAATGCTGGACGCGAGTGAAAGTATTCTAATGGTACTAATAATTAAACACAGCAAAACTGCACGCCCGGTCGGTCGCGAAACATCTTGGAGCCACGAACGGTTTAATCTACCTTCCCGGTCTACCGCAGTATAATTATGAAGATTCAGACAATGGTGTTGAGTTTCGACAACGCCGATATTTCTACTATCTGAGTGGAATTAACTTTCCGGATTGCACAGTCACATATGACCTACGATTTGACAAGCTCTACGCTTGGATACAACCACCAAGACAAGTTCGAGATGTGATTTACAACGGCCAAAACCCTACCTCCGAAGAAGTCAGCAACCTCTCAGACTTTGATGGAGTTGCGTACGTCACGGAACTGGAAGAGTACGTTACCCGGTTTGCCGAGAATAGATCTGGAAAGATATTTCTCACACACAACTACGATGCACCGAAGAGCGATGCGCTGGAGGCCATCGCTCTCGGGAGAAGTGTCGACGGAACAGCCAGCAGTCTTTTCGACTTTGTGAGTCTCAAGCCGGCTATGAATGCCGCTCGAGTGATCAAAAGCCAATATGAGATCAAGATGATTCGAAAGGCAAACGAAATCACAACAGAAGCCCATGTCAATGTTTTGAAAGCCATCAAAGGTTTGAGAAATGAAGCAGAGATTGAAGCAATCTTCCTTGGAACTTGCATCAAGCGTCAAGCGAAGAAACAGGCATATGGCGCCATCGCCGGATCTGGAGAGAATGCAAGTACACTCCACTATGCAGCAAACAATGAGCCCTTGGAAGGAAGGCAACTGGTCTGCCTAGATGCTGGATGTGAGTGGGAATGCTACGCATCGGATGTCACCCGGACATTCCCCATTTCAGGCAAATTTACCCCCGAGGCACAGGCAATCTACGACCTGGTTGAAAAGATGCAGGAGGAGTGTATTGAGATGGTGAAGCCAGGAGCAAGCTACAGGGATATCCATCTGCACGCACATGCCGTTGCAACGCAGGGTTTGCTCGATTTGAAAATCCTGAAAGGCGACTTCGACGATGTGCTGAGGTCCGGAGCTTCCATGGCTTTCTTCCCACATGGATTGGGTCGTGAGTCACCTACCTGCCCGTTCAATCGTTGCAACAATATCCAAAGTGTGTAGCGCTGACAGAATGGAGCAGATTATGTTGGACTTGAGGTTCACGATGTCGGAGAGGGTGGAACTTTACGTTGGAGCACCGAATCTCGTCCCCTAAAATGGATTGCTGCATTCGATACGATGATTGAGAACCCTATGCTAAGCTCTGGCTCGATATTGCAAACCAATCAAGTTATCACCATTGAACCCGGAATGTGAGTCACCCCGTGTATTATTATGTGTTTGCGAAGGCTTTTACCCCTCTCCCCTCTTCGGGATAGTCGGGGTTATGTTATGGGCCCGTTTCAAAACAAACAAATGTGATCATGCCAAGTCTCTATTAAATACCATGCTGACTTTCATACCTAGTTACTTCTCCCGATACGCGTTGGAGAAAGTTTATTTGTCTGATGAGCGTTTTGGTAAATATATCAATAAAGATGTGCTGGAGAAGTACTACCCCGTGGGAGGTGTGAGAATTGAGGATGATCTTCTGGTCACTGAGGAGGGGTATGAAAATCTCACCACGACTCCAAAAGGTGATGAAGCTTTGAAGATCATCAATGGGACGGTGGAAGAAGAAGAAAAGGTTATAATAGAAGAGGTAAAGAGGAAATGGTTGTGGTAGTTTCGTACTTGGCACACAGATTTATGGGTTGGAGCGAGCAAAATATGGAGGAGATGTTTACATCAAACTTGGTGACATTTTTCACACCCTCGAGCTCTTGTGCTATAAGTCTTGCCAACACGATTATTCACTTAGTTTTCCTATTATATCAAAATTAATTTAGAGATTTATTTACTAGCGTTTTCATCTCGTGTCTTCGTGAGTAAACGATTGACTCTGCTAGGCAGAAGTTAGCTGCCGAGTCTAGGAGCCTCCTGAAATAAGCGAGGAACCACAAACTGGGCGGCCAGCACACATAACTCCTACCCCTCAATTACCTATTTCGTTTTTCTGATATCTCCTTCAGTAATGCTATTCCCGAAATTATTATCCTCACTGACTCCAACTTTGGCCAAGAACTGCCCAACTCTGACTCCTAGCTCCATTTCTCAATGTTTCCATCTCTCCAGGCAGGAAAGGAGTAATGGCTTCTTACAAAGACAATTTCAGTGATTCAGACAAGCAACCTAGAATGTCTTGGTAGTTCGATGTGTCTTAAGTAAGCGATCGGAGCTCGCTTCGAATATTACTATTTGTTTTTGTTGTCAGCAAATTTTGGTGTTCTAGGCAAAGGATGTTCCGTCACGTCGGTCAATGACTCCTCCGGAACTTATCCAGAGGCAACTACTGCAACGTCTTCTACACACGGGCAAAGACGAACACGAACCAAGACTGCCTACCTTACCCTGCACCGAAATAAACTTCAAATAATACCATCTATTCTACAGTATGTATCGAGAGGGTATCCAGTTGTTTTAGAACCCTGACAAGTTGAGTTTAAACACAATACAGGCTTGGCGATATATCACGTGACAATACATACTATCCGAAAGTTCTGCTCTGGAAAGCCATGCAATTCGTCTTTGGAATCTAGAATCTACAGTACCTTGGTAAATATAGCATAGCCTCAATATAAGCGATCTATGCCTCCAATTGTCAAATCAAAGTCGTCGTCGTCACCGAACCTCTTCTTCTGCAATGTTGGGTTGCATGGGAATGTGACCCACTTTTCTCGCCACAGCAGCCACACCTAAGATCTAGGCTTTCTTGACGACTCTCCCTTTCACAAAGATCTCCCAAAGCACAACATATTTCAGGTGCATGCCTTTCTTTATGTTTCACATATCCATGCACACTTATACACTTATCCCCATGCTGCACGCTAGTCTGCCTAGCAATGCCAAGGAGCATACACATAGCCACGTTTGCTGGGGTGGGAAATCCGGATTTCTCTGACTCACTGAGGCTTCGGGGCCTCATGAACCTCAAACCAACCAATCGCGACAGCCCCAATCCGGCACACATGATACCATCTGGGATATCCTCGTGCTCTGTCCTATTCGAGTCACATCTCGTGACTCTTGATATAGCGAGGTCGGAAGTGACTCTGCCTCTCACATCATCATATATATAAAGTACTCGAGATTCCTTTGTACCACTTTTCTTCCTTTCTCTCCTCATCGCAGTCCTCCCTACCTCAAGATCCTTTTTGGATATCACCCTCCCTCCCCTAAACCTCTCACACATCACCCATATTTTTATACATTTCGTTACTATGGTAATTACAAATGGCCACACTGCAAACCCTCCCCATTGCAACCATCGGCAGAATCGGCGGAGGGAGCGTCCTGGCTCTCGAACTCGTCGAACCCTGACACGCAAGTTGGCCTTTCAGAATGAATACGCCGAAGGACTACTCGATGCTCTTGATTATGACGTGCAACTTCCATCAGACAAGACACGACCTTCGCCACTGCTCCGTCAGAACTTTGACCAGAGCTGGCAGCGTTGGAAAGCCAGAGAGGCGGAAGAGAAAGCTCTCGCCCTTCTAGAGTTGGAAAGATTGCAGGTCGAGGCTGATAAGGAACATCTCAAGCTGTTTGGAGGGGACTTGGATGACGACGTGAGTCTTTGCCCGGCTATGCTGAGCGTGGTGATGGCACTTTTTGGGGACATCGATTACATCGATCCTAGCATCTACTGCTACTCATGGGATAAGTAAATCTTATCCTCCCCTCTTATTTCCCTTGAATCGATCAGATGGTTAGCCGGGAAAATCAAATGGGCAGAGGTATGCTTACGCATCATGCCAGGAGTTACTGCGTCGGATGTTAATGTACGACGATGATCCACGAAACGTCTCTCCGTTCCTGTCTGCCGTTGTGGAATATCCTTTTTCGACATCTCCCTCATCGTTTGTGTTTCGACAAGCAAAGTCCAGACGTTTGAGACGCCGTCCGACGTGGCATTCTATTCCGCTTAACTTGTCGCTATCCAACCTTCGAGACGACAATGATATCGCGCGATTACTCGCCCCTCCATCCTCAACATCAAAGATTCAACATCGCCCCTCTCCCGTCATCACAGCCCCACTGTCATTACCGACCACTGTTGCACCGGCGTTACCAACAACAACATCTTTCTCCTCAGCACATGGGTCCCCAATAATTTCACAAGTTTTCCTTGACGAACCAGCCTTACCTTCACCACACTCATTAGAGCCAGCCGAAGACTGGACGTTCATCACCAACACCACCACCACCACCACCACAAATACAGACTTAATCTCTGCCATTTCATCTCCGGCTTCCGAACCAGAAACTTGGATCCTCCTGAGCGACGACTTGTAACAGATCAAATCCCCACTGAGGACAACTCCGTGAACCGCCTTCGGGTCCGAAGTGCGAGAGGAGCAGTGAGAGGGTTTGATTGGTCCTCATTTATACTCGGGCCTGGTTATTTTGGTGGTTGATGTGCCCCAAGATTTTAAAATGAAGAGACCAGACAGAAAAAGAAGAAAAAATGAAGGACAGAAGGAGGAGGAAGAAGAAGAAGGAGAAGAAAGATGGTTGTGTGCTCACGATAGGAGAAGGGTCGTTTGAGCTCGCTGTCTTGGTGGAAGAAGGATGAAAAGGAAAGCTGATACCGTAGAGGTTGCTGGAGAGAAGAGATGGCCAAGATGAGCTGTATTTGCGGTTGTGGTTGTGCAGTGTGTGTATGGATTCCAGCTTGCTTCGGTAGATTAGTGCTTTTTAAATATATACCCCATTGGTTCTTTGTTACTTACTTGACATACATTTTTTCGTGCCCTCTCAATGTGATAGTAATTTTTATGAGACAATCTTTCCATCATTGTTATTTCCCCCTCGACGGCAACTGTAGAGCTGCTCATCTTTGTCCAAAACACAAGCTCAAACAATCGAGGGCGAGTTCGTCCCCATCACATACCAAAAATAAGCGAGGTCCGGATTCTTCACCCTCGAGACCCTTTCTGTCTCCTCCTGCTCGCATGACCAATATCATCCAGTTAAAACATGCTCTGTACTTCCAAGTAACAATCCATCAATGCATCTATCCATGCACTCAATAAAAGATCTTCAAACAACTTTACCGAATTGTGGTGGCAAAAAGAATCACTAGACAAACAACACGGACCACAAAAACCGACGTCACTGAGTCCCAAGAGGAAAGCAATATACTTTTTCCTGCAAGTAGCATTTTCTCAGCCCCTCGCCGAGGATATGTCCACGGGGACAAAGTACAGTGCTGTGGAATCTGGAACATCAACAATTCAAAGAGGAGGAGGGGAAAAACAAGATTTGGTGTACCCTTTAAACTTGTCTCAGTTGTTGCACAAAGAGGCGCAGAAGCTTAAATGTGGAATAATGAAGAGCTTGTGGATGTGTACAGTACTGTACATATGCAGATAGCCGTCGTCGACGACATTTTGACCTTGAACTGCTACAATTCCCCACACTATGGCTATTTTTAGATGCCAGCTGTGAAGCTTGTTGGTGGGGTGGGTGTGGATACACTGGATGGGTGGTTGCTTGGACTTGCTTGGAAAGCTCGAGGAAGCAATCTGGAAATAAGGATAATGGATGTACTGTACAGTACCTAGTCTCGTTTTGTACAGCTCATCAATAATCCGATGTCCCTCTTCAGGGTCCTGTCATTTGCTATGGGCCCATGGGCTTGCAGAAAGGGAGTGTTGGAGAAGTTATCCATTGGGGATGGGGATGTACTGATTCGGAAGTGATGGGGATCCTGAAGGGCTGAAATAATCCACAATAATCCTGCTTTTCCAAGTACGGTACGGTACAGTATCTATCTGCATTCTGAATTGATATCTTAGCACAGCTGTGTTAAGCATCAAGCTTGCTGCAGTATACGAGACTTTGACATTGGCAGGCTGTTAAATGTGATGGTTCCTTGATTGAGTTTTGTGCTTGCGTTGACCCTACTTGCATTATCGTCAAGATAGGAGAAGGATGAGGCTCTTGAGAACAATAACAATACGTGTGCTTACTTTACGGCGAGGAGACCTCCTTGGACTGTGGAGGTCGTGACTCGGTGTGGTGGGTGTACACAATATTATCTACATAGCAAAACAACACAACACAATACAACACAGATTTGAGCACCTCTTCTTCCCTTCAAAAGACACCAACAACAGTGAATATCTATTCTCCTATTATCATAACATAATTCCCCTACATCCCCTTTGCACCCCTTTTGACATCAAGATGCCGTCCACTAGATTGCATTCGCGCTCCCCTGGCGAATCGTAAGATCAGCACATCTGGGTGCTCCGCCCCCATGTCAGCGCGCGAAGCCGCATCTCATCATCTTCTTTTGCTCTGCACCTGCTCTGCTGCACCTGCTGCACCTTAATTGCTATTATTATCACCACATTTTCAATTGTTTCAAACAGATCCTTTGCGCTAGCTCAAACGGCAAGCCGTCTCCTTACCTCGCCAGTGCTATTCATCATCGCTTTGCCATAGGAGAGACAGCAGCATCGACCTGCCCCACCAAACAGACACACACCCCCCCAATCCCATATCCCCCGAACAGCTTGTTTCTCCTCCTAACCTGGTTGTTCCTGGCTGTGCACACTTGGGATTCTCCTCCCCCGAGCACTGTGCGTGCGTTGTTGCCCTTCCCCCCTCCTCGGGTCCATCGTGAGCTCCGGCCACGATTTTCAATTAAAGCATATCATGCCCTTCGGAATTCATCACAAGAATCGTTCAAAACAGGCCTTGGGCGATCCTGCGCAGGGAACCGTCTCTCCAAACGGCGGCAGTTCAGCTTCCCCTCGAGCCTCACAGGTCCAAATCTTCAACCCCTCCCATAACCACCCCAACAACAACAACAACAATTCCAACAATAACCTAGAGGACGAGCGCGACCCAAGGTCATCAACACAAGCTCAAGGTGGCCAGGGCTTTCAAGATTCACGATCCGATCATTCCCCGCAACAACAGCAACAACAACAACAGCAGCCCTACGCTTCGCAGAACGTCTTTCCAGACTCCGATCGTCGAGCCTATCGAAACTCTGACGTTCCTCTGCCAGCTCCCCCGTCGCGCTCACAATCCATCCGCAATAGCCTGGGCAGCGCCTACCAACAACAGCAACAGCAACAACAAGGAATCCACACTGGATCGGTGGATAATTTAAGTCTGGAACCACGAAACGGATCTCGAAGAGAGCAGGAACATCGGTCTCAGCCGCCCCCTCCTCCCCCGGAGAAACAGAAGAGCAAGAGCATCTTTGATCGCAGTAAGCCCTACTTTCATAACATTGAGCCGCCATTTCTTCACACAACCGATATACGCAGCAGCAGTTTGCCCTTTTCCAAGGAGAATGTTATGCCTTCAGCTCAAGCCCATCCCGAATTCAAGCCAAAGCCCATACTGATTGGCATGCAGTGAGATCAAGCAACCGTTCGGAGAGCAAGAATACCCCACCACAAGTTTACAATAACTCCCCAGGCATCGGTCGTAGACTCTCGAGACGAGCAGAGAACCCCCGGCGATACGAACCCCTCAACCACCCACTGCAGAGCAACAGCAGAGACTTGACTGGCAAGCTGCGCAGGAATCTCGCACACATCTGCCCTCACCGCAAGAAGAGGAGACGGACAATATTGACCCCTACTTGATCAGGCCTGGACAAGCGGAGATACATAGTGCCTCGCCCGGTGGAATTCAAGAGCACAATCAGCAGCAGCAGCAGCACACTATTCGACCTGTCCAAAGCGATTTGGACCAAAGTGAATACGACGACGAAGGACCACCTCCCCCGCCCCCACCTCACCTGCATAAGCCAGGGCGACATCAACAGACCGAGTCCAGCTCGTCTAACCACTACGTTCACCCACAACATCAAACTCACTCCCAACAGCAAGTGAACCTTCAGCCCGGACTATTAGTCACTGTTGACCCCTACCGCCAACAAAACCCGGACAACGTCTCTCAGCTCTCCTACGAATCCCCGGTAGGTGATCTGCGAGGAGAGGAGCAGCAGCGTCCATCTTCTCAATCTAACGGACAATCGCCATCTGCATACCAAGCTACTCGTCAAGAGCAGACGCCCCGATCATCCTCTCTGCAAAGTCCGAGACCGTTGTCTCAGTACAACCCAAACATGGCTCCCCAGACTTCGGGCTCGCAGCCAACGCGCAGACCCGCAGAATCAAAGAATCAAGGACAGTCAGAAAGCAGAGATTCTCAACCACCAAATTACAGTAGGCAAGGATTCAGCGGGAACTCTGGCCAACAACCACCAACCCCAAGCCTTCCAACAGCCGGTTCCCAGGGACCTGGATATCGAGGCGGGCCACCACAGAGAGAGAATTTTGGATCTTCGGGCGGAGGCGAGCAAGGCCGAAACACCCCACCTCCAGCAGCGTCTGGCGAGCGGACCGTGGAGGAGAATTATAAAGAACTCTGTAAGTTTGTGTTCATAGAGACTGTGCGGCAGGTGCTGATATACCCCAGTGGTAAAATACAAGAAAGTTAAAGGCTTGTATTTCGACAAGACAGCTCAGGTCGAGCAACTGCAGAACACATTGGCAAATCAGAGATTGTCGCAATCCCGAACATCACTCGATGACAGCGAATACATGACACGATTTCAGAGGCTGGATGGAGCTATTGTGAATATGGCTTTCAATATTCGGAAAGGTTGGCGAGCAATTCCTCCTTGGCTGTTGCCATCTTGCAACCAGGATGCCACCAAAATTGGCAAGCAGGAGATGACAGGCGTGGGCCGAGCTGTCATCACCAAGTTCCTCATGGATGAAATATTTAACAAATCATTCCACCCCGCACTCGACGTGCAGCTGAGCGTAGATCTGAAGAAGATTGAACGCAGCATTCGTCGGAATTCCCCGCCTCTCAACAACCAGGAGGAGTCGGATGCTTTGACTTCTAAAATTGTAAACTGGAGGTTGGCAACACTAGAGGGTCTTAAAGATTTCTTGGCGTCCCCGCAAAGCCAGGAGTACAAAGCCCAATTTGCACAAGTCGTAACGACTAAGCTTTGCGGGACCCTGATCAACTGCTTGGAGGACGTTCCAGAAGGAATCGAAGATACAGCACATTCCATCGTGGAACTGGCCGTGAGCATTGCCTCCAACATTCCTCTAGAAAGCAGAGACATCAACATCATCTTCCCCACCCCAAGCGACATCCTCCAGCCATCCTTCATGAAAGTTGAAGGTGGAATCCCCGCCCTCGCCAATCCAAGTGACTCCAGCGACGCCGACGCCAGCAGCACCGGCAGCCAAGAGAAAGAGGACAAGGACATGGAGAAGAGCGACGGCAAGCTCCGCAAGGAAAAGCCCAAGCACGGCGGCGTGCTCTCTAGTTTGATCGGTGGCGGCAGCTCGAGTTCTTCCCAATCTAAGAAAACGGGCGCTGCTGCCAACCCACCTCAAAGTACGGAACCTAGTGCTGAGGTGAAGAAACTTGCTGCTGAGGATGGGACGCAGCGGGTTAGGTTTGCGGGTTTTGTGGCGGTTGAGGTGAGGGGAAGACAGATTCTGTATAAGGCGCCTGTGTGGACTCTGTAGGGTTTGGGTATGAAATGGGTATGGACAGTTGGCGATTCAACTCATCATCCTAATCTTTCGTGCGCTGTAGAGGCGCTCGCTTAGATGAGTCCTAAACGCTCTGGGTAGGTGGTGGTTTTTTCATGTGATGTTGTTTGTTGTTGAGCAAGGGGGATATTTTTTAAAAACATAAAAAGTGGAAAGGAAGATGAGAGAGAGATGAAAGAAAGGGAGAGAGGAAGAGGATGAAGAAAGGAAAGGATGGATATTGATGGAAAGGGAAGGAAGGATTTAGATCAGATCAGCTGGATCGATCGCAACCCGATCAAACTCTTTTTTCTCCCTTACGAAACGAAGCTGCGCTTGTCTTGTCTTTTTTTTTTTTGGATGATGATTGATGATGACTACAATTCAATTCCCCCTGATACCGATATTTCTTTTCTTTTGGTGGTTGGTTGGTGGTGGAATGACGACGACGAATGAGTGCAAAAAAGATGTGTTTAAATCCTTCTTTCTTTTCTTGGAAAAGGAAAAGGATAAGGTGTTTGGAGAGGGGAGGGAGGGAGTTGCCAGAGAAAAAGAAATCGGTAAATAGCTAGTGTTATATATCTTTATCTTAAATTTTAAATCTGATTGTGTGTGCGTTATTTTTGAACTTTGAATTTCTGACGAAGGGTGGGTGAGTAGTGAGCGAGTGGGTGAGTGAGTGAGTGGTTTTTGATTGATTTTGTGAGGTGATTGGGCTCCTTCTAGCTTGATGTGTGAGTTGAGGCGAGGGATCTGGTGGATGATTAGTTGCTTGTTTGGTTGATTTGTGTTTTTTGTTTATTCATTTTGAATGAAGAAATACTGAGGCGGAGAGGTGTAGATGTAGATGTAGGTAGTACTTACTACTGCTGTTGCTACTCTTGAGAATATGATTTGCTGAGAATTGAGCTCCGACCTTTTCATTTTCCGCGATATACTAACATACATAGGTACACATGCATGTACTCTTGGAGTTATTTCCTTGTGAGTATTGTAATGGATTGCAGAATTGTAGGCAGTGGGTCGTTCTATGTTGACATAGTGGTCTTGATTAGCCGAAAAGCTTGGCAGTCTTTCGAAATGCAAATGCGTTAAGCTACCTCAAGTCTTACCTAGGTTTTGAAAGCGAGCAGATTTGATCAAGTCATGGCTATACTGTTTGTTCACAGGTGTTTTATTTATTTGCTAAGGTTGATTTGGATTATACTGTCGTGCGTGATTTTAGATAAGTTGTTTTAAGTACACGGGGAGAGGGTATTGGATTCGAGCTTGACCTGCCCTGTTTGTGCTAGCTATTTCTTGTCATGGGAGGGTGTACGTATGTTTTACTATATTGAATTGATTGTTTCTGAAGGCTAGCATTTGTCATTTGGTGGGAGAGAGTTTTTCTGACGTCCATCGTCCTCATCCTCAGGATATCATCTGATTCCTGATGACGGCCAATGCTAATGCCAAGGTCAAAGACAAGGACGAGCATGAGCTTTCAAAGGTATAGAACTACCCACTCACTCTACGGCACCGCCAAAAAAAAGCAATCTCCCTCGTCCCTCTCCTTCTCAACCTTCATCGAAACCTTCCCCGCCTCCTCGTCGCAAGCGCAGCTTCAACCTAGCAATTGAACTTCTGCGGTGGCACCACATTGCTCGTTGAACAAACTTCGATGGTTTGGATTGCCCAAGGTAGGGGGAGAAGCTCCACTGGAACGTCTTTCGGGAAGGGGTTTGTCGATGAGGAAACATCAAACAATCATTCCATAGTTCAATCGAGAGCGAGATTAGTGACTCGATGACACAATCTCATTGCTGGAACCATCGCTGAAAACCGTCGCTGAAATATCCTCATTCCAACGACCGAAGTCGGTACTTTTCACAATGAACTGGACTAACTATTGCTAATTCTCTTGCCGTGAGGCGCGGGTTTTGACATCACCCAAACCCAGCGCTCTCGCCGCCGTCAAGGGTTTTATCGACGTCGAGAGAATCTCGTGAGTGAAAATTTCCATCAAATTCCGTGACTTTGAGAAGGGTATCACTGCTATTGTCTAGTACCAATTCGTATTCTTCCATGGTGCTTGACAAGAGGTAATCCCCATGAGGTCTCTCTTCTTCGCGGTGTCGGTATTGGCGTTTAGCATGAGGATGTAACAAACTTATATTATCTGGTGGTAACTTAAAATGATCTATTTGGCTCTATGAGTATTGGATGGGATAGGAGTCTCCCATAAAGAACAGTAGTCTTGTAAGGTTGGAGGAGGATGTCGATGCGGGGTCAGAGACGACAAACAGGTAACAAAATCTACTTCTTGCTTCATTCCAGATCAGAAGCATGTTGAAGATGGCTTAAAACGACTCGACTGTACCAGGCCATATCTTACGGATCCTTTAATGCTTTGAGATGAAGCCTCGAAGATTAAGGGTCATATTCTCGACCCAACCGCCTGCGGTGTCCACCCTATGCGCACAGTGTTAGATCACGTCAGCTTAGTGAGAGAAGAGCAAGGAAAAGTGTCGAAGAGACGCGCCTGTTGCTAGCACAGAGATACAAGCAAAAAAGGATATCCTTCTGTACAATTAAACCAACAGAGATTTTGAATTGAGTGTATGATTGTCAAGTGATTCCTCTGCAGCGAGGGGTTGCTTGCTGCCAAGATATATCCATTTCAGGTTTAGCGTGTCATGTTCTGGTGGACTTGGGCAAGCAACTTCAAGGTCATGAGCGGCTACCCAACTTTGCGCCGCCTTCATGATCTGACAATACGCATCTACAGCTCATGAGGACAACGGGACTGTTGGATGTAATGCAGAAATATCCCGATTTTACCTGAACGACATCCGTGCCTTGGGCAAATGTCGCGCCTTCAACCGCGCACCAAGTCTCTGGCAACCACTTCGAGTATATCCTCACAACCACCGCCCGCAACAAAGGACCCGCTTCCTAAACCCGAAGCTCCTCCAGCACGTCAACATGCTCGTGTTCCTTCCACAGATGCCACCTCCGATCGAGCCACCCTATCATTGATACGTCGCACTCTGTGTTCTCAGCTGGGAGACAAGGGCCGGAGTACTCCAGCACCTATCAATGAGATACTGCCACCTTTGACGAGCAGCAACGATGTGGATCTCCAACTATACGCTTTTATTGCCATCATAATTCGCGAATTTGTGCAGACATGGTATACGAAAATTACGACGGATCAGATATTTGTTGAAGAAGTGGTCAAGATTATTGCGCATTGCACTAGGGGCTTGGAGCAGAGGTTGAGGAAGGTGGATTTGGAGAGTTTGATATTTGACGAGTTACCGGAACTATTGGATGTGCACGTTCAAGGTAGTCCAATCGTCCACATTCCGCAGGATTTGTGCTGACTCGAGGAATAGCGTACCGTGCCTCTCAACAACCATTACACCCTCCGCCCTTCCAGCACGACCCACGACAGATATATCATTCGCTATGGCCATTTCCTGCGCTATCACCAATACCGAATGGGGAAGAGAGCATAAAGCAGCAGAAGGAAAATGAAGCCAGTTACCGACAGTTATTGATCCAAGGTGTTCTGGCCGTCTTGCTCCCAAGCGAGGATTTGGATAATGACTGTTTGACTGCCCTAGTAGGTCAGATTTTATCAGAAATGATTATTGGAGGGGGAATTGGAGGAAAAGCATGTGAACGATGGCTGCTGTGGGAGGGCATCACCAAAATTGCGGAGACTGTACAGTCTCAACTCCCGAAGTCGAAGGCACGAGTTCGACTCGAAAGATCCAATTCTGATCTCGTGGCCCTGGATCTCCCAATCTTATTGGAAGAAGTGCGAAGAAATGGAACGCCGGAGTGTCCCTCCAGAAGACCTTTTGGCTGGTTCTTCAATATGGCTTTATGGCGTTCACAGCCATCCGCTTCTTCATCATTACTGTCGCAACCGCATCGTCATTACCGTCTCGTATTGCACCCTTGACGAACTCTACAGGCTCGGCGACCGTGCAGCAATCTATGGAAGAATCAGAAATTCTGAACCCCTTGTTGAAAGAGCGAAATTCGACATTAAAGCAGCCGATTCTCAAGATGAAGTTGTGGTCTAGTGTCTCAAATCTTCTCGATCTGGACGTCAGAATGCCTTGGCTGAGCGGGACATTGTCAATGTTGCAGTGGTTAGCATTGACAGGGCCCGGAGAAGTTGGCAATACTGATGGCATGTTGGACAAGTAAGTTCCATTCTCTTCAACCCTCCTTTATTTACCCCGTCCAAGCGCCAACGGGAGACATCACACCGCATGAGATTTTGATCACTTGACTTGGAGTTGTCCCAGTGAGATTGCAGGAACAGCATTTCAGCATGGCACAGAGGCTTTTGACCTTCCGTTATCGTTATGCATGACATGCCTGCAATCTGCGATATTGAGAGCATCAAGTTGGCGTTCTCCGGACCTGTATGGATAGTTCCCCTTTACACTACTGCTTCTAGTTCCCGAAACCTTGATGCGCAGAGCCCGAGATCTCCAGCAGCGATTATTCTGTCAGTTTTCTTGTCCAAAACCTTCTCACGAGAATCAAGCCGTGTTCTTGCCCGGAGTCGTCTGCCAATCGTCCACCCCCCTTTCAGATTCCTGCGCTCGCATTTGTTGAAGAGCAAGCTGCTCGCTTACCTAGTCTCATATTGACCATTCCCACCCTTGTTGAGGTTTCATAACTCGGGTGTTGAAAGAAGGGAATGAGGGAAGCCTTACAACGGGTCTCTTTACGCGCCCGGCGTTATTCGGTTGCCAGGTCTAACCTTCTTAGCCGGCAGCCGGCTATCTCGCGTCGTACCGCACCACCCTTCCTCCCGCACAAAGCATGACTTCGAATCCAATCGATTTTACGGCTGCCTCGTGCAAGCCTGAATGTTCTGGATGAGGCCATAGCTGGTCGCCCTGATCGTTCAATATTGAGACCTCAAGCGGGCTTGAAATTTTGGACAGACTGAAGGATTTTATCCCTCTTTTCCGTACACTTTTTCGTAATTCTATGTGTCGCGGTCGTCCAAGCCTTGCTGTTCGGGGTCTGTTGGTGATATAGTTACACCAATACTGCAATCTCCGTAGTCATCATAAACCCATCATCACCCATTCCCAATCCAGCAATTATGAAATTGAATTCTCATGTCCAGACGATTTCATGCATGGCTTTTTTTTTCCCCCTCCGCAGCTTCGCTCCGCCCACACTCGCACAACACAAGACCCCAAACCCTGAAAGAAAACAATTATCAAATGGCTAATCAACCACCCCTCACTCAGAATTCTCTCCCACGCCATACAGACACATATCCTTGACCCTAAACGTATCCCCACCCTTCTGCGTACCATACGCGCCGCACTCTTCCCCTCCAACACGCTCGCTCCACCACGCATTATCCCCTCAGCAGAAGAAGAACTGCTCATTCGACGACGATGCGCTGAAACGCTTCTTTCTCTTATCCCGGCGAGGGCACGAGATGTGTACTTCGGTTCAGGGGGGAGAAGCAGACAAGCGAAATCGAGGACTTGCTCGACTGTTTTAGCGATGTTTACTGCAATAAACACTTGATGTATGGGGTGGTGGAGTTGATTCTTGTGAGGTTGATTCCGGAGATTGGTGAGAACAGCGTGGAGGAACTGTTGGGTGAGAGATTGAATTAGGTAGTCAAACCAGATATTTTGATCGAGATCCCAAGGGAATACTATTCGATAGATTAATGCTCTGACGTCGTTTTGTCCAGCATATCCACCCTGCCCACTCCAAGTTGCCTGTCTAGGACAGACAGCCATGGCCATTCTCCATCATGAGCAGCGAGGCATGCTGAGTAACTGTATCAGCATTCAACACTTTCTTGACCCTAGACCTCAGGCCAGACCCTCATCAACCAGACCTTCATCAACCAGACTCCGCCTCATCCATCCTCCTGCATAGCAATGAGAAACCACATAATCATCTCGTCACATATTTTGACATGGATGTTCATCACTCAAAAATCTTGACTTCACAAAGTAAACACGACCAAAGAAGGGGCAGATTATTTTCAGAAGGGGCCTCCCAAATATGCAGATGGGCCGCCTGAATCCATTGAAGGGAAATGAAAGAAAAATGAGACCTAGACTATCACTGCCCGACCTATTAATCCAATTCCAAAAATTTCCCCGACTTGACTTGACTTGACTTGATTCGATTCGACCCATCTCTCCCTCGCTCCCTCCCTCCCTCCCTCTCTCTCGCCCTCCCTCTCTCTCGCCATCCTCAATCCTCCTTGAGAAAGAGAGAGAACGAGCGGTCCCCGACCACTTTCCCAAAATAGATAACTCCTTCCTGGCCTCAAAGTGCCCTGTATCAATTTTCGCGAGGCCATCCGACCTTTCCCTTCCCTAACTTTCCCAAAAAGAAAAAAAAGAAAGAAAACACTGCCCGCCGCCTACCCCACCAAGAATAGATGGAGCCGTGGGGTCTCCTTCTTGGTCCCTCCCTTTCTCTAGCCTATCCGTTCCTTTCCCACGCACACACAAACACACACACGAATCGAAAGGAAAAAACAAGAGCAAGTCAAGTCGCCAAAGTCTGTCCCTATGTTCTCCTTGAGTAAGACATCCCATTGTCTTTCTTCATGCCTAACTACAAACCAAAAAACGGCGAGGAAAAACTGAAGAGACGCGCGAGCAGACTATATAAAAAATGGAGAAACAGGAAATAAAATCATGCAGACCACAGCCCAATAAACAAGCACAACGCATGCCGGGGGAAGAAACAAGAAAGTGTGTGAAGTTGAAAGTTGAGATAAAAGACGAAAAAAAGTTGTGATAAATAATTCAAAAAGCGGTGCCGCGTGAGCGGAAGAGTGTATATCTTTGGGGTATATTTTCCATTCCAGGGTTGCGTTGTTGTGATGAGATTGATTGATTGTTGATCTTTTTCCTTTTGTGCCAGCCTGCACGTTCCCTAGAACCGGCGTATGTAATTTGTTGGTCAAAGTTGTTTGTTGAATGGATATATGGATAAGGACATTGTGTGAAGAGGAGGTATTGAAAGAAGTGAGAAGGACTCGCTCGCTTGCGCGCTTGCTTGTTTGCTGGATGATAAGGTGAGAAAACGCAAGAACGCCGTTGGAAATGTGCAGTGCAGATTATTGTGTCGCATTGATCGATTCATGGCAAAGACAGATTCGAAAGGAATAGAAATCGTTAATTTGGTGCAAGAGATGTACATGTTGTGAGATGATGATGGGTCGATTGAGCTAGCACTCGGTGCTCATGGAGTGCTCCATTTTGGGGGCGACCTCGCAGTCTTGTTCTGCGATTCTGTGAAGGCCACCAGGCAATGTGCCATTCAGGCTTTGATGGATGCGAAGCTTCTCTGTCAGGCTTAGAATAGTTAGATACTCGTTTTGTTCCACGAGACTGTTTGGAGCTTGTTGGATAAAGCTGATAAGAGTATCCAGAGCCTTGCACGCATCTTCCTGGGTTGGCGAGCTCGGTGCTGTGGAACCCGGTGGTGATTGAAGTCCAGTTATGGGCATTGCTGATGATGGAGGCCCCATTGACCCATTGCTACTGCTGTGATGTAGATGGGGGGAAGATATCGCCGAATCCATTCCAAACGGTGGTGCCATTTCGTGAATCGGAGAGTCCAGAGCCGAGGGAGGTGCTGTCACAGGCAGGTTGTACTTTGGCGTCAATGGTTCGTTATTCTGGGTAGAAATGAACGATGGGTCGATTCCTAACATGGGAAAAGTTTGACTTCGAGGCCTTTGAAACGCGTTATTTGGTGGTAGGTGGCGTCCATGTATCGATGATGGCCAAGGTTGTGAGTTCTGGGGAGGCGAGAACGAAAAGGGCGTCGTTGGGCTGGAGAACGAAGTTGTGCTTTGTGAGTTTGAGTGCTTATATCTATTGTTTTCAGTGTTCAAGCTGAAATAACCGTTGGCACCTTCAGACTTGATCTCATCGTCGCTCTTTGAACTGGATAAAGGAGATGGCGAAGTGAGCAAGTTCGGCGATATTGGAGATATATCATTTGATGTATGTGCGGCTGACTCCTCATTGGAGCTATGGAGCTTGCGCGAACCGTGATTTGGAAGGTTGGTTTCTGATGCACGCCGAGTCATTTTCGCTTTGGGGATGTTGTTATTGCGCCGGAACTTTTCAATAAAGCTTGCGCTGATGACCTTTGAGTGCCTGCCACCGTCATGCATCCCAAAAATGGAAGCTTGGTGCCGGATCTCAGAATCGGTCAGATGTGCTCCTCGGTCTGGTTGTTTACTGGCCCAATTCGCAAGTGCTCGGTCAATATCTGGATGCTTCCCCTTGGCTCGCTTCACGGGTGACATAGTTTGGTCTTCGGGATAAAGATATTTCTCTTTCTGACGAAGAACCTTAGAAACGGTACTGAGACACACAATTTAGTAACAAGGACAACATCTGGTTCAAGACTGATTGGCTATACCTTCGCTCAACCCCAAACATCTCTATAATAGGTAGTTAGTTGATGTATTTTAATTACACAAAGGTTGTCGTCTCGTACCTCCCATGACTGACTGTTTCTCCTGGGGAAACTTCGCGTGATATTCACACATCCTCCTTCGATCAGCATCCGTCAAAGTCTTCCTCGGGGATGGAGTAACACGATGGCCAGCAGCCAACTTCTTTCCACGTCCCTTGAGTTGAGTTGGCAATGCAGGCATCACGACTTGTGCTGATGCGTAGCTCGGGTTTGTCAACTCACTGGGCCACGTCGAATGGCTGGAGTTGATGATCAGAGGTTGCAACAGAGGCTGCAATTGCTGATGCGAATTCATCGGTTGTAATAGAGGCAATGGTTGGTGCGAAGTAGTCGGCTGTAGCGGATGAAGAATCGGCTGTGAATTGAAAGTCGGCTCTATAGGATTTCCATGCTGTCCTGGATGCTGCTGCATAAACCCAAATCCCCCTTGCTCGAATATGGGCGATTGATGTTGCGGCGAGTTGTAATGGTTTATGTCGACCCAACCGTCGTTGCCTCCATACCCATTCTCGTGTATCTGGTCATGGTTGTGATCATGATCATGATCTAATTCATCCGGATTCATCATTGAATTGTGCATTCTCCAGCTAGAAGAATGCTTTCTGTTCTTTCGATCTCAATTGCTGGTCAATTGATCGTGGTGGCGAGGCGTCCTTTGGATACTGATGGTGGTGTTCCTGGCTAAGGCAATCTTTAGAAACGGGACTCTGCATGCATGATAAGCAATGGTTCCTGGGGAGCGGCGTCAACACAAAGAGGCGAACCCTGCTCCAAGAGCTGCAGCAGCGTTGACGTTTGGGTTTGGAAAGTGGCAATTCAGGAAAATCAAGTGTTCGTGGAGCTTAGGCGCGCAATGGGCATAGGTAATAAAGCAGAAAGCATGCAGGTAGACAGGCAGGTGTCGTCTGAGTGCCGGACAGAGCACACAGATGTATGTTCGAGGTACGGAAGAAGGTCGCAGGGCAGCAGGGGAGAACGATGTGCGGAGAAGCTGTGGCTTCCTTAGTGACTGGTTGATGCCGAGTCAAAGCCCCCCATTCAAGAAAGGACCAGGTTGATGAGCGCGGGTACGGGGGTAGCCTGTGTCCTCCTTGGTCCTGGTTGTTGATGACCGCCGCCAGGGCGACAAGGGCCGGGCAGACAATTAGGTATGATTATGATCGGAGGGTGGGGCTGCTGTGTGCCAGGAACAGAGTGGTAGTAGTGTATATGCAATGGCGTCTGAATAGTGAAGTTGGAGACGAAGGTAGCGAGGCATGTCGAACCAAAGGAGGTTGAGAAGAAGAGGACCTGGGACAAATGGGCGTCCTCAACCGCAGCCATCAAGCAAACATGCTCGCTCGCTCGCTAGCTACCTAGCAAGCATGGTGTCTGGAGTCTGGATTTCTCTTGCATTCCTGAAATGGCCGAAAAGAGTTCATTCATCAACACTAGCAGGGGGACTTTCGGATTACCCTTCGCGCGGCCGCCCTATGCTTCGTTGATCCTGCCTTTCGGCTATTCAGAAAGCTCAATTTCATGGTATCATTGGACGTCCCCTCAGCTCATCTGACGTCTATTCCGCAGCTTATTTCGCAAAATCTGAATCGCGTGAAGAGCCGTCCCTAGCTTGGAAAATAAGCTCTAAGCTGGACATGTCAAGAAAGATATCAATTTGTTTATTGCCCTATTGGTAACCTCGCCGGGCAACGGTCCAATCGATCAAGCGGCCATCAATAATGCGCCGTTCCTTGTACCACACCACAACCACACACACGAGGCACCAAGAAGAAGAGGACCGCCGTTGTTGTGCTCGTGGTGGTGTGTGTGTGTGTTTGTGTGTGTGTGTGAGTTCAAGAAGGAAGGAGGGGCGGTCGCGTTCTCGTACAGTCGGCGGTGGAGGCTTGAAATCGAGTTGGCCGATGTCGTCGTTTTGTTTTTGTCAGCGCCTCCATTATCTCCGTATCATTCTGCCCATACGAGGAGATGGAAGGAGGTCGTGGTGCCATCCAAAACTTCAAAACGTGGAGGTTGGGCAGGATTTAACCTGCCACGCAATTGGATGAAATGAGGAAAAGTCCAAGCGTGGTGTTACCAACCACGTCCGGAAGGCACTTGAATCTCTTCCAACTGGCCCGTCACGATTCATTCCAACCAAGCCTGCCGACTCTGACCTGACCATTCCCCCTTCTCCAAAGCCTGAAGGAATGTTTTGGAAGGGCTATAAAGTTTAGGATTTAGACCCTATATTGTGAGGGAACCAAGTACTGCCGTCATACAAGCATGTAAGAAGACCGCCTACTACTCGAGTGGGATGTTAGCACGGCCAGAAAATGTGGCTTGGGAAACAACAGTTCAAAAGGTCCGGAGGATCATCACAGATTCGGATCGTTCGACTTGATGACGATCAGTGGTGAAGCAAATCTCTTGAGTCTTGAGGCCTTTTGCGGAGTCCGGACATCCTCAAGAGGTCGTTCACGATCGAAAGCCAAACAGGGTGGCCCTAGCCTGTCGATGGATTGGGCAATTAGCATTCCCCATTTGCATCGTTTTCCGCTTTTGTTCGTTTATTTGGTTTAGTATTTACCATCGCCGCCACACTCATTGTTCTCGGTTGGAGCAGTGTTCTTGTCAGCAAGGGGGGGTTTCGCGAGAGAGCGAGAGAAAAGATTAACGCGATGGATGTGGCTTCATGTAACACCAAGGGGCGCGCCGCTTCTCTTCAGCCTCGTCGCCTGTTTTTTTCTTTTATGCCTTCGAGATTGAAGTGCTTGGATGTATATTGAAGCGCTTTGATCGCGGTTATTCTCCGATGCGTTCGTGTCATCATGGCCTCAGTCTCTGACGATTCTTCTTGCTTTCAATATGCCCACCCCACGTTCCAGTCAATTTCAATATGCGGAGGAAATGCCTTCGGCCGCATCTCATGCTAGGCGATAACAAGGAGTTCCAGCCATGATAAGCTTAGGGCGTAAGCCGGCCTATCACAACTTTCTGCTCCGGCTCATCTGGGGTGGCTTCGCAATAATCAGAGCCGTGTTAACTTCTGGGCGAAACATCCGGAGTATTCCTAGTTTCCGCGATACTTTTTTCTACCGTCAGTGTCTCAGCGCAAGAAAGTATATAATTGTTTCTTCCAAACGTGGCTATTAAACGGTGTAGCGAAGTAACTGTCGCTCCTCGAGGAGAAGAAGCAGGAAAGAACAAAAGCAGGAAAACTTTTCTCAGCAATCTCTGTTGAACACTTCCCCGGCGGCTGGAGAACGATTTTAAAAGGTTGAGCCGAGACGGATTCCTGTCGAATCAGCGCCGAACATCCCATGTTCGGAAATCGACTGGCTGACAAAATCCGAAAAAAATGCCGCGAATGGAATGTTGGAGAGACAGGCCTCTTGATAGGAAGAATGAAAAAAAAAAACGCCTCCTTGACCCCTTTAACGGCATGCTGCTTTTTTGGCCACAAGAACTCTCCTCTAAGCGCGTAATCCCTTCGTCCCTTCCCTTCCCTCCCGCTCCGTGCCCGTTGACATGTCTGTGCGCAATACAATATATCCAGGGTTCTCTCTGTCGATGTCATCTGAGATGCCTGAGCGGTTTAATTCGTTTATGCACGTCTGAATTGTTGTGGTTGTGCAAGGCTGTTGACGGGATGAACCCTGTGGAGTAAAATGGAGACTAGAAGTGGATGTAAAGATGAGATACTTGAGGACAAAGGTTTCAAACCATGAGACAAAGTGAACATATGACTGCAAATGATTGGGATGTATTCTTTCTTCATTTCTTTGCTTCCCTTGTTTGGAAACCATACGAGGAGTTTATGGTACTCGTATTGCCGCTCGGATGCTGATCATACTAATTTGACCAGCAGGATCAATACTCAGAGATTGTATATTCGTACTTCTCAAGGGTGCGAATTGCCACTCGTAGATCTCGCCCCAAATCTTCCACGAGAGATGCAGGTACAGCGTAGATTCAAAGAATATTTCTTTCCACCACTTGGGTTTGTCCGGTAATATTGCTCTTATGATGTTGTTGGGCTCCGCCTTGGATATCATTGCTCTATTGCATGGAAGTCCTGGTGGCGAAAGAATATCGAGACTCATGGACTGTTCGTCTATGAACTCCACAGGTCGGCTGCAGTCGGCCCGGCATAAGTCTATCGCTTGACGATGGTAACTGCAATTATGTCAGCGTGTGTACAAGGCTAAAGTTTACTGGTACTCACTGATGTCTTCATCGGCCAGTTCGTGACTGAGTCCGACCCGCTGCGGTTGATGCTTGACAGACTTTCCATACACAACTGCCACGCGGAAATCTTCCACAATAGTTTTATGGATTGCATTGCACTGGAACGATCAGCATGGGGTGAGATTTGTTGAGGGGAAGGAAATACTTACAAAATCTTCGACTGTGCATTTGCTGGAACGTAAAACGACAGGTTCGTTGTAATCAGGAAGTTTACCCTTTGGTTTAGTGTAAACTCTGACCAAGTTGAGCTTGTCCCACCTACATAATCTTTAGTATGCTGAATTAAACCATTTGTCGTGCAATCACATTATCCAGCTGTCTTCATATGGTGAGAAAAACCTACATTTGCTCTAACAACTCATCAATGTTCCACCCATGCTCAGAAGAGATAGGGCAGGCATTTGGAATCCGGTACAGCAGATCCAGTTCCTCTATCGATATAGCATCGATTTTGTTGAGGGCGTATATGACTGGAATGTAGGATCGACTCTTTGCTTCCAACACATCGATAAGATCATCAATGGTGGCATCACACCGGATTGCGATATCAGCAGATGAAATTTTGTATTCTCCCATCACGGCTCTGATCTCATCTGCGTCGATATGTGATAGAGGGACGGTATTGGTAATGCTAATTCCACCTACGAAGAACATGTCAGTCCTACCCCGTTTGCCGATGACTTGAAGGGAGCAAGGTCCACATACCCTTGTCTTTCTTCTTAAACACAATATTTGGTGGTTGTTTGTTCACTCGAATCCCAAATCCCTCTAATTCAGCTTCGATAATCTTCTTGTCGGTAAGAGGTTTATTGACATCCAACACAATAAAAATCAAGTGGCAAGTTTTTGCGACAGCAATAACTTGTCGACCTCGACCCTTTCCGTCCTTGGCTCCCTCAATGATACCAGGCAAATCCAACATTTGAATTTTTGCGCCATTATATTGTACTTGCCCCGGGACGGTAGTCAAGGTAGTGAACTCGTATGCTGCTGCTTCGGAATGTTGACCTGTAAGTCTACTCATGAGGGTACTCTTTCCCACCGATGGAAAGCCGATGAATCCCACACTGGCTACACCCGTTCGCGCAACATCGAAACCTGCTCCACCTCCGCCGCCACCACTTGATGTTGGGGTAAGAAGTTCTCGTTTTAATTTGGCAAGTTTGGCTTTGAGTTGTCCGAGATGGAAAGATGTTGCTTTGTTCTTTTGGGTTTTGGCCATCTGCGAAAGGTCAGCATTGTCGCTTTTCTGAAAATTTAGGTTCATTTAAAGAAGGAGAATATATTGATCCTTGGGGAGCGATATCTAATCGGAGGAGGTGTCAGTCGTAATGCGATTGCAACTTACTTCGGCCTCAATGTCCTTGATCTGTGATGCGTGTTAGCATTGGTGTCTGCACCTGGGAATGTTTCCTTGCCTTCTCTACGGTAGTCGACATGATTGCGAATGTATATGGGGTGTCGAAGGAAGGTGTTGATGGGTAATTCGAGTTCTCTCGGAAATGTCGAAAAGTTGAAGATGGTGGTTTCAATGTGGGGAGGAAAAGTAACCCTGTTCGTTCTGTCCCGCCAATGCCAAGTATCTCAACACGTGAACGCCCAACACCAAATTCCCGGGCCATTCATTTGAAAAGGTACAAGTCTCTCGCTCAATCAATAATGGATCCATCACTTCTCTGCAAGTTGTTCTTCAGTCTCGGAGCGACCGTAGCGGTGGGAGGGACATTGATTCCGTCTTTCAGGCGGAACATAATGAATTACGGTCCTCGAAAGCCAAGCTCACAAGGAGCAGAAGACACAAGTCAGGACAGCATCTGGAGAAGACTATTCAACCTGGTTGCTTCGATACAAGTCCCTCATACATGGTTTACTCACTACTACGTGATTTCAACTGCATCTTCGATATTTTGGGGCTTCCAAATTCTTCAGCATGGCAAAGCATTGCAATTGCTTGCCTCATTCTCACGGTTCTCTACTCCATCGATGACCATCAATCAAGTATTGCTGGCCTGGGCGCTCATGGCTATCCAAGGAGGACGAAGGTTATATGAATCAGTCACTTTAGCAAAGCCTTCCAAGTCCAAAATGTGGATAGGTCTCTGGCTTATTGGAATGCTGTATTATGTCTTTATTGGCATTGGCATTTGGGTAGAAGGTCTCCGTGAGTACAGTACAATTTCCTCAGATCCTTGTTTCCGCGTCTAACTGGAGTAGCTGCTTTGAGCCCGAATGGTCCATTCGCAATAATTCAACTCTCAAGGCCATCAGTGAAAACGTCCACTGCAGTGACGATGTTTGGTCTTGCGTCTCTGGCCCAGAACGTTTGCCATGTGCACCTTACGAGTCTGAAGAAGTACAGTCTGCCGGAACATCCCTTCTTCCGCTCGATCATCTGCCCTCATTACACTTTCGAGTGTGTGATATATCTAGCAATCGCCATACAATCTGCGCCTGAAGGGCAACTTGTCAATGGAACGGTATTGGCTGGGCTATTGTTTGTGGGATCTAATCTTGCTGTGACGGCAGATTCAACACGGAAATGGTACGCAGAGAAGTTCGGAGAGGAGGCAATTGCGAATCGTTGGAGAATGATTCCGTATATCTTTTAGGAATCAACGCTTCCCAAACATGCCGAACTTCCCCAAAGATGACACTTTGATCACGTCCCGGAATGTCAGGCTAATTCTCGTGTTCCGTGGCATTATCCCTTCCTTGATGCTTTCGGTCGAACGAAGATATTCCCAATTGGCGATACTTTCCGGGTTCAAATTGGTCTCCTGCGTTACATCCGCAATGCCGTGTAAGTACTCCGTGTAGAGGTCGTTAGTTGTGACGAGCAGACTCCGAGGCTCCTGCAGTATCTTCCACCGTGGTACGCTTTCTGTGGTCCCATCCTCCTTCGTGCCATAAATATCGAGGCATAGAGAGGCCCCCAAGCTGACCGTGCAAACTATGGGATGGTAGGCTGACCCGTCTTTGTGTGCCATAATTCCCTGGCCAGACAAGTACTCATTTATCAACACATGATTAGGGGCATGATGAGGGCTTTCTGTGAATAAGTGATCTTGTTTCTGTGCAGTCACTGGAAGGCTATGGAGTCGTGGAATTATGGGCTCTGCAAGCCAGTTTGGTAGTGGGCTGGCGAGGAGGGTGTTCTTCGTGAGATCGGATGGCCACGTTTGCAGTCGCCGATGAGAGAGCTGTTTCCATCTTGGTTTTGGTGCGCTGGCTATCTGGAAATTGTTAGGATGGGTAGAAAATGTGCCAGAATCGCCAGCTCTTCTCACCTTATTCAGCAAGTACTCCTCCTCCTCTGGCGTGATGAATTCCGATATGTAGAAGGCACTATTTGGGAGCGCATTGAGTTTGACATCCTCCAGAGATGCTGGCAGTGTAGTTAGCATTGGAGACTGGTCTTCCTGCAGATCTTCCATGATCCTGCCTTTTGCCAACGAGCTCGAATTGGACTTTGGAATGCGCCAGGTTGGTTCCGTAAACGCGGTGCGCCAACAAAGCTGTTTGGTGGTCCTTTCAGATCTTTTAAAAGCAACCGGTGTTCACTTTTCCTCGAAACCCCAAGTGCCAGGATTCTATTCAGCAGATACAACCTACACAGGATCAAAGGCCGACTTCGTACTTGTTTTTTGTGTGTATTGGATCTAGATCTGGATCTGGACCTGGACCTGAATCTGAATCTGGATCTGGAGGACTACCTCGCAGCTCCTTCCTGGCGGCTGAAGAGAGGTTAACCAAAAAATGCGGAGCCGAAGCGAGTTGTAAACAATGAGGGACGTCCTCCGGACTTATCGATTCCGGACAAGATTCGAAGGTCGTGGAAATGTCTCTCGGACTTGCCAATTTCTGAGAAGTTAAATAAGATGTTGCTATTCTTGAGGAGGAGAAAGCTTGTCGATTTGCCTTTTCCTCCTTGTCCCCGAGCGTGCTGCAGATGGGGCTGGTCACCGTAATCTAAGGAGGCGGTCGTGCCAAAGAAGGACTAACTCCTCTTCCTCGATGGACAACCTCAATCAAGACTTGCAATTTAGAGATTCACGAACACGACCACCATCTAACGACGACGAACGAACTGCTGGACATATCACCATCATCTAAACGAACACATAGTGCCGAGTGATCCTGCAAACCCTCGAACCTGGCCCAACGCGTTTCTCCCCTTTGCGCCTCACGAAATTCAGCATTGGACTTGGACTCCCCTCCTGGTCCTACTTGCCCCCCAGACACTTTCAAAGTGTCTCTCCCTAAGCTGGCCCATGATGATGTGCAAGATAAAGCGTCGCTCAGGCTAGATGATATGGATATGCAGCACAACGAGCCCAGTGTTGCTGCAAGATCCAGCGCCTCGCCTGGGAGAGCAGCGAGGAAGGCGGTTGCGGTGAAAAATGCGTCGACGGTATCACCAAATGGCATCCGATCATCCCCCCTCAGATAGATTCAACTGTCGATGCGATGGACGTAGATCCGCCAAATAGTTCTCCGGACCACGGTGCTGGAAAGAGTGACTCCGAGGCTGAAACCATCGTTCTGCCTGGAAAGGACGGCCACTCGCCCTCGAAGATCCGGAAATCCATCAAACACGAAGACAAGAGCGACGACGACGAGACACATACACATCCGATCAAGTCCTCCTTGGCCAGGAATTCCGACGTGGATAAGGGTTTGTTGCGCAATGGTGGAAGAAACGCGGGCGAGGCATCAACCTCGACCTCGAACGCGACTCCCACCTTGGGAAAACGAAAACGGCCAAAACTTAGTGGAGTTGACGACGGTGCCCATCATCTCGGAAACTCGAGTGGACTAAGTTCTGTCCCAACATCCCCAGTAGCTACTACACGATCATCTCTTTCTAAACCCGCAGCATCAGATTCAGATATCTCCAAGTCGCCATCACCAGCCCCCGCACGCCCTTCCATACGAGACAAAGCGAAGTCCGTCGATCGAGCACTCCCCCGCAAGAATCGATACGACCCGGATTCCGGAGAGGAGGATGACATTGAAGAGAGGAGGTCGGTGAGGCAAAGAATTCCTGGTTCAAAACCTCTCGATCACAAATCACGAAAGGAAACACGATCGACCTCCCCTCAGCCGCGAGCTCATCGACGAAGCATCTCGACTCAACTCCCCGCCAAGTCCTCCTCGTATGGCCTCAGTCACAAGAAGAAGCGCATTCCTCCGCCGTTACAATCTACAGAATACCAATCCGACGACTCGTCCGCGAGTGGAAGTTCATATCCTCGAAGCTCTCGTTTGAGAAGTCTTGCGGCTCCCCATACGGGGGATTCGACCATGTCGCCCATCAAAACAGGATCGCACAAAAAACATGTCAATTCATCCGGGCAAACCTTGTTACAACGAGCCTGTGCAAGCAACAAGTCAGACCAGTTAGCACAGGTCATGCAAAGATACGAAGAGCGGCCCCAGGATCTGAACGAATCAGATCATGCTGGCAATACACCTCTTCATTCCGCAAGCATTCACGGACACGTCAAGGTAGTCAAGTTTCTCTTAGGTACTGGAAATTGCATTGTCGATCCGCTCAACATTCAAAAAGACACACCACTACACGACTCCCTGGAAAACAAGCATGTTGATGTTGTCAGATTGCTCCTAGAAGCTGGAGCTGACCCACGCAAACCCAAAGGCGACGGCAAGGATCCGCTTGATATTATCACTGAGAAATTGGATGAGGATGACCCCGAAGAGGCCGCAGATTGGGTCCAGATGAAAGCCCTGATCACAAATGCTATCAAAAAACACCCTAATGTGCGGCAGGATTCGGAAGACGAACGTCCAGAACGTGGAGAGCGTGGCCTATCTCATGTTACAGAAAGTCCTCGCCACACTCCCCCAGTTCACGGCCATGAATTCCCCAGCATGCAAAGCGGTACTCGCCGGGCAGGTGTTGGTACTTCACGACAAGTCAAGACAAAGGACGGAAATCTCTATCAACCGATGAACTTGACCGAGTTGCGGAAAGCCGCCAGAGACGGAGATAATGATACCACTGCTCGCATTCTTGAAGTATTGCCAAAAACAAACGATCCCAAGACGCTGTGGCTTTCTGCTCGAGGAGGACATTCGGACACGATGGAATTCCAACTCGCTATGGGAAAATTTGACCCAGATCCAGGACCCTTAGAGGATGGAGCCGAGCCTGGCAAAGACACCCCGTTCCTTGTAGCAATCGGCCGAGGCAGCCATCTCAGTGTTCTGAAGCTTCTACTTGCCCATGGAGTGGATCCTACACGCTTGATTGATGGAGAGACATACCATGAAATTGCACGAAGGCGCAAGGGGCCGAATTGGCAGGAAGAAACAGCCATTCTCAAGGAAGCATACGACAAGTACAAGAAGTCTTCCAAGTCTTCACCCGCAAAACCTCGCTCACCGGGTCTTCGACGAGACATGCGTGATGCCAACCGTGACAAGAGACCCTCGCAAAAAGACGAACAGCAATCTGTTGCATCTCGCTCGCATAAAAGAAGCAGTTCCGACCCCAAAAGTAAAGAAACGACGGGCAAAACGTTACATCGCCGAAATAGCTCTTCTTTGGATCATTCAAAGGAGCAGCCACATATCAAGAGAGGCCCTGGTCGTCCACGAAAAGAGGAATCCACGGTCAATATTGCTGTTTCCGACCGTGAAAGTAGTCCCTTGGCTCCTCCGAAACCAAAAGCAGTATCGAAAAAGTCCGAATCTGAGGTGACCCAGGCCTCGGATAATGACGCAGCAACTAAACCTCGACGCAAATTGATCTCAGGAAAAGAGTACCGAGGCGAGCGTGATTTGGAGAAGCATCGCCGTGGGAGTGTTGCGTCTAATGCGTCCAGTGTGTCGATTAAGGATAAGCGCGAGCGAGTAGCGGGCGATTCTAAAACGGACAAGCTGGACAGTAGAGCAAGTCCTAATATTTCTCGGAACCCTTCCAAACCTAACGACCCTGATCACCCTCCTGATAAACACCTGATGGACAAAGATCGAGCCAGATCTCTAAAACGTGACGATTCCAAGGATAGGCTATCGGCAATTCGTGGTGAAAGTCCCGTAAAGAGACCTCGAAAAAATAGTGAAACTCCGCCTCGATCCAGTGGGCAGGAGAATTCTTCTAATTACAGTACAAGTGGAGGTCCGCCCAAGAGGAGAAAACTTGAGGGAGATTCGAGACACAATGCTGAAAGTACACCAAGCTCATCTCCCGAACATAACACCAAAGTCAAATCGAATTTGTCTCGTGAGAGCAGCGTAAGGTCCAACGCTGAGAGTCATAAGCAGTCTCGACAAGGAAAGACAACTGGTGAAACTTTGAAAGAGACCAAAAAGTCCAATAATCTAGGCGAATCGACACAAAAACCTTCACCCAAGATTTCGTCTCATGGTTCTTCGCATGATTCGGCGACAAGGCCCCCAAAGTCCAACCTTTCCAATTCCGCAGGCAAAGAAGACAACAACGTATCCTCAAAGTCTCACCTCTCTACGTCCACAACCAAAGACGACAAGAACGCTCCTTCAAAGCCACAGCCCTCTATCTCCACAGGCAAAGAAGACAACAATACTTCATCAAAAGTGAGTAAAGAGTCGAACAAGGAAGAAGAAGCAAAAGAGGCCCGCCAACGTCGTGAAAAAGAAGCACAAGAGCAAGCAAGGAAACGGGAGGAGGAGGAAAAGGAAGAGGCAGCTCGTATCGAAGAAGCTCGAGTATCTCGTTTGGCCCGAGAGCAAGCTGCCAAAGAAGAGGAAGCCAAGCGAGAGCGAGAAGAATCCGAGCGAAAAGAACGCCAGCGACAAGATGATGCCGAGGCGCGTAATCGCCACATCGAGGAACAACGTGCGCTCTATTTGGAACAGGAACGAATCAAACGAGAAGACCAAGAACGCAGGCGTGCCATCGCTCTAGAACAGCAAAGAGCTGAAAAAGCTAGGCTAGAAAAGCAGAAGAGAGAAGAGCAATTGGCAAGACTTCCTTATTTGCTCCGATGGTTTGACCTCATCGCTGAACCTAAGACATCTGAGGTTGCATCTCTTTTCAAGAGCATCACTGCTTACCGATTGGATACGATCAATCCTGCACTGACAGGACAGCCTAACGGGCGTGAGCAATGGATGTTAAATACACAGGTGGCAACACTTTTGGGAGAGCGTGATCTTCAATTGTCGCGATGTAAGTATTTCAACATTTCTCCCAGCACTTCATTAACTAACCCGAATAGACACTGCTTGGGAGCGCATTCCTTTGACGGTACCGATGAAGAGAGGGGTTTGGTTAACTCAGGCCGATTGGTTCACACTGCGTAACTTCTCTCTGCCGTTGTCCCTCCGAAATTACTTCCCAAAGAACGATCAGTCAGCACATGGAATTGTGGAGCAAAACAGACTGCTGTTCCTAGATCTGGAACTATTTTTCGTGAAGGTAAGGACCTTTTGGGTTGTACTTCGGAATATGTTCTGACATTTTGCAGGTCTCCGAGTTTATGTTTGTAGTGCCAAGCTTTCCGCATTTACGGGGAGTGGAGATGCAGGTCAAATACTCCGAATTGACCCATCCATTGTCAACACCTGGTCCAATACCTTCTGCAAAGTGGAAATCTGATCCAGATGTTGATCCTACTGAGAAATTTGCTCCAAGGCCGAAGTACTATCTGAATGGGGAGATTAATCGCATCGGTCAAATCGCTACCACAAGGCTCTTAGATGTGCCCCCACCTGGAGACGACCGAGTTCCACGTTGTGGGCTTCTACGAATATATCCAGGTGACCCGGATTATGAAAAGACCTGTAGACAACAGGGCCTGTCGCAGTTCCTTCCAAGCACCGAAACATCGCCAACGTCGACTTCCAATCCACAGATTGGTGAACCTGAACAGCGCCCTCAACAGGTAAATGGAATCACACCTCCAGGTTCCGATATCTCGAAATCGATCAACGGGGGCAGTCCAAACGGCGGTTCGACCCAAGAACCTCAAGGCGGCCAGCAGCTTCCTAATGGAGTCGGTGATCATAACAGCAGTCCCATCTTAGCCACCAATCCTTCAACTCTCGCGTAATATACCCTTATCCTTACCTCCTCGCGATTACCGCGCTGGAACATCGACGGTCGATATTCCATTATGATAAACTACATTGCTTTCAAAGCTCGGCGCATTACGAAGTTTACGCTTGCTCAGTTATTTTAACGACTCGTTCCCCGGTGGATGGATGCCGTCCCTATTTATATTGATCCTTGATTGTGTGGCGCAAAAACGCTTGTTCATTGATGTTTGTTCGGGTTGTGGGGCAAGGGCAGGCAGGCGAAACTTGGAGTTTTATTCACAACCATCGGTCACCGACCACTTGCTTGTTTTTGTTATGTGCTTGGCTCGCGGGGAGATGCTTGCTAGCTGTCTGTAGATATTGCTTCTTGTATTGGAACATTTTGGGTTTCTTTTGTCAGCGTGGGTGGGATTGGAGAGTGGGGAATGGAAGGGAATAGGAACGAGAAATGGAGGCTTACAAGAGCAAAATTAAAGAGTGTATGATACACGTAGCAATTACACACCACAACTGAGTGTCTTTTTTGGATGAGATGTTGGCGTTCTTTGATGCCATGTGAATGACCTGACTAAGGTGGATATTGTAAATTACCAAGGACGATGGTGACTTTCTACTCCACTTGCCCTTCGAACAGGAAAACAGTAGATTGAGGTCATTCAAGGTCGTTAAAGTGTCTCGCTTATTTTTAGTGAGTGCCAAGTAACAACAACAACCTTCATGTGAGGTACTGCTGAAGTCGTACTGTAATTAGTTGCTCATCATGACTATTTTAGCTGCTCAACGCTTGTGCTATAGTGCTGTTGTACCTCATTTGAGAATTAAATCTCGGAAATATCAGACAACTGAAAAGACCCCCCCCCTCGAGGAAACAATCGCAATACGCATTTTGGTATTTGGTACTGCATTCGACAAACCACGTACTAATAAGGCGGTGAATTGGTATTTGAGCCTGACCTTCTGTCAAGATCTAGAGCTTCATACGGGTGGAGAGGCTGGTTGTCAAGGCGTGCAAAAGATGTGGAAGGGACGATGGGGCTGCTTCCCTTCTCAACTGGCAAGATTACAACTTGCCTCGGACTCAGCATTCAGTTGTTCTCACATATCTTCAAATAACAGATAATAATCACACCAACCCAAACATCTTTAAGCAGCAACCAACTACTTTATAACATGAACCAAAGCCAGTCTCCCAATGCCGAGCCAGTCAGGCACAGCGTCGTCGAGGTTGCTACTACCTTTCACTTGTTCCCTAAGCTGCCGAAGGAAGTGAGATGCATGATCTGGAAAGCAGCAGTAGAAAAGAACTCTGTTGGTTGTGATCATGGAGCTAACGTTTTTTGAGCTACCGGGCGCCAGACTGGTACATCTTCGCAATCCATTCGTTGCATATGACAAATCCAACAACGAATTTCATCTCCAACATGCCTGCAAGGAATCCAACCGGATCATGCGAGAGACCTACACTGAATACCTCAAAATACCGTCTGGGGGCTTGCAGCTCGATTTATCGCGGGATGTTCTCTACGTGAGCGCGAAGGGCAACAGCAAGCCCGGTTGGGAAGTTATCTTGCACCCAAGTATTGATCAATTGCAGGAAGGAATTTCAGAACTCCGTTTCATAGCCATCGATAGTAGAGTCTGCATAGACTGTCACAGGGAGGAGTATCGCTATCTTAGAGTGTTGTCGGAACTGAGAAGGCTGGAGGCTGTCTTTGTGGTCCATGATAAGACAGGCGCGCCCTTCGAGCTCTGTGGTAATTTCCCTTCCCTACACAGTCTTGCAAGTTTCAAACTCTTTTCCGTTCGCAAATCGATTCTGATTTGAGAACGCATAGATTGTGTAATTTGGAGCGAAAGTGGTTTCCAGTGGCTGAGGAAGGTTGTACGCACCACATACAAAGCAGCTGCAGTTTTAGAGGATAGAGAAGACATGGATGTATCTAAAGGTTCCATCGTGCCAATGTTTCTCCGGGGTCTAGTTGGCTTAGATACTTGGAGGCATGAGCTGGAAAAAGGTGCTGAGAGTTATGGCAAGGTGATAATGAGCCTCGAGGAGTTCGTCCAAAGGATCAATATGGATGCAAGTCGGATTGTGGGGAAGAAAGACGATGTTACCGACAACCTATCTCGGATGGACCTCGACGAGGAGATAGGAGGAAAAGAAAACAAATCAACTAAAGATGATGGTGTTCAGGCTCACTGGACTGATAATGCATTTGTACATCTTGGTGGGGAGAATGGCACTGTGCCACCATATCAAAACCCGTCAAAATAAAGAGACTACAAGACTCGACAGTACAAATGAAAAGACCCAATGTTCGGAATCAACCCTCAGGACGTGGATGAAAAGAACAATATTGACAGAAAATGACGTCCGAAATGACACCAGCAGGCCATAGTCACACCCAACACGTAACTTTCCAGACCTGAAGAAAATGGAATACTCAAAATGCAAGACCCGGTGATCTACAAGGTTAAATAAATGAAATGAAATCAATTCTATTCAATTCAAACATCCCCTCCCAGCTGTCTCGCCATCTCCAACTCTCTAACCCTCCGTCCCCCTCCCTCGCCAACTCCTTCATAATCAAAACACACCTATCACAAACCTCCTCCACAACACCATCTCTCACAGCACTTTTACTTTTACATTCTCGACTGGCCTTGACGGCACGACATGGGCTTGTGATTATAATGCTGTGAAAATGACCACATGTGTATTTTTGGGTTTGGTATGTACACATTTTTTGAGGGGCGTTGGTAAGTAAGGGAGGGAGGGAGGTCGTATGGAGTTGGAGGGGGACATGGAGAAAGTAGATTACGAAGAAAGAGGTAAACTTATGGTTTGTGGTGTGAAATAGGATAGGAAGGAGATAAGTGTTGTGGTAAAAGAATGGCTTTGTTTGAAGAGAAGGAAAAAGAACAAGAGGTATGCATGTTTCGACAAGTGTTTTGTGCGTAACATCATGGAATGAGAGAGCGCGAAACGTCTCTGATGTTTAAGAATGATCGAGAAGCGTTGTTTCTAGAAAGGATGATGCCTTTTATCTTCTAAAGATGCGCTTTGTTGAATGGCAGAGTAAGCATAGCACAAAACAGCTACGAAATGAGGCGAAATCTGATATCTACGAAGTTTGTTTCGTGAAGCAAAATAAACATGGCTACAAAGATAATAATGAGTTGACATGCAACGCTTGCTTGAAATCCGCACTGTATGCAAAAGCTATGCAAAGCTACATATAAATGAAAAGGATGAGCCCCCCTCTAGAATGAGTGCCCTGATGCGCCACGCCACGAGTTTACCTATCTATGCCTCAACTTACTCTCATGCTCCACCCAGAAATTCCTACAAATTCTGTGTCCCCAATGATCACTCCACCACTCACCAAAGCTATCTTCCACGCCGACATCTACCTTAGCAACCCTCTCTTCCCTCTTCAACCCACAGATCAAACACTGTTTCGGCGCGACCATTCCCCCCTCTTGCGTCTTGACAAGCATGATGTCCCCAATCTCGGGGATAACCAAATGTTTACTCACATCTTTCAAACTCGTATTGGCAACCGCAACGGCAGATTTCAAACGTCCCAACTGCTCTTTCCAAACCCGTACTAGATCCATAGCTTCCCTATCTTCTCTCGTAATTTCGGCTTTGTCGACGCCGGCGAGTTTCATACCGCTTTTTCCGCCGGCGGCTGAGGGTCCGATTTTCATGGCCTGAGAGAGGAGGGTGTCGCGCTTCCAGCGTAGTTTGCGGCCGGCAAGTATGTGTGCGGCTACGGTGGCGATGAGGAGGTAGGAGCGGAGGAAGGAGACCGTTGAAGGATCGGAGAGGATGCGATTTTTGAGGGAGAAGGGTTGGTTGGTAACGGGTTTGAAAAGTGTTGATTGGGGGAGGTCGAAGAGAGTTGTAAGGAGGGGGAGGAGGACGGAAGGTGGGGGAATATTGGAAGGTGGTGGGACTTCGACGGGTTTCGGGGATTGCGCTTCTGATACGACGCCGTCGGCGTTGTCCCATGCCCATGCATCTGCTTCGATTCCTGTCGTTGGCTTATTTTTGTTTGATTTGGGTTTTGGTTTTGGAGCGTCTGGTGGCATGTCGGCAAAGTCACCCCAGTCTTCGTCTAACTCTGGGACTGGAGCAGGTGAGTCTTGGTATGGTGCTGGTTTTGGAGGTTCGAAAGATGGCCATGGGGTGACTGGAGAGGCTTCTCGAGTCTGACTCTTTATCTTTGTGACTTGACTTGTAGCAACTCCCAGATTTGCAAATGGATTACGCTCTTGGAAAGACGGCGATTTTGGTGCCTGTGGGTAGATGACATCTGATCCTGCCAGGATGGGGGATAGTGCTGATGGCTTCATTTTGGACGGCTTTACAGTTATCGTCGTAGCTCCAAAGAGACCTTCCAGAGACTGGGAGTTCGTAGGCTGAGCTGGGTAGGATTGTTGCACTGGTTGAGATGTAGGAAAGGCCGACGGAGGTCCAGACGGAGCAGCTTCGAAGTCCCCAAAGTCATCATCTTCCTCCGCAGATAACTCATCCGCATCGAACAGAACATCTCCTTTGCCTGAGCTTATCTGTAAAGGATTTGGTCTTTGTGTTGGATGCGCTCTTGTCGGAACAGATGTTGGTTCTCTTGCCCCAGCATTTCCCCAACCATCAATACCACTCGAAAACATCTGTAGAGTGTCCCTTCGTATCATCTTCGGCGTGTCTTTCACCGGGATTGTGCTAGCGGTACCCTGATTCGGTTTTGGAGCAGTGTATGTCTGAACAGGTGGTTTGCTCTCCTGTGCCATACTCTCAAATGATCCCCAGATGTCATCCTGAGCTTTGGGTGGTTGCCGCGCATTGCGGGGTTGAAAGCTGGTCATATTCCCCCATGGATCCTCACTTTGTCTAGATAGCGGCGCCTGCCATACACTTTCCCCATTTCCAGATTGTGTATTCGGGCCTGTTGCCCCTAGAAGGGAGAGATCATTGCTGGCGGGTGTGCTCGACGCCTGTTGTAGCCCACTTTGCGGGCTTGATAGAAGCTGTCGAATTCTGCGAGGAGGTCGGCAGACATGATTCTTAGTTTGTTCTAGCAGTTTTAGCCCAAACTAGGAAAACGTATATCTATCGTAGCGAAGCTGAAAGTTCCAGGTCCCAGAGTGGATATTATAACCACTCCATATCTGGGCTTCGTATGTTTGTGCTGGTAGCGAAGTCTGTCCTTGCCCTCGTTCTGTGGTGGTTTAGTGGGTTGAAGCAAGGCTGATTATATAGAAATCGCAGAGGAAAAAATCGTCCTGCAACGGATCGTTCGAGGTGTGATCCGTCGAGCTCTCTCCTTTTTGCAAGCTCAAAGGACGGGAAAAAGAGGCGTCCATTCTTCCCGTTCTTCGTTGTTGTTCAAGACAAGGCTGACAGGCACATTATATAGTGCCAAGGCGCTAGTCCTAGCCAGGGCTAGCCTGCACAAGCACCCAGACCTTATGCATCTTGTGCATGAGAGTGGTGGGAGCTGGGAAGCTTGATATGACTTGACTTGACTCCTAATCCAGAGCTTCCGAGATTTAAGAGAAGTATTGGAAGAGACTATTCCAATCGAAAACTTGAGTAGTAATGAGATCGTTGGAAGATGCAAGGCAAGTTTCTTGTCAAGTCTCATACTTCCATCTCAAGGAAATCACTGACGTCAAAGTACAATCACAGAGCAAGATGGGAAGTCACAACATCACATCTGACGAGTCTCAAAGATCTCAAGAAATCAGTCAAATTAGATGGCGATGAAAGCCCATGTATAGCGGGACTGCGCTCTGTGTGTTGGAAGGTGTGTGCTATCTTGATCTTGTGGAACACGAAGCCGTTTCCTAATCATTGTCACCCAGACCTTTCTACTCTTCCAGAGTACAAAAGTAGACGCATGGCCACAAGTCTTAGCAGACTCAAGATCGGCATATACTGCTCTTCGTGGTCACCTGTTGAGATTTGTAGAAAACTCAGATGAGCTGGGATCAGCTTTGGATCCTCTGGACGATGATCGTGATGTATGTATTTGGGTTTGAGTTGAATCCTATCCGTCTTCTTCCTTCCGTTACCCAGCTGAGACATGTAGTCTCCTTGGAACACTTTACGGCAAGATGACGAGATACGAGCCGAGATCTTCCAAGATGTCGAACGGTGTATGCCAGAAGAACCCTACTTTCGCCAACCAGAGACACAACGAAAACTTTTGGACATCTTATTTGTATTCTGCAAGATCAATCAAGATGTTGGTTACCGACAGGGAATGCACGAGCTTTTGGCCCCCATACTTTGGGTAATCGATCAAGACTCTGTGGATGCTGCCAGCGATGCAAATCAGTCTACGGACTCCGTGTTGAAACAAACACTAGACCGCGAATACGTCGAGCATGATTCTTTCACGCTGTTCTCCCTAGTCATGAGATCCGCGAAGTCATTCTACGAGCTTGGTGAGCCGGACAAGAGAGCAGGTCAGCCCTCAAACGGTACCGCTGCTTCCCAAGGAGCATCTCCGATTGTCGAGAGGAGCAAAAGAATACATGAAATTTATCTTGCCAGTGTGGACCCCGAACTTGCGAAACATTTAACAGATATTGAGGTTTTGCCTCAGATATTTTTAATGTAGTATCCCTCTTACTGATCTGTCGGTCATCCCACTAATTTAACCTCGCAGACGCTGGATTAGGCTACTCTTTGGACGAGAATTCCCCTTTGAAGATATACTTGCACTCTGGGACACACTTTTTGCGGAAGACCCTGAATTAGATTTGATAGATCTGGTCTGTGTGGCGATGTTACTAAGAATAAGATGGCAACGTGAGCGCTTCCATTCTAGAAAGCTCGAGCCCAGCTGATTTTCATCCAGTTTTGGAGTCGAATTACTCCTATGCACTAATGTTACTTCTGAAGTACCCCCCTCCATCCTCTCCAATCGGTCCTAAGACATTTGTCGACGATGCAACTTTCCTCCGAGATAACTTGAACGTGGCTGGTGGAGCTACCATTATTGAGAAATATAGTTACAAATCACCCGCTATATTCAATTCAAGCTCACGGCCTTTGACGCCGTCGGCACAAGGAGCCAGTCCCAGGGAGAAGAATTTGCGGACAAAATCTCCTCTTCCATCCCCAGCAAGATTCTTGCAACAGCAAGGTGTTGGAGAAATGTTCCAAGGAGCAGCAAGAGGGCTTTTGGATAGAGGAGAGCGACTGGGGATTAACCAAGCAGTTCGGGACGCAGTCGAGGAAGCGAAGAAAAATGTGAGTGCTTCTACTCAATGTTCTGCTATTAATTTTGTTGGTGGCTAGCACTCTGATGGGGCAATTGCTAACAACTCAACAGATGCAAGGCCTTCAGGCATCCCGAAATAATTCGTATATTGGGCGGACGAACTCACAGAACTCCAGATGGTCACTTGATGAAGGGAAACGATTGCCATCTTCCAGCGCGATGATTACAACCATGAACTTGCGAAACCAGAAGCTCGCTACTATGCTTGACCAAGCCATGTCCGAACTTCGAGCAGTGTCTGTCTCCAAAACGAATGACAAGGACAAATATATTGAAGCGATGGACCTAGCAATTGCACGAGTGGATTTCGTCAAAGTCTATCTGGAAGATTTAAACATGCCTCTTCCAACGGAACCTTCGGAGATCATCCCTTCGAGCCCATTGCAGCAGCCGAAAGTTTTGATTGAAGGGTTAGATCCTGTGCAAGTCGCCCTTCCAAGCACACCGATCCCGTCAACTCCGATAGTGGAGGTAACCTCCAAACCAGAAGTCAAGGTCATTCCTCGCGAGCCACCAGCACAAGATACCGATACTACCAAAGCCAAGTCGGAGCTAAGTCTAGCTCCCTCTGCGATAATTCCACCTCTTGAATTGGAGCAAAGCACTGCCATCGAGCCAACAGTAGAGAAACACCTATCCACAAGACCAGTTGCACTCCCCACGCGGTCCACGATCGCGCAGTCCAACTTTGCATGGATGCTCGAACCAGACTCGTCTTCAAGTTCCGGGGCAAAGGCATCGCCGCCCAAATCATCATCGCCTTTCTTAAAGTCATCGAGACGACCTACGTCTGGCGCAAGCCGAGAGAAAGCGGCATTCTTGTTTGGGGAGGATGGGGGTGACTCGAGTAGTTCGAGTCCCAGGTTTCCGGCGATAGCTGATACTGACGAGGGGTTCAATATGGGCACGATCAAAGGGAGCCGAAGCAAATCAGAGAATTGAAGTGGGTGGCATATGGACATGAAATTGAACCATTACTACTTAACTGCACGCTTCCTTTCTCAACAGTATCTTTTATCTGAGGGAAGGCGGGTCACCCCACGGGTTGGGATGCGGGTTGAGATCTGCCGCTATTGGCTTCAGTCCCGAAGGTAAGCAAGAGGAAACAGACCGAAGCGTTGTAGTGATTCGGGTGAAGTTGAGGTTCGCCCACACACGTTACTGCAGCTGCATGCGGACATCCCACGCACATGGCCAATAGACTCAACCTGGAGATGCAGATTCTTGGAGTGACAGCCACCAAGAGTATCTATTTGGCCAACCTGGGAGGACGGAGGGCGAGGAGCACTTCGTGACCAATTTTATAACAAGGTGACAATGGCCACCATACACAATCGGAAGTGATGTTTGCTCTCTGCATCGTAGTTCCATATCTTAGGTACCTCCCTCCTATCGTGATCTTTACTATCTACCTGGTCCTTGTGAAGCAAACATGAAGATCCACGCAGGGTTTGGGTTCTCGACCTTCGGATGGAGTCCGTTTCATCCTGATTCTCATTGGGTGAGGCGAGAGCAATTGAATAATAGGTAGCATGCTCCTCTGAGAAGATCGCTGCTTTCTTTCCACATGTTTCTTTGCGTGCCTGCCATTTTTTTATCGCACATTTGCATTTACGTTTACTGTAAGATCTTACATCCACATTTACAGCCACCAGGCAGGGAGAATGAACGAGTCTGCAAGCTGCTTGCGGTGTGGGTGTTTGAGAGGCTGGTGGCGGGGCTCGCTTAGCCCTACAACGACCAATCACAGGCGGGCCATGTGGTCGCGGGGTGATTGATGTGCGCTTGGACTAATCAGGCGTAAAAAGTGGGGTGGGTTAGGAAGTTTTACCACTTTACTTGGACCTTTTTACCCTTTTACACCTTTTTACCTTATTTGTTCCCAGCGGGCAGGCAGGCATCCTGGCATCGCAGAAGCACAAAAGCTCTTTCCTTTCTTTCTTGTCCCTCTCCCCCAAATTTCTCCACCTCGATTCTTCCCTCCTTCTTCCCTCCTCCTCTCCTCTACTTTCCTCACCTCCCACCTCTCTCTCACCTCCAATCTACAACATCTCCCTCTCCGTCACTTCACCCTCTCCCCTTCCCTCTCGCCACTATCTCCAATTCTCTCTCGCCCCTCTCCTCTTCCTCATCCACTTCCTCATCCTCGTCCCTCTTCCTCTCTCGACTCAACACTTCGCGTCGACCCTTCTTTCACAACACGAACATCCGACACTCTCCACCCCACCCCACCCAAGCTCAACACCACCATCTTTCCGTGAGTTATTCGCCTCTGCAAGTCCTCTGGTGCTACAATCCGGATTGTTCCCAATGCAAATAAATATACATTGGGATCATGGTTTTGTGCCCTGGGCATTCAAGATGGGCAATGCTAATGCGCCATCCCCATACTAGGAACTACCTCATAACGACACAATCTCACAATGTCTTCCCAAGAACTTCGCGACAACTCCCTCACTGCGGATGAGCTCGCCGACGGCATCAACAACCTCAATGTAGGCGGTGACGAGGCCCGTCTCGGACCAGATGGAGAACCCTCCCAAAGACCGAGGAGGAGTATGCCGAGGCCCAACTCACCCTTCGTGCCATTGTCTCCTCCAAGGAAGCTGGTGTTATCATTGGCAAGGGAGGCAAGAATGTTGCAGACCTCCGCGACGAGACTGGCGTGAAAGCCGGTGTCAGCAAGGTCGTCCAGGGTGTTCACGACCGTGTTCTGACCATCTCGGGTGGATGCGAGGCTATTTCCAAGGCCTATGCGATCGTAGCTAAGGCTCTTTTGGAAGGCGCTCCCCAGATGGGCATGGGAGGTGTTGTGTCAAATAACGGTACCCATCGTAAGTATTTATATGTATATTTTTGGAATGACCCGTGACTAATTTATCAATAGCTATCAAGCTCTTGATTTCGCACAACCAGATGGGTACGATCATTGGCCGACAAGGTCTCAAGATCAAGCACATCCAAGATGCATCAGGTGTTCGCATGGTCGCACAAAAGGAGATGCTTCCACAGTCCACCGAGCGCATTGTTGAGGTTCAAGGCAGCCCAGAGGGAATCCAGAAGGCTATCTGGGAGATCTGCAAATGTCTAGTTGACGATTGGCAACGAGGAACTGGCACTGTTTTGTACAATCCAGTTGTCCGCACTCAACCTGGAGGCGGACCAGAGCGCACTGGACCATCCAGTGGAGGTAGCGGACGAGAGTACAACAACAGTAACAACCGTGTCACGCGCACTGGAAATGGTGCCGACTTCAGCGAAGGTAGTGCCCCTCGTCAATACAACCGCCGTTCTGATTCCGATGCTGCTCAACGTGGCAATGGACCTCCTACTCACGATGAGAATGGAGAGGAATTGCAAACTCAGAATATCAGCATTCCATCTGACATGGTTGGATGCATCATTGGTCGCGCAGGAAGTAAGATCTCGGAGATCCGAAAGACCTCTGGTGCTCGCATCAGCATTGCCAAGGGTAAGTCTTTTCGCTTAAGAGCTTCGGCTGAATCCCCAATTTTTTTTTTAATTTCACAACTCCATCTGTGTTGATCATTTTGTATACATTCGCTAAACATTTCATTACAGCCCCACACGATGATACCGGAGAACGTATGTTCACTATCATGGGCAGCGCCAAGGCCTGTGAATCTGCTCTCTATCTTCTCTATGAGAACTTGGAGGCTGAGAAGATGCGACGAACTAACGCCCAGGATTAACTTCCTTTTGGGCATTTTTCTTTTTTATGATGGCAAGCTTTCGTCGGGGTTTCCACCAGATCTGACTTGCCGCAAGGCTGCTGTTGATACGATGGATCTTCGGAAGCTACGATGATACTCCTAATTCTTCAAAAGCGTTTCAGCAAATCATTGCTTGTCTCTTTACCTATTTTTTCATCTCTTTACGATACGGACTTTACGAATTTACGGTCAATGGTTGCATGGAGTCTCTGGTAGTTTTCCCGGCAACTCATCCTTTGATACTCGATTCTCGATCCTCGAATAGACGACTCGACTTGACATCAACTTCGAAACATCGACCCAAGTTTCGACCTTCTCTGCCAACCCGACACGTCCTCCTCTGAACGTACGAGAACCGTCATAATCTCGTCATGTGCCACGCACCACGCACCACGACCCAGAATTCCTTTGCAGTCATCACCACGTCACTTCATCAACCCTGCAAGCACCCCCTCCTTCTTCGCACTCCCTCAAAAATTACTACCAGTACCGATGCTACTACTACTCAACTTTCGCCTCCCTCTCGCTGCTACCTGCCTGTCCTTCTTCTGACGACTCGAGCATCAATGAATCACACACTCTATCCTCACCTACTCGTCACTTGCCACGTCTTTCACGATCGGTTATATCGACAAGATCTTTGAGGATGGGTAAGATAGGATCTTGGTGTAGACTAGCAAATATGAGTTCTTACAAGCACGTGATGTTCTTTTATCGATGTGAAGTATTATATATGATCTGTTGACTATTTATCTCATGGCAAGATCAAAGTGAAAGTTCACATCACCTGCCGCTGGGTACCATCAACATCGAGTCTTACAATCGGCAATCAAACCATCAGCTTGTGTCCCCAATTCCCCCAGGAATGACATGTTTCACATCAGACTGCAGTTCTTGCTTTGCAAGTCGATTGTTCATCGTATCAACCACTTAGTCTATTCCAATCATTCTACCGCTCAAAACAAGTAGGATATCTACCCTTATCATCCTCATATCTCTCTCTCTGTTCTATGTATCACACCTAGTATCCATCCCCTTCCCCCGGCCCTCCTCCATGATCCATCACTTTTCCCCAAACCCCCCAAACTTGCATGATTTTATGCCTACCTACTATGAAAATCTTCTTATCCCCTCCCACCGTTATAATCCGCACCCCCTGCTTTTCTCAATCGCTTTACGATCTCGGCTTCGTCTAGGTCTTTGACTTCTCGTGCGTCTCTGTGTTTGGTGGGTTAATTGGTTAGTTTGCGTTTTGTTTCTTGCATTTAATTGATTGCCTGATTGCTTTTTTCCATATGGGTCTCGTTGGGTTGAAGTCGGTTTTGTCCTTTCAATGCCAAAAGATGCTAGGGGGTATCTTTTCTCCTTCGCTCCGTACACGTCATTTTGTTGATTTCATATATACCATGGCAGAGTGTTTTACGGTCAAACCCAATCCTTTTCTCCCATTGGGGTAAAGAAATGAAAATGGAAATGAAATAGAAAGAGAAAGAGAAGAAAAGACCTAAAAAAAAGGTAGGCACGTACACTTGTATACTATGATGACCCAAGACCGTCTTCACCTCTCCACTCTCAATACTAACACGGGCCTTGCGCATCACCTTTGTATTCTCGCCTATCCATATCACGAGGATAAACTTGACGCGCTTGGATTCCGTGTCGTTGGCATATTCTATACGGAGGTAGGCGTATTGCGCTTGCTGTTGTTGTTTTTTGTACTTGTCAGTCAGAGGGCTTTTATTGGGGATATCTCTTAGAGGAGGAGGAGAAGGAGGAAGTGGAGGGGAGGGTGATTTTGAGAGAGAGGCAGAGTATGAAAAGGATTTTGGGGAGGGAAGGGGAGTGGGCAAAGGACCGTACGTACATCAGGTTGAAGATGAGTAGATAATTCCTTGATACCACCGCTACCGGTCGAAGAGAGTGTTAGGTTGGATTTTGTTGGCGAGGAGTAGGATATCAGGAGCCAGTTTGTTTCGTCTTTGTCGGAGCGGACCTGTAGGGTTTGAATTGTGTAAGTTTGATTTTGTGTGAACTGGTTATTTGCGGGTAGGAATGGGTGGTGGGAGGGAACGTTGGGAGATTGAGGACAAGAGAAGAAAGGCAGTGGAGGTAAAGACGTACGGCATCGTATGCTGCGAGGATTTCGGGGGAGTTTGCGCCTGACATTGTGGTTGGAGTTTTGGGGGAGAGAGAGAGAGAGAGAGAAAGGTTCGATGGGGAGGAGGAGAGAGGTGGGGTGGAATTCGCGAAATAGGGAGGGAGAAATAGATATGTAGAGGGCGGAATTGCTCTTCCAAGGTAGAATCTCTGATATCCCAGCAACGAGCAGCAGTCAAGTGGGTTGGAGTTTAAAGATATTCTGGGTCGCAAGATCACTTCACTGCATGCAAATCGTTCCAAAGCGCAAGACGGAGGAAGCGGCTGACATCGAGGGGGAATCTGAGGGAGCCTTGGCGTCTCGACCTGCTGCTTGTCACCGCTTTGGAGTGACCAATGGCGCATCGTCGCAGCTGGACTCGGCCCGCTATTATTTTATGACGGGTGGAAGTTGATATCTGGTCTGAATGTACATCCTCGACAGCCAACCACTGACCACTTCTTCCTTTTCCTTTCCCTTTGCAATTCTAGAATTTGCACACATTCTTTTTTATTTACTTAAAAGCAACACTCCACAATATCTGTGATTGCACCTTTTCCTCTTTTTTCTTTTTATCCTTCCTTCACTATTGCCGTTCACAATGGCCAGAACGAAACAAGCAACGCCCATCCGGCGCAATCCATCCTCGGAATACACAAGTAAAGACGACCGACCAATTCGCAAGATAGAAAAGGCATTGGCACCTGTTACCAACGGTCACGCCAATGGCGCTGTTCTCGAATCCCTCGTGCCAGAAGCGCAACAGAAAGACGCCGGCGCAATTCAATTCTTAATAGCTGCTGGAGGGATCTATGGGTCTTTGTAAGTCACCCCCTTCTACACACCACCAACTACTAAACCACCAACTCTGTTTGGAAAAAGCGCATGCTAACTTTTTGGTATTATGAAATAGTCTTACATGGGCCCTCCTCCAAGAACGCCTAACAACAACTCCCTACGGCCCCCAACCAAGCCCGAACTCTTCAAATTCCCCGTCTTCCTCAACACAGTGCAATCCCTCTTCGCCGCTCTGGTCGGCTACATCTACCTCCACACCTCCACGCCCTCAGGCTCCAAAGCCCCCCAATCTTCCCCACCGTCTCAATCCTCATCCCCCTCCTCACCGTCGCCATAACATCCTCTCTCGCCTCCCCCTTCGGCTACGCCTCCCTCGCTCACATCGACTACATAACCTTCATCCTCGCCAAATCATGCAAACTCCTCCCAGTGATGTTCCTCCACATCACGCTCTTCCAAAAACGCTACCCCCTCTACAAATACCTCGTCGTCCTCGCCGTCACAGGAGGCGTAGCAGTATTCACACTCCACGCTGGCTCAGGCAAGAAGAAGGCATCAAAAGCAAGCTTGAACCCTGATGCGAATTCAACCTGGGGCTTGTTACTACTCGGTGTAAACTTGCTCTTCGACGGTCTCACAAATACAACGCAAGATCATATCTTTGCCAAGTATCAACCCTACACCGGACCGCAGATGATGTGCGCGAATAACATCCTGAGTACTGGTATCACACTGGCTTATTTGTTCCTCTCGCCGTATCTGGTACACACCGGACTGGGCGAGTATTTGGGTATGGATCTGAGCAGTGGCGCTGCGGGAGGTGGTGAATTCGTCGAGGCACTTGGTTTCATGAAGAGGCATCCGGGTGTGTGGTATGATGTTCTTGGATTTGCGATGTGTGGTGCAGTAGGCCAGGTGTTTATCTGTACGTCCATTCCGTTTCATTCCAACAAACAACCATTTCCCATTCCATTCTCTAACCACACTCCAATATTTAACCCAAAGACCCTTTTGACTAACAAGAACTATAGTCTACACTCTCTCCACATTCTCATCTCTCCTTCTCGTCACCATCACCGTCACGCGCAAAATGCTAACCATGATCCTCTCCGTCGTATGGTTCGGCCACACGCTCGGTCGCGGCCAATGGATGGGTGTCGGTCTTGTATTTGGTGGCATTGGTGCCGAGGGAATCATGAATCGTCGGGAGAAGGCTCAGAAAGCTGCTGCGAAGAAGGCTGCTGCTGCCGTGAAAGCGAACGGTACTAAGCCCGAAGTGAAGAAAGAACTATAGGTAGTTTTTATGGGGGGTTTTGGGTTTTGCGGTTTTGCGGTTTTGCAGTTTTGTTGTGTGCGTAGGAAGGAAGTATATTGAACTTAGATAAGTAAAGAAAAAATAGGGAAGGAGGCGAAGAGAGGGTGAGGTTTTTAAGTGAAGATGTGAAGTTTTGCTGTGGTGGGAGTGGTAGTGGTGGAGGAAATGTGTGGAAACGAAGATACAGTAGATACAGATACAATATGGGAGGGAGAAAAATCTAGATACATACAATACAATACAATATACCACAAAGACAGATATAGTTCCTTCTTCCCTTCATCCTTGGAGGGGAATTAGGGGAGAAGAGAACTCGAAAGCACATAAGTAACACATGTAGAACACACACACACCAGACCCTTCACATATATATATCACCTATCATTTGATTGATCCTCAATACTTCGTTTCATGGGAATGAATGACAAATGTTATTTTTTAACTTCTACTTTCTCTCCCACACCACACCATCTTTTCCGACCCTCCGTGCCCCCTTCCTCTCCACCACATCCTTCATTCCCCTCCCATGCAGCCAATCCATCCTCATCCCCATTCCCCTCCCACCCGAGTAAAGTCATCCATCCATTCCATTCAATTCCCTATTGTCATCCCAACAACTCCCGTTTGAATATCCATTTCCCTATTCCCAAATTTCCCTGCTCCCCATTTCACTAATTATTATACAAAAAAACCCGGGGAAAAAAAGCAAAAACACCACTCAATTCTCATCTCCATTGCAGAACAGCCACAATACTTATGTCATGCAAGATTTTCCATCTCTCGACCCGAAACAGCCCCCCCCCCCCCCCCCCCCCTTCACATTCATTACGGCCGGACGTCGCTGCCGTAGCGTATAATGCGAGGCCGGATTTCTTTTATTTCCTTCTCTTTTCCTTCTATTGCTCCATATTTTCACCTCTTCTTATTTTCTGCACGGGTGCCACTGTACACATGTGGGCGTGATTGACATGTTCTTCCCCCGAAGGGCTGCCCCATTGTGCTCAAATTCTGATCTCGACGTTGCAGAATCCCCATCATGCATCATTCCTCATAAAGTTCCAAAACTCATTTGCTACTTCAAAGCACATCATCAATAGACCTGGTGATAGGTGCTTCACCTTTCATAGGCGGACTTCTCGGATCCACAGTCTTAGCAGGCAACGGAGGAGCAACCTGCGTTTCCAGCGCTGGGAAGAAAGCGTTCCTTGGGAATTCAAATGCTCGAGGAGAGAAGAGGCTCGGTGTTGGCGGTGCTTCCTCTTCAGTTGTAGTGGTGGAGCCAAAACTTCTTGAAAAGGATTGTAGCGGATTATTGGTCATTTCCGAAATTCGTGGAGACATTAGCTCCTCCCATTCGCTGCCAATAGCTGGACGTGAAAATTCGGTCATGGTAGCTCGTGGAGGTTCTGGCTTTTGCAGTCTTGGGAATTCTCCGAAGTGGGCAGGAGGAGGATCGTGGAAGCTTGGTCGCACGCGTTGATCCATGTTGGATATTGGAGGTTCGGGGGCAAGACGATGAGGAGGTGGGAGAACTCGAGCTACAGGCGCAGGAAGGGTGGCTTTGTTCTCTCGCATTTGCTGCGGCGAGTTGATGGACATTTGATCGAAGCCGAAGTCAAAATTGCCAAGTCTCTCTATCGCGGAATGTGTAGGAACAGGACTATCATCAGGTCTAGTCGCCACAACTTTGTCACGGCCAGTGATACTCGGTGTCGAGTTACCTCTCGCTCTGGATAGAGTAGGAAGTGTATCCGATGTGACAGCTGACAAGGTAGGTCGGTGTCTTGAGGTGGGTGGTTTCCGAAAACTGGGAATGGCGTCCACTTCCTTATTCTTCTTCGCATCGATGACCTTCTTGAAGTCGTTGAGAGAAAATAGCAATGACATATTGGGATTCACCCAACGTGACTTCGATTGCGCTAATGCGTAAGCCTCGGTCGCACTCATGTCCTTATTGATGTACATCCCATATGCAATAATTAGCGTTGCGGATCGACTCGCGCCTTGTTGGCAATGCACCAAAACCCTCTTTCCTTCCTTTGTTCGAGATTCAATTAGGGTACACAGATCCCACAATTCGTCTTTTACATCGGTATTGTGGTCCCATGGAATGTGAATGTATTCCGGGCGTTTGGCATCCAAGGAAGCTTTAGGTGTAGTCGGCGATGATTCCGAGGAACTCGATGGTTGAACCTCAAAGGCAGTTCGGAATGATGCAAAGGACATTGCAGTGTCTGGCACGGGCTCGATTGAGCTTGTTGGTTCCGAAACAGAAGCAGGAAGTACTTCTGGGGCACCTTCGCTTCTGCAACGGTGAAAGGATTCTTAACCTCTCTGGCGACATTGATGATCACATCAAACTTTAGGGCTTCATCTATATTGGGCTCCGAGTAGAGATGAACGCTTGGCTCGTGCATCAAAATTGGACCTTCTGGATACGACGCTGATTTCGCATCTTCTCCAGTGTGAGGGCGATCAAAAGAATCCCCACCTACGGACACGCCAGGCACTCTGGTCGCCATTTGCACTCCGGTGGGTGCTTCGTAGGCGTCCTCGCTAATTGTAAATGTATTGGTCGACAAGCTCAGGTCCTTAAACCTCGAGGGTCCAAGTGGTTTTGGTTTTCCGAACGTCATCCCACCCGATGGACCATGCCCTGGCGTCGCAAGAATTTGTGGTGATGATATTGAGTGTTTCAAACCCCTTCGCTGCAGCATCGTTGGCACCGAAGGCGATGCGAGCGGTTCCATAGATAGCGAAAGTTTGTTAGCAGACCCGGTGTTAAGGCTCAGCAAGCTGGGCTTCTTCCGGGCTTTTAGCGGTGGCGGCTTTATGAAAGAGGGCGATGAAGGTTCGGAGGTTTGTTGGGGCTGAGGCTCCGAACTGGGGTTCAGCGAGTTCAAGTTCAACGCAAGGCTTTTTGGATTCTTGAACTTTCTCGGCGACGGAGATGTCATCGGCCTCTCGTGACTGAACGACGGTCGGATGAGATTGTTGTCCATTTTCAGTCCGTGATACGAGTCCAAACCAAAACTCGACCCAGCAAACGAGGACAAAGGTACGAGGGTGACCGGAGATTCTGGGGAAGAGCTTGGCGACGGGTCTGACAAAGAAGCTGAATCCACCGTGGAGATTGTTGTAGTAGGTGACGAGTCGGTCGAGTCAGATGTGGTAGATGTGCTTTCGTGATGTTGATGATGAATTAAAGGGCTCATACGTTCGTTTTCCTGCTGCGGCCCTGGGATTTCTGACTGCAAAGGTGGCTGTGCTTCTTGATTCGAATATATTGTGCCGACTGGCTTCGAGGAGAGTTCAAGCAGATTGGGGTTCTCTATCAGAGTTGCATCCATGTCATAGATGGACATAAACGAAGGAATTTGGTTCTCATACATCCTTGGACCAGCTGCTGACGGCATTTTTGTGTATGACCTCTTGCGCCTATGACCCGAATCCGCAGGTTGCATTGACACTCTCTCAAGCCTTGCTTCTGAATTTCTTGTCCACTTATTCTCCAAACTCGATCCAGTCGGGTTATCGTGACTCGGTGGGATTGCAGCGTCGGCAGTATAAGATCTCTTCAAAATTCGAATGTTAGCATCTTGAAGACTTGCTAATGGTGCCATGTCCTGTATCATGGGAGGGTCGTGTAGGATGGGGTGGAGGACGAGAGAGAGCATCGTCTGGGAAGATTTCTTAGGACAGGCAGACGGGTGCCATACAATGTTGTTGCTTTCCCGACAAACAACAATGAAGCCACCGGGGCGGATGATGCTAGCAGGACGGGGGGAGGACGAAGGAGAGGGAGGTAGTTACCAGATCCTATGCGGCGCTTCGGGGAGGCTAGAATTGGTTTGCGGGTTCGTCCAGCTTTAGCGCTGTCGTATTGTCAAGTAATAGCCAGCAAACTATTGAAATATGTCAAACAGAAAACAAAACAATCCAACAGGCGAGATTCCGAGACTCAAGTGGCGACGGTGGGGAGCGCAAGGAGTCTGTTGCCGCGAAGAAGTCTTCAAAAAGCGCCGGTGACAATGGACTGAGTCGTAAAGCACCAACCGAGGTGATGCGCGAGGGGGTTCAGATGTATGTATGTGGTAGTGGGTTAGGGCAGGCGTCGGTCTGTACGATGCAGCTGAAAGGTTGTTCGTATCGCAAACACACACGATCTCTCACACGCGCTCACACACACGAAGCAGCTCAACAACGGTCTTGCGTGACAGGAGGAGTAGTGCGGTCGGTGGTGGTGGTGTTTCGAGGATCTAGAGATGAGCAGCAGCGGCGGCGAGAGGAACGAGAGAAACGAAGAGGGTTCGACGGTGTTGGCAGTTATTGCAGGGTAGGAGGGGAGCGCAGCTATTGTTGGACGGGTTGGATCCCAACTAGCGAATAGTGTCAGCTTGGATTCTCGATGCACCAGCGGCCAGCAGGCAAATCAGAGGGCCGCTCCCGAAATAGCCCAGATGAGGGCGCCAACCTGCAGCGAATGGGAGGCAAATGAAATTAGGCCTTACAAGAGCAGCCCAGAACGGGATGTTGAGATGCGCGGCGGGCAAATCAAAGAAGGAGGTTTCGGAGCCGTTGCTTCTTCACGCCTCCCGCTTGCGATGGATGTTTTGGGGGTTTGGTGGTGGTGTGGTTGAAGGAAGCGAAGATGAACGCAGATAGTTCGCAGCGATCAGAAGGAGCGGCAGCGCATTCCCCGGCGGGAGATTCAAGTCCGGATTATGATTAGGTAGGTTTGTACTTATGGGCCAAAGAGAAGAGGCGGCGGCGGAGAGGTTGGCAAGAATTATCGATTAGAGGAGTATATGAAACTCAGTAGTGTTGTGGATTGTTGTTGGTGTTGGGTTGTGTGGAGAGACAAATGGGGTGGTGGACTTCCTCAAATCTATCTTCCCCGACTACTCCATTCGTTGCTGGTTGGCGAAAAAGAAGAAGACGAAGCAATGGAAGAGGCAACCAAGCACCTGATTCCCAAACGTGTATGTAGATATGCAGCTCTTGCGATTCTGGCAGATCTGCAAAGTGTGTAGAAAGTACCTTGGATGGTAGGGACTAGAAATGCGAATTTGTCGAGGACCAAAGGAGAGTTCGTTCGACGCGGTGCGACAGTCAATCGAATTCGAAGCGCGCAGAGGCAAAGCAGAGGAGGAGGAGGAGGAGGTAGTGATAATCAAAGGAAACAGAATTAGAATTAACGAAGCATCATGAGAGGATGGGTCGAGTACAATAGTAGTGGTAGTAGTGTTGAGAAGAAACTGGAGAGGGCAGTGGGAGAGAGAGAGAAAGACTTGGACCTTCGAGATGCAACTTTGGACTCTCTCTCGCTGCTGCTCTTTCTCACGATCCAATTCTCCAAATTCTGAACCCTTGAAATCCAGGCAAATAATTCCTTGAATTTTGGCCTTTCTCCTTGAGTCCATTCATTCCCTTGCCCTTGCCCCTTCCCCCTGCCAGGCTCTTCTCGATTGACTCAATTGAGCACTGAGGCCTCTTGTTCCACAAAAAGATGAAACTCACTAGAGCAGCACCCAAGCGCCGATTCAGCGATTCACAAAGTCACATTCACAACATTATTGGCTGCGCGCGATGAGGTGCAGCTGCTAGGATCCGCGCTGGAGCAGGAGCCAGTTTTGTGTGCGTGTTTGGGGTTTTCGGTGGGCTTGTGCCTGTGTTGGTGCTCGTCATGTAAGTACAACAACCTGACTATTTTTCTCCCTATGATATTACTATTTCATATATAATCTCACAGGCTCTCTCCATCATCCATCGTCGCACAAAACTGCCTCTCAATTCCCAGATCAAGAAGCCAGGGGGGGACAGATGTTTCGAAACATGGCATCATCTCAAGATCAGCCTATTAATAGACCGACACGACCGATTGACGGCGTTTGAAATGAAATGAAAAGTTATGTGTGGGGTCAAATCTCCTCCAGCCCGGCCGATCTTCTCTTTTTGAATCTTGACTCTCGACTCCCGACTCCCGACTCCCAGAATAATCTGGGAGCTGATGGTTGCCTCCATGTCGCCACGACACAATCATATTGTTGCATCTTCGAATCATCTGAATATGAACTCCGTCTCACATCAGAAGACAGCCTGAGCTGAGAGTGTTGTTGATCTGTCGGAGAGGTTCGTGAGGAACCTACTTCTGTCGCATGAAAAGTCTTGCCTTTGCTTCAAAATCTGGGCTGTCTTTGGCTTTGGCGGGGCCTTCTTGGGATGATGGCTGTTGAGCCGCCTCAGATCGTGTGTGTAGGTTGCTGGCAAACCTTACCTGTCGCGACTCCTCTGCTGTAGGTACATCGGAGCCAGGCCAGGAAGAGATCTAGCCATTCCCAACAAACACATCATCGGAACTTTCGACCGGACAATTGTTCAATGTGACAAAGTCAGACTCCAACACCACGAGACAACAATTGTGGAGAGATGACCGCCCACCACCCTCTCCTACCACTACTCCAAGTCGACCCAGAAGCAAAGGAAGCTGCACAGAAGAAGAGTAGAAGAGAAGAAGGAAAAACGGAGGGAAATGCAGAAGGAGAATAAAAACGGCTTCAAGCCACCTGTCGGAAGAAAGCCATGGTGGTTGGTGAGCTTCAGGCTGATCAAGTCAACCAAAACAAACACACTCGTTTCGTACCTGCACGGCACAGCGGTCGAGCTCGAGAGTAGTTGTACAAGAATCTCCTTGCTTTCATTTTGGAAAAATGCTCTTGCAGCAATCGAGACCGACAGACACGGCACGAAAGACACCTACTCACAATAATAATAATCCTTTGGGCAAGATAGCCGCGAGAGAGAAAAAAAAGGAAATATGTAATTTTCGGAAGCTTTCGCTAACAAGTAGTGAGGGTAATGGCTACAACAGCGTCAACTACCCCTCGATAGCACATGGCCCTTATGTCGATCATGAAAGTTTACCAGGACATCGCGTTTCGTCTCGGCCAAACAGAGGCGAGATATCGTATATATTTCTTTTGCCTTTCTGTTACCAACCACCCCGAGTCGCAATACCACGCGACGAAATGAGGCTTGGGACTAAGGTACTTCCAATGCAAGTAGTATACCAGCAGCTTGCATATCAAATTATCAAATCGACTCCTCCCCCTGAAAAGGTGATGGGCAATTGCATAAAATGACGGCCGTGGAGGATGCAGAATATCTTTGAGTGGTAGGAGATGATGGATGGCAAAGTCGACGGATAATGAGTGAAGTACGTCCATCGACAGTGAGAAATGTAGGAATCAGGGGGCATCATGAAGCGGAGGATTCCAGGTTTTGTCGAGTCCGTCTCACTCACCCCTTGTCTATCCGATCAGTGTGTTCCTCCGTTTCTCGTTCGACTTGTTCATGTCCAAGGCCCGTCCTGGACAAAATGGGCCTTCTGTTCAGAGTGGGTCGGGAATACTGATTGATAGAGATGGAGAGACTGTACAAATGGAGAGGAAGAGAGAGAAAGAGGGAAAGAGGCAACGAGGCCAAGAAAGGGAACGAGGTCTAGAGGAAACGAAGGAAACGAGGGAAGCGAAGGTGATGTCAACAAAGCGAGGGAATCCATGGCCATGTGAGAACTAATGTGATCCTAAACTGGCGAACTGCACGCCGGGCTGCCTTCTAGTCTTCTTGCCAGCAGTCTCATTATGCAGTATGTGATTGCATTTTGTGTCCTACATACAGCACAGCACAGTAGTTATGCATCAGATGAGTTTGATAGGAAAGAAGAATATCTCCGTACTGGGCGTGAAATGGCCCGCATGCAACGCTTTGGTAACGGATGCACTGGCGGAGCAGAACGTGAGGATTAAACCTCGTCGTCCCCGCCCGCTATATCCAGATGCTGCACAGTTTGGACCTTCTTTAATTTGATTTTGACTCTGCTGGCCTGGCACTGGCAGCCGCATGCTCAAGACTGTGCGAGATATAACGACGATGGGGCTCCCAACTGTTGACGCCGGTGCTGATGCTGAAGCTGCTTTCTTTCGTGAACAAACTCGATCCAGGTTGCCCTCCTATCGCCCATTCTCTCTTACGAAGAATAGCAGCAGTAGCAGTAGCCCGGACGAAATGGCCGTGATGACCATGACGCTCCCCTCGCCCTCTCTCCTCCTTACCCACTCGCACTCCTCCTCCTACTCCTCCCACCACTCCTCGACCACAACAACAATGCACTCTGCCGCACTGACAAAACAACTACCACCAGTCCCCCTTTCACCAGCTGCTCGCACCATATTAAACACCGGGATCTCTACTTCTCAGCAACAACAACAACAGCAGCAGCAACAACAACAACAACAAGAGCAGCAACAGCAAAAGCGTCAGCTCCTCTCCCCTCCACCTGCATCGCCGAGAAATCGCTCTGCTAGCATTGTCGCATCCTCACCCGCATCTCCAAAGTGTCGGCCGTCACCTCGACCTAAGACAATAGGTGATTTCTCTAGCATAGAAGCCGCGCTTCAACTCGACCCGCCCCAAACTCAAACAAAAGTCTCGACGACAGGGAATCCGCCAGCATCACGCCGCAAGGTTCCAGCTGCCAACAGCAGAAATGATTTCGGCTTGGACGGTCCACCTCCAGCAATGATCACTCGACGAACCTTTCCCTTGGAACCCATCAACACCACGACAACGACGACCACCAACACCCAAACTCAGGATTGGGTAGCATCAATTGCCCAAGATCAACCACCACCACCGCTGCCACCCACCCCTGCGAAATCTTCACGATCATCGACCGGAAGTACACAACTACGCCCGCTCATTCTCCCCATCCGCGCATTTAAACCATCTACGCGACGCAGTCTCGACTCGGCCACGAAACGCAGCCCGAACCTCATGGATCCAGACAGTACGATCCGAGCACTGGAGGGCTTTGAGGAGCACCGTCCTACACATCAGATGGAGCAGGAGGAGCAAAACAGTGACGAGAGCGATTTATTCCTCCGCGCGGCGAGAGAAGAAGAGCTGGCTCAACGTACCAACCCGCATGGCGACCGACTAATTCGATCTGACAAGAGACGGGTAAGATAGCCCTCGCCATATTGGAATTCCTTCTACGTTCAATAATTTCCCCCGTTTTTGGGGCATCTCTTCCAGCATGCTGCAACGCCCTTTAATTACACTACTGACCTTGAAACATTTAGTCCCAGATCTCGCAACGTTCCTCACTGCCACCCACCAGCACAATATTCCACACCTCCCTAAGTCGCCGTCGCGGCTCTGATAACGAAGGCTCGACTGTCTCCCATTCAAGGCCTCTGGATGAGCAAGAAGTGATTGGGCAGGCCTTAACTTACCGCCCTTCTGGACGAGAGCGACCCTCTGCGCTGGAGGATGTCAACAAAAATAGATACTATAGCCCCACAACCCGATCCAATCCTACAACCCCAAAAACTGCCAGCGCTCGGGAAATTTCTCCAGAATCTCATGTATCGTACGGTGGACGAAGACCTTCTATACCCGACTCTAATAACCCGCTCGTGGCACGTCTTATCGCCAGTCAAATCTGTCATATTCAACTCCCCGAACGTACAATTCTTCCCCACTTGTCTCACGATCAGCCGACGTGCATGTCCAAGAAAGTGTGGAAACACCACGTGTTGCAGATGGTACAGCGTCTTCTGTATCAACGACCGCTCCGTCTACATTATGGGATGAGCTGGACGAGCTTAAGTCGAGAATACACAGACTGGAATTGACTGGAAAGTTACCAGCTACATCCGGTGCTGCAATGTCTCGAGCATCTAGTGAGCGGCCTCCCACTGCCACGACTACCGTCACAACTATGTCATCTTCTCCCAAGCGAGGCCGAAATAATAGCACGTCACCGATCGAGTCCAGCATTCCAGAAGCCCCGGAAAGCCACCCTCTCTTGCGATCGGCCTTGGCAAAATCACAACCACTGCTAGATCCCGAAATTTTCAAGGCTTTGGAAGCTGCAACTTCTGACGCACTGGCAATTAGTTCGATGATGGGAACATCTGGTCAACCTGGTCCACTATCTGGGCACTCGACAGTAGGAGCACTTCCGGCTGTATCAGATAGACAAGTACGACGGAAAGCAGATAGCATGTGCAGAAGCTTAACAGAACTATGTTTGGCGTTGTCAGATGGAAAACTAGAATCTCAATCAACCGTTCAGGTTGCAAGACCGACCAGTCGAGACACCGAAGTTCGCCAGTCTATAGAGCCGGCGAACAATCAACGATTGGGGATGAGTAACGACATCACACGGATAAAGTCCAGTCCAAGGGCATTGAGTCGACTCGAAGCACGAAGAAGCAGCTTACTAACTGGAAGCACCTTGCCATCCCCGCGCTACACGTCAGAAGGCAACACGCCAACCCAAAGCTCAATGGCAAACCGTCGAACATCACTCATGCTCCGAAGCACTCGCCGCGCAACAGAAGAACCAGAGGAGGAAGACGAAACCCGATTCCGCGCCCCGTCACGAGCAGCGACTGATCTCGGCCGAGTCAGAAACTCTCCTCGAGAATACGTCTCCAACCAACCCCTCCCCGACCGAGCTGAACGAATAGCCGTTCAATCCGCTCTCCCAGTTCGTCGACAATACGGCGGCCTTGGAAATGTAAACGCCACAAATAACTCGCCTTCTCCATCTATGCCACCGGTCTCAAGTCTTGGCGGTCGGAGATATCTCGATCGCGCAACGCCAGAACGAGATACCACAAGCGTGGCATCGCGGTTAGCGGAGGATCGAGCTCAAAGGAAGTCCTCGATTGGATTCCCCTCGAGAACAGGCAGTCTTACGCGCAAGACGCGGCAGCAGACAACGACTTCGTCGCTCTCTGCTGATTTATCTGCGGGGCAGAATGGGGGATATCATCAGTGAATGATTGAAATGATAACCAGAAGAATCACAAAGAGATTCGCATACATAACGTCAAATTTGTACCAACAAAATGAAAGAAAACCGGAGTTTGTGTGTTTTTCAGCAAAGGATGACGAAACAAATTAAAACCGGTATTCATCCTGGAATTGATGAGAAACCGTGGAATGGAATGGAATGGAATGGAGTACCTAAGGGAAGGCGAATTTGAAAGTTTTATGGAAGGGGGTTCATTGATTTGCATTTTTCTTTTTAATGTTTTATTTCGAGGGCGGTGTCACCGTGTGTTTTTTTCCCTTCCAAAACAGATACCCCGAGGATGGAAGAGAGAGAGAGACAGAGAGGGGAAAAGCGTGTGGTGGAAATGCGGGATAATTGTTTTCCTTGGACAAAGAAACAGAACACGCGGGAAAACAACGCATGCAAAATACAATCATCAGTACCTACACAAAGAGAGAGACAGAGAGAGGAAGCTTGAGATTCTGAGAAAATGCGGTGCATAGTATATATCGGAAGACGAGGAGGAAGAAGGGGGAGGAACGTACATAAGGTATATATCTAGTTCTGAAAGACGAAGGAGGGAGAAGTCCGTGGGAACTGGAAAATAACCATCAGACAAGAGGGAGAGAGCGAGAGGAACAGACAGACACAAAACACACTTGTACAAAATGTTGTTATCTTTGTTTTTCGTTTGTTAGTTGTTGTTTTTTTGGCCTTGCGTGCATGCATGCATTTTCTTGAGGGTTTCCTTTGTGAAGAGAAGAGTGAGGGGGTGGATGGGAGTGGGATGGGATGATTGGGGGATGGGCTTTCATGTGTATATATTTCATTGGGGTCAGGAGGGGGAGGAAGAAGAAGGACGGGGGGGAGGGAAGGTTGGTTACCATAACCTAGGTAAGATAGATGATAAATGAATTGCATTGTATTCTAAGATTACAAATGATTTTCCTCTGTTTGCTTTGATCTTGCCTTGACTTAACCTTGCCTTGACTTAACCTTGCCTTGACTTAACCTTGACGTTAACTTATTTACGTTTTCCTAGTTATAGATATGAAGTAGTTTTCTGATAGATAGTATTTATAAAGTATCGTAATCTTACTTTTAGGTGCTTTATATAGCACGACACTCAAGTTGATTTTCTTGTGTGATAGTGTAAACTTGTAAAGGGAGGAAGGAAGGAAGGGAGGCTCTTGCTTATAATGTATAGATATATATTTCTTGGTTTTAGTGAGGCTATATGATAACATATCTCAACGAAGGAGAGGAATAAAGAAAAGAACATAAAAAGCTGCGTGGTGTACTATATACGTTGAAGATAGTATTATATACACTACATCCCAGGTGTATCATCCGTCTGTATGAAGTGTGTCTAGAACATTCGGATGATCAGTGAAAGGATTTTATTTCCAACCATAAATTTCCGCGGTTTTTATGAAAGAAATTTTATAATACAATTTTTTGGATGAAAGGTTAAGTTTAGTGTTCCTTCTTATATTTGAAAAATTTGATAAAAACTTATGAGCAAGTTTTTATTTACCCCCAAAAGTTTCACGCTTCTTCCGCTTCTAACGAAGCTCCACCGCCACCTCTCCGTCTATCACCACCTCTATCACCACCTCTGCCCCTTCCTCTCCCATTCCCATTCCCATTCCCATTCCCACCCCTCTCTCCCTCAACGCCTTCCCCGCCGGCGCCTTCCTATTCCTATACGCCGCTGGCAACTCCCTCACCTCTTCACCCTCCTCCCAAAGCACACCCACATCCCCCTCCTCCCCTCCACCTTTCTAAAATACTTCGTCTTCACCATCCCATCCGCATCACCCTCCGTCAAAACAACTCCATTCTCACTCATCCACCATAAAATCCCATCTTTCAAACTCTGTTCAATATCCACGTAAACTAATAACTCGGCATCATGTCTCATTCCGCTGATAACTGCTTTTTCGTTTTCTTTCCTGTTACCAGTCGTTGTTGGTGGTGGTAAACCAGTACTGAAATGAATATGATTCCTCGTCATCTTCTTCAACCCGCCAGACTCAATGATGGATTGGTAAAAGGCGAAATAGGTACCATGGATCACTTCGGCGGGGACATTACCGCTCTCTATGGTAATAGGCGTCAGTAAGGCCGATGATTCTATGGTCGCGATGCTGTGGCCTTGGTTTGCGCGGATGACCCAGTCGGAGGGGTTTTCTGACGTTGGGTCTGGTGGAGTGGAGAGGGAGGGATTGGCTTTCATCGAGAAGCGCTGTTTGGCGTTGTCGCGGACGGCGGTTTGGATGTCGGCGAATGTGATTTGGAGAGATTTGAGGCGAGGCCATGCCATCTGTATGATTTGAGGGAAAACAATCAATTAGCATATATCTCAAAAAGACATCTGAAAAAGACGTTCAACATCACGTGATATCAAAACTCTTCCAGAGATTCTGATTTCACAAATCCAGGGAATTGGTGATAGACTTTTGAGTGAATAAATAACCAAATTGAACCAAGCAAACCAAACAAAAATAGCGAAGATAAAATAGAAAACACAACTCAACAAATAATGGAAAAGAAAATAGAAAAAAGCACAAACACATACAACTTGATCCACCCTCGCAAACCCTCGGCATCCATAGCCAATCCAACCTCCTCAGCAGCATGTCTCAAAAGCTTCGACAAAGCTTTGGAAACGGCTACTTCTCTGTTCATTTCTCCTCCCCCACCACCGCCGCTTCTTCCCCCTCCTCTACCTCCTCGACCTCCGCTTCTACCCCGCGATCATTCCGTCTACTCTCATTAGGATTGACATTCTCTTGCATCTGCATCGCAGCGATGATATCTGCACCACTCGACCCTGAGCCTGTTGTCATCTTTATTCTCGTCGCTAGAGTCGTTGGGCTCGTTTGGCTCGTCGTTAGGTTCGTTCGGGTCGTTACTAGAGTGTTGTAGTGGGGAATTTGAAAGTAGTAGGAGTATTTATTCGAAGGCAAATTTGTGGTTGAAATGAAACGAATGGAGTTTCTTGTGTTGCTGAAGAATAGAGAATGGGATTTTTGAAGGGGGCGTTGGGACATTTATTATTTTTTTGTTTGATGAAGGTAAGAGCGAAGTGAGGTGAGGTGAGGTTGAGTGAGATGGACGAGGCTGAAAGTTGGGTTGGGTAGCCGCTTCGCCTCGCTTAAGGTTGCGGTGTGTTCGGCGAACAGTCATTAGCGGAGGGATGAGTTTGAGCGTTTTCTTTTGTCCCCTGGAGCCATGGGACTGCTTCTGGAGAGAGGCCGAATAGTAGTATTATGTGACTTTAATTTGAGAATGTTTTGGGAAAGTAGAATACCTTGGTAGGCGTGTTGTTCACTTTTAAGTGCTTGGTATTTTTTATACATTTTGAGATGATAATGGCGGGGCTGAATCGGTGGCACATTCTCTCTTTAATTAATTGGTCTTCATAGCCTTCTCCATTCACAATGTTATTGGAAAAAGAACCTTACATAGAATTTGCCCTTTCTTTAGAAGATATTTTTACATAAAATCCCATATCGACCCCACCTAAAGAAGATTGTCTCTTGGGAAATTTCTAATAGCCTAAAAATACACACTCTCCAATTCCCACCCAAAAAAAGAAAGTCGCCAAACCACAAGCCGCAAAAATCCAACCCCAAAAAGTTAAAGAAACAAAAAATGCTAAAAAGAAAGATGAATTGTAGCACTGCCTAGTTTCGATCTAGGGACATCGGGGTTATGAGCCCCGCGCGCTTCCACTGCGCCACAGTGCTTTGTTACTTTCATTCATACAAACGCAGCTTGTTACGAACTGATGTTTTGTTGATTGTGAAGTTAGTTCGGCTTATTTAAGATTATAGAGGACTAGGTAGTAGAATTGAGAGGGGCGCACACAAAAAAGGGACAGGGACAAGGGAATGTGTGGACTGACTTGGGTAGGTGTAAAACTCGCCCCCTCCTCACTACTGTGAGTCACAACACGGAATAAATTTCAATATCGATAGCTGATTTTCGCGTTCATAATTCTCATTGTTCATTCTTGTCATTCATAATTCTCATTGTTCATAACTCATAAACCATGACATCCATAATGTTCATCATCCATAGTATCCCCCCATCCCATCATAACAACCAACCCACAGAATATTTAATTACCTACCTACCATCCAACTCAAAACCAAAGTCTAACAAGCTTCCCACGAACATCATCATCAAACCCTACCAACCCATCAACCTCTCTCTTCCTCTTCCCCATCCCCCTCCCCATCCCCATTTCCATTCCCATTCTCATTCCCACTATCCTCACCCCCCTCACTTCCCCGTCTCTGTTTCTCAATATCCCTTAAAAACGCCAAAACCTCCTTTGCAACCATCTCCTTCGCCGCCTTCTTCCCATGAATACCCTTAAACTCCCCACCCTCCATCAATCCTCGGATCACCGCCAAAATCAGCCCAGCAGTCATAAATCGGTACACTGGGCGCGATGGCAATTATTTCGTACTTGGGGACGTTGAAGCCAAGTTGCATGCAGAGAGGCGGGACTTGACTTGCGTAGCTCGCTGAGAGGGGGACGAATGGTGGAGGGGACTGAGGAGTAGTTGTAGGTGATGAAGCAGTTGTACCTGTTGCCTTTTGTGTTTGATTGGAAGCTTGTTGAACTGATACTTTTGGCCAGCTGACGGGTCCTCCTGGTGGCATGTGCTTATTCTCAATGAGCCAGTCGATGGCCTTTTTGGAGGCGTATTGTTTAGCGGCTTTCTTGTTGGAAAAGGTCACGTCGGCGCCAAATTCGATGGGTGTTTCGGCGATGGTGATCTTGAATGCGTAGCGGTTGAGGACGAGATGGTCGATGGTCTGTTCAAGGTATTTGAGGCCGCCAACGGAAGGGTGGGCATTTCGATATTCTAAAGCAATGACAGGTTTGAAATTAGTTCATGATAGACCCTAAGATAGATAACCTCCCAGCCAGCTTTGAGCTTTCTCTTCTCTTCTCTTCTATTCTCTAGATAGGATGGAGTGCAAGTAAAGTAAGGATCCGACTAACCGAGTAATCTCCCTCCCCAATTAGTCAAGCCAATCTCCTCTGTAGCCAACTTCTCAATCCTCAAAGATTCCTCGTCGACATTTTGTCTCTTTGGTTTCTTGGGCTGTCTTTGCAGGAGATTGTGGCATCTCTCTTCGGCGGTTAATTGTGCGGCGACGAGATCGTCATTCTGTTTCTCAAAGTCTTCGGCGGATTGAAAGTCTGACATGTTGAGTGCTGCAGAGATTGAGACAATGCGTTGAGTCGTATAGGTAGTTAGGTAGGCAATGAAAGCAGAACTGGAATATTAGAGTTAATAACTGGATCAGGCTATAGTTGATGAAGCTGATTGAGGGAGGACAAAGAGCAATTGGAAACTTACCTGAGTTCAAGGCTAGTCCTCTCGTCTTTTGTGAGATGAGATTGTGATTGAAAGAAGAAAACGGGTAGAGGACGCGCAGAAGTATAAGTGTGTTCTTGTCCAAAGTCAAACAAACACCAGCAAGACAAGACAAGACAGGACAGGTCGTTATTCCAGTCCAGAAAGAATCAGGAAGAAAGTCGAGGATAACGAGGCTGAGGTTTTTGGTTGGAGTTGAAGTTGCATGAGGCCTACTGTGATTGACGATGCAATGCATGCGCAGGCTGTTGCAGGGGTCGGAAAGCGTGTCTTGCATGGTCTTGGCGTTTCGACCCCAACCTTTCATTCACCTGACTGGAGACTGGAAATGTCAACCGTGTCTCTTGCCTTTGCTTTTTGTAAAGTATGTTTCCAGTGCTTGAAAAGAGGAAGAGCTTGCTATCGCACTAAGTTGGAAGGCTTTTGACCTATAAGCCAACGTAGCAGAAGTAACCAGACTACTGGATATCAAAGCCAACAAAAAAGAAACTGATGTATGTTTACTCCACAAAGGTCAAAGTCAACATCAATAAAGTGGATGATCTGAGCAGTCAGGCATCCAAACAACTTTTCTTAAATTCCTTCATTTACTTATAACAAAAACTACTAAGGAATCACTTTTCCCCTTTCAAAACCTCCCCTTCCATGCCCTCAAACGCCTCCAAAACCCCACCGTACCTCCCAAAAGTCTCCTCCCTATATCCCTCATCAACCTTAGTTATAAAACCATCCTCCCTCCACCTCTTCCCAATAAACTCTTCAAAGCCCTCCTTCCCATCACTCTCACCCGCCCAGACAGCTTTATACGCACCACCTAGCGCACAAGCATTCCCGCCACATCCAATCTATACACACCTTCCGCACCACCTAATACATCTCCTATGAGCCGCGAGATGGCGGGATTGAAGGAACCACCGCCAACGAGGTAGATGCGTCGGGGCTGGGGAGGTAGATTGGCCGAGGGGGAGTGAACTAGTTTTTGAGAGCGCAGTCGGAGAGAAAGGATTTGGGATTCAAGGATTGTGCGGGCGTCGGTTTCGGGACTCCATGATTGCGTGGAAGGAGAAAGATTGGAACTGTTGGAAGAGCAGGTGTATCTCCATGTGCCAGCACGGACATTGGGGACGATCTCAGGGAGGGGAAAGTAGAGTCCTAGTTTTGCTTGGTCTGTGGGTGAGGATTGCGAGAGGGGCGGAGTGGAAAGTGCAGTCTTATTGAAAGTTTCCCAGGGGTCTTTGGAGGTTGATGGCGGCGATGGTAAGGCATCACGTACTTTTTCGCGAGCGAGTCCCCCGTTCTTGTAGCAAAGCATGAACATGTAGAGACCTGCGGTCGTGGGGTGGTTGAAGAAATGGTAGGCGGGATCGGGGATATACTTTGGTGTGGACATGAGGAATGTGGTTGATGTACCAAGGGAAACGATGGCGTCGAGGGGACGAAGAGGGAGCGAGAGGATTGTGGCTGGGTTATCGCCTGTGAATGGGACAATGGAACAGGTTGATGGAAAGGAATAACGGGCTTGAAAGTAAGAGGATATTGTGCCCATGCTTCCTCCTCCATCGATGCGAACATCTCCAAGTTTGGATTTTAGAGAGTCGAGACCAGAGGGTCCTGCTGCGAGAGTAAGGAGTGGTTCACTCCAGGTTGCGGCACTGATGTCCCAAAGGTTCATGCCACAGGTGTCACTGATGTCAATGGGTGCGATCTTGCCGAGAAAGATAGATGCGAGGAAAGATGAGACCAGGGTGATACGTGAGGTTGCTTTGTAGATTTCTGGACGGAGTCTTTGAAATCTCATGATTTGTGGCCCAGTGAATCGCTGTATAGTAGCATTTAGTCAACACATCAGACGAAGAGAGAGAATGTCCGTACGTGATGTGCTCGACTCCCCGTAATTTGAGCCAACTTCTCTGGAGAACCCAATGCCTCCTCAAAGCTATCACATTCTCTCTGTGTGCTTGCGTCTTGCCAATTCGGGCTGTAAGGATGCGAGAAAGCTTTCTCGAGCTGATCTACCAGTCTTTCCTCAGGGTTAAGAGACCCAACATCTCTTCACCACTCTGGCTCCAATACACACTTCCATGCTGTTGACCGGAACCAGAAATTCCCTGGATTCTCTCAAAGGGACAATTCTTCTCTTTCAGACGTTGAAGCACGATATCAACAGCTTCGATCCACATAGCAACTGGAGCATAGACTTCTCCTTCGGATTCCTTGACATGAACACCCTTTTTGATGCCATATTTGGAGAGATCAGCGTCAAAGTCTGCCTTAGCTTCACAGACTACTTGAAGATCCGAAGTTATGATAATTGCTAATTATTCGTTAGCTGTGTTTCCATACAAACAGTTTGTTTAGGCGGGGTAACCTTTGAGCTGTTGAGTTGAGAGGTCAAATCCCAAATACAGAGGACCATCTTGAGAAGGCATAATGACGAGATAAAGCTGTGCTATTACAGAATTGAGAATAGAATAGGATAGAATAATGCAATGTATGAAAGAAGAATTGAAGAAAGAGTGAGAATCCCAACTTTTGGGAGCTCCTCCCTCCCATCTGATTTCATAGTGGGGTGGAAGCGAAGAGGGGAGGAGTGAGTTTAGGCTAAAACGAAAGTGTGGCTGTTGTGGCGCCAGAAAAAAAAGGGGTTTATGCGCACCAATGAAGGCAAAGAAGACAGGAACCGTATTCGAGATTGTAGAGTGATCGAACAAACGTAAATTTGATGTAAATGCTTGCTTATCTAAATGATCTCTGTTATACTTCATGGTATGTATGTATGGAATCTCCAAATAAATATAACGGCTTTCTTGCCTTCCATGCCAACGCCAACCGTGGATTCCCATTCCGAACTCCTGCATTTTCCCGAGTATTTTACTTCTTTCTCTCTATTGTCCCTTCTTTCCATTTCCGTTCGCTTTCGAGTGGCTATGATCGTGGTGATCGTGGTCGTGATCATGGTCCTCTGGCTCTGGAGATGCCCGAGGGCTAACGTCTCCACTGATGAACTCATCAAATAGCGAAGATGAGTTGTCCTCCTTGGCCACAAATCTGACCTTGACTCTGCGCACACCTCTAACTTTTGATCCGACCATTTCCCTCACGCTGTCTTCGACTTCTCGCACTTCATCTATAGTCCATGTCTTTGGTACGGCGAGCATCAAATCGACCAAGTAGTTCTGGCCTGACTTGACACCCTCTACCTCTCTCAATTCGATTTGTGATCCTTCTCTTAGGCTTTCAAGCCCCTTCTTAGCATGCTTTGTGACTGATGACTTGATATCCTCGTCAATTCCCTTGTCTGCCAACTCGTACAAAGCAGAGACCGTATTTCCCCAGCCAGCCTTAATAACAAGTAATGAGATGAGGAGACCTCCCGCTGGATCCAACCAGGTTGCATTGTGAAGGAAGTTGGCTCCGAGAATGGCAAATAATGTGACAATGCCGGTTAAGGAGTCGACTCGATGGTGGACGGCATTGGAGGCAAGGACGGAGGATTTTCGCTCAATGGCTACTTTCATTGCTGCGAGAATGTTAGCAAAATTGGTTTGTGAGAGAGAAGAGGTACTGACTGGCTTGGTACAACCACTCCTTGACAACCACGGTTCCTGCAGAGAGCCAGGCCGCGTGAAGACTCGGCCCGTCGTGTCCATGCGAATGACTGTGACTGTGACCATGCGAATGTGCCACAAACTCTGCGGCCGCATGGGCATCCAGAAATAAGTTTGCGTATAGGGCCTCACAGCTGTTCAGACACATGAAGCATCCTCCGAATAACAGCATTCCACTGACACCCAACGCCCCTAAACTCTCGACCTTTCCAAAACCCAGAGGAAATAAGGCATTCGGCGGCTTCAAGCTCCACGAAACCGTGGCCAGAGTCAGAATATCGCTGGCGAGATCGGAAAGACTGTGCCAGGCATCTGCAATCATGGCCTTGGAGTTGAACATGTACCCGCCCACAAACTTCACAATGGCCATGCCCAAGTTGCAGAACAGGCCAATTCGAGTGATGCGTACACCGGCATCGTTCTTGTTTTTCGAGACGAGGAAGGTATTGTCGTGATGGTGATGGTGATGCGAATGGCCCATATGGGAACGCGTTTGAGTTTGTGTAACGGCAGCAGCCATTGGGCGCGACAAGGAGGTGAGGTTGTAAGGGAAGGATTTGAGAGCGTTGAAAGATTGAGCGAGGAAGACACCAGATGTCCTCGAATTACTACTTAACAGGACGGGATAGTCGAGGGCGGCTATTTGGAGAACTCTGAGTTGTTGTGATAGATGTGTCCTTGGAGCAGCTGAGTTGAGCCGAACGGTGGCAGCAGCCTTTAATAACGAAGGCACCCCGCCGCTGCCCCTACCAACGGAAGCACTGAGCAGCATCGCCGCTTCTACTGGGGGAGCACAAGGCCTGAAAGCCGGGACGCGTCGTCTGAACTTGCGTCGCTCATCCGAAGATCAAACGCAAAATAGAATTTCTATTTGGATACTGGTACAAGTATTCGGGATTTCGGGGGTGGAAGGGGGGCGGTCACTGGTCCAGGATCTTTTGGGGATGGGGATGTAAATGCAAGGACGCAAGCACAAGCTGCTCATCAAGCTTTATGACGAGGCTTCAATAGGTAGGTAATCGAGTGGGAGAGATCCGAGAAAGTCACGCCAGTCAGTGACGCTTGATTTCGCATCTTTTTTTTATGCCCTGCCCTGCCCTGCCTCCTCCGCCTGAGCTCCTCCCACAGGTGGCCGTGTGCTGCTTGTTTCGGCGGTGGCATGAGACCATGAGTCCACTATCGGCCTTTGACTCCTTTTGAGACTCTGTGAGCAGTCAGCACTGCTAAGCAGCCTCGTGGTGGACGGATGGTGGACGGGGCTAGGACTGTAGTCATGCTTTACAAGCATCAAAGCCGCCGCTTTGTATGACGCGAATATTCTCATGAGCCTCACAAATGTCCACCCCAGACTTCGCAGCCCTTCCACATCTCCCATGTTTCAACTTTAAATTAGACTTGAATTTTTATTATTATTTTTATCGTCATCACTGACATGAGCCGTCCTCGATGAAAAAACCTTTAATGCGCATCCCCTACACGGGTCCTCTGCCGCCTCCCACCATTCTCCCTCGCAATGCGAATTCTCTTCCTGGTGCCATTGCGGCCCTCACGAGCTTCCTGACTGCCCCGCCACGCCCCTCGCTCGTCGATGGCACCGGCGACCCAAACTCGACGGTAATCCTTTCAGGCGCAGGCATATCTGTGGCTTCCGGGCTGGCAGATTACAGAGGAACCAATGGCACATATCGAGTGAACAAAACCTACCGCCCAATCTACTATCATGAGTTCCTCGCGAACCACGAGGCGAGGAAGCGCTATTGGGCCAGGAGCTTTCTGGGATGGACGAATTTGCACAAAGCCCGTCCGAATCCAACACATCATGCGATCAAGAGCCTGGGAGATATGGGTGTTGTGCGAACCGTCATTACGCAGAATGTTGATTCCTTCCACCCGCAGGCACATCCAAATCTCCCGACACTCGAGCTTCACGGCTATCTACGCGCGCTCACTTGTGTGACTTGCCACAATGATCTGCCGAGAGAGGAGTTTCAAGAAGCACTGGCGAGACTTAACCCAGCATGGGCTGCTTTCTTGGTGGAAGCTATTGAATCAGGTGCTCTTGATACCGAAAATCCGGACGAGAAGAGGGCGAAGGGAATGAAGACAAATCCAGATGGTGATGTTGATCTTCCTGGAGCGCCCTACACTACCTTCCGATACCCGGCATGTCCGCACTGTCTCGCGAATCCCCCAACTGCTGTCGATGGCTCACGAACGATAGTCGAAGTCGACGGAGAAGGAGCGTGGAAATCTACAAGCACAGCTGGGATATTGAAACCCTCCGTGGTCATGTTCGGAGAGAGCATAGCAGGAAAAGTGAAGGAAGCCGCAGAAAATGCAATTGATGGTTCTGGCAGACTTTTGGTACTAGGTACTTCTCTTGCAACCTACTCTGCTTGGAGACTTGCGAAGAGAGCGAAAGAAAGAGGAATGCCCATTGGAATCGTGAATCTAGGAGGCGTTAGAGGAGAAGATGCGTTCTTTCAGGAACTGCCCATAGGACAGCATGGAGAAGCCGGACTGCGTGTGGAACTTGGGACTGACAAAGTTCTCCCAGGCGTTGTAGATGCGCTGAGAAGAAGTGGCTTCTCCCAGTCGAAGGCCACAAGTCTTGCAGACGAAGAACAAACGAACAGTCGAGTCTTTAGAGATATGCTATCGTAGAGTAGCTGTAAATATTGTACAAGTACATTGGTATATTGGAGTAGATGGCGTCTAATAGAATCCAACCGGACCCTTGTGTTTCGGTTTTGCCTCAGCAGCATCTTGTTCGACAATCTTCGGGGCTTGTGTCGGAGCTGGAGGAGTACTCTCTTCCTCTTTGTCTTTCCTATGCTGTGGTTTCGACTTTCCAGAGGGTCCCCAGGCCTCATTCTCTCCTTCGATTTCTCGTAAAACTAAAATATGCATTAGCATAAATCCAAGACCACTCTGCAAGGCAAACATACCTTCTTCCCACTCCTTTTCCCTCTCTTTATCCCCAGTCCCCAACAAGCCTTCCACATCAACCTCTTCTCCATTCTGTATTTTCTCGATTATCTCCTTCAACAATCCAATCCTCGCCTCTGCTCTCCGCGTGAACGCTGCATGCTCATTACGAAGCGCAATCATCTGGATGGACATCGATCCAACCAGCAGGAATATTACAATAAAAAAAGTCATAGGATTCCATTCCTTGGTAGGCACCTTCTTTTTCGACACAGTGCCGGGAGAGCTTTTGCGCAGAGTCTTTGGAATCATGTTGACCCAAAAAGACTTCGATACGATGGAGGGCGAGCCATAGTGTCGAGGAAGCGCGGAGGAGAATGTTCGTGTAGAAATGGGGAGGAGGGAGCTGCGCAAGCTTGGGGGTGCGAGGAGAACCCGTCGGAGAATAGTTGATATGTTCATTGTAGTCTTCTAAGCGTGGTGAGAAATTGTTTGCGATTATCTTTGGTCTCCTGTTGCGTGTCAGGAGAAGATGACATCGGAACTTTTTCAGCCATTGAGGTTGTTAATTTCGCCTAGCAACGGCCGTTGCTGTGCGACCCCTATGCCAAGATTCTTTGTTGAATCGCACTTGAGATCATTGAACCTTTGCCGATGAACAACGCGAACCTCCACAAAATATCTTTGCGTCTTGCTTATGGTACAGTCTTGGATAATGTTTAATTTTCAATAACACTGCGATAGGCCTTTTGTATCATCATGGCTTCCCTTCAAGCGATCGCGGATTCGGTTCGCGACAACATCACATCAACATCGACTTGCACACCCACCACAGTCACTTCGCTCGGAGAGCTTTTACTACCGAAACCCAGCATCACAAAGTCAAGCCTGCCCCCAAATTCGAAGAACTCGACCAAAACAAACTCTGCAGCGACAGTCAAATCAAAAGCGGGCGCAGCGAAATCCCGTACGAGAAAAGCGGCGGACCTAGATATCATACAAATACATGTGGACCAACTATCACCAAAGGAACGATCAATACTAGCCACGGAAGTTATCAATGCCACCCTCAAATCACTTACCGAAGCGATCAAAGCTCCCGCGCAAACGGTACGCAAGCAAGCTTCTTCAAAAGACCTTGTGAAGGCAGCTACACGAAAAACCCTCCGCCGATCGAGTTCAGTGCCACAATCACCTCTTCAACCAAGATCTCTAAACAGGGTTGCTAGCTCCCCAAACATATCCACTCGCACCAGCCGGTCATCATCTCTATCCTCTTCTACTGTTTCAGGATATCGGGCTACAGGAGAATGTGCGCGAATTGCATTTGCGTGTCTACGGACATTGCAGGCTTCAAAAACTCTAGATGTTAATCTACCGCCACTACAATTGGAAAACGGAATGTCAGTCTTGATTGGGAAATTATTGCTACTAGGATTGGATGACTTGGCAATCAAAGAAGTGAGAGCTCTGAAGAAACGACTGCACCCAGAAGCTGTACAAAAAAAGCCTTCGGCGTCTAAAACGCCAGCGATAGCGACACCGCAGACCCTTTCCGAATTGCTAGATTTTGGAACTGGTAGGTTTTCCGGGCCAGTGTTGGGTTTGGTCATCTCGACCCAATTACAAATTCTGCGACTGATGTCTTCGTCACGGAAATATACCCAAATCGAAGCAGCGTTATCAATTTTGGATCCAGAATGCCCTTCTTCTCCAACAAATCTACTCATGACAGCATCTGAGGAAACAAGAGACCAGAAATCATTGGATAAAGTTGCGCGCCAGTTCCAATCGTTTTCCGAAATCCTTTTGTCACTCTGCCCAAGCATCTCTTCTTCCGACGATGCCATTTCCATGGAACCGAAACTCAGCATACGTCCAGAAGTGGCAATTCGAATCCAAGCTATCGGACTACATAATCGTGCTGTCTGGTGGACCGTTGCTGGCCATAAAGGTGACGCATCCAAAGAACTATTTGATCCTCTACTTCGTTGTCTCTCAGCCTTTTCTCGTCGAAGTAATTGCGGTCCACTCGAAACTTACCAGATATCATCATCCATTTTTGAAGATCTCCAAACAGTATTTTTGCGCTGCAAAGTCAGCTCCAGTGATGGGTCGCGAGCCTCAATCCCTAGCATTTGTCGATTACTAGGTTCCTTAGCCAAGGATGCTGGAATGTTCACCGAGGCCATCAACTGGACAGAAATGTTTCAACAGTCCTTAAATTCTAAGACACACTCTGAAGCCAAGAGATGTTCTGTGGTTGCTCGCCTTGTGTCACTAAAACTCAAGAAATCGACGAGGGACACCAATGAAGAAGAACTACTACTTTCTCTCTTGGAAGGTCTCGAGCGGCCATTTAAGGGGGAATCTTCGGAAATCGATGATTTGATCGCTGAAGTATCTTACGCAAGGCGAGCTGCTATTGCCATTCTTGCAAAAGCAAGAGCTGCCACGTCAGGGTTTTCGATAACTGATGGGTTACGGGACATGTGTGAATCTTTGATATTTCTATGCCCACGACTATCATTGAGGTATCTTGGAAATACCCCAGATCCACAATCCTCACCAAAAGATATTGTTCGCCATGACCAACGAAGACAACTTATCACTATATCAGCACTTCACGCTATCGATTCCGTCCTATTTTTAATCAGGGTACTTTCAGCGGAGGAGCGTCTCAGTTGGGACTTGACGGATTCAAAGTTGCAAGATTGTTTGTTGCTCCACGATAGGCTCGAAGTTACTTCGAGGGGTGTGTTGATGGAGGATGGAAGCCTACCACCAGCGTACTATGTTCGAATTTCTAATGTGTACTATTCACAATTCCTCTTGATGCGACGAGACTCGGCGAACACTAAAGATACACAGCAATTCCGAGCAATACGAAGAGCTGTCGATTCTATGCGCGGAAGACCACAGCATGAGAAACGGGCAGCTTCTCTCTGGGCCAAACTCGAACGCCAGGCTGAATTTTGCAAACAGCTTGGACGATATGACGAACTCCTCAAAACTTTGATCTCCCTACGAGATGAATTGGTCGAGCAAGATGTTCTCTCGTCAGTCACAAAATTTGCGGCTTCTCGGTCGTTACCGCATGCATGGACAGAGAGCGATGAAACATCTGCGTTGAGCCGCACAATTCAGTCGATGATCAAAGTCGAAATAAGGTATTTGAAGAAGTCGGGATTAGCAACAGTCATCGACTCTACTTGGTCAGAGGAGGAGCAGGCGGTGGTACTGGAGAACCAAGTAGAGATGCTCTCCAACCAAACTAGTAACCCGGCAGCGGATCTTCTCGTCAAAGTTTTCCAAGAACTGTTGAAGATTTACGGTGGAGAATCATACCCACTTCGGAGACTTCGAGTACTTCTACAACTTTTAAATCTGGAATTGGAACAAGAGGCCAACATTCTACCGAACCTTAACGCCGAGGTTGCCTCGCTTACTCGGGAGGAAATCACTATCAATGGTACAAATGATGAAGGACTAAAGGGTTATCTCTCCAATCTCAAAGCACTCACAGCAACAAGTCTTGAACTTCGACAAGAGAATCCCGATTTAGATGTTTTGAAACAAAGTCTTTGCACATGGTCTTCAATACGAGAAAAGTGCACCACTACGGAAGAACTGGAAGGTCAAATTGAAAACGTCACATTTCTTCTCGCCCATCTCCAATCCATCAGTGATTATATGGAAATGAAAGGCCACGACACAATCCGACTCGCCACACTTCGACTAATTGCAGATTTCAATCAAATTCTTGACGTAAACTCTAATGCAGATGCTCTTGTGGGCAGCTTCTCGGCCCTGGGGTCTCAATGGTTGCAACTTGGATACTCTGGAAAAGCTGGAATCGTCTTTGACCAAGCCAAAGACTATAATCGTCACAATGGAGTATCATCAAACACGTCGCTTCAACTATATTTGTCTTATTCCAAATATCTACTTGCCATTGGAAATCATGATAAATGGTAGGCGTCTGTTCATTATCAACTAGATCGTGGCTAACTTAAAACCAGTGAGGATCAACTTTCTTTTGCCAAAACAATATTTTCTCAGGTTCAAGAGTCGATTTCGAACGTGCGAACAGCGTCGACAACTGAACAAAAGATCAAAAAATATGTTTCGGTGTCCAATGCCTACATGATTTACTCAATGCTTGCCCTAGAACGCGGTGCAGCCCAAGTTGCTCTTGGTCATGCGAAATTAGCAATCAGACTCTTGAGAAGAGCTTGGGCTTACATTGAAGACCAAGCCCCAACTAGAGACAGTACTCCTGATTCGTCCGCGATGGAAGAATCAACAACTGCAGTTGAAGATGGCTCCCAGCTCACCTGCTCCGATAGAACTATCTCATTTTCGACAGACGGAGGAAGAAGAGCACCCAGCTGTGGACCACGCTTCTGGTCCTTAATAACCCCTCTCTTCAATGCTTTGACACATGTAGGGAGTCTTTATGCCCATCATGGTATGCTTCAAGAGACGATCTATTACACCCAGGAAGCGTATAAACTAGTGACAGCTGTGGGATCAGATGCTCATCTAGCCATGGCCTCGGCCTTGCTTGGAAGCACCTATTCAAAGGGCAATATGTTGGAGAAAGGATCGGAATATCTGATGATGGCCAAAAGTTACTCTTCGAATCACAACACGCGTGAAACGGCCATTTTATCGTATCACACGGGCACCATGCATGGCCATCTAGGTGATCATGATGCGCAAATTGGCGCATACAAGCACGCGGAAGATATTCTACATATTCTTGCAGGCACCGAGCACATTAAGGATCTGGATAAGTTCAAGGAAACCGCTTTGTCTCTAGAGGACAAAATGGCTCAGCTCACCATCGCAAAACCCAAAACCACTCGCAAAGCTCCTGTTCGCGCAAAACCTACGGTTAAGCGGAAGGTCGCTGCTCAATCGAAAGCTATTGTTGAAAGTAAAGCTTCGGTTACTGACGAGTGCCCACAATTGGACACACTCAAAGCAGCCATTCTCCGTCAAAAAGCTCGCGCTTTCATTCAAATGAAGATGCCCACAGAAGCTCTCAACTTCCTTCATCAGGCTACTAGTCTCACTACCACCCAGGCAGAACTGATCGAGCAAAGCGTCACAATGGCGTCACAACTGTTGCTACAGAGTATGGAGCAAATGGCAACAGATCCAATATATTCGGTACTCCAAGAGTCAACTATATCATTTCCGGCAGTAGCTGGAGTTGCAAAATCCGAAAAGTTTGGCGAAAGACTCTCGGTTGTTAAAGCATCACCTCCGCCAAAGAAAGGCGCCAAAAACAGTCGAACAATCTCCAGATCTAAAAGCCCGTCGCCCGACAGTTGTTTCGATAAACTACGTCAAGCCCAGGAACATTTGATAAACGTGCATTCGATGGCAATTGCCGCCGCACCGCTTTCAGTCATCCACAGTATCACGACACTTTTGAATAGTATTTCCATCTTGCTTTCCGCATCCTCGCAAGCCAAGGGAAGAGCTCTCGTCCACCCTGGATTTGCGAGTTGTTCTATTGGTATGTTTATATCTTGGTTGCCGCAGTAACTTAACTAACCTCAATAGAAATTGCGAGAACATTGGCGCTTCGCCGTGAGCGTAGGGTCGTGCAAGCAGAGTCAAGTGTTCCATTGAAGATTGATAGCACATCTTGGCCAACTCTTCCTTCGAGAGAAGGAAGAAGATCCAGCATTGGTGCCTCTAATGATATGTCCCGCTTTCAACAAAACTATATCGACATTATCCCGGCATCATGGACCGCGATATCGATCTCGCTTAGCGAAAGTCGAGATGAGTTGTCAATCACAAAATTCCAAGCTGGTCACGGCCCCTTCGTTCTTCGACTACCACTTTCACGAAATAATTCCATGGACGCAGACGAAGAGGTTTTTGGATTCGAACAAGGACGAATGGAACTGCTCGAAATCATTCAGCTGGCTAACGAAAGTGCGCATGATGCTCGGGATATGAGCGGCAAAGATTCAAAAGCAGCCTGGTGGGAAGAGCGCGAAACCTTGGATGCTCGCTTAAGAGATCTACTCGAGAATATCGAAAAGGTTTGGCTGGGCGGCTTCACTGGCATTTTTTCGCAGCATGCACGACGAGCAGATCTGTTGGCACGTTTCCAGAAATCGTTCCAGAATATTCTCGACAAACATCTCCCTTCTAGGAGAAAGACTGGGAAGAGAGTGACATCACCCCGAACCGTCCTAGATTCGAGAATATTGGAACTCTTCGTTGGGCTTGGGGACGCCTCGGACGAAGATTTAGATCTTTCTGAGCCTCTTACCGATTTGCTCAACTTTGTTGTTGATGTACTTCAATTTCACGGAGAACTGAACGCCTACTCGGAAGTTGACTTTGACTCGATTGTGATTGAGACGCATGATGCTCTTCGAGGTTACCATGCTGCGCTCAACTCTACAGCACAAACAGAGGAAGGAAGACACACAATCCTCATATTGGATAAAGCACTTCATGCTTTCCCCTGGGAGTCTCTTCCTTGCATGGAAGGTCTTGCGGTTTCCAGACTTCCATCTCTTGGTTGCCTGCGAGACCAAATTTTGAGACAACAAGCCGACATGCCAGAGGATGCTCCCGAAGGACAGTACATTGATCGAAGTAACGGAGCATTCATCCTCAATCCCGGTGGAGATCTCAAGAATACACAAGCAACATTCACCAAGGGTCTCCAAAGTCTTAATTGGAATGGAGTTGTTCGTCGCGAGCCAACACAGGACGAGATTAAATCAGCACTTTCAACGAAAGATCTGTACCTGTATTTCGGACACGGAAGCGGTGCGCAGTACATCAGGGCCAAAGAGATCCGTAAGCTGGAAAAATGTGCAGTATCGTGGCTCATGGGTTGTAGTAGCGGAGCTTTGACCGAAGCAGGAGAGTTCGAGGCGTACGGACCAGCAATCAATTACATGCACGCCGGATGCCCAGCACTCGTCGCCACTCTCTGGGACGTTACCGATAAAGATATTGATAGATTCGCCAAGTCTGCATTTGAGCATTGGGGGTTGTTCGAGAAGGAGGTGGTTGGTAAGGGGAAAGGAAAGCGGAAGCTGAATGTGGTTAGCGAGGAGGAGGAGGAGGCGGAGGAGAAGAAGAGGGTCTTGAGTCTAGTAGAGGCTGTGGCTAAGGGAAGGGAGGCTTGCAATCTCAAGTACTTGAATGCAGCGGCTGTTTGCGTGTATGGCGTTCCGGTGTATTTTAGATGATGATTGTTCGGAAGAACCGGTGGGAGTCGGATCTATCCGAGGGGGCGCAGGTGGAGTTTTGGATGCGTTTGATAAGGAGCACAGTAGAAGCATAGAAGCATAGAAGCATTAGAAATTGCAATGCACACATAAGATTGAAGCATGCATTCATATATGTACAGTACAATTCACGCGCACATTGAATCGTTTTGAAGTTTTATTCTGTTCCGAATCATTCATCTAAGCATAACTTGCAACAGCCTGTGTTTATGAGACTGAGACCATTTGTTTGTTTGTTTACATTGGGTTGCATGGATCCATGCATGTACCCCTCCATCACTCGCTTGTGAATTGATATTCTCACTCGGTGATAGGCTCCTTCGTGCTTGGAATGATGTGAGAGTGCGATTGATAGAGATATTGTATATGTTACTGTATCTACTTTCTGTCTGCTACTGTAGCCCCCATGTTACTAGTCTTGCCTCCCTCCTTCATGACTGACGCATTTCCCCATCCCACTCCCACTCCCAATTCCCATCACTTCCCATCTCGTTGAGGAAAGTGAGTAAAGTGAGTGAGTGAAATAATTGAGGGCACCAGCAAAAAAAAAAAAAAAGTCAGCCATGGAAGCTTCTCGAAGCGACTTCGGCTCCCTGTCACCCTTGGGCTCCGTCGCCGATCAGTGGGTGTCAGTGTCAGTTTTACAGTGCAGCAGCCGCCAGTGCAGCACTTCAGCATTCAGTCGGCGTCAGTGATTGAGGCTGCAGCAGAAAAGCAGCGCGTGTGTCGTGTCGTGTCCAGTCCAGTCCAGCCATTTCATTATTTGCTTGCGCGGGTTCATTACTGAATCCTAAAACCTTCAAAACCCCCCCAAAAAACCCAAAAAAAAAAAGTACATTCTGCAGATCGAAAACTTCTTGTTGTTGCAAATATCCCCGACACTGCATCTTCCTCACAACTCACGCCCAAGCAAACGACGACCGCCGAAAAGAAAGCGACTTGTCTCAAATACCTTACCCGCACCCCCCAAAGATAAAGAAAGGGCAAAAAGCAGGGCAAGTAAGTGAAGGGGGAAAAAAGGGTACTGTACCAGAAACGCTTCCCATCAGCGAGCAGTGTGCCCGGGTGCATGGATTGACCTAGAGCCGAACCGGTTAACTTCACTCTACCACCACCGCGAGTCCAAACTAAGGGAAGTCCTCCGGGAAAGTTGTCGAGCAAATGAACTTCTTCTCCAAATCTCCCAAAAAATCCTCCTCCCTCAAGAAGACGACTACGCCGAACGACGCCGACCTCAACGACCCCCCACAGGCACGCCAGCCCCTGAAGAAATCACACACCTCCAAATCCACCGGCAGCAAGGCGAAGGAGGAGAATTCAAAGTCTTCTTCCTCGAATAACCCCTCGGGTTCTACCTCTGCGAGAAATAGTCGCACTTTCCCCAAGATTTCCTCTGGCTCTTCTCGCCAGCATTTGGATCCGACCGAACATCCTCTAAATTTGCCACCGGAGCTGCGCAGACTCTCTGCTCTTTCAGCCATGTCCGACTCCGAGCGCATGGATATCGATGGCGAGGGTCCCAATGGCACATCCTCTCCCGTCACTTCGCCTGCCCCGCCGCAAACTGTCCCAGGTTCTTTTGAGATCCCAAAGTTGAACGGCAGAAAGGATTCTACTACTACTACTGCGAATGGAGAAGGCCCTGTCCCTCCGCCGCACAAGTCAAATCCATCAAGTCCTATTCCAGTAGCAGCTCCTACGCCGGAGGATGCAGAAGCCTTCAAAACCGCCGGAAACAAGTTCTACAAGGCGAAGGAGTACAGGAAGGCAATCGAGGAATACACAAAAGGTGCGATTTCAAGATCGAAATAAAATGTGACAAATTTTTATTTTTTTTACTGATTCGTCATACAGCCGTCGAAGCACAACCGTCATCCTCCACCTACCTCAACAACCGAGCCGCTGCCTACATTTCAAATGGACAATACGGCCTTGCGTTAGAGGATGCAAAGCACGCTGATGAATTGGACCCCTCCAACCCAAAGATCCTCCTCCGATTAGCACGAATTTACACCAGCTTAGGCAGACCTCAAGATGCTCTTGATACCTTCGCCAAAATCCAGCCTGCAGCCTCAGCAAAGGATGTTGCTCCTGCAAAGTCAATGCTGCAACATATCGATGTGGCAGAAGAGGCTTTGAAGAATGGCACAACTGGATCTATGGCACTGCACGCTCTGGATCAGGCTGAGAAGTTACTCGGTATTGGTGCACGAAAGCCGAGAAAGTGGCAGCTCATGCGAGGAGAGGCATACTTGAAGATGGGAAATGTCAATGCTCTCGGAGATGCTCAAAACATTGCCATGTCACTACTGAGAGATAATAACCAAGATCCAGAGGCTTTGGTACTTCGAGGCCGAGCCCTCTATGCTCAAGGGGAGAACGAGAAGGCTCTGCAGCATTTCCGACAGGCAATCAGCTGCGACCCTGACTACAGAGATGCCGTCAAATACTTGCGATTGGTTCAAAAGTTGGACAGAATGAAGGCAGAGGGTAACAAAGAGTACAAGGCTAAGAATTACCAAGCAGCTATCGATAAGTACACCGAGACTCTGGAAGTCGACCCTTTGAACAAGGGCATCAACTCAAAACTTCTGCAAAACAGGGCTCTATGCCGGGTTCAGCTCAAGGACTATAATGGTGCTATTGCCGACTGCGAGAGAGCCATCCAACTGGATCCATCATACACCAAAGCCAAGAAGACCAAGGCCACGGCTCAAGGTCAATCTGGTAACTGGGAGCAAGCCGTCCGGGAGTGGAAGGAGTTGCAAGAGCAAGACCCACAAGATGCCTCTATTGCCAAGGAGGTGCGAAAGGCGGAGTTGGAGCTGAAAAAGAGCAAGAGAAAGGATTATTATAAGATTCTTGGGGTGGAGAAGGATGCCGATGAGGGTCAGATCAAGAAGGCTTACCGAAAGGCGGCTATCATTCATCATCCTGATAAGAATCCTGATGATGAGCATGCGGCAGAGAGATTCAAGGATATTGGAGAGTCCTACGAGACCTTGAGTGATCCTCAGTAAGTCACCCCCTCTAACTTAGCCATGAACAAAAAATTTCTGACTATCTGTAGGAAACGTGCTCGTTATGATAGCGGCGAAGATCTAATCGATCCTATGGAAGGCTTTGGCGGTGGTGGAATGGGAGGCGGCATGGGCGGCATCGACCCTGAGATTCTCATGCAAATGTTTGGAGCCCAGATGGGAGGTGGAGGACGAGGCGGTGGCGGCGGAGGAGGATTCCACAGCTTTGGTGGTGGCGGTATGCCAGGAGGAGGAGGAGGACGACAACGAGGTGCTCCACAAGGCTTCCCCGGCGGTTTCCAATTCCAATGACCAGATACCGAGGAAGACCAGTCCGACTCATCCTCATCTCCTCCTGCCACAGACTCCCACAAAGCCAACCACAACCGTAAAACCAGGTCAAACTCGAAATCATACCCTACGAAACCCAACAACCCAAACCAACATTCTCTCTCTACCCAACAACTTCGGTGGCTTCGAAGGGTGGGCATGGTATTACTCCTCCTCGGCGTCTTTCTTCCCTTGGATCTTCTGGCAATATTGGCTGTCCTCGTCGTTGGAGGGTACTTTTGCATCAGAATGGGTTTGTATTTGCGATGAGAAAGAAGGGCAACGACGTTTTGCTAGGTAGGGATCTATATATCTTTACTTTACAATCATCGTTCTCGGAATGAAATGGCGCCTGCGGGTCTCCTTTTTTAGAATTGGGATGGGATGGTATTTAGAAATTTACATTGCTGGCGTTTTTCATCTTCTTTTATGCTCGCTCTATGGTCTGTTCTTCTTTTTGAGGGGGGGGGGGGGGGGGGGGTGGTTTCTTGATGATAACTGGATGTTACGGAGGAGAGCGAGGTTTGATGAGGTAGTGGTGGGTGATGTGGTGAAATGAAGAACGGACATCATTATTCTCTACCGTTATCTTTCCTTTCCTTTCGTGTGTCAGATGTTGGATTGATGAATAGGAATTTTAATGCAGCATTTTTCTACTGACTACCCATGGTCACTCATTTATTCTCGCAGCGTCTGGTGATGTTATGTGATGTTTGTGAAATTCTTCGTTTATTTTGCCGAGATGCTAGTCTACAATGACCCCGCTAAACTTATAACCTTGATACCCTATGTCTTGGAGGATTGTGTGCTACAACGCAATCCTTTTTTCTTTGTTTAGGAAAGAACAAATAGAAGTATAAGTAGGGATTGCATTAAGTGAAATGGGAAACATGGATTTCTCTCCTGTCATTGACTTTTGCCTTTTCTGACCACGCGACGTCGATGCACGTGCCACCACTGACGAAAGGCTGCTTGCTGTTGAATGCAGCCGGGATTTTGGTGGGGTTACAGCATTTTGACCAGGACACCTCAATATATCGACCCGAGAACACGCCCAACTGCATAACACCCACGATCCCTTCCACGACATCCAGAGCCCCTCAATTCTCTCTCAAACCACCTGTTCTAAACACCGGCTTCAGCTCGCTCCACACATTCACCTCTCCTTCTCACCTTCACACCGCTCCGACCGCAAAATTATGACTCGGTAGCTTGCCTTCTCTTTCAAGCAAAGTTATGATCTTTGCAACACGTCCTTAGCTGCTACAACCACAGTAGCAACATAACACTCATATCTGCGGAGAAAAGTCCTTTTTTCGGAAGTCTGCATATTCACCGACGCAGTCATGGACCGAGAGGTAAAGTACTCTTTGCATATGGGGGGCAGGCAGATCAAGTGGATGGTGGGGGGGATGCAGGAACAACCCTTCTTACACAAACCACTTACGCCCCCTCAAAATCTATAGAAGAAAGAAACTTTACTGATTCCCTTCTCTCTACCAGGTCGAGAATGCAATCCAGTTAGCCTGGAGCCCAACCACCGACCAAAACCTTAAATCCCAAGCCTTTGACTTCCTCAACAGCCTACGGTCCAACCCATTAGGTCGAGAAGCCTGTCTATCCCTCTTCGTCCGAACACCCAAATGTCTCGAGGTCGTTCGACTCTTCTCTCTCGATGTGGTCAATAATGCCATACAAACCCAAGCATTAGATGCTCAAACCCTCAACCACATCAAGGAAACGCTCCTAGAATTTGTCAGGCGCACATATGGCTCTGGCACGCAAGAATCCGTTGACCCAGGCAGCCTACAGAACAAGCTCACGCAGACTCTCACTTTCCTCTTCATCTCACTGTATCAACAAGGATGGGAGACTTTCATGGATGATTTCTTGGCTTTGACCAGTACTCAGAACAATGGTGTGAGGGATAATGTTCCGGGTGTTATCCTATATCTACGCATCTTGGGAGCGGTGCATGATGAGATTGCGGATAATCTGATTACGAGACAGTCTGTGGAGAATAAGCGGAATGCGGAGCTGAAGGATCTGTTTCGCGCGAGGGACGTTCAGAAGGTGGCTACTTCATGGCAGGAGATTCTGGCGCAGTACAATGAGCGTGATGATAGTATTGTGGAGATGACTCTCAAGGTTATTGGGAAGTGGGTTAGTTGGGTTGATATTGGCTTGGTTGTGCAACAAAATACCTTGAACTTGCTCTTCCAATTGGTGGCGAGAAATGTTCCCGGTAGAGAGGAGGATAAGGTCAAGAATGCCGCTATTGATACCTTCACCGAGATTGTGGCTAAGAAGATGAAGCCATCGGAGAAGATTGGCATGATTGTTTTCTTGGATCTGGGTACCGTTATCACGCAATTGGTTGCGAGTCCTGCGTTGAACGATCTCCGTGGTTCTTCCAGCTATGACACGGATCTTGCTGAAGCTGTGGCGAAGCTGGTCAACAATGTTGTTGGTGACGTTGTCAAGACGCTCGAGGATGCTACCGCAGAGGCATCGACCCGTGCTCAAGCAGAACAACTTGTCCAGGCTTTCCTGCCACTCCTCTTACGATTCTTCTCGGACGAGTATGATGAGATTTGCTCGACTGTTATTCCGTCTCTCACTGATCTCCTGACATGCTTTCGAAAGGCTCAGCCTTTACCACCTGTCTACTCAGCCATGTTATCGCCCATTCTCAACGCCATCATCCAGAAGATGCGATATGATGAGACGTCGAACTGGGGTGCTGAGGACGAGCAGACAGACGAAGCTGAGTTCCAAGAACTGCGGAAGCGATTGCAAGTCTTGCAGAAGAGCGTTGCTGCGGTCGATCAGGATCTCTATATCGACGTTCTGAGCAATGTTGTCGGCAATACGCTTACGACTCCACCAAATCAATTGGATTGGAGGGATCTGGATTTGGCTTTGCATGAGATGTATCTGTTTGGAGAGCTCACACTTACCAACTCGGGATTGTATGCGAAGAGTCAGCCATCTAGTGTTGCTGCTGAGCGTTTGATCGTCATGATGTCCAAAATGGTTGAATCTGGTGAGCTTCCTATTCAGAGACAGAATTTGACAGAGAAATTGGCTAACATTTCAAAGGAATTGCAAACTTCTCTCACCCTGCCATTCAATTGCAATACATGGAGATCTGCGTCCGTTACTTCTCTTTCTTCGAAACCCAAATTCAATATATCCCGCAAGTCCTTGAGCATTTCGTTAGCTTAGTTCATCACAACCATATTCGAGTTCGCACTCGTTCTTGGTATCTCTTCCATCGATTTGTCAAGCATCTCAGAGCTCACGTTGGGAATGTGGCGGAAACGGTCATTCGATCCATTAGCGATCTTTTGCCAATCAAGGCTGAGGTGCCAAACGAGAGTTCGGCGGATGATGACATGTCCTCTGATGAAAGCGATCATTCTGCTGATGCTGCCTTTAATGGACAATTGTACCTGTTTGAGGCTATTGGTTGTATCTCTTCCACAACAACTGTGCCGGTTGATAAACAAGTGTTGTACGTCAGAACAATTATGGAGCCGTTGTTCTCTGAGATCGAGCGCAATCTACCAGCAGCAAAGGCTGGAGATACTCAAGCAAGTCTACAGATCCATCATGTTATCATGGCGCTTGGTACTTTGGCACATGGATTCTCGGATTGGACTCCTGGCAGCACCAATAATGCTAACCATCCACCGGTAAAGGAGGTTGCTGAGGAGTTTTCCCGTGCTGCAGAGGCTATTTTGATTGCTTTGGAATCTCTTACAACCTCCCTCGACGTCCGAACCGCTGCTCGATCAGGATTCTCGAGGCTTCTGGGAGTACTCGGCGTTGGAATGTTACCATTCCTCCCTCGCTGGATCGACGGTTTATTGTCGCAAAGTTCCTCCAAAGACGAAATGGCCATGTTCCTCCGCCTCCTCGACCAAGTAGTCTACGGATTCAAAAAGGATATCTACAGCGTTCTCGACTCCCTCCTCACCCCTCTTCTTCAACGTGTATTCGCCGGCCTTGCAGAGCCCGTCACTGGCACAGATGACGAAATCCAACTGGGTGAACTTCGCCGTGAATATCTCTCCTTCATCCTCATTATCCTCAACAATGACCTAGGCTCCGTCCTTGTCAGCGACGCCAACCAAGCTTTCTTCGAAACGCTCATCCTCTCCATCACCACACTTGCCAAAACCGTCACAGCAGGCACCGGTAACCTCGCCGCATCACGTCTAGCCTTCTCCGTCCTCACGCGCATGGCCGACATCTGGGGTGGTCCCAACATCGCCGTCCTCTCCCCCCAAACCAAGCATCACCCACCTCCCCAACCCAAACCCAAGCCCCTGCCCCCGCCTTCCCGGGCTTCGACCAATTCCTCATCTCGCGCTTCCACCCCATCTGCTGGGAAGTGCTGCAAGAACCCACCTTCCGCCCCACCACCGACGCGCAGGCTAAACAAGTCCTCAATGAGATTGCCGGGCTGGAACAGATGATTTATCTGAAGACGGGAGATATGTTTGTGAGTCATTTGCAACAGAGTTTCTTTCCCGCTATGGGAGGGGGTGATGGAGGCGATTTTGTGAAGAGTATGACGACTAGTGTGGATAGGAAGGGGTTGGCGGGGTATTTGCAGGCGTTTTTGAGGGGAAGGGTTGGGTGATTGATTGCTGCTTTTTTTTTTTTGCTTCTCGTGCTCTTTGGCTCTTTGTTGGGTGGTACGTAGGTGATTGGTGGTAGAAGTGGAAGATTATGATGAGTGTGATAGAGAGGAGGGGTGGAGGATGTTATATGCTGGAATGAATGAATGAATGCAACGGTGATGGAGATAGTGGTCAACAAGTGAATAAATAGCAGGGACAGATGAGATGAAGATGAGATGATAACTTGCATATGGGAAGGGAGTTTTTTTTTTCTTTTTTTCTGCTTCGCACACACAACGACTTGCTACTATAGGTGAAAATTTAAGTGGATGGGTCGATAGGTCGATGAATGGATCGATGGATGGGTGGGAGGGTGGATGGGAGGGTGGATGGATGGATGGATGGATACAAATGATTTTTCTTTTTTGTTGCTTTGCAAATGAGAGAGTGTGTGTGCAGGGAGCGCAGCGGGAAGACAGAGAGCTAGTTTCGATTATAACAGAGGGAGTGGGAATGGATGGAGAGGTAGAGAGCAGAGCATAGCATAGCAAATGGAAAGACCAAAAAAAAATATATTGAAATGAAATGGCATCGTATTGAAAAACTAGAAATCTTCGAGTATGATGCTGCGTGCGATTTGTCTTTGCCGGCTTCGCACAAGTCCTTCGTTTCGTTTCATTCTATTTCATTTCATGATACTTCTCGAAAGTCACTCATGTTTGCGTTTTATTAAAATTTAATTTCCACTAATCTGCTTAATCTATCTATCGATTATCTATCTATCACTCTTGCCTACGAGAGAACCGAGCGATAGAAAGTACGCAGAAAGTCATCTCGCAAGGAAGAAAAAGGAAAAGGCAGAAAAAGTAGCGGGGAAGGGTATCATCCATCATATCCATCATTCATAATACAGCGCAACCCAGTCCATTCATTGAACAACGCCCCCACCATCCATACCATGCCATGACCGCGCCAACGAATGCGTCAATATAGTAGAAGTCATAACGATGTATGAAAATAAAGAGAGAACGGGCAAAAAGAAAAACGCCACTCATGTCCTTCGTGCCTTTGGTGGAGGGAGGAGGAGGATGTGATTTTGGTGAAAAGGTACAAAGTACAGTAAGTATCCTACAATCATAATTTAGGTGGTTGAGATGCGAGTGAAGTGTAGGTGCAGCGCGGATGGTGAAGAAGGTATAGCAAGGGATCAACCATCATCTCAGTCTCCATGTAACGCTCTCATTCCTCGTCAAATGCATCATTCGTTCGTTCGTTCATTCGTTCGCTCTTGCTTTCGGTCTTATTATCGTGTAATCATCCACTCAATCAATCCAGATCAGTTCCCAGATCCCAAAGGCCCTGCTCATTACATTGACAATGACATTCCGGGACAGGGCACTCCTTGTGTCTCGCAAACCACGCATTCGCATGATCCGCATGCTGCACGTGCTTGCACCCCAAACAAAACTGTGGAAAGAACGCCATCCTCCTGACCTCAGGATCGTTCGACAACTCCGGACGATCTGAGCGCGGCTGGCCTACGATTTGCAAGCAGATCGCACAGCGTGGAAGATGGGCGCCGCATTTGGGACAGGCGAGACCACCATGCATGCCGGCTACTTCGACCTGAACGGCGTTGGACTTTGTAACGGAGGGAGCTGACGTAGAGGGGCCTGGTTGGGAGCTTAAGCCTCCAGCGGTGATGTTTGTGGCAGCTACGCTTGCTGATTCGCTGGCGACGTTCAGGTCACAGTTTAAGCAGCGGATTGTGACTTGACGAGGGGGGGGTTTGATGGCGGGAATTCCTCGGCGGTTTCGACTCTTCTTACCACACCCGAGGTCGAAAACGACTCGCAAAACGAATTTTTCGTGGTTATTGAGGAATTCCTGATAGTTCGCTCGGAAGGCGTCGAGGCGGATGTCTGTGATGTAGCGCGGGTAGCAGAAGGCCATAATGAGAGCTGGGGTTTGGAAGTCGCCAAACTTTTGAACGTATTTGGCGAAAATATCGGCCATGTTATCTGTGATGCCTGAGAGGAAGATCCCTTCAATGTCGCCATGGGCAATAGCCTCCTCCATTTCCTTATTCAGCCATGCGGTGAGCTTGTTGTCATCGAGATTTCGGAGGGCAACTCCAATGCGAGAGCGAAGAGGGAGACTGGCTTGCTCAACGACTGCCTCCCAACCTCCGGTAGTGATGAAGTTGTAGATTGAATAGAGATAGGGATCGTGTGCCTGGTCAATACCTTTTTGAATAGCCGGGGTCCATTTATCTGCATCCATCTTGGGAGACTCCGGACTACGAAGAGCACTGAGTTTCATATCAAGCGCCATAGCAACAGGGATGAGTCCGCTCCCTCCATCTTTCAAAATATTGACGGCTCGTTCTGTGAAGCCTTCATAGAGCGCGAATGCCGCGGCACAAGTGTGTCGACCCTCACGAATAGCTATGTTCAACGTTCGATCAAATTCTGTGGCAGGCTTGGCTAGACCACAGGTAGAAAGGCAGAGTGCTCGGTGGTGAGGCTTAGAGGTAGGTATACTGGTGAACTTTGGGTGGTTCTTTTTGTTGTTGATATCAGAGATCAGCTTCTCCCACTGACTTGCATCGGGAATGACTGTGGTGTCAATCAATCGAGACTGAAAATTTTCTCCCAGCAAGTTGTTCCAAATGGAATGAACTCCTAGGTAGCTAAGATCAAGCGGGCCGGTGGCCATGCCATTATCAGCTGCAGCTCGCTCAGATTCTATGAAATATTAGCATCGTTCATGTAGGGAAGAGGAGCTATTGAACCTCCAATCCAGTCCCAGGCATCTTGAAGCCATGGATCTTGTTCTAATAAGGTCTGGTTTTTTTGGCAGTCAAATAAATAGCCATCCTGTGCACGCTGCAACATGATGTTGTCGAGCATCTCATGAATTTCCTTTGAAGCAGGATTAGGGCGATAAGTAGCGTAATGGTCGCGGTCGTGCTGTTCTCTACTCGACAAGATCGCCTCGGAAGCTGGGCCTGTTCCTCCATCCCCTGAAACTTTACCACTAATCTGCAAGTTCTGTAGATTTGCGATTCCAGCTAGGTCATATCTGGCGGCGACTTTATCTTCATTCGCAGGATCCAAAAGGTCAATGACAGGGTCTCCATCAGCATGAATAGCCTTCTTGGCTGCAACTCGTAAAGCGTCCGCTACTTCTGGGTTATTGAAGCTCTTATCCCCAAAGATAGGTACTTCGGCCATGACTGCAGTTGTAAAGAGAGGACCAAGGTTGATTTCTTGCTCTCTCGGATCCTTAAACTTCATTAAAGTCAAGTAAGGGTCGCCAACTAAACATCTGTCAGTGATTATAATCGGAATATGGAACGAGCCAACGTACTCTCATGAGATTCTCTCCAAGGGATAAATGTATTCAAGTCACCAGCCGAATTAGAAGGCATCTCCACAACCTCGAATTTTCCGTTGGCCCTCAGGGCAAGTACTCGAGCTGGAAGACTCGAGGTAGCGATGTTCATCCAATCGAACGAGATAATACGATCCTCATATTTCGTTGGTGCCTTGGCATCAAAATATGGGGAGCTGAGTGTGTGAGCGTTCCTGATCTCCAGCAGAAGGGGGCTGCCCTTTTTGTCATCATCTGAGCCAGGTTCAATAAACTCTTTCCGGATTTGATAAACTTGAAGTTCCCCTGCAGTAGACAAAACGCCAAGAATACCCCTACGTTCTCGAGAGAAACGAAGCTGTTTGACAGATACCTTGTTGTCATTCGTCTGTATTGCAACCGGCTTGTTCAATGCTGCTCCCCAAGGAACGCCTTCCTCGTCGATAGCTTGAAGGTACATATCAGAGCAAACAGGTCGACTTGTAGCACGTCGGTCCCAGACAACAAAACCAGGAAGGGATGGTTCCAAGGAAGAAGAGGCGAAGTAGTTCGTATCGACATAGTTGATGGCCAAATTGTTGTTGCATCTCGTGCTAAAACTGATGACAGCTGAGTTGGGATCTGTGAATGTCAGTAATCTGTTGTTGTGGAAAATCCCAGTAAAGAGTTGCTCACCTCGCAGATCGTGAATGCGGACACATTGATTCTTGAGCCCAGCGACCAAAGTCTGGGGCTGGTCCTCAAAGAACCTAACACTTGTTACAGACACGCTTGCCTCCAGCTTCTTGATGGCATCGAATGGGACGCTTGGATTTGTGGATCCTGAGGCGAGACACTGATTCACATCCCAGATCTGGAGACAGGCATCATTCCGAACTCGGTCCAGGCCGACGGCGAGAAGATTAGTGGTGTTGAATGCAACCGTTTGACAAGGTCGCTGAAGCTTAAGAGGAAGATTAATTGCCTTGTTTGAGTCGTCATCAACCCTCAACAATTGCACGTTACCATGAGCAGTTCCAATGGCCACAAGACCTCGGTCAACCGATGACCAATCGTAGGTATTCGGGTGCGGGAAATCATTGTACTTGGTTAGCGGCTCATAGTCGAACTTGCCAGCTCTTGCATGGCCCGTAGCAGCGTAGAGTTGTACAATACGGTGGTTGAGGTTGATGCTGAGAAATTCATCACGCTCGCGGTTCGGAGACCAGCGAATGATTCCTTCATTCTTGTCCATCGTGGGCCTATGTCTTGCTGGGACTTGAAGGGGGCGCAATGGTCTAGAGGGCAACACACAGTATTAGTTTCAAATTAGCCGTATGTGATAGTACGATGGAAGGTCTCGTGTCAGGTGCGTGATCGATCTACCAGCTTGGAACTGCCTGCAGCTGGTCCCTCTTTCCTTGCGGTAATTGAGAGAGCAATCTGATAGAGAATTTATACCGCTTGAGATCGAGGGCAAGGGAGTTCGTTATCAAAGAGAGAGAGAGAGAGACACTTTGACTTACGATGTTGAGGAATCACTGGATGAGGAATCAGATCCATCGAATCTCTTGTCCAGACTGAATCTCTTGGGAGCCCATGGCTGCTCGCGACGAGACGCCATAATCGCTAGCCGACAGCCGCTGCTGCGTGTGGGTTGTGATTGGTGTCGCGGATCTCGGTTGAACAATTTTCCGAAGTTTGTTGTTGAAGGTGGGATGTAGCCGCGCTCGTCGCGTTGATACTTTGATGAAAGAGGAAAGTGGGTCATCAGTCGCCGAATTAGCGTGGTAGTTTAACCGCAGTTTAACCGCTAGGCGTAGCAAAATAAAAAGATGCGCTCTATCAACCTCGTTCAAAGGTCAACATCTCGCTTCCAACCCCCGCGACTCCCCAAAGACTACAAGATGCCTAGCAAACGAAAGTACCAGGATATGGACAATCAAGCTGGCGTACATGCGTCCAGGCGAGTCCAGGTCTACGGCGACAAACCTAAACCATCCAAAAAAGCCCGCCAGACAGAGTCCCCGCTGAAGGAGCAAACGGCAACAGTCAACAGCATAAAGAAGCAGATCCGTGATATTAGAAGACGCCTGGCTCGTGTGGATAGTCTACCTGCAAATATTCGAGCCGACGATGAGCGTGCTCTTGCAGCATATGAATTAGAATTAGCTGAAGCAGAGGCTGCAAAGGTTTACCAGAGAAACTTGCAGCGTTTTCACATGGTTAGGTTTTTTGGTAGGTATCATAGCTTATGCAGATGGTGGGTCTTGCTAATGGCATTTCAGAGCGTCAAAAAGCTACACGAACATTGAAAAGGCTACGAAAACAACTATTGGAGGCCAAATCAGAAGAGCAGGTCGAGATGTTGAAACGCCAGCTTCACGAAGCGGAAGTAGACCTCAACTACACCCAATTTTGTCCCCTGGGTGAAGTCTACATCAGTCTCTACCCTCGCAAGGCCCAAGCCGAAGAAGACGAAGAGGAGGAATTGGATGAGGAGAAAGACGAAAAGATAGAGAAGGACTCGCCTGCCAAACCACCTATGTGGGCAGAAGTCGAGAGGCGAATGGAGGAAGATACTCTGAGTGAGCTGAGAAACAGGATTGCTCCCATCATTGCACCAACTGCTTCAAGTGCTCCAAGAAAGTTTGAAAAGCGACCAGCACCCCAGAAACGAAAGCCACAACCTGCACATTCTCCAGCTCCAGCCTTCGAACCTGAAGTGCCCGAAATCGATACAACCGGTATGAACAGACGCGAGAGGAGGAAGGCTCTCCGAATCAGGGAACCAAAAGTCAAGATCAAGTCGAAATCCGATGGCTTTGAGAAAAATCAGGCATTTGGTGCTGCCCAGGCTGCTTCGTCTTACCGCCGTGTGGAGGAAGATGATAGCGATGGAGGTTTCTTTGAGTAGTGATGGAATATTATTGGGCATGGACAATGAGTGAAGATGCATGGCGTTACAAAAATTGATACCCTGCCTGGCACAGTATGTTTGAGTACAAGCGGGCCTGAAAATTCTAAGGGACGGGAATGTTGTATTGAGATCATGGTACTCTCAAAATTCAATTGTTGGAATCCCTTGGTTGAACATTTGCCATTCTTCTTGCTGCTAATTTGTGTTATGCTCTGACTTTGACGCTAGCTCCCTCCCTCGCCACCCCCTTCCCCTTCACTCTTGATTATCTTCTTTGCTCCTATTTCTATCAGCCAGTGTGTATAGACTCCATCAATCTTTCTACTTCATGATTGGGTCATCTGGCTGACCAAAGTCAATTTCCATCACCCGGGAGAGATATTCAAGACACCACATATCGGGCCAAAGCATGTGAAACACTCATCGAATCAAATCGAAAGCACCAAGCAGATGTCAGAATTGTGAAATGAAATCAAATTCCCATTTTTGTGCCCAGGAGTGACACCTGCTAATCAAAAAGCGCAGGTATCTTCCAAATGTATATATACACAGAAACCATCCATCTTTCCTCCTCACCTCCAGATCATACATATCCGATCCCATACAGCCAGTCACCTCCCTGATTGGTAGGATATACCACTGACTCCTCTACGACTCAACAACATCAGCACCATAAATGCAAGAAGTTCCATCGGCACCCTCTCCAATCTCGGATGGTTCGCTCCCGCTGGCCACACCCTTGAATTTCGTGCAGACGGATTTGACGCCACTGAGCTTGGAGTTGGTGATTTTTGCTGTGTCTCCAAAGTTTGTGTTGATGCCTGTGAGAGAGATGAGATGTTAGATTGGTGGGCTTATTTTGAAGCAATGGGGACGAAGGAGTTGTGGTCAGGGAGGGAACTTACCAACCAACATCTTGCCAGAAGAAGCAGTGACGCCGTCAATAATAACATGTCTCTCGTGGGATTCCTTGCAGTTACCGCATGCTCGGTAAAGTTTTCCGAAATCTTGAACGAGGAAGTCGGAGATGCTTAGGGTTCCTGCACCGTTGTGTTGCATAACCTATTAAACTATTAGTATCCCGCCTAATGCTTCTTGAAATGTTGAATGGGGAAAAAAGACTTACCTTATCAGAAGCACCCTTAGCACCACCACCCTTCACAGTAGTAGTACCTGAAGCTTCCTGCTCCTTGATTGTGAAGGCATCCTCGCAAACGGCAGTCCACCATACATTCGTAAGCGTGCAAGCACCATAACAATGAACACCCTCGCTCTGATCAGCACCGATAATGACGTTTGAAAGCGTAGCACCAGCTTCCAGAACGAATACTGCATCGGCGGATCCGCCTTCGGCTTGACCACCACATTTCACGCCACGATCGAAGGAGACCATTCCTCCATCAAAGGAGCCACCAGCTGCAATGGTCTGAGCTGCTGAGAGAACGGATGTGCCAGAGGCTGCGGGGAATCCAGCTGCTGCTCCACCGCCGCTGCCGCTACCGCTACCGCTGCCGCCGCCGGTATTTCCTCCTGTTGGCGCAGGGGTGCTTCCTCCTGAGGTAGCTGATCGGGTGGCAGTTGGTTTGTCGTCACCGGATGGTGCGTTGGTTTCGACTGGAGTGTTTCCTCCTGTAGTAGCGGCTTTGGTTCCGGTAGGGACAGCAGTATTTGTCTTGGAGGTCTTGGAAGCCTTGGAGGTCTTTGCTTTCTTGCTCTTGGATGATGTACCGGTTGCAGCAGCGGTGTTGCCTGCTTTGGAAGAGCCAGTAGCAACAACTGTAAGTTCACCCTCGCAGCTATCTGCTCGACGTTCGATTGGGCCTGCAGCGACGGAGAATGCGAATGCCAGAGTGGCCAGTTGGGCAATCATTGAGGTCTTCATTTTGAAAGATTGATTGGTGGTTGTGAAGTGATTGAAAGTTGAAGATGATTTTGTTTTGTTTGAAAAAGGGTGTGTTGCTCAGCAATGTAGAAAAGAATGTACGGCTGGCGTATTGAAGTTTGAAAAGAAGACTGGAAATGAGATGAGGAGATGAGGAGATGGTGAAGAAGATGTTGGGATGAAGAGAATATTCGAGGTAATCACAGTTGTACTTATATATTGATATCTCTCGTTCGCTTGAGGGTGTATTCTCATCGCCAAGAACGGAGTTGTCCCATATCCACATCGCGAATTCATCAGTTGAAAACATCGTGGTCAGTTTGACAGAAATTAAAGTAATTCCGAAGAAACGTTGGATCTGTCAAAAAGAATACAATTATGGAGACGATGGCGTGTTCTGAAACTGTCGTGGATGACTTCAGATGCCAAGAGATGGCCGATTCGGTTCCAGGTTGATGGTTACAACCTTATTCCACAGAGCTTCATGCGATCCGCGAAATTGTGAGTGCACTCATTACTCGTTTGGGATCTCGCTAAACAATCTAGTTCCGTTTTCGGATTTGTGTTTTCCATTGATGGGATGACTTTCCATTGATGGGACGCTTCACGATCGACATCTGCAGAGCCGTCCACCTCAGAAATATCTCCAATCATATTGGCACAGAATAAATTAATTCGTGTGAAATACCCAATGAGACCACAGCAGATCGCCACAGGTCTTCAACATTGCAAACTTCTGCTGAGCCCCGTCACAAGTTTATGCCATCCTGTGTCGTCTAAATTGTGAGGCGCTCTTAACAGCTCGTTATAATGCACTGCTTTTGGAGAGTCAGCAAGCTTTCAATTCAAAGAATGTGGGAATCATGCTTTGCCTGTAACACTCAATTGGAAGATGGTGACGAGCTTGGTCGCTTCATAAGAAATTGCAATATGGATGGCTCTTTTGCCTCGATCATGACCTGTCCTATGTGCTGCTTGTTTCAGAGAGCTCACGTGATCTCCTCCTCAAGATCACCATAATGAGGCGTGCAGCTGAGTTTGTCTTGCAATGAACATTTTTTGATCGCAGTTGCCATGAGTATCAACAATTACCAAGTACTAAACATTTTTCCAACTTTCCTATGTTCACTGTGCCTGAAACTTCGATGACATGAAGTCTTCCAAATGTGTGAAATGAACGGAAACGACAGTCCGAAGCGTGAGAATATAACAAACAAATCTCCATATGATGCTTAGATGATAACAGTGATCAATCACCTACGGTCTCGAAGTATCGTTCATAATCGTACCACGATGGAGGCCTTTCTCGACGGCAGGCTCCAAGGTAGTTGCAGCTGCAAAAGCATTTCGTTCAAGGGTTTCTCGGGAGAATATTAGCAAGGACACCATAAGGCATATGCATCACAGCTTTCCGCCAACGACGTGACCGCCGTGCGAACTTACCAAGGTCTGTGCTGGAAGGTAGCAGCTGGTGGTTGAATAATTCTACCAAGACATCCTGGGCCCAGGTCCTGCACGTGAACTTTCCCCCCGTTCGCAAGGACGAGGAGCCATCTGCCGGCACCGCCTTCATGATCTCATTCACACGGACATGGCTTGATGGTGATACAGAATCAATCTTGTAGACAAGAACCAAGCTTGGAGAGACGAGGAAGGGGTCTGCCGTCGGCCTGCTCTCCAATTTCCATCCACCAAACTTGGTGGTTGCATGGTTATATTGTCCCTCCGAAGCCGATTCAGTGATAAATATGCCCCAATGCTACTGAAACTTTAGCAAGATTCATGGGTCAATTTTTTCCTGGGGAAAATCAGACAAATGTCCCGGGAATTCCTCGGGATTCAAGAGTCAAATAGACTGTGTTGCTCTGGAGGAGATCGTGTGCCATTGAGAGTTACACGAGGGGTCGGTCGGATATGATTAGGATATTGGACGGAGATTAGGATTGCGAGAGCCGTACTGCGACTGGTAAGATGGTCATATGTATAATAAAAACTTGAGGTGATGAGGTTGATGTTGTTGAAGTTGGTGTCTCCCAGCTTACATCAGAGGGGTTGCTGGGCTGTGCTGAAAGTCCATGAACACCAACAAAAAAGTAGGATAGACGCAGTGGAGAAAACTAGTATCGCGAAAGCACAAACAGTCATCAGTGAAGTTCAGCGAGCTAGATACCAGGTAGGCATTTTAATATAAAAAAATGGTACGAAGGAAGATCCTGCCAAGGGAAAATAATGTGTTGCCTGAATTCCTACAGGAGGCCGAGAAGGAGGGGACTGCCGCAGCTGGTTCTTGCCCTATCATCAACTCTTCGTGCTTCCTTTGTCTTGTTTAGTTAGATGGCTGAGAGAACTATAACGGCCTATTCTTTTCCTCCCTCAACTTGATTCTGTACTGTATAGTACAATAGTCGGGCTTTTTTCTACGATGGTTGAGACTCTAGTCCGATCACGAAGACTTGTTGCATATTGTCAATCCCATACTTCATTTTGCTACAACTTCGACCAGCTAACTGAACCTATAAATAGATCTAATAGATTCTTGATGCCTTCGCCTTCCTCTCTCCTGATGCCAGTAATATTTCCAAAAACCATGCTGGTGAACTTTTATGACTTCCCCGAAAGAGCTACTCCACTTCCATAGATACATCATTCTCTCTTCCAGTGCGCCAATCCGCCACAGAAACATCCACGACATCTTCCAGATATTTGTGCTGATTCTCTGTCTCTACTGGAGATGGACCTTTGTTGTTGTGTAATCCGCCTGCTCGTGTGGCGAGTTTGACATTTTCACCGCCTTCTCCCATGAAGTCCAGCCATGCCTCCTCGTGCTCCTTGAAGCTTTCCACTGACAACGGGCCGCGAAATTGCAGCAAGTCGATCAATAGCAAGCACAGCTTCGAGTTTGGAAGGGTGTTGTCAAAGATCTAGCTTGCCGTTTCGAAGTGGAGGGTTTCATTGGATATAGTTTTGCTGCCGAGACATTCGAAGAGAAGGCGCACAACGCAATTGCAGAATGCAAGGCTGAGATACGTGTTTCCGAGAACCCATCAATGAGCGAAAACATCGATTCTGGAATTGCCATCGACACAAGCACGTTGAATCTCGGCGTCGTCAATGCATCCTGTTTGCATCCATCCGACAAGAATCTTGACGCCCACATCCCAGTCTTCGGAAAGTGTTATTTCTGTTTGATCAGTTTCTTTAAACCCACCATAGAGTGTAGCGTTCATGACTGGAGAGTAGTAAACAAGTAGAATCTTGTGTGCCTTAATAATGGTGCGACTCGATCCAACTGCGAGGGTAACGGTACCCATATCTCGTTCAAGCCTTTCCCCGATTAGTTTTATGTACTTGTGTTTCAACTTTCAATAGATTAACTTACAGCGACTTGACTTGAGTAGAGTGTTGCTGTATGAGTTGTAACTGAAGCTTTGTTTGCGCTAGGACATCCTCGACACCTCCATAGTCCTCTTCATCATCACCAAGAAGTCCGTAACGCCGGTATAGATCGCGTACATCCCGGTTCTTAATTTCATTAAAAAAAGTTTGCCGGGTCCTTGCATCCAACGAATTCAACCATTGCCTATGTACTGGTGGCATGTTGGCTGCTGTATGGTGGGAGGATGATGGTGATCGCTTTAATAAGTTGATGTGGCAGTGTTGTTGGTGTATCGATGTTGTTGATATCTCGATTTGCCCGATCAGATCTAGAGGAGAAGAAGTGTTTAACCACCAGATCGAGGACCAAGACATCTAACATAAATGAATGTACATCGAGGCTGTTTTGCCTGACATAGTGAGTAAGAGTTATTTTCGCTTTCATCACCCTGAGTTTTCACTATTGCTGTTCACGTAAAAGGATATTTGGTATCGGTTGCGCAATCTTGACATGATTCATATGAGGAATTTCTATTTCAGTCTTTCAACTTAAGTAGTGCCTTCACCTGCTTTATAGGGTGACAACACAGGCTATAAAGGTACAAAGGTATGGCGGTACGTACCAGCATAGTGAGCACGAACTTTTTGTTGCATGTCGCATTTTCAAAAGGTCAACAAGATGGCTTTCGTGAGCTATGAGTCCGCTTTATAATCGCTCCCTCTGAATTCACTTGCGCGTTTTTTGCCAATCTCTTGCTCGGTACTGTAGAAGTCGTCCGAGTTTCGCTCGCACCAATCGACGCGATAACTCCAGCCTTCGGCCTGTACTCACTCTACCGTATGGCCCTTTTCGCCAAGAGTGGTGGCAAGATTTAATTATAGCATCTTGAACATAAGCGAGATCGTCTAGTTGACTCTAGCGTTGGGATAACCTTTCTTTCTAAACTTAACTAAACGAGCTTGTTGTGCGCGAGTGCTTTCAATCTAATATTAAGGGAGGAAAGGGATAACTACTGTACATCGCTTAAGAACGTACAGTAGTTGTGGGAATACTTGAGCTTCCTATTCACAAAATGTGAAAATGCACAAGGATAAGCGATGTAAGTGAGAGCCCTGAGCGAATGATTAGTCTGATCTTCTCCCAGCCAGTGCTTGGCGATAAGCCTCTCGCCTCTGCAGTAGTTACCTAAAGACGACTACAGTACCACATCGCTCAGACCTCAACCCCTTTTCACGACGCCTCACGAACGACAAAACTTCTTCACCATTTTCTGTCCAGGCAGTCTTCTCGCTCCTTAGGTATACTCACCCAGTACGATTACCCGCGTCTCTTTAAAATTATAACCACGACCTAAATCAGAGCCGAGGAACATTGGCCTCCCTCCCCGCGATCGAGTCTTGCTAGGATTTTTCACTGTGTTGTGGATTCTGTTTCCCCAGACTCAACACACTGATCATCTCTTCTCTGCTAGTCGACTTGGCATACAGGAACCAACGATGGTGCATTATTGAGTTCTGTTCCTGCCTCGCTTCACTCCGTACAACATGACTATTCCTGCCTGGAAAATACGCATCCTAGCTTTCAATATTCCTCTTCAGTCGTGGTGAGTTTTGCTGATCGCATACAACAGGAATATTACACTCAGAGCCTAGTCATGAGATACCTCCCTTTCTGAGCAAAACGTTTCCTACGCTTTGGCAAAATCGCAAGCGCGAGAACTTGCAAAACTTTATTGGAGCATATGAAGCTCGGTGGTCACAATGCAGTGGAGTCAGTGCTTAGATACACCGAAGTGCTTATCCGCCTGTGAAGTTATGGTGGCATGTTACTCAATGTTTTTGGTACCATATCTACATCTCCCATAACTGCTGTATTATCAATTCCTTCAACATCTAACCTAAGTACCATTGCCAGCTTCGCTTATAAGGGCTGCCAAATAAATATACACCTTGTGAGGGCGCTGGATCGAAAATTTATTTCGATTCTGCTATGATTTTGGACAAGTGCGCAGAACGGGATATTACATCTTGGCAAGAAGCGCCGCCCATGAGAAGATGCATGGAGCCAACGCTGGCAGCTCGTCCCTCCTGTACAAAAACAGCAGGATAGTCCACCACTTTCCATCTGGGATTCTCTTCTCAAAGACATTCTTTTTCTCTCACACGTCTTTCATTTGATCTTTCTTCTTAGTCACTCATTCCAATTATGTTCTTTACTTCCAAAGCCGTGGTGCTCGCATCACTGGTATTTTTCCTCCCCCATGCGTTATGTGCAGAAGCTTCTGATGTTGATGCCTATATGGCACCATCTCTGGAAGCACAAAATGAAGCGCCTGCTCCCAAAGTACATATTGGGTGCTACAAGGAGAAAACCCGAGGCGATGCCTTGAAGACATTCCCGGGTGTGACGAATACAGCCATGAGTCCTCAAGCTTGCGAGAATCATTGCTCTCAATACCAGGCCAGTATCTACGGTCTCACACGCGGGAATCAGTGCCTTTGCGGCGACCAGATCAGCGCAGGCACAGTCGGAGCTCCTTTGAGCGAGTGCAATACTGCCTGCAACGGCGATTCATCTAGCTTTTGCGGAGGAACCCTCCGTGTCAACATCTATGGACCGGAGGCCCTTCTTACCGAGCCCAAGGTTCCCAGCACTATTGTTCATAAAGGATGCTACAAGGAGCCCACTGGTACCAAGTCGGCACTCAGCGATTACCCGCTTCTCAACGACGCCAAGATGACCATCAAGATGTGCCAGGACCACTGTTCAGCCTACCAGTCCAAGTTCTTCGGCGTTGAAAACGGCCGCATATGCAATTGCGGTGATTCGTTCAAAGCTGCAACGGCCGTCGCCAATTCCGTCTGCAAGACTTCTTGTGCTGGTGACACTGGTTCATTCTGCGGCGCAAACAACCACTTCAATCTATACGAACTCGACTTTCGACAATTCACGAGGATTGGACAATGGGGACCTTTGATCCAATTTCCTGTCGTTCCTGTTGCTGTTGCGTTACTTCCCGAGTCTGGGAATTTGCTTGCTTGGTCTGCTGGGTGGAAGTGAGTCCCTCTGATTCCACCTAAATAGCTCGCGAGGACAAAAACTGATATAACCGTACAGGAATGACTGGACTTTCGCTGGCAACGGTAAGACATACTATGCCACATATGACCCCAAGAATGGAAACGTCACACAAGGTCTCTACGAAGATACCAAGCACGACATGTTCTGCCCTGGTCTTTCCATGACCGCTGAAGGCAAAGTCTTCGTCAACGGTGGCTCCACCTATCAGAAAGCCAGTCAATATCAAGAGCAAACGAGCCGATGGTCTAGTGTTTCAAACATGAAAACGGGTCGTGCATACCACTCCAGCACATCAACATCCGAAGGCAAAGTCTTCGCCATCGGTGGCAACTGGCGAGGAGCTGGAAAGAAAGACGGCGAGGTCTACGATCCACAGAGCAACACATGGACCAGCCTTCCAGGCGCTCCCGTCTCTCCCATGATCGTTGCCGCTCACCGCGGCGGGATATTCCAGGACAGCCATACCTGGCTCTTCGCATGGAAGAAGGCCTTTGTTTTCCAAGCCGGTCCCAGCAAAGCCATGAACTGGTATGGAACTACGGGAACCGGGTCTCAGAAGGCAGCAGGGCTCCGTGCTGCCGATACCGATTCCATGTGTGGCATCTTCGTCATGTTCGATGCTCTGGCTGGCAAAATCCTCACACTGGGTGGAGCGACTACCTACACTGGTATACCACATAAGCGAGCGCACATCATCACTCTCGGAGAATCCAACAGCGCAGTCGATGTGCAACGGATCGGTGACGCGGCGTATGCTCGCGGCTACGCCAACAGCGTCGTTCTTCCCGATGGGAAAGTTTTCATCGTCGGCGGCCAGTACAATATGGTTCTCTTTTCCGATGCCAATCCCGTTCTATTCCCTGAGATGTTCGACCCGGAGACCAACACATTCTCAAAGCTCAGGGCACATACCGTCCCTCGCAACTACCACTCTGTTGCCATTCTCATGCCCGACGCCACGGTTTTCGTTGGATCCGGTGGTCTCTGTGGTGGGTGTCAGGCTAATCACTTTGATGGTCAGCACTACTCTCCACCGTATCTACATGAACTAGATGGTGTGACGCTCGCTCAACGTCCATCGATCTTGTCGGCGGATTCAAAAGTCAACTTGGGTGGAAGTATCGCCATCACTATGGCAGATCCAGGCACTTATACTTTCTCATTGATCCGGATGAGCGCTGTCACTCATGCGACTAATACCGATCAGCGCCGGATTCCCTTGACTGCTTTCGGTAGTGGGGTTGATTACATGGTTTCTATTCCAGCTGATGCTGGAATCGCCTTGCCCGGGTATTGGATGTTGTTTGCGAATAATGAGAAGGGGGTGCCGAGTGTGGCTCATACTGTTCAAGTACTAATCTGAGTACCTACCGAGTACTCTCATATGAACGGATGTCCTTATTGTCTCATTGATCATCATATCTTCTGTTATTAATTCATTATTCATGTAATTTAATCTTACTAAACTTTTTGAGTCGAACTCATGAAGTCCTCTTCGACTATCTCCAGAATTATAGTTTTGTGGGAGGACGCTGGCCCTCACATAACTATCATAAAAGAACTCATTTTTGTTTATCTGTCCATCCCTCCCTTAAGTCCACTGATGCCACTTGCCTTAACGCCTTACTCGAGGAGAAGCGAGAAAGAAGTTCATCTTTTACCACCGCCAACACAAACTGAAAAACATCGAACATCAAAAACAATCTTAAAAAAGAAAATAATTTTTTTTTAACAGATATGATTTATAGGCTGCTTAAGCCTCACTTGAATTTCACAAGTGAAACCTATTTTTCATCTCTCTCTCTCTCAGGCCGTCTTACAAGTACTGTACAGTGGTAAGTTATAAACTTACCAACCTTACCTACCTTCACCTCACCTATCTTAAACCATCAAAATCCTACCCACGCGCGATGGTATCGGAGATACTTTGGGTATGTAGCATACCTCTACAAGTCACAATAAACGTACCTAACAAACAAGTCATGTAGAACCAAAAAAAAGAGAAATGCCAAGATATCAACAACTACATCACTTCACTGATCTTCATCAAAAAACCACTTCGGAAAGTTCAAGTGCTCAAAAAGATAATAATAAAAAGAAGCTCGCGCATTTTCTGTTTTTGATTGATTCGAAGCTAGAACAGGAGAGATATAAAAAAAGAGGCCCAAACCAGCATTTTTTGAAGGAAAAAAGCCATGCAACCCGGCTCCCAAATCCCTCCCATCCGTCGCCTCAGATCAAAAGGCTACAAATTTTTCCATTTTTTGTTGTCATCTTTTTCTTGCAATAAAAAGCATTCATCTTCCCGCCATAGCACAGATTTTTGTTGTGTCGTTGAGTTTTCCTAGACATTTCGATAGATCTTGTGGTCCATTGACTTTTGAATTCGTGGGAAAAAATAGCGTGATAAAACGTAATTCTTCTTGGGTTTCAAAGGTTAAGGGATGAAAAGGATCTCGAAGTCGGGATTCCGCTGAAGGAGAGGTTTATGCTCCCAAACTTGGGAAAGCCTTGGTGTCCTCCGTGTTGAGAGAGGCAGAGGCGTTGTTGCGGGGTCCGCCTTGGCCACCGCGAGAACCTCTGAAAGAGCCATCTCCACGAGGACGTCTGTGATTGGAATTAGCATGCATTTTAGTAGGGATTTAGAATGATGCCAAACTGGCGCAAAATGCATCCAAGAGAGGCTATGGGATTCAAACGTACCTGTCGCCGCGACCCTCACCACGTCCACCACGTTGACCATCACCACGTCCACGGGCTTGTCCATCGCCACGACCGCGATTTCCACGGAAGCCGCCTCCACGACCTCCACGAGTCTCAGTTGGCTCGACAAATCGTTGATCGATGTCAATAGTGGTCTTCTTAGCAACGCGCTCACGCTCACGCTTGGCCTTGATGTTGGTAGCTGCAACAAAGTCTTCTTCTTCCTCCTTGGTGATTGCCTTGGCATTGGCCCACTTCTTGTCTTGCTTGCCTTCGTTTGGCTTGCGGATCTCGAGCTTACCAAGAGAGAGCTTCTTCTCGGCTTGTTGAGCGAGGTAGTCGGAGTAGGAGACGCTGTTGTCCTCTGGCTCAGCCTCAGCGGCATCAACAACCTCTGGGCCTCCTTCGGCATCACCAGTCAAAGCTGCGTTCTCCTCAGCCTTAGCAATGGCTTCTCCAGCTTGCTCATCAGCGAGTTCGGCACCGCCTTCTGGGGCACCCCATCCGTGGTTGGCTTGCTTCTCGGATTCACTTTAATTGGTTAGAAAACAACTACAAGGAAGGACATATTGGTCTGCTTACCCTCCAACGCTTCGGCTGTGGCGATCAAAGTTGTTGGCAGCTCCGCGACCACGTCCACCGCGTCCACGTCCTCCGTAGGTACCTTCGGTTCGGGCTGGTCGATCGACCTGGCCGTCTTCAGTTGGCTTACCTTGGTTGTTGGCTCTGCCTGCGTTGCGATCACGGAAAGCTAGAGAGCAGAATTAGCCAACGCACAGCGATGAGAAACGCATTTGTTCATGCGAAAGCCTGTGTGCCCACTCACCTCCATCATTGCCAGAGTATCCACCTCGGCGACCACCGCGGGCATTGCCAGCTGGTGCACTGGAAGCTGGTGCCTCTGCAGGAGCATTGCGCTTGGTAGTTCTGGCCGGAGTCTTATCAATGACCTTCACTGGTGGCTCAGGTTCCTTGTCGGAGTCTTCATCGTGGGTATTGCCTGTTTGAAATTTTCGTCAGTCGCGTGGTCAAGGAGGATCAAGGTGAGGAGGTGTTGTCGTCATACCGAGAAGCTCGTACAAGTTCTAAAAACACATCAAGTTAGCTACCGTGACCTGGAGAACGATCGAGACAGTGCCAATGGGCATCTGCGAAGGATCTTTGGATGGGTTTGAGGGTGTAGAAGATGGATTTACCTTTGAAACAACGTTGGTGGTCATTTTGTCCGCCTACTCAATCGCCTCCGAAGAAGGCCTTGCTACCGAGAGAACAATTTGTGGGGAGGAGTTGTACGAACGAGAATGACAGGTTCCGGGTGCAGGAAGCTGTCTCTCGAGATGATGATTGAAGGTTGAAGTCGAGAAATTTGTTTGTTCTGTCGCCGGCAGCTGCTTGAAGGTGCAGGATAATTCGGCTCGCTTAATAAGGCCACTAACTCGAATTTAATTTCGACAAAACTGAACAACCAAAACTTGGAATCAGCATAAACCTCATCTTTGATTGAGGCAAAACCATCTCCATAGGCACACATGCCCTTTTAAATTTATTATTTCGTGAGACTTGAGACGACCTTCTCAGCAGAATAAGTGGTGAATCGGCACTCTGCCCAAGGGCGCAACGCAAGGCTTGGCCGACGTAAAGCACGCACAGGAAGGAAAGGAGAGTTGAACTGGACCGGCCACACAAACTTGCGAAGCATTCATACATTAATTAATTGATCGGCTTCTGATACCAATTTAGTTTACTACTTGCTATTTGTCATTTTTATTTTTTTCAGATATATTTGCGTCAAGCTGAATAGCGTCGCAGAGTGGCGTTGGGATGATGCCACATTTGCCTACCTTACCTGGTAGGCTCCTCAAAAATACTTACAAACGTCCAAAACCAAGGCCGTCTTGGACGAGTTGGCAAGAACGAACACACTTCCCCAACACATCGACCAGCGGGAGCCCTTTGGAATGTATTATTAAATTCAAGCAACCAGAAAAGAATCATATGCCGCCGCCACCTCCACCATTTCCCAATGCATAACTTCCCAAAACGCCCAATATATGCTATCGCCTCCTGGGTATCAAATGCTTTTTTTTTTATCTCATTGAACTCGTATCACTGCTTTTTGTCAGTTTTTGAACGCTTTGGCTGTATATTTCGGTTGAATGTGGTACGCACAAGGAAAAAGACGTTGGAAATTGCATGGACGCTGAGAGACCGAATGGGTCCATGTCGAGCATTGGATCGTAGGGGTCCAATAACTGCGTCATTGAAGGATATTCTTGAGAGGTACTGTTAGCCATTTGTTGTTGTTGCTGCTGTTGTTGCTGCTGTTGTTGCTGCTGGTGTTGCTGCTGCTGTTGCTGTTGCTGGCCAACATTCGATTGCTGGTTCATCTGATGGTGCTGATGAGGTGCAATCGGTGCTGGGTATGGGCCAGGGCCAGATTCGGCTGGATCTTGGTCATCGACCATGTCGGCTTGGGCATCGTATTCTTGTTCTGTACTCACGAAAATCAACCTAGGACCGAAGAAGTTCCATGATGGAAAAGAGGGAAAGGAGGGGGCGGGACAGCTTGCCGAGTTGTTCATAGTGATTCTGGAAATGGGGGTACAACGCGTTAGCTGCGGGAGCTCCTCCCACGTTGATAGCCCCGCCATTTCCATGCACTTTGGGCAACATTGGAGGCCCAAGAACTCCAGTGCTGCCCATCAATCCAGGGTTTCCGGGTAGTCCTAACGGTGGCTGTATCTTGGCCTGTAGTCGCTGCTGTTGCTGGTGCTGGAATTGCGCCTGGTTCTCTGAGGCTGGAGGGGTCATGACTCCTTGGTTATTGAAACCTGGCGACATCGAATTTGGTGATGAAGTGTGAGAGGTTGGTGTAGGTCTTGACTGTGGAGAGTGGAGAGGCGCTCCAGGTTCTATCTTTGGGGCGATGCTAGAGTTGGATCGCCTGGCTTGGTTATGCCTATTCATGATCGCACGCTGAACTGTTGGCGGTTGTGCCATATTCTGAGGCATATGAGTAGGACCAAGGTGAGGACTCCCAGTCTTGGCACGAAGTTCCGCTTGCACGTCAATGCCTAAGCACGTCAGAAAGTGTTTCGAATCGACAATGTTACCTCACTTACCTTTCTCCAATAGGATTCGCTCCAGTAAAGAGTTTTTATACCGAAGCATTAGACATTCATCCGCTGCACTTCGGTGAGCAGTCTGTAAATTGTGAAGATTATTCTCATGAACTCGAATGGTTTCTTCAAGTTGCTTGATGTATTCTGTTCGACGTTCCCTGAACGCCGCCTGTGCTTGACGATTGCGTTGCTTGCGCTCCTCGGAAGTGGCATATATCTACCAAAAAGTGAGCAACTCCACGGTCCAGCCGGAATTGTTGAGTCCTACCGGTTTGCGTCCTCCCTTACGTTTTTGTTGTCCAGGAACACTTTCTGAGGGAGCTCCATGCTCGGCCTCCGGGGTGGGAGAGTTGAGCTCCATGGAGTCCTCGGAACCCTCTCTCAAGGCTTCCTTCTTGTCAATCGACATGTTGTCGGCCATTGCAGTCCAGAACAAAGGAATAGTATATTTCTGCCCCACTACAACAACCCAGTACCTTGGGACTGTACCTGCTTAGAGACTCCACCGTCACAGTTGTTGGCCTGCAGCAAGCTTCTGAAGGAGAGTGAGGAGTGTGGCTTCCTAGATAGATAAAGGTGGCGATTACATCCGTTATCAGACCAGATCCAGCCTGTAAGGCCGTCAGAAAGAGCCCGAGAAACTGGTAACTGGAAAGATGCGCAAGAGGCTAAGGGCGAGCGCCTAAGGCTGAGACGTAGATAGGAGGAAGAGATTGCTTGTTTTGCTGAAGGGAGAGTCTGATAGAGGGAGGGAGAGAAAAGTTGTGTAATGAAAATTGATGAGGTGACAGGAGTATTTGAATTTTGCAAAGGACGTGTGAAGGAGAGCGGAAGTGGGCCGAAAAAACGGCACCTGTTGGCAAGGACTAGTAGCTTTTGCTAGTTGAACAACACGCCCGGTTGCCGGCGAGTGGACTCTAGTGGAGGAAGTGAAAGGGACCTGGGAGCTTGAAGGCGGTCTCGCTTCGCTGGATGGTGGGTGAGCTTGCAAGACAACGTCAACAAGGAAGAAGCCAACAACCACAACCCCTTTAGCGACGAATTGTGTTTAATGTCCACATTCCCATCGGGATTTGGACTCTTGAATGCTGGCTGGGAACTCTCCTCACAAGTCACAACCCCCATGAAGCAATCACGACGTCGAGTGTGCCTAAAGGAGGAAAAAGAAGGTCCAAAAAAGCTGCATAATGCAAAGACTGGCTACGCGCAGGGTTGGCTATTGGCTCCCCACATGTTCCAAGGCTTCCATTGCTTCCAAGATGCTTCCATCTCTCACGGGTCTCCATCGCTCTAAGGCAGAAGCGGCAAGGTCGCCGATCTGAAGTTGCTTTGTAGGGGCGCCTGTTTCGGCAGTGGAATGAAAATTTTCACCTGCCGCTTCATGCCTTTTACAGCTTGTTTCCAACCTTTCCAGCTCGAAGTGGAGTGACACACAACAGAATGACTGCTCAGAGGCTCACGGCGGCGAGCCTTGGGAAAAGTTTAGGCCGGGTCATCATTGGGGCGATTCATCATACCAAGTAAAGTAGAGGGAGTATATAAGATGCCAGAAATGCAACAGCTTCGGAGAAGCGTCACTTCCCCTCTTTGGTGCTCCCGCACTCTTTGGCAAGCTGTGCTCGTTGACAGGTTGTTGCATAGCAGGCAGGCGACCTGGTCAGTCTCCTGATGCAAATGCACCACCACCAGCAGCTGTTTGGCGATGGCGTCAGGTCTCTCCTCGCCTTCAAGGTTGCGCGCGGCCAATTCCGAACTCCCCTGGTCACCTGCCACCTCGTAATCTATATCTGACGACTTTGCGGCGGTGTGATTGGTCAATTTGAAGCATAGTGGCGGTTCGTGGACAACAAGGGGAGGGAAGAAATGGCTGCATCCAGCGAGATGCGCTCGTGGGAAACGAGCCAACATGAGTGGTACACTCACTCACTACTGGCAGTCTGGTACAGTACAGTACAGTTGCAGTTGCAGTAGCGAGCTCTTTTGCGCGAGGAGGAGGATGACTTCCTGTGTTTGTACGAGTACTCGAACATTACTATTCCTCCTGCGCCAGAGGAACTCAGGAAGGCCGCTCCTACCAGTAGGGATTTGAGGATTCGATGAACCACCTGTTCTGCAATCCAAAGAATGCCCAGAGGAAAGCGAACAGCCAATTATTGTGGTAGGCGCACGCACCGAGGGCTGGAGCGGTCAGCCGCAGTGTGCCGGAGGTGCAGTAGCTGTGCAGATCAGAATAAACATCTCCTCGGGGCCGCGATTTAGGGAACCCAACGGGCCGGATGTATCTCCTCGGTTCCCAACCCTTCCCGAGCTCGAAGATAAGGCGGGCTTTGTGTGCAAGCACAAATAGGGATGCATATGCTCTTTGGATGATCATCATCCATTGTTCTCCAGCAGCAGCGCATTTTTGGAATGACGACGAACCACGAAGAGAGAGAAAGAGAGTGTGTGTGAGGGATCCAGCGAATTGAAATGATATCCCTCTCGTATGCAGGTAGGAAGGACACAAGCCAGGAAGCCGAGAAACACGATCATCGAGGGCGAGGGGCTGGGCTGGGGGGGGGGTTAGCCTTTTTTGCCTGCTACCAACTCGGCAAGGTGTGAGGGGGGAGATGGATTGAGGACTCCGAGGAAGCGAGTTTGTTGAGGAGGAGGATAAGAGGAGGAGGGGAGACTTGAGAACGAGAGGGGAGAACGAGGGAGAACGAGGAGCCATTATCCATCCTCGACTGCGAGAGATGGAGCAGCAACCAAAACAAACAAAAGATGTGAAAGCGCAAGTGGAAGTTTATGGACTTGGAATATAACTGAAGTACTTGGAATAACGAAGTAGGTAGGTCGGTACAGTACTACCTACCTAGGTAGGTGGACGGACGGACGATGCTGGTCGGCAAGTTAGTTGATTTTGAACGTCAATTGTTATCTATTTTATTCCATCTTCTTTCTTTTGCATCCATGACCATTTATTCTTCCTGTTATTATGTTTTCAACTGCAACTTCGAGGCAGAGAGAAGTAATAGATACCTATGGTAGCCTCGTCGCGCAAGGCTGAAGAGCTCTTTTCCTTTTCAGGCCTTAGTGCCTTGGCATCACCCCGGCCGACAAGGTTTATTTGTTGTTGTGTTGACATCCCACGAAGAGCTCACCAAAAACCACAACGACAAGCACAGAAGCTCCGCAAATCCTGGACCACAACGCGCTCTCCATTCTTGAGCTTTCCAAAGTGCAAGTCACAACAATGCCGACTCTTCGTCGTTCCACGAGGTCAATTCGGGGAACCCCCAAGGTAGGAATACCGCAAGCCAGTGATTGTCAATTATAATCAATGAGCATATCAGCTAACAACTTTGCACATCAGCCCGGTACCAACACCTCCAATCCCCTGCCATCGTTGGCTGAGGATGAAGCATCTCCAGCTTCTCTCACACCCGCACCTCTCGAAGATGCCTTCCCAACAGTCCCCACGACCCCGTTGACCAGTCGCATCAAGCCTCCAGGATCGCAGATGAACCCGAGCAAAGCTCAACAGAGCACAGCAAAGGCACCTGATTCGGGTCTCCGCCTAGGCTTTACTGACATTGACACACTGAAGAACCAGCAGACTCCTTCCAAGACAATGCCAGTCACAATGACAGACAGCTCTTTCGATTTTCGATTTGCTCGTCCGGGTCCGCAGTTGAGCGCCGAGGCACAGAAGATGATGGATGGTTTGCGCGAGGAGGCACTTCGTGTCAAGGCAAGACTAGTGGCAGAACGCGACGAAGCAGCACAGAATGCACGAGAAGACACAGCTGCTATTGCCGCTCGTCGATTTGCGCAGCCAAAGGGAAAGGCCGGCCGCTTCAGCGATGTGCACATGGCAGAATTCAAGAAGATGGACTCCATTGCGGGTCACCCCTCCTCCTTCAGAGCCCAGCCAGGTCGTATCAGCCCAGCTAAGCCTGCTATGAAGCGTACCCAGTCGAAGGCGAATTTGGATGAGCGCGAGGATCTCAAGGACCAACAAATCTACACCAAGTCATCGTCCAGCGGTCGATTGGAGAACGAAGCACCAGCAAAGCGTGCCAGGAAGGGTCCAGCTGACGATACATCCACTGCACGCCCAGTCTCTCGGGACACGATGCCTTCCACCCCACAAAAGCAAGCCAGCACACTTGCGCACCTCACAACACCGACGCAATCTTCAATCGCTCGGGCTGCAAGCGTCAAGAGTCACACCACGCAGATTCCTACGTTATCCAGATCTCCCTCCAAACCAAATCTGGTGACTGCATCAACACCGAACGTTCCAGCAAAGTCTGCTTTCACAAACCCTCTTGGTGGCGTTCCAAAATCCGAGTCAAAGTCGTTCTTGCGAACTCCCGGCAAAGTTGATCGACTTAAGTCAATTCTTCGATATCCAGGTACAAGTCCTAGGAAGCAAATTGCACGTTCTGCGCTGCCGGTGTTCACTCTCAGCCCGACCAAGCCAGACTTCAATAAGGAATTGCCTGCTGTCCCCACAACTCCACGTGGACCCCAACAACCAAACAATGGCAAGCTTGTTAGCTTTACGCCAGATGTTGCCGTTAAGAATGCTGAGTCTTCGCACAACTCTCCATCTCCCATGAAGTCTGGCATTCCCCGCTCCGCTTCGCGATCAAATTTCTTTACCAAGACTCCCACTAGTCAGTCAGGTGTTCCCGCCTTTAGACCATCCGAGGTTCATTATCCATCCCTTTCCAATCACCCGAGCGTTAAGGAAGATGCGAAGTCGGAGCACCGTACCCTTGCTGGTGCGCGCCCTCTCCCTGTCCCTCCTCGCTCGGTTGCCACTCAAAGTCAACTCCCTCGCGCAGCTCCTGGAACATTTACATTCCGTAGTGATCACACGATCAACTTTGGCCAGGCTCCTACTGGATTTGGATCTTCCCCGGGTCAAGCTAGTGTTCGTCAAGTCCGACAAAGTCTCTTCCCAAAGATGCCAGGCAGCTTTCCCGTTGCGAACAAGGAGAATACACTTGTTCCCTCTGTCCCACATGGACTTCCGAACAAGAAGCGTCATCGAGCCGATTCGGAAGAAAATGAAGAAGAAGAGGTAGAGCGTTCTCCAAAGAAGCTCAAGTCAGGAAGCGCTCTCGGTTCAGGTCTTATGTCACAAAAGCTTGAGGCAGCAAAGGGTGTTCCATCGTCTAAGACTCCAAGCCCAAAGAAGAAGGGATTGAGCTTAAGTCGTCTCAACATGCTCTCACGACCCAAAGTGCGAAAGTAATTGTAGGTGTTTATGTACAAAAGCTTTTCCTTCTTTAAATTTCTTTTGTCTGGATAATCATTTCGGGTGGTGGCGTTTGATGATGGTCAACATCATGTTCGCTGGTATGAAAACGGGGGCGTTTATTATGGTGTTTATTATTTTGAAAACAGAGACTCTGATGGCTACGAATTATGCTATCATGTCGAGAGATGAATTTGGAGATGATTCGATATTGGTCAACAGCCCACGAGCGCAGCTTCTTTCTGATTATTAAGTTCAGTTACGAGGTTATGTCTGTTGAGACAGCTACTATAACTATTAGGTAGCATAGTCTAACTCTTTTTCTTGATGAGGACAACCTCATAGAATGAAAGCAAGATTTCACATGAGCCTCGTGCCTTCCTCCAAGGTGCTTTGCTTGGTCTAGACCGTCGGTTTACAAGGTAAATTCTGTGCTTCACGACACCAACTCCCACAACACCTGGAGTCTCGGTCACCTTGTTTACCAAGTTCTTTTTCTCATGTGTTTCAATTCCTAGCTTAACCTACGACTCCCCCACGCTCGTTTCGTTCCACACTCGTTTTATTCTTTACGGTCGTTAGAAAGCATCATTACTATCTTTTCTAGCATAACAGATAACGCCCAATTCATCAACTACCTGCCCAACCATCTCTCATGTCCTCCGAAAACATCTCTCACATTCATCTCTCCTCAACCTCCACACATATCCACCAACCAACTCCCATCCCTGCCATCAGAGGCGCCCAACTCGAGCCAACTTTCATCTGCACCATCTGCTGGCAACCCCAATACCCTCCACCTGGCCAATCCTCCTCCAATCTCCGCTTCGGCCCCAAGCTCCTCGGAACATCCGCTCGCATCGTCTGCCATGCTTGCTGGTGTGCCGTTCTCGACTTGAGTATATGTTGGGTATGTGGCGAATGTATCGTGAGGGGTGACGATGTGGTCAGTTTGGGCTGGTGTTTTTGGCATCGTCGGTGCTTTGGCTGTTTGATTTGTAGCAAGAAGATTACGCTGGCTGAGGGTGATGATGGGCTTGCAGGTGGTAAAGGAGAGGAGAATGTTGATGGACCAATGAAAAGGAAGAGATCTGCTGACGTAGAGCTAGAGGAGATCCCTCTGTGTGCTGCTTGTGTGGTTGAAACAGGAGATGAACATCCGGACATATTGTCCAAGAGAGGAATCGAGACGGCGGCTAAAGTTGATGGAGATTTAAATCGAAGACGTCTCGAAAGATTCTCTGCACAGCAGCCCGAGCAAGTTGAACTCAAGCTTGTCCCAGGGCGTCTCGCTCGAAGACCTCGGAGGGTCAAAGGCGCAACCGGAATTGAGAGCGAGCTTGGCAGGTTTATTAATCGTTCCTCGACGGTATCGGGAAACGTGAGTTTGGCTACTGCTCATTAATGGCGAGGGCTAACCAGATCTAGGCCAGTGAATGTTTGATCGAAGATAGAGCCCCGTTGCTCCTACTGGCTCCCCGTTCTCGCATCTCTGAGGATGGAAATTCAGATGAACGAATTACTGATCGGGACGGTCAAGTTACTGGTGACAATATCAAGTCTGACCTTGATCAGCCTACTCTTTACGTCTCTGTCTTTGATCCTATCGGTGACCCCCCTTTCTCGCCGAGTCCAACAAAGCCTCTCCCAGCTTGGATGTCGCTACTCCCTAGAAATGTTCAAAGGGAAAGAGAGAGACGCGAAAAACGCAGAAAGTTGCCTCAGGATGCAAGCAAAAGCTCAAGGCTATCTGGGGAACTGGTCACCGAAGACCACAGAAATGAGACAAATCTCAGCGAGACAAACTCATCGGATACTTCATCAAGTCAAGAAGAACTTGGATTCACACACAACCTAATGCCACCTGCACCACGAAACTCCGAAATAGGATCCGAAAGCTCAACTTCGCCCATTGACATTCCCCGCCCAAGAAGACGCGCCGCAACAAGCATCTCGTTCCAAGGCAACGAACCAAGCAAAAGTCTCAGAGCATCAAGAAAATCTCAATCCATCGACAGCCAAGGCATTGCCCCAGAACTCTCCACGAAACCGCCACGATTTCGCAGATATCCCACTCCTTTCCCGCGAATCGCTCAGCCGTCACTAGAGAGTGAGCCCTCTTCTTCTTCTTATTTCAATCAGAGCATTACTGCATATGCTAGGCCTTCACGTTTACCAGATGGAGTCTTTTAGGTTATGTCTCCCGATGAACCTCAAGCAACTGCTGCCAACAAGCCTGCGTCTTCGAATTATTTGTTCTCTTCTGATCGCTCTATTAGCGAGACAAGTCCTGAACCCGCCGTCGCTTCGAGCGAGTATTTGGACCGCTATCAACCTCACAGCCCCGTGAGTTCGCATCGAAAATACGTTGCTAAGGATGTGAAACCTGTTATGGAGAAATTCAGAAGAGAGAAGCAGTCTAAGCCGAAGTCGCAATTTTCTGAGGAGGAGGAGGAGGGGAACTTTAGGGGAAAGATTGGAATTTGGGAGGTAAAACTACAGGATGAGCTTGGTGATGAAGGGGTTGTGTTGAAGAAGAAGGAGGATTTGAATAATGAGTTGAAGAATTTATTTTAGGAGGTTTCGAGATGAAGACAGGATTAACAAATATGGGGTTGTGTAGTGTGAGAGAAAGTGGCCGAGGTAGGTGAGTAGGTAGGTAGGTGAGGGAGTTGGTGATTGATTGGTGAAAACCTAATAATCAATACGTACAGAAGTCATTTTGGGCTCAAACGTACGTCTTATTAGAGAAGAATAATTAACTGTCACACAGAACCTCTACCTTCGTGCAATAGGTATCATTGATGCTTATTTTCTGCAATGAGTCGTCCATTTTCTTCTTCAATCATGATAATTAACATCGCGTGCGGTCTAGGCAACCACGAACTCGGTATTACACTATTTCTTTTCTTGCTTAGACATATACAAGATTGGAGACAATTGTGTGTTTTGTTTTGGTTTTTTGATGGTCGTTGGAATTGGGTACCTACCATACCGCGTTCATCAGTTCCTGGTATTCTTTCTCTACATAAAATTTGGGTTGTTTTGGTTTGTTAGGCTTCAACTTTTCTCACTTTCCAACCCTCTGATCTCTTGCCCCACGGCCACCATTACTGTTATCGCCACAATTAATCTAGACATACAATCAAATGAAGGCATGTACCCGTTCCGCCTGAATTACATGGCTGCTGTTTCACCAGTTTTCAGGCTTCAACTGTTGATCTTCCCAATCAAATATTCTCCACAGCAAAATCAACGGTTGCCTGCTACCACCCTTTAGGGACATCGAAACCAATCAATCATTTTCATCATTTCAATTCTTGATAATTTTAGGAAAGAAAAGAGCAGAAAAGTGGAATGATGTTGGAAAAGGCTCCCGTTTGAGTTGATGCCTGGGTGTAGGCATCCATACTGTTGGGACAGTACAGTAAAACATCGCTTGGCGATTGCAGGTTGGCACAACAACTTTTATTGACATTTTCCAGAACTGCAAGCGAGTTCTCCCATACTGCATTTTCTCACAGTAAATATAAACTCCGTGATCTCTGCCCATTTCATTTAATTTTCACAGACGGTATCAAACCTCGAGTTCTGGGATTTTGACTACTTAAAGATTCATTCACTTCTTTTTTAATAAAAAAAAATATTTGACAGAAAGAGAGAAAGAGAAAGAAACAAAATGAGTACCCTCTTCAACACCCGCAACCCCCTCTCCCTCGGCGGAATGGACGCCCTCCTGGCCACCAACCGAGAACATTTCTCCACCCAAGTGTCACTTTTTCAACATCCTCCCCGCACAGCCAAGGATATCGCTCGCTCGGAACAGGCGCAAAAACAAAAATTACAAAATGAAGGAGGGGAAGGAGGATGGGGTGTATTCGGTGATACCGATACGGTTATTGCGACAAGGATAAGACCGTTGTTGGAAACGGAGGTCGAGATGGGTCATGTACCTGGAGTGTTGGAAAGGGGGAGGGATGAGTATGTGGATGTTTTTGAGTTGAGGAATAAGGTTACTGGGAGGCCTGCTGTTGTTGTAAGTTCTACCCCCCCTCTCCCCCCCCAAGCCTCCCTCTCGATCCGTATATATCATATGTATCTTACCCAGGTCACACATCCATCAAAAAAGAAAGAAAGGAAGAAAGAACAAAAAGACAGAAAGATGGAAAAAAAGCTAATTTGGAGCGACACGCTTATCTTAGGCTTCAACTTTCCAATTCGACAAAGCATACGGCCCAACCTCAACTTCAGAGACCATCTACAAAGATTTGGTGAAGCCTTTGGTACCGTGGGCTTGGGGTGGGGGCGTGAGTACGTTGTTTGCTTATGGACAGACGGGATCGGGAAAGACGTTTACGGTTGATGCTCTGGCAAGAGGGGTTGCTGAGGAGTTGTTTGCTGGAGGGTTGGAGGGGGAGAGGGAGGTTTATTTGAGTTGTTTTGAGTTGGCTGGGAATGTTGCTTCTGGTGAGTTAAGAGAGATACTTATCTTAATCCCACTTCCCCTTCTAATTACAGACCTAGACTTCCGCTCTTTTATTAGATGCGTTTAGCAAATTTTACTTGTTTGTTGCTGGCCAGGCACTTATTTTACGACAGATCTTCTCAATGACCACCAAACTATAAAAATCCTCGAAGACTCCTACGGCGAAATCCAACTTGTCGGCGCCCTCACACCCCTCATCACATCCACCACCTCCCTCCTCGATCACCTAACTCAAAGTCTAAGTCATCGCAAAACCTCGGCCACCCTCAAAAACGACACTTCATCACGCACACATTTCGTCTGTCGTCTCAAGATTGTCAATAAATCCCTGGGCCGTTCCGACACCGATGCAGCTGGCTTACTTTTCCTCATCGATCTTGCTGGGAGCGAGGCAGCGGGTGATACGCGTGATCATAGTGCCGAAAGAATGAAAGAGGCGAGGGAAATTAATGCTTCACTCTCGATTTTGAAGGATTGCATAAGGGGTCGGTCGTTATTCCATATCCAAGAATCCCAAGTCCTAATCTCTGGAAATGCAAACTCAGCAACGGCTGCCAGAGTCAGGCAGGCACATATCCCGTACCGTAACTCGGCGCTCACGAAAGTGCTGAAGCATGTCTTTGATACGAAGGGATTGACGAGGAGACATTGCAAGACGGCCGTGATTGCGTGTGTGGGAAGTAGCTACTTTGATGCTTCGAGTGCGAAGAATACGTTAAGGTATGCGGAGTTATTGAGTGTGCCAGTGCCACCGTTCAAGGTGCCGGAGCATGATGATAGAATACCGACGACATGGGGGAGGGAGTTTGTGAAAACTTGGATTGGAAAAAACGTACGTATTTTCCCCTAAGATACTTGTTGGAGGAGGGGGAGGAAGCGGATATTTTCGGGTATACGAAGAGAAATTTGGGCTGACGAGGACTGTTTAAAACGAGGTAGTCCGGAACACCAACAATCAACGCCAATATTCTTGCACCAACTGAAAATGGCTTACAACTCTGCCGCCTTCCAGCTGGCGAGTTCATCTCTCGCTGTCTCAAAACACCTGGGATTGATGAGAAGCACGCAAGAGCATTCTATGAGAAACTTCTCGGTGCTCATATGGACTCGCGGAAACTCACTCAACAGGTTAAACCAAAATCAAAAGCTGCCATGGAAACAACAAATGAGTCTACAGAGAAGGAGAAGACGGAAACAGAGAATGCGAAACCTTTTTTCGAAAGATTGAGAGCGGGAATGTTTGTGGAGTTGAAGAAAATTCATCCAGCGCAGACTTATGTGCCGGTCTATTTGATTCTATCACCCGAGTCGGGCTTTGATGGGATGTATGAGGCAGAAAGATTTCAGGAAGTGACTGAATTTTCGAATGGTGATATCAAGGAGCCAAAAGCGCAAGGGGGAAAGGTGGAGTTTGGGAAGGGACAGAGATACATCTGTGCTGACGTTGGTCCTGCGCCGATGCCGAGTGCTTATGAGAGTACGTTTTCCAAGTCCAAGTTCTCCTGTGCTATGTTTGTTTGGATAGGGGTTGGATAGGTGTCAGGAGGGAATGTGTTTGCTGACATTTTGCGATAATTTAGTTGATGTGAAGCGCCAGCGTCTTATTGGGATTGAGGAGATGGAGAGGGAGTTGTTGATGGATTATGATCATGCGACGAGATATTATTACATGACTGTGTAGGCGTAGAAAGTGGTTGAAGTGAAGAAAATTAAAATGGGAGAATTGGGTCTTACCGAAATCCTTTTTCCGATAGAGTGGATAGATGCGCAAAAATCGTTGAGATGGATACAAATATGGGGTTTAGAAATAGAAATAACTTTGCAGGCTCATGATTTCTCCTTGATTGAGAGATTATGCTCTACTGCCATGCGTAATGTTCGTTGTTAACCCAAAGAGGCAAATCTTTGTCGTTGACACCTCCATTGTTGTACCACATCAAACTGGCAATGCTTTCTTCAAGCCGCTCCGCGATTTCATGCTCCAGCTCAGTATGGGCCAACAGGTCCAAAACCAAAGGCGTTGGATCCCACAAATGAATCACATCCAACTTCCACTCAGCAGCCTCGGCCTGCGCGGCTTGAAGTACACTTTTGAGATGTCGAGATTGTTCCTTGTAAATGTCTGCTGTAGGTTTCTTGGTGGAATCGGACGGAAGTCTTGTGGCGGTCTCATCAAGCTCTACAACCAGGCGGAGGATGTACAGGACGTTTTGGGTTGACTCGGAATCGGGATGATCATAGTATCGATGGACCCAGGTCGCCCATATCTGGCTTCCTGGCGGACCAGCTATGGCACCTTTCGCGGTAGGAGTCTTGCCAAAGAGATAATTCGTTGCAAAATCTTCCTTTCCGTGATGCCAACCCATGTGATCCAAGTCCGGGATGATTGTAAAGCGTTTTTCGATTTTATCTGTAGGGACTGCCATCTGAGAACGGAGGAGAGCCTCGTCCCTCTTGCATAAATCCTCAAGATCACCTTTTGAAATTGGTTTGGCGGAAGTTGGCCATGGACCAGCTTTCGGATAGATTTTAACTTGTGAATTTGTAATGTTCGATTGCCACCCTAGCTTGGAATAATACTCCTTTCCAATGTCAGAGTAGAGTGTGGTTCCCACACATGGCAAGTCATCCACTTGCCATGTATACAGAATCTTTGCCAACTCTCGCATCATGCGGCCTGCGTAGCCCAAGCGACGATACGGAACAGGACAAAACACACTGGCGATGCCGTGAACGATATTGTCGCTAACCTTACCAGCCGCATCGCTTGTGAGAGAATGCTTCCGGAAGCTCTCGCATGAACACAGTATCTGGCGCTTGCCAGGAGGTAGGTCGCGATGAACAAGTATCCAGGTAGTTAGTCCTCCATTCTTGGCTAGTGGGACCGTGGCTAGGAATGACGATTCTTCCAAGTAGAGAGGAACCGTTAGCGAGTCGTTCCATGTTGTTGATGTGTTTTTGCTGATTGTGATGCACTCCGCCGGGGTTGGATGTCGTAGGACGAGATGAGGGTCGTTGAAGTCCGGCGGATGGCTCTCTGGAGGAGAGTTCATGCCGATATATCTTGACGAGGCCACTCGTTGGAAATACTTGAGTTATGAGATCAAGGTCTTGGAAGAGCGTCTGTCTAGGTAGTTTCTCTAGGTCAGCTGGTTGTACTGTCACGTTATCCACTGAAGCAACGGAAGAGAAAATAAGCTACCTTCTCTTGGCACGGATTTTTTGTTGCATGCCGCATCCAGCTGTAAGCATCTGTAAGCATTGTGTAAACGTTCACGGCCTGTAAACGTTCTGCAATGGGGGTAGAGAAAATAGGCTACTCTTGGCACAAGCTTTTTGCTGCACGCCGCATTCCAGCTGTAAGCATCTGTAAGCATTTGGTAAACAAGTTCTGCAAAGGACCCCACACATAGCCGTGGACATATAGGTACCTGTTTCATTGGGCCGGATCGAGTCCGGGACATTGCCTAGATTGAGGATAGATTTTCAAGAAGTAGGCACGTTATGGAAAAATAAAATTAAAACGTTGGTTCGACAGTTCTTCCAACATTGCCAAGCCTTGTTGGAACCAACAATCACGATACGAACTGGATTGTTCCGCCTATCAAAACAGACGATTATATACTATTTCCAAACAAAATATGGAGAAAGTCTTCTTGATGTACAATTGGGAAATGACATGCTGCTTAATTGCTTCATCAGATACGATTTCCAAGAACCTTGGCACGTCTTGGGAAGATATTTTGGACAGAATCTTGGTTCCTCTAAGCACGACCATAGCTTGTTAAAGAAGAATATTAGGAGTATTTGTTCCTCCTATTAAAATAATTAATATGTACTGCTTCTAAATACGTTGCCGAGAAAGCGTTCTGAAAATATAAAACCGGAGAGGCACGCTGCTTGAGCACTTCCTTAGATCCATCATTTCTGATACCGAGCTCATCCTGCTTCAGCTCTCATTGATACACTGTAATTGACTTACGTCTGAAACAATAAATAAATACACCTTTTCATTCTACCCGTACCTGTCCTATGGATTCTCACACTGAAGATCCTGTCCGCGACATACCGCCATCTTCTGCCCCCTCCTCAGTACAAGCAGCTCAATTATGGACACTTGACGGATATCCCATCGTGGACGGCAAATACCATAACCTTGTAACTGATCGCATTCAAGTACATACCGGTCTTCTTCGGGGTGGCCCTCCCTCCGTATCTGTGCATTGGCACAACCGTGGAGGCAACAGTGGGAGGCACGATCAATTCTACGCTGTCGGTAGTCTCAGCAGATGCAAAGTAACCGATTATCTCATCCGAGTAGGCGAGATGTTGAAGAAGGAGAAGTGTACCGTTACTTCGTTGAACGCAACCGAGTACGCTGTGAATGTCGTTGTAATGACTGAGCTATTGAATGTGGACTTTATGGCGCTGCTGAGGGATGGGCTTTTAGTAACTTCAACCTGAATGATCGAGGAAGTGTTTTCAACTTACCAGAGAACTTAGAAGTAAGCGGCTGATGGGTGGCTATAGACTTTTAGGTGTATTTTTGTCCTAAATGTTTTAGCAAAATAAAGAATTCCTGTTGAGACAGCTCATACCTTGACCAGAAAACCTACACTCTCGTTGACTGATCATTTCATTATTTGGAGTACGTTTGATGACCTCTCGCGTGTATGAAGGTCCTTGGTGTTGATTATTTTGAATTCTTCTCATTTCGGAAACGCCTCGAGCTCTGCTACCGCCGCAACTGCTTTCTCACTCAATGCGTACTGAACTGGTTCCGTTGACATGAGGGTCGATGAAGTCGGGCGGATTGCTCGCTGGAGGAGAGCTCATGCCGACTTATATTTGCGAAGCCACTCATACAGTAGGAAATACTTGAATCTACGAGATCAAGATCTTAGAAGAGTGTCTATCTGGGCTATTTATTCAGGCCAGCTGGTTGTCCTGTCATGTTGTCCACTGAGGCAATACCTTGCATTCGATTGGCTGGGAAATAAGCTACTCTTGGCACAAGGCTTTTGTTGTATGTCACATTCTAGCTGTAAGCAATCTGTACCTTTTGTAAAACGTTTCCGGCCTGTAAACATTCTGCAAAGGTTGGAACGCACCTAGAATTCTTCAAGAAATAGGAAAGGAATATGTACTTTCTTTCTGAAGGAGTAGACTCGTAAAAGCAAGCAAGTTCGTATATCAACTTAAAATTAAGAGAAAGAAATTCGAGAGAGCAATATACTTACATGTCAATTTCGGATGTCTCCAAGCGGGATTTTCAAATCTTGAGTATTGACCGCTGCTTGTATCACGCTTGCAAGTAAAAATTACCACCGACCCATCGAATGAAGACCATTTAAAGTATGTGTTGACCATATAGTGATGACCGTTTAAGTGAATCGAGAATTACATTTATTATTCACACACCACAGACTGGGGTACTTGTGCCACGAGACGCGAGATCATCTGTACCGTACGTCAGCACAACGCGCCAAGACATCGAACTAGTGAGACCGACGACCTTGAAACTCGACATCTATTGAAGCACAACTACCAGAGGCTCCAGAAGGTCTGCCGACGGTTTAAAGTCAGACTGATTGAATAGACTGCGAAGCTGGGACTGCTTCCATTCCGACACAATGGCCATCGTCTCAAAATACCTCCCTTTCGCCTCCTCCACAACCACCCTCCAGGCCACCGCTTACCTCTTCGCCGTTTGTCTTTTCTCGATATCTTTCCTCGTCTTCCTCAACAGCAGTGTTTCATTTGTCATTACCGACCTCATAGGCGTCAAGAAGGAAGTGGGAGATCTGGTTGGCACACTGGGTTTTGCAGATGAGTTAGTCGCGCTGTTTGCATGTCCCTTATGGGGTATTCTTTCGGACAGGTTGGGAGTAAGACAAGTTTGTGTGGCAGGCTATACAATTGTCGGGTTGGCGTTGGTGTTGTTTGTGCAGGCGAAGAATGTGTATCCGCAGCTGTTGCTGGCAAGGATACTGTTTAGTTTGGGAGGTTCTGCTACGTATGTCATTCGTCCATATGAGGGGCAAAGCAAGACTGACATTTGGACTTTAGCGCTACGATGGTAACAGCTATTCTACCCTCGATGACGGGGAGTAATAACAGAGAGGTCGGGTATTTGGCTGAGAGCGGAGATGGACCTCTGGTTGAGCCAGTTAATCCACGACACAGCATTTCCCACTCGATGGATTCGGACATGACAATTACGCCAAATACATATAGCAGATTGACATCAACACAATCGAATATCAATAGGAGGACAGGTACGGATACCGAGAAAACCGTGGCAAGTCCACCGCGACTAGCTGGCCTAGTAGGAGTTTTCACAGGATGCGGAGCTCTGGTTGCCCTGACTGTGTTCTTGCCACTGCCAGCCCAATTCTCTCACGTCAAAGGAGTCACACAAGCGCAAGCGGTCGCGAATAGTTTCTATGTTGTCGGTTCTATATCATTGCTGGTGGCATCATTTTGCTTCTTTGGACTGCGGGGTCTACAAGGAGAGGAAGGGAAGGGTTGGGATTTATTGCTTGGGAAGACGCCGAAAGCAAACGGATACCAGATCACGCCACAGTCTGAGGGGGAGGTGACCCAAGCCCGAGCTCCATTTCTGCCATACTGGCGGCTACTGTTGGACTCCACATTGTTAGGATTTAAGGATGCCCAAATCGGACTTGGCTATCTCGGAGGATTCGTTGCAAGAGCATCGTCTGTCGGCATATCGCTATTTATACCACTCTTCGTTAACGCATATTTCATTCGCAATGGGTTTTGTCAGGGCTCACCAAATGACCCCTCACCAGAACTCAAGAAGGAATGTAGGGCAGCTTATGTTCTGGCAGCCGAGTTGACTGGAGTGTCTCAACTCATTGCTCTGCTTTGTGCACCTTTATTTGGCTACCTGTCAGATCGGTACCGAAGATTTAATGTTCCACTACTAATAGCAAGCGTATTCGGTGTTATTGGCTACACAGCCTTTGCACGACTAGAAAGTCCAGAACCAAAGGATATCGACGGTAGAGGAGGAAGCCCAATTGTCTTTCTTATTGTCTCCATGATTGGCATTAGTCAGATTGGTGCAATTGTTTGCAGTCTTGGACTCCTCGGTCGTGGTGTTCTTGGTGATGAGGGCGGTTACAACCTCTCTGGACAGCTTCAAGGGTCTCGAAGCTATGCTCAAGTCGCAAGCCACGATCCCGCGGAGACTGCACCGTTAGTAGCAAGCAGGCATCAGCCAGTATCCAGGAGTCATTTGAAGGGATCTATCGCCGGCGTATATTCGCTCTCTGGTGGCGCAGCTATCCTATTACTTACCAAACTTGGAGGATCTCTATTCGACTCCTTGTCAACAGGAGCTCCATTCTATATGATGGCCATCTTCAATGGGATTCTGTTAGTTGTTGGAGTCGGATCTGGTTTCTATCGAGAATTTCGCAGGAGGGCACAATAATCATTGAGAAATAGATTTTCACTTTTGGTCGCATTTATCACTTGGGAATTGATGATGGGGATTTGTGATGAATTCTTTTCTTCATTGTTATTACCAACCAAGATGAAAGTTTACTTGCCTTACTTCTTTCTTGTCCTTTGATGGGCTGGCTCAATATGGAATCAAAAGGAAACCAAAAGGATATAGGGAAAGATAAAAGGAAATACAAAGAGATACCCCGCGTGTCAGTTACCATAGTGGACCAGCTACTCATGTTCCATTCCGGCGGGATGTCGACAAACTTTTCATCTGACCAAATCTACACACGCGATATCGAGTTGAAAGGCCTATTAGGGCCCTTTACCTCTATCGCCTGAAGGACGAACCACGGGCGTACTTTCGAGTCTGGCTATCAACCTCGCTCTCAGATTCCTCCGCATAGGATATCAACCGCGTGGATCTCCGCTTCTTCGAACAAACTATCTCATCGACCTCGTCTGCAATCTCCTCCCCACCCAGCTTTCTCTTCCGAGTAGATCGTCGCGATTCTTCAACTGCTGCACTCGTTGCGTTGTCATGAGCAGCAGCAGGAGAGTTGAAAGGAGTTCTCGTTGCGTCCTTTGCAGCAGCCTGGACCAACTGCTTGAACACTTGTTCAAGCGTTGCTCTGGTTGGTTGATTTGGAGAGTTAAAGGGAGTTCTCGTTGATCGCTTGGAAGCTACGGCCGAGTGTTTTATCGATTGCTTGGCTCGAGCTGGAGGTGTAGGAGATCTTGCGAAGCGAAGTCGACGTGTTGGTTTCGGGACAGCGAGGAGTTTCTCGTCGGCGGTGGTCTTGGAGCGGAGGGAGAATTGGCGAGTAGCAGGGGCCTTTGCAATTTGCATTGTCTTCTCTTCCTCCGGCTCGAAGCCAAAAATGACTGTTGGGACCTGGGGACGGCTAGATCTGCGCAGAATTGACTTGGGCATATTGATCTGTCCTCGTGCTGCTGTTTTCCTCTTCTTGTTTGTTGTCTTCTCGCCGTCCTCAGCTGTCATAGCAGCTAGTTTTAGATTTCTGCTTGTTCTCTCTTCAACTACTTCGTCCATGATGACCTCAATAGTATCAGACATTGGAGAGGGTACCTCCAAACGCTCTTCAGGCTTCTGTTGAATCACTTTCTTCACTCTCGACCGCCTCAGCCGCCGAGACTCTTCCTCATCTTCAAAATCCGACAAAGCAAATCTCTCACTATTACCATGAATCTCATTCGCAAAAAGTTCCACTCTCTCAGATGGCGAAAGAGCGAATCTCTCACTGTAGTAATCATGCGTTGATGTCGTCGTGATGAAAGGAGTGAATTGAGTGATTCGGCGTAACTTTGGCCGGATATGTCGGGGGTCTGTCCCATGTTTGCGATGGGAGCAGCTGCAAAGCGTGAGGGCGAGTGTGGGGGTGAGGGTTGGTTGGAATATGAGCCCCAGAGGATAAAGTCGAGGTCGGAGTGGTTCATGATGTCGACGGTCATGATGGGGATGTTGATATCGATGTTGATGTTGATGTTGATGCTGATATTGATGTTGATTACAAAATAAAAATATCTCGTTCGCTCCCTGGGCTGGAGAAAGACCTGTTTCTGTGTTGCTATGTTTCTGTCGGTGGGGTGATTGAGTAGATATATATACGTGTAGGATATGAATGGCAAACAGATTGTTTGCCCCATTGATGATGATTGCGAGAAACAATAGGATTGATTGAAGATTCAGATGTCAAAGAGCCCCCCTCGAGACTGAAGAAGGAGAATGAATCTCTTTGTGCTATCTCCATTGTCCTTTCTTCTGAATAGTAGTACATATTCGAGTACTTGGTTAGTTTGTTAGTTTTTATTATTTCTGCACTAAAAATATAAATCCATTGTATTGCCAAAAATAGAACCCTATTGTTCTGTTCTCTCACCCACAAAGACGACAACCCACAAAAAGGTAGAAGAACAAGTGCATTCATGTTATTCTCTTGCTACTTTACAAAGTTCACAATCTCACCCCTCTCCTCTGTCTCTGTTTGGCGTTTTCCCCCCTTGAAAAAATCTCCCAATTCCATTCATTGGGCCTACCTTTGTTTCCACACAAACGATGATGATCATCTATTGTTTCTCAGTTCGTCCCCCACACATATATGATATTTCGTACTATGGTTAATTGACAAGTTCCAGGTTTGGTATTCCTGTCCGTCACTTACATCCCCGCGATTATTTCCCACCCTCGCTTATTCCCCTCTCCTCTGCTCTTCCAAGCTCTTTTGCTCACTCGCTTCCATTCTTTGGCTTGTGTCTTGTCTCGCCTCGTCTAACAAACGAACGAACCCCAAAACCCCGCTCCCGCTTAACGAGGGAGGCTTGATTTTTTTTTTTGTTGCACGACGCGATTTTCTCGCTTGTTGTTCGCTTGAGAGATCAACATTTCTTGTTCTGGGATGGTTTGGTTTTGGCTTCGCTTGTGGCGGGGAGGGGGAAGGGGGAAGGGGAAGGTTGGAAAAATGATATACTAAATTCGAAGAGAGAAAACACCCCTCTCAAAGGAATCCACGACCTGAAATGCACGAACGGGAAAAGAAACCTTCCATAATCATGATTTCATTTCATTTCATTTCCGTGTCATTTCCATTCCATTCCCTTAAACTTTTATCTATCTAGCCCATAATTTTTTTCGGGTTTTCTTTTCGAGAAACCAACTCCAGACAACAGACAAGACAAGATTGGGTTCAGGTCAAGTCAGGTCAAGTCAAAATCATGCCAACTCCCCCAAAACAACCTTCAGCTCAGCGGCAACGGCATCACCAACCTCGACCGTACTCGACGAGCCACCGATATCCTTTGTCCTGATACCCTTCTCAATCACACGGCGAACTGCCTCCTCCACGGCCTTGGACTCGGCGGGGAGGTTGAGGGAGTATTTCAGCATCATGGCGATGGAGAGGATCGTTCCTACTGGGTTGACGATGCCTTGGCCGGAGATGTCGGGGGCGGAACCTGGTGGGTGGGAAAGGAGCATTAGTTTTTTTTTGTTCATTTGGAGAGATGATTTACGGGATTTTATGGGATGTTATGTGGAGGGCAAGGGGAAAGACTTACCATGGATAGGTTCATAGATACCATTGCATTTGCCCTTTCCATCTGGCACACCACTCAAACTAGCACTAGGCAAAAGCCCAATACTACCCGGAATAACACTCGCCTCATCACTAATAATATCTCCAAACAAATTACTCGTGATGACAATGCCATTCAACGCTCTGGGGTTCTTAACCATCAACATAGCCGCGCTATCAATCAAATGGTGCCCCAGCTTCAACTGCGGGAACTCCTTGGCCATCACCTCTGTAACAACCTTCCTCCACAACCTCGACGTCGCCAACACATTCGCCTTATCCAAACTCCACACTGGCAACGGCGGATCAGACTGCAGAGCCAAATGCGCACCCAAGCGCGTAATCCGCTCAATCTCTGGCCGCGAGTACGGCTCCGTATCCCATGCCACTCCATCACCATCATCCTCCTTCCTCTCACCAAAGTAAATCCCACCAGTTAACTCTCGGATGATGTTGAAGTCCGTGCCTCTGCATACTTCGGCTTTGAGAGGCGAGATGTCGACGAGGGACTCTGACGCGAAGTTGCAGGGGCGAAGGTTGCCGTATGTGCCCATTTGTTTGCGGAGTGCGAGAATGCCTTGTTCTGGTCGGACGGCACCTGTGCCCCATTTTGGGCCGCCGATGGCACCGAGGAGGACGGCGTCGGCAGATTTGGCGGCTTCGAGGGCGGCGGCTGTGAGGGGTTCGCCTGTTGCGTCGATTGAGCACTGTAGAAGGGTGTTAGATTGGGGGATAGACAGAGAGAGGCCGAGGGGGGAGTGTATTTACGCCGCCGAGAAGGTGTTCTTGGAAGTTGAATTTTCCAGAGGATGGTCGTTCGGCTTCAATGACTTTGAGGACCTGAATGCTAGTTAATTGAGTGTTTGGCGGGGTTGTCACAATGTTGAGGACATACCTTAATGGCCTCTGCCACGACCTACGTAATTGATTGTCAGTTGGGATTTCCTCAATCAAGTAGAAGAGAATCTGCAAAGCTTACCTCTGGGCCGCAGTGATCTCCACCAAAGACTACGATGTTGTGAGTTGCCATTTCGAAGAGAATGAAAGAGATTGGATGTGTTTGTTTGTGAGGGGAAGAGAGAGTTGTGTTTGTTTTATCGTCCAACCCTCATGCCGTTTGAGCGAAAAAGCAGCTTAAGTGCCCCGCACTCCGACTTCGGCAGTAGCTGTAGCGACCTGTGCTCAGATCTACGCGGAAGAATGTAAGATGTGCAGGCAGTATTTGCCCCTCGCTAATCGCCTCTTTTGAGGAGCAAAGTAAACAAACACAGAAACAAATCACTTCGAGAATAGCCAAGGAGGATAAAGCATTCAATCGCACAAAGCAGATGTTTATGTATTTCTTATAATAAAGTATACCCATTTCTTCCACTTCTCAAGAATAGGGCCCTCGTCTGCACTATTACCAAACATCTTTTGATGGCAACTACTCCGAGAGGCTTGCTTTCCCCCATATTCCATCCAACCCCCTCTATGTCTCTCCCCTTCTGCTTAAACCAACTCATATGCCCTTTTTTCCCTTCATTCCAGCCCATTTCAATTCATGCAAATTATCCCTGTTCGTCCATCCGTCCTTTCAATCTCGATGCCAACGCATCGCTTCCCATCCCAATGTCCATCCACCCACCCTTCCCATCCATCCATCCATCCATCCGTCGCTGTGCATTTTTCATCTCAATTTTTGCAAGAAGGTCTTAAAGTAAGAAATATGAGACACAGGAAAACAAGGGGAAAACGCTATGCACCTTGAAGTACTTTTTACATTCTTTCATTCTTTCCAGGGGACAAAGGAAAGAAGGGCGGGGGTATCTAAGACAAGAAATCGAAGAGAAGATGTGTCCTGGGAATCAACAAATGAGATTGGTGATGTTCTTTGGTGTATTCTGTTTCAAGTTTTTCGTACTTATGAAATTGTAGTGTGTGCTGTTGGGGGTGCTTGTGATATATGTGTGTTGTAAGATTCGGTGAGGAATGTCCCCATAAACGCAGACATTGTGTTCATGGTGACTTCAAGTTTATAATCTGTTCAAAGAGAATTCTATAAACAGGCCTGTCCAACCGGGAGATTCTCATCGGAAAGATTGAAAGGACTTATGAGCAAGCGGCGAAGATCCGGGAACGTGATTATTCACTCGAGCAGTATCTCGTAGCCGAGGTCCACGCTTTATCGGAGTCTGAGCACAGAAAGCACAAATATACACTGGAGGAAGGCTGTTCTGGTCGATGCCGATACATTCAGTATGGAGCCAGTTGTCACAAGATTCACTGCAGAGCGTTAGCACAAGTCCCATGTCACCTCATCCTGTCGAATACCGACCATTGAATCATGAAGCCTTCACTGTCAGAATTATTGCACACACATCTAGTTGTTCCACTCCTCGTACTCGAAGGGGTATCATTGTTGTTGGATGGAGAAACATTCGACGATGAAGCGTAGTTGGCATATCTAGGTCTAGGTCGAAGGTCGGCAGGATTTCTACGGGGCATAGGCATAGCATTCTGAGCTTTGTAATGATTCTGCTTTCGGGCTTCCATCATTTTGCGAATCTCCTGCGTGGCATCACCAGTCGTATCATGTTCCATGACTGTTTCTGCTTCGCTGTCAATACTGCCACGTCGAGTAGATCTCTGACTTGATCGGGACGATTCCGAACGGCTGTATGAGTTGTGTGTGCTATGTCTTCGCTCTCTTCGCTCAACCCCACGCCCAGATGTGTCGAAACGGCCGAGTCTGGGAGCCTTTTGTTGTGGGATCTCGAAAGATGTGTTTCTGCTCTGGATAATTGGAGCTTCATCGTCCGAGGAGGACTCATATGGAGAGTCACCGTCTTCGTAGCTGTTCACTGAATGATCCCTGACAATAACATTCTCCATCCTAGCTCGTCCGTTGCTGTCAATGACAAACTCAACCTCCGTCCGCAGACGAGGTGCGGACTCTGGAATAGAAGACAAGCCAGCCATACGCTTGAGAGGCGAAAGTCTGCCACCACCAGAACGAGACACCACACGATCTTTTAAATTTGTTAGATAAGTTCTTCAATATAATGCAAATCTGATGTATATTACCTTGAGATCGTCTGCCTCTGCTCTCGCTCATACTTCTCTGCAGTCCCGGCCTCAATGATCTAACAGGCGAGCTAGCAGTTGCTCGCTCAACCTTCCGCCTGGATCTCATCTTGTCCTGCATATATTCCTCTTGATCCCGTAACGATTCTCGCACTTGTTGTGAGTAAGGTTGCATATCTGCGTGGCTTGTCGAAGGTCGAGACTGAGGTAACGAAATACTCTCTGCTGAGGGAGCCATACTCATAGACACGTTAGTGCGACTCCAGAGGTTTGCAGGATCTACGGCTTGTTCGAATCGTTGTACATTTTGCACACGGGGAACCGATGGGTCGTGAAATTGAAATTCTGGCAATGCCGGGGTGTTCTTGAGCAACTCGGAGAGATCAACTTTGGGTGCCAGTGGACGTTGCCTTTTCATTTTCTGTTGCTGTGGTTGCTGCTGCTGCTGTTGCTGTTCACCTTGAAGCCCCGCCGACTTCTCCATGCTGTTGACGCCTTCTTGGAACATCTGATTGCTCCTCCCCCAATCAAAAGAGTTGGCAATCCTGTGAGAACCAGTGTTAAACAGATTGTTATCGTCTGTGTTGAAGTCGATATCCATCCCATCCATATTCTGATCCGGATCCCAAAATGTTTTTGCATTTGTGAATACTGGAGCCGTGGCCGGGGCAGACAGTGGGTAGTCGAAGAAGTCTGCTGCAGTTGTGGGGAAGTCCATCATGTTAGCCCCATGCGGAGGCATCTGAGATGAGCCAAAGTGGCCATCTTGATCAGTTTGCATTGTTTCTGTTGAGATTTTCGGGGCAAGTTTCCTCGTTCCTCTGGAAGCTGTGTTTGGGGGAGTAGCGGTTTGTCCCGTAAATGGATCCTCCAAATGTTTCTTAGGCCGCCTTGGTGTCACCTTCTTCTTGTGATCATCGAATCGGGTATCGTAAGGGCCTGGAGATGAAGGGAGCTGGTTGGAAGGATCGACAGGTGGCAGAGGTAGACTGGGGTTGGGCGAGAAGTGGTGCACATGGGTTACGAGCTCTGCAGCTATATCCTTTGCGTTTGAAGGTCTCTGATTGTTAAGGGTTGGTGGTGGTCTCGGAGTGGTATCTGCGAACGAGCTACTTGTCAGTCTCCCAGGCGTGGAGTTAAAGACCGAGTATTCCTCCGCAAATGTAGGCGTCCAACCGCTGCGATCCTCAAAGCTTGATCTGTTATTTCCCGGTGTTTGGAAGACTGGGCTCGGAATATGTGCGAATGTTGGGGTCTTCGTAGGGGTCGGAGGTTGGGCGTTTGGTGTCCCAAAGCTATCCCACAAAAATCAGTCCCCTAGATTCACGGCATGTATGAGGGAAGTCTCCTGCGTACCTGAAGGTCGGTTGATCCCAACTCATAGCAATATTGAGAAGCTAACACAGGACGTATGGCCCTGGGTGGTGGTGTACCTGCAAACCGATGTTGGTGGTCTGTGTAACCTCGTCCCTCCAACTCCCAACTGCTTATCCAACGGCTATAAAGCACAAAGGTAAAGTATGAAAGCGGTGGCAAATCATATATATATAAGTGTGTATATGTCGAGAGAGGGTTCGAGAGAGAGAGGGGGGGGGTAGTTTGTGGGAGAGGTATCGTGTGGTTGTCCAAGCGATCGAATTTCACAACATAGCAGCAAAATCTAGTCTCCAGTGGGTCTGTAACGAGGAGCAAAAGTTAGTCTTCCGTCTCCGCAGAGGGGCAATCAATCATTCCTACCAATTCCCTGAGGGCCTTTTGCACATTTGACGTTGGGCAGGGCAGGTTGAGGGTGGGAGGAGGTCGTCGGGAAGTAAGCTTAGAGACGGGCGGTTGGTAGTGCTTGTCGTCAAGAAGTAGGCAGATGTCCCAGATAGGACAACCAACCCTGTTGATATCACGACGACAACCTTCACAACTTGGCCGAGGAAAGTTCCTGCCTGCTCTGAGTTCAGGCAAGCTGCAAATATAATGCGGATCCTTTGAACTCGTGGTGTTGAGCGCACACGACCAATGTGGTTTTGTGGGTGGGCGACAGCTGTAAAGGGCAAGGCAATGAATTGGGTAGGTCGGTCGGTATGTATGACATGTAAAATGTAGCAAAGGCTAGGATCCAAAAAGTGTTGAAGCGGGTCCGAGAGTCAAAACAAAGATAAAATTTGTTACTCGAGATGCATACGGGCACAGCGGTAGTCTATTACTCGGTGTGGAAGCAAAGGGAGAATTGGTAAGGCCATTTCAGGTCAGGTCAGGTAACAATGATTGTAGAACAAATTCAAGATTCCCTTCCGAAAATCTCCCCCCTCGGGCTAAGGAGTAGTGAGAGTAGTGAGTAGCGAGTGGTTCGTTTCCAACGGAGCTCAGCTGGGAAAGGTTGGTCAAGGCTGGCTGCGTACGGGCCAAAGAATGGTCGCTTGCGCCGGCAAAACACAACTCGGTCGGTGGTGGTGGGAAGGAAGAGGGAGGGGGAGGGATGATATGTGGTCAAGATTAGAGAGAGACAGAGGATTTGGTGGACGTAGCACGGCCTATGGCTTTTCGGATCTACCAACGGCAGCTTGCGTGCTGTTGAGATACTCGGGAAGATCCATATTATTCTTGCTGACTTTTACCTCTCACAACTGTAAATGGCCGAAAAATGCGAAATTTCAAAGCCATCTGATATCATACCATCGAGCTGGTGGGGTCCTCTCAAAGGTTGTTGCGAATATGGATGGTAGGTGGTGTTTGAAACAACGCCGAAGGCTTGATAACCATAGGCTAGTATAAAATGTCGTGAGCAAACGCCTCAACTCAACATCTTTACTACCTTTCTAGTTCTTTGATATCAGAACCAATCCTCAAGATCGATGATCTTCGTCAAATCTGTACTGTACCTGCATCTTAAACCCGCTGTTTTTCTACCCATCATTGATCAATGCAAGTTTCCGTACATTACAGTACAGTACCTACGCACATCATCACCACGGGTCAACATCCCGTTGGACAGCACAGAGCATTCGAGATTATCAGCCGTCATAACTTGCTTGCTTGGACCAAGCAGGAGAACAATCTTCCAGCCGTCCTATAATACATCAGACCGATCATGAGTGCGTACACGCACGAGAAATCGGGACCTGCATCTCAGCATCGTCAGAGTCAGACCAGTTCAGTAAGACACGACGATGTATGTTCAGCCCTGCGGAGACCAGACCACCCCCATCTTATAAGCATCGATCGATTGACGCCATCGTTTTTCTTATTTCCGCCATCAGATGGAGGAGATGAGATGAGATGGGGGTTATCATTCTGTACCTCGATCAATACTGCAATATCACGTTCAGGAACAATACTGGACAAAACGAAGTCCTGAAGTGCCCTCTAAGAATTACTTTGTACGTTTGGAAAAATTAAGTTTCAACAAACAAACTTCGAGCCTCGCATGCTTTCTCAAAGTTTACTATTTCCGATCTCGAATTCCTCACCCAATCAATGTCCCTCCCTAATCCTCGAAACGAAAACTCTTTCTTCCATTCCTTCAAATTCATTAATTGCTCTCATCAATCCAAAGTCCAAAAATACTTACTGAGCTACGTCCCCTGTTACCGAGCTATCGTTCTGTTATTCTCAGTGCAATTAAATACCATTTATGCAATCGTTCACCTAACAAATCAGAACCCTTCCCTCCACACCCCAACCAAAATACCTCTCTACTCGAGTATGTCATCCATAAATCCATCCCAGTCACCTACATTCATCCCACAATCATCCCACCTTCCCCATCCATCCTAACCAGTCCAGTCAATTCAGCAACGCCATGATCGATCATCCGCTGCTCCCACCTAAACCATACCCCAGCCTAGCCCAGCCTAGCCAAGTCCGTTTCCCTTTCCAATGCATAAAATATCCCTATCCCTTCCCTTCGTTCCCATCCAATCAAGCCCATGCCAAAAAGAATTTCAACTTTGCCATCTCCAAGCTTCCATTGGCTGCTTGCCTTGAAGAAACTTAACTCTTGCTTCTATTCGCTGTCATCGACTCATCGTTCTACGCGAAGCAGAAAAAGGGGTTGGCACTTGGGCAGAGTTTATTTTAACCGAGGAATCATGGAACGATCATATGATTATCACGTGTGATGCTGTTTCTACTCTAAAACGTCAGTAACCTAAGCTAACCTAACCTTAATTGTCAGTAAGCATTTCGTAAGGTGGAGTTAGGTTTCTTTCCATGGCCTTATTCTTTTCGGATTTCGTTTCTTCAAACGCCGCCATAAGGCGAAAGGAGGATCTTCAGACTTTCGGTACTTCGTAGTGGAGCAAGGTACGAGTAGGTGAAAGAAGTGGAGGGGAAAAGAAAGTGGAGGTGGAGGAGGTGGCTTGTTCTGTCTCAAGATTATTTTTTTCAGGGAACATCTGGAGTAGTGTGTCTGTGTTTTGTTGTAGGACGATCTCAAACGATTTCAAAACAACGAGCAAAGGATTTGAAAAAGAAAAAGTAAAAATGAAAGAGGGAGAGAGAGAGAACCAATCGGGAGAATTAGGAATGGTTATGAAAAAGGACACGTTGAATTGATTGGGTAATCTTTGAGATTTTTCAAATTTATTCATTTCTAAGTCGGAGAATGTGATATGTCTGGTCTGTTGTACTATATACCTATCTACTCTACTAACATCCCCTCTCCAATATGTCCCCAAAGTCATAAACTTGTGGATGATTCGACTCCCGCTCCGCCCATTATTCCTCTCTTTTCCGCCCAAGATAACAATATCAGATAAACAAAAAAATAACCACAATAAATAATTCAAACAACAAGAGAAGATATGACAAGGAAAGGGAAAAAAAAGTTGATTTCGCCTACAGGTCTCCTCCTCCAGTATAGCTGGTAGGTAGGTAGCCCCTGCTTTTTGTTTTCTCCATCCTATCTATGTTTGTTTGTGTGAACCCTTTTTATTCCAATCATGAATTCGTAACGAGCGTGAGTTGTGAGTTTTGTTTTCCCTCTCTTCTCTCCCTTTCCCATTTCCTTTCTCCCAACCGCAACCCCAAGTGCCAATCCAGCCCAACCCGACCAAACCCAACCAACCCAACCCATCCACCCAACAAAGAAAAATCCGCCCCAGAAAGAAAAAGGGAAGAAAGTTATATATAAAACCAAGCATGTACGAAATATGACGGAAAAGGAAAATATATCAAAAAGAGTTGAGAAAAAAAGAAAGGTATCAGTTGGAGCATTACAATTTTTATGCAGAAAAAAAGGCGCTCGATTACGAAAGTTTCTGTTATTCTCAAATCATACCAGCAAGTCCATCCAATGGGTTGCCACCGAGCTGCTGTCGCTGCCTCCCTGTGCTTGCGATTGAGCTGTCTAGAGGCGTGCTGGTGGAAGAGTTGGGAGTTCGTTGAGGTGTGACTGGTGGAACGGGAGGAAGTGGGACGCCTGGTTCCGTTTTGGGTCTTGCCATCTGCGACGCTCCGAGATTACGGGTATGCGAGCTTTCTCGTCGACGTTTTGGCGCGTCTTTGATCTTAGGATGGGTATGGCACTGTGGTTAATTGTTTAGTACCGGCTTTTGCAAAAAATGGACTGTGGAACACAAACCTTATAAGCATGCCTAAACCAAGTGGTCCCTTCTTCTTGCTACTGACTAATGCAACCCATTCGTTACAACTCCCGCACAATCCTTCCCACACATCTGGGTTTCCATCCATGCGTCTAGTTTCGCCTGGCTCGGCGAAAGGACTACCAGTCGCAGCGCTGATGCCGTGTGTGAAACTTTTGTCGTACCAGAAAGCGCTGTTCTTGAGGACGAGCCAGCGACCGGGTTTGCAAATTCCACACCATCCTTCACGCTTGTTGCCATGACCGCGAACCCAGCGAGGGGTGTACAGGTCGCCTTCAAAGCGCAGTTCTTGTTCGTGAGGAATGAGATCCGGGTCAGAAGGGTTCATGTCTTCAGGTGGTGGAGGTATCTGCTCCTCTTGTAGAGAGGCATAGAGATCTGGAGGATCGCTGAGATCGGTGTAATGAGAGTGGAGGGCGTGGGGATCGGCATTGCTTTGTAGCATGCGGAAGAGGCCGTGGGAAAGAAGAGGCGGAGGAGTTTGAAAGCGGGAGTCCTGGTAAGGTGTTGACGAGGGAAGCAACATACTGTTTCGGTGGAAACTGTTGTTGTTCGGGGTCATGAATGGGTACTGTTGTGTTTGGAGGTTGCTCATGTTAAGCGGGAGATGGGCGTGAGGAAGGATTGGCGACGAGTGCCGAGATGACATTCTTGGCTGGTGAGGTGTGAACATTTCCTGGGCTCCTTGATGGAAGACGAATGGCGATTGACGTCTGCTCGGAAGAGGCGCATAAGACCCTGTTGACCATCTCTTGTTGCGAGCGCTGTCCATGGTGTAGGGAGCAGAGCGCATAGTTGGTCGTGGAGAAGGTGATGCTCGACCTCTGCTCTGTGTTCGGACGAGCTCGGTGCGGTGCTGTGGAGTCATTCTTGGTGAAGCCACAGGTGACAGCTGAGTAGATGACATCAAAGAATTGCGGTTCGATGGTGGCGGGTAGTCTGAGATGAAAGAAGGGGCATCTGACAGAGTTGTTGAAAAATCTTCGAAAGATGGCATCTCTGAGAGTGGCCCAGTTGTCGACATAGAGAAGGAAGAACCAGACATGCGTCTTGAGTTGAATGACTGATCAAAGTTGAGCCTGTCCTGGTCCATGCCATTGTATCTCAGATCCAATACTGGCACGGCTTCGTCAGTCGTAAAAGCCTGGCCAATGCTCATCTCAGTGTCCAGATTTTGGATGTCTAGATTTTCCTCACAGGACTTAGTTGGCCAGTTGCCGAGACCATTCAAGCCTCTGTCCTCGACAGTTGATTCCCTCCAGTTCCAGTCATTCTCGCCTACAGAAGAAGCAGGATAGAAGTCTTGCTGAGCTGAGTAGGTTTGATGTGGAACAGTGTCATGAACTTGTTGCTGCTGCATGGGCATGGTAGAAGAGTCCCATGCTGGAAGACCACCGAATTCCTCTGGTAGGCAGAAGGTGAATCCAGTTTCGTGTATCGTTGCTGGACGAGGCCTTCGACCGGGTTGGGGCGTAGGCGACGACCACATCTCAAATGTACTCGACTCTGCCTTCATTGTCAACTCAGTTGGATTCATCGTGGACGAAGGAAATGAGCGCGGGGGATCGTCTCTTCTGAATTTGTTATCGAAATTAAATGTGAAGGACGGGGCTGGTATTTGTTGTTGACTGCTACTGGACATGAGTAAGTGTATGGCTGAAGGGGGTGGTCAGGTACATACAACTGTGGTTGAGTGGGATCCATGACGAAGATGCTCCCGTGTCAATTAAGTATGGTTTGAGTTTAGGTTGAACGGCGAGCAATAACGTCGTCAGCTCTGATAAGAAATGGCGAGCTTCTATGGAGTTGAATAGCTCCACAGGCAGGGAATCCGTGATGTAGCAATCGACAGGTGGCAGTCGCGTACCAAGGTTGATGGGATCCGAGGAAAGGATTCTCAATTATGATATAATCGGCACCGGGTTGTGATGGTAAGGAAGGCGTAGAATTTCTTGCGGCCCCAGAGTAATGGAAATTGCCTTCTTGTCTCGCGATGAGTAGCTGGTGGTAGATTCAATTACTAGTGTCGGCGAGTGCGGAAATGAGTGTGGTGAGTATGCAATGCAAAGGAAGGTGGTGAGAAACAAACTCGTTTGGATAGATCTGCGCAGGCTGGTCGAATTTGAGAGCCAGCTCCCAGTATATAGCAATGAAAATTAGATTAAAAAGGGCATCAAAGGAGTGACTTAGCAAAAGGTAGTGGAAGGTATGCGATTGGGACGACGCAGAAAAAGGTAAGAAAAGGGGGCAGTGCTGCCAGAGATCCCAGATGTATATGAAAAACAATGTTCCCACGATGAAGGGATGGCCTGTCGAGAAGGAGGTCCGCCCCGGCTTCGGGATGTGAGATATTGCAGACAATGAGGACCCCATGGCAGTTTCCTGTGCCTGTTCCTGATACAAATCCGGATCTTCCCAAACGAAGTGGAGGGGGTTGAGGTGAGTTGAACGACGCTTGGTCGAATGGGCGTACTTGGCATCTCAGGTTGCCCGCCACAGACCAGAGAGTGGTCCAGATCCCTGAATCCAGGATTGCCTTTCTTGGATTGTTCGAGTATCAGTTGCAACTATATTTGAACATGGAACAGATGAGTCGGCCATGTTCATCCGCGGGTGGTCCAGAAGAAGGGAAGGGGGGAGAGAGAGGGGCACATGTCTCGTCTCACCTCGGTGGTGCCAGGGATGGTGTCGCATCTGGGGTAAACCAGGCTGAGAGCACATCCGACCGAGAGAGAATATATGATGCTTCTCGTGCCGTTGCCAGTCCAGTCCACGGGGCAACTTTGTAACGTCGGTATAAACTTACTGCTCGTGATCTACGCCGCCTCAAAACCTCGAAATGGGAGGTTGAGGGGTGATGAACATATCTCAAGTTTGAGGCGTCGAGATCTTCCCACTCGAGAGGCATCCGTCGGACAGCGAAACTGTTAGTTGCAACGGTTGTGGACATCCCAACGTGAAGCTTCGAAGCCTGAAGGTCTTCCTCTGACCAATCTAGATGTAAAAGCTGGTCATCAACTCGAGATGAAGAGTCAAGTCCGCCCCTCCTATCAAGGATGTCGTTTCGACACCAGATGGGTGTATGGATGTATGGAACTCTGTTCAGCTGTCCTCATCGTGCCTCTGGGATCCTCCCCGTGCGATGTTGAGTTGTACAACCTTATATGACAACAGATATATAGCTTCAAGTGGGGAAGCAGGCGAGTCTTTCAACTTGCCTCTCAACGAGTCACAACACTCATCGCACATGGTGTTGATGGTGCTAATTCAAGCTCCTGTCAAAGACTCTCGAAGTGCGCGATTGGCAACAGTAAGTCGTAGACTCGGTAGGATGGGCGTTGGGCTGAGCGTGTTTCCTCTGCAGCAGAAGTTTCACGTTGATCGTCGGAAGTTGTGAGGTTGGTCGTCATTTGCGGAGCAGGGTGATATACTCCGCTAAGGAGATGCAGCAAGGATCTAAGCGGTTTGAGGGGGCGAGATGTGAAACTGGATGACAGCGCCTCCGCCACACCATCGCAAAGTCGCATCATCAGCATCCGGTAGCAGATCCGAAAGCCTCATAAAAAAAATCTCACCGCGTTCGATGTTGGTTTGGCGATGAGGTTGAGGCGTTCTCGTTCTATTCCTCCATACTGAACCACTAGCACTTTCTTTTTGGCACAAGAAGGAATCGCTCACAGATACCAATCGTTTTGGGCACAGAAGCCTTCATTGCTCTAGTAGAAGCCGAATCCCGTGCCAAAGACGGCTCGGAAATATATCTTCGGCCATCGCGAGAGACTCGGACGTTTAAAAAGGCATCCCACAGAGATTCCCACTCCCAAACGTCCTACCACTCTCCACTCTTCGTATCGTCCTCTTTCTCGGTGCGCACGAGAAACTCGAGAATGCTCCACGTGAGATTTCGATGACCATTTTGTCCTTCGAGATCAGATTAACCGCCATCCCTGTTTTCCCATAACGACCTAAATGAAAAGGAGATTAGTACGGAACAAACAGAACATTCCATGGAACGTCGAAAGAAGGGTCCAAGCACAATGCTCCTGGCCAGTAGGAAGCGGAAGGTCAACGTCGGTGACAAGTCTAGGAAGTAGGAACACCTCCTCGGTGACCTCACTTGTTCTTTTCTCCACCTTGAGATCCATTTGCAAGAACTTCAACAAGACAACGCATAATGTTGATGGCTCAAAGAAGTAAGTGGGCTTGTGATTTGGGGGGAGGGATGAACGCTGCAGGAAACATCCTTTCTTATGCAGACTTTAGACGAATCGCGAGGCGAAAGTCCTGTCTTCGGGCTCATACATGTACCACTTCACAACACGTCCACATCTCCACGCGTCACAGGTATAACCTCTACCGCGACTGAGCAGGGCTATTACCGGTTCCATCATCTGGGGATCGTACCTGAACGAAATCAAAAACATGTTTCCGCTTGGTCAGGCTCAGCTTTCAGTCCGTCGCAACATTGCGCTTGGCTTCTTCATGCGTTCCTGGATGAGCAAGCAGATCCCTTCTGATTTTCTGCTGCCTTCGGTCTTGACTCGGCGGGTCCGTTTCTGTTTTGAGCGATGGCCAGCATATATGATCCGTGAAGAGAACAGCCATCTGATGGTGATCCCCGAATAGTCGTTCGATCCATGCCATGTTATCAATTTTAGGCTCTGGCACCCTGGAGCATCCACCAGCTGGTGATCTCCCGCGGACTCGGCAGTCTGAGGTTCGATGTCCGTCCGCGTTGTAAATCAACGAAGTAACCATTATGAAATTCGCGTGTACTCCGGACGGTATCGTCATGATCGGATATAACTTTCACTGATTTGGCATGCTCAACTAATCATCTCAAGTCCCAAAGCGCAACCCCTTACTTGCAGAGCAGAGATTGTTGGTTGGATGATTGGGCTTGCTATAAATTGCTCAGCCCTTGGGAGGTACCTAAAATAGTAATTGAAGAAAAAAAAGGACGGGAATCAAAAGCAAACATAGCTAGCTGCTAGTGAAACACATGTCAACTTGCAACAGAAGTTCATCTGTTCAATAACATCAACAAGCTAGGTTTGCCCAAGGCTTTCTGAATTCAGAGTTTCATGCAATATCAGATACAGACCAAGCACATCCTTCGTCTGAGGTATTTCGAGAGTGGTGAGGTTCGCAATGTAGAGCGACGCCTTCTATTCCAGCAACCCTTGTAGCTAAAGCCAAGTTCTGTGTCCCTTGAAATTACTCTCACCCCCATCTATCACCCCACAGTTTATCATTTGTTGATCTTCTTCCAAACCTCGGCTTCAGCTGCTGAGAGTTTCTCCCCTGCTTGCTGTGCCCAATTCTTAGCTGTGTTCCACATACTTTCCTCCTCAAAGCTGCTTCTGTTTTGAGAGGATGATGGCAAGCCAAGACTCGTGGTATTGATATTGGCTTCGTGAGCTTGTCTTTGATCTGGCGTCATATCTGAAGCATATGCGTTTTGTTGATACCCCGGCGGGTGTTCCAGACTTCGTCTTTGACCACTTTGCTCCGTAGTGGAAAGAGAGATAGGATATGATGACGAGGGGGTGTTCAGTGTAGATGTAGGTGGTAGATGTGATCCAACGGCGCTTGTTGGCGGAGGAATACCCATCTGTGGAGGATAGTACGTAGAAGCAGCCGTCTGTTGTGGTGGAGTATATTTCTCTCCGGCTTTTGGAGGAGGAGGTATTGTACTTTGGTGTAGAGGTGTAGGGACAGCACCAGGTTGTGGAGGTGGAGGCCCCGCAGACTGTGTGCTTGTGGTTGGTGTTGGTTGAAGAGGTGTGTATTTTTGTTGTGCAGTCCCTGTTGGCGCTGGAGGTCGAGCTCCTGGCTGCGCAGGTGGATATGTAGAAGTGGGAATTGTTGTAGTTGTTGTAATTGTTGCTTGAACTTCTTGTGGTCCTCCTGCGTTGATGTGAACGCTGTCATTTGCTGTTGCAGTCTGCGGGGTCACTCCTGAAGGTTTGGCAGCCGCGCTGATGGGACTCTGCGTGTAGACTGGAATTCCAGACATGATGGTGTTTGGTATTAAAAGTAATATTTCTTATAGATTTTTCAATGTTGATTTTGATAGTCGTGTTGTTTTGATGTTGCCTGGTGATGAGGTTGAATTGCTGGTGTGACTTGTCCCTCCAAAGCTCCCCTGTAAGGTACGTCACTGGATGCTCATGTAACTTACGTCATCCGTTTGACCAATCACAGAGCCTTCGGCCTTCAATATCCACTCATTAAGTGGTATAAAGTATATCTTCATCCAGCTACCTTATTTGGCAAAAGAAGTTTTCTTTATTTTCCGGAAAGAGTTTGTGTCGTGGAGTTTTGCAGGTACTTTACCTACCTAAGAACCCTAATCATTCTAGGTGAAAGCAAGCCAATGCCTGAGGTCTAGAACAAAGAAATGGGTGCCAAGCTGGAGAAGAAGAAAACCGTGGAGTGTTCTCATTCGAGTAGTTCAATTCTCAGCAAGCTTGACATAATGCTTGATTGATTTAAGGATTTTTCATTGGAGTTTTCATACTTCTTAATCAATTATCATTGCGCCTCCATGTCCGCCTGCTTTTTCTTGATAGATAAATCACATTTGATCGTACGATAATCATCACCATGGTGGCAATATTTCTTTTGCTTCAGCTCTCACGAACACTCCACTCCACGTGCTTGGGTGAATCAATTCTTCTTGAGTTCCACGTGGTTTTGGAGGGAGTCTTTCTCAACCCAAACAAAAGTGTAAGACAAATAGCTAGGTAGGTATTGAACCGTTGTACCACGCTGTCCGTCTATTCATTTTGTGCAAGGTGGAAAGTTGGCATACTGGCAAGATCAAATGCCCCAGAAAGTTTCAATCATGAATTCTAATGGTTCTTTGCTTTTTTATTAGACAGGTATAGACCATTGTGCGGGCTGGACGTCCGGTCCCTCTAGTTGGCTTCCAGCTCCACGCTACCTCAACATCACAGAATCATAATGTATACAAGGTGAACAGTCCGTCGAACATTAGCGAAAGTTTCCACAAGCATTTAATGGGGGATACATTTTTTGCTGTCACTCTTGCTCTTTCTTTGCTATTTTCGAACTTCGCTCAACACCTTTTATGGCAACTCCATCTTCCTCGAGATACCTTTGACCATATCATCCACAAGCGACGAACCACAAAAAGCAAGTCGACCACCCAGCACAATGGTTCTCGCATCCGAACAAGGAAGTTCTTCTCACTTGCCTGCAACACCAACTTTCAAAACACAATCAACATCCGCGATGTCCTCGATGTCGAATTTGGTCCTTCCACCTCCAAATTTTGAAGATCCATTTACCGATGTGGCGGGCTCAAGTACCAGCATTAGTCCTGCAAGTCGTAACAATGAAGAAATTTCAGACTCGATTGATACTGATGACGGCTTGGAGTTGTCTAATGGGGAGACCAAAGTGAACATGTCTCCACATATCAAGTGGAAGGGGAGAGTAAGGGCAAATTCTATGCCTTCGCTTAATAGCCCAGCCGATATAGGTACCATTCAGCATGTGAAATGGGAGGGACGAAAGCAAGACGTTCCAGAATGCGAAAGGTCTGATTATGAAAAATGCATTTCACGTGCTGGTGATCAAGCTTCTTGCGCTAGCAATGGGAATAATGATGCCCCAGACGAGTTTTACTCTTGCCGAAGTTCGCCGCTTCACGAGAATTTGGAGAAAGTTTGTAGAGACGATGAGTTATATTATTCGGTGGACGATGGAGAAGAGAATGTTGATCTTAAAGGGAAGGAGGAACCGGAATTAGCGTCAACCTCGACGGAGCCATTTCCTAATTTCAACTCGGGAGGAGATAGGGCAATGGACATCGTAGAATCGCCTACATCCAAACCAATCCAAGACCCCAGAAGAATAAACAATCCCTCGAGGCACTGTTTGAATCTTCAAAGATCAAACAATCAACGAGAGAGGGGCATGGATCTTTGAAAACCTTAGGCGAAATTCCGTCCAAGTCGCATACCAGCGTAGCATCATCCCAATCACCTCCACCGTTAGAATTAGAAAACGAAGCGGCGATACCATGTACTTCAACGATAGATACTATCTCAACTAAAGAACCAGAGGAGAAGGCCGATGCTTCCGAAATCTTTCGTGGGTTGTCGCCAATTCCTGGAACGCAACAGGACAATAATGACTCGACCTCACCACCATCTCCACCAAGAACGCACCAAACACCCGACGCAGAAACAGCACCACCATCACCCAATCGATCTACGACACCCGAATCATTTGAAGACCGACTGCAAGCCTCTTTGATGGCTGCATGCTACCTGCCAAGAGACGAAAGAAAAGCCGGTGAAAAGCCGCATCCGTACCCTTCAGACGGAGGAGCTTCAACCCCATTCATGCCTGGACGACTTGGGACGGTCGTGGAAGTACTTTCGGCAAGATATTCGAGTGATCATGTGGCGAGGGATGTTTTGGGGGAACAGATTGATGACTGGATTCAAAATAATCCCAGATTCAGTCGCGGTCATGAAGACATGCCCACTGATATCGAGATTTATCGACATGGCAACAAGAGACATACAATTGAAGGATATTTTCCAAATCAGATGGTTGGAGATACTGATGAGGCAATGGTCACTAATGGAAGTACCACTTCCCAGAGATCTCAACGTCGGAAATCCTTGATTACACGCAAGTTAGGCTCGCTGAAAACACGCACGCGAAACCTGCTCGGCAGAATTAAGGATAGAAAGTAAACAGCAGTTACGGCACCTTCGTCGAGAGAATTGGAAACGTAACTCTAGCCAACCTGAATTACTGATGGGGATAATAATTGGAGATACACTGGCGCAAGAAACCAAGGGTTGTCTAGAATTTGGGATTTTTTTGTAACGGAGGAGTACTTGGAGAACACAGCTTGAAGTTGGTACTGGTACTGTTATTGGTATTATTAGGATGGTTTGTCTGCAAGCGACGGTAGTCAAAAATCTTGGAAAGCGGGAAGCCATCGAAAAACCTACCGAGTAGCGGACTTGATATAAGTGAGGAATAGTTTTTAGAAGGAACGTAGAGGGACCATTTCAAGATCTAGAGGGATAATATTCGGAAAACTTGTATATAGAATCATTCGAACAGATAGAAACTCTCCATGCTAACGAACATTTATATAATATAGTACATCAAACATCTCCCCAACTTCCTCTCTCATCCCAAAATCAAAGCTCCCCGCCACGACGCTGTCTCTCACTCCACAACTCAATCCAACCCGCATCGCTTCCTGCATTCCGCAGATCCCAGAATCGCTCCGGTCCCCACAGGCGGCATGTTCTTAACCACATTATCATAATCAATCTTGCTCCCATATCCTCCAAAAGCGGCCTTCACCATATCAGAAGGCAGCTGAAACAGCGCATTCACCAAATTTTGAGTTCCCGTATCCGCCGAGTTGAGCGCCGAGATCAAAGTCGCATTCGTACATTCTGCATCACACAAATATACGTCAGTTTCCATAACTTCAATTTACTGAATCGTTTGAACATCGTGGAATGTGGAAAGGGAGAGCATACTGTTGTTTTGCATGGTGTGCAAGCTGGCGGCGGGGAAGATGGTCATCTTTCCAGGTGTGAGTTTGGTTTTGACGACCCGAGCACCGTTTTCTTCGAGCATCCAGGTGGATGTTTCGCCTTCGATTGCTACGACGAGGTTTGTTGCACCTGGTTTTGGGGACGGTCAGTTAGTTATGCTTGGGATTGAGAAAGGCTAAGGAGAACGAACGAGGATGGTAATGGGCGGGCAAGGCCGCACATGGACCTAAGTTAAGATACGCAAGTGTCATATCGACAGGTTCAAGGGCTGGGAATGTTGCTGCGTTGGCGTTGACAACACCTGGGTTTGTTGTTAGTCCGGATATTTTATATTTGCCGAAGTGAAAGTGATGAGTGTGGAGGCGAGAACTTACTTCCAGGGGTGTAAGTGTACTTCTTCTGAGCGAAGAAATCAAAGGTGTAGTCGGAATCTTTAGGAAGAAGCGCTTGTTGATCAAGAGCTGTTGCTGAAGACTTGAGTTTGGAGATGAGTTCAGGATTGCTGGTGGTGTCAACTGCTTGGGAGACAGCAGCGAGAAGCGAGAGGAGAAAGACTGTGCTCTGCATTTTGGCGGGTTGAGACTGCTGGAGAGACTGAAGTAGAAGAATAGAAAAGACTGGAACTGAGAGCGAGAGTGTTTTGAAAGTGTTGTTCTGTCAAAGTGCTGTCTGCCGATGAAGAATAACAGACCTATTCACGAGGCAAAACTTCCAGAACTTATACTAACTTTTCGGCCCCGAAGCTCATCACTCTAAATCGATCCTATTACATGGCCCCCTCTGGAAAAATTAAGCGAGAATCATTTCAACCTATGAATCTACATACCAAGTTTTTCCATCTTTAGATCTCTCATCGAGGCTAAGTCTCGCATGCGGCGTACATACATACAATATGCAGCCGAGAAATCAAAGTCGATGGATGATCCCGTGCCGTCAGATGCATTCTGCCCTAGAGATGGGGCCAAAAGTCTATCCAGCCGTAAAACGTGAGTGGCTACAGTAGACAATCGTATATGCAGCCAAACGTTTTGTCTCCAATCAATTAGGCTGCTGTACAATCCTTCCTCTCATGGGCAGGAATGCTTGGGTTGATGTTCCGTTGATAGAAACGGGGTGGACGAATCATGTATCTGATACGGATCTTTTGTTCCTGAACACGGCCCGGATAAGTGGTAATTCCCTTGCAATGGGCTATGTCAACCTATTGTAACTGGGCACAAGCTGTAACAGTACATTGGGCTGGAATTTCCAAAGTTGCGGGTTATGATGAAGTCAAACCCACAATTGTACCGCGAGTCTAAGTTAGTAGCATGATACATTGACAGTACCTATGTTACTAGAAACCAGGAATTAAGTCATCCCAAAATGATCCCCGAAAACAACAAATCGAAAAATGGAGGTACTATTTTCGCAAGTCTAGTCAGCAAAGCAAAGCAAGACAAGACGTTATGTCACAGCAGCCAAAAAGCCTTGGCAAGGACACAAATCTTGGTTCCAGCACCAGCAAGTTTGGTAGGGAGGGCGTGAATCAGCCTGGTGGTCGAAATTTATTCTTGGCCCCTTAGCCGCCTACAACTTTCAACTTGCACATTTATTAATATAGAAATCTAACCCTGAAGTGGGAAAGTGTACCTGCTGGCTGCAGACATGTATATGCAAGCCACAGCAATGCCACGCACAACCAACTGCTGTCGCGGTTAGTCTGAGGCTAGGTAATTAAGCGAGGGTTTTTACGTGAAGATTCCGATTCCCGCGAGAGATTCTTGGAAATTGAATTCTCCGGGTGTTTTTATTATGCGGGAAGGATTTCGTCCAAGAGATTCGATGTTGCCCTGAGGAGGGGGTTTTATGAAGTTATGCAGGAGAGGCGATAGAGTTGTTAATTCCTTGTTGTCGATCAAGTCTCCAATGCTTCGATGCCTGGCTGCAGTGACGTTCATCTTCATCAGCCGACAATTCTTTAGGAACGCAATAAATAAATCTCTCAAATAATCTCAACGTAATGCTCCATCACAGCTTGCATCGCCTGGTTCTGGCCCTGACCGCATTTTCACTGCAGAACAGTATCCCCATTATTATTTACGTGCGCTTTGACAGAGGTCAAGATTTTGGGGTCTAGTTTCTAGGTCTGGCCTCCGTGTCAAGTGTAAGCAATCCGGAGTTACCTTTCATCGCTTCCAATAATCCTGAACTTGCAGCCACCAAAATCCAGATACTGCTCTCCAAATCTCAAGATTCACGTCTCTCTTTCTAGTTATTCGCTCAAACTATGAACCGAACCAGAAAATCGAAAAATTTGGGTCACAACTCGTAAATTCTGACATCACTTGCAGTACAGTACATTACAGTACATATGAGACCTGACATCCCCAACAATTCAACCATCCGATCCAAATTACTCGAAGATTCAGCCTTTCTATTGAAAGAAACAATCCAATGACAAACCAATATCGAAGCCACCATCATCAGGCTGTCGAGGTCATCCTGCCATGCAATGTACTGACATAGTTCCACCGGCTGCAGGGGCTTAATCATCCCGAGGAACGGCACGCTGTTAGACGATACGTTGGCTATTTTAAAAGGCCGTGATATGCGGGACCAAATTTTAAAATTTAATTTATCGCAATTAGACTTTGAGTACGGAGGTATGTGAGAGGAGTGATTTGGACAAGGAGGTGGACAGGTAAGATAGATTTGTTTATGTAGTGGTTAGGGCTGGTTGACAGCGAACAATGTACTGTACATTATTTTTTGATGCCATGTCAAATGCTGACTTCCCGAGAAATATGGTAACAGTAACACAACTCTACAACCTCGCTCACAGCCCGTCGAAGCAAAAATAGCAGCTACATGAGTTACAACGGCAGAAATTAGATCCGCCCTTTTCAAAGTCTCGCCAATGCTAGACTTCTGATCTGCCATCATCTCCCCTCTCTTAGGGGGATCTGTTTTGTAGCATCGAGTTTGGAGAAGTTCGCCAGGTTGTCAAACAGGCAGCAGAAAGTTATCAATTTCTCCAAACAATCGAGATTGTTGTACATGCCAAATAGACTGACCTGTGAACTGGTAGAAGGAGTATTGGGGTGGTGTGGAAGGTACTTGCTGTAGGTGGGGCAACAACACTGACTTGATGCGAGAAAGCTAGAAGTCGTGTTCACTATGGATGTATCCGTTTTCTAAATCTCCTATTATTCCTCCAAAGGGATAGTTGGGGCAATTGGCATGCATGAGTGCGTCGTCGCTTGTCACCGCCGGAATGTGTGTGTGGGTGATGACTTGGAGGGTTGATTCGGTTCTCTTGAAGGTTTGCAATACTATGGGACGGAGGAACTTACCTTTGTCGATTGTGGCACGAATTAGTCTTTGTCCAGTGTACAGTGACCCAGAGGCATGCGGTGAACTATTCTGAAAAGTGTTAGTTTTCGCATTAGGGCGGAGGAAGCGTTCAAGTATGTACCTTGATGCTGATCTCAGATGGGTTGGATGGGACACAGCATCCAGCTGAGATGACGAGAAGAAGTGATTTCAGCCTGACCATAGAATGGAAATTCCCAGGTCCTGCTTTTGAGTGTGACTTTTAATGCACTTTACGGATGCGGGCATTCCTAGCATTCCTATTCTCTGGTGAGTAATTGTTTCCAACTGATTGACAGGTACAACATATCTTACCAAATGAAAACCTATCTCCCTTTCGTCTGCTCTCTTCAGCCCACTCCTCCGGTTTCTCAATACACGCTAGAATATTCAATTTCAACGAGCTTATATTTCTATATGTTGACCTTTGAATACATCGGGTTTAAGTTCGTCTTCGCGAGCTTGGATGACGCTCAGGTTTGTTCTCCGTGCGGTACCATCAGTATGATCTCAACCGCTCTTTTCTCCATTGAATATTTTTGTCTTGCTGCTTGCAAAGTTCAGGAATAGAATATCATGGGATTTGGTCTTCCGAGGGTCGTGCTTGATGTTGTGTCTTTTTTGGAGGATATTGCGAAATGTTATGGCAGTGAGCCAGAGGGTGGTGAGGAGTAGGGTGTAAGGTAGTCAACAGGTGCTGGCCCGCTTCTGAAAAATGAGGTACTTCTTGAGAAATGCGATCTCCCTGAAGGATGAGTCTTCTTTGAGGATGAGCTCTCCATGTATCATTGTATTGGGGGAGAGTGATGCGAGGCATTCGTTGAAGGACGAGTGGTCTGAAATGCCTCTCGAACGCGTTTGGCCATTCCTCCTTCCATTCTATTCCTTTCTTCTAACATTTAGAAGTTTGTAGGAGAAAGATCTGGACATCCTGACATAGTTAAAAAGCAGAAAAACAAACCTGGAGAAGACAGGTTGATTGTGTGGATTTCCTTGCGGCGGAACTAAGAATAGCTTAATCAGCCTTGGTGCGGGCTGTCAGTTTAGATTCTGAAATGTGAGCAATCACAACACTTGTTGCTTGTTTATTGTTTTGATAAACATCTTAGTTATTTCTGGTATTTAATACTGTAGCATCCCATCTTTCGTTTTAATAGATCACCAGGCCAGGTTCTATGTTATATGGACTCCACACTTCTTCTCCACCCCCGAGACCCGATATCGATAAGAGATCATCACCCCTCCTGACGAGGTTACCTTCCTTGGCGTAACGACCTCACCCGTAACCTACTTTGTTCCGGTGACCAACCCCAACTTCCTCTTCCTCTTCCTCTTTCTCCCCTCAACCCCATTCACAACCTAAAAGAACAACGAAGAACAAGGACCTCGAATTCGTCTTTCCGATTCTCTCTTCACCGCCTAAACATCTATCAAACCTTCTTCGACCTCTTCCTCCATCCTCGTCAAAGCCAACTTGAAGCCACCAACACAGAAGAACAAGGTGACCGATCCAGTACAAGTCCCAGCGATATTCTGCGCAACAATACAAACGAAGGAACAAACGAACAAACGGTCCCCAGTAGAGACATATCATCTCTGCAATCTCCCCACGGAAGAGACTGAAGAGGAGGCCTTGAGCCTACCAACCCAACCAAACACCCATCAAACAAACATCACCAACCACCACCATCCCCCAACACCAGAATCCTTACAGATTCCACTCACATCATCACAATGGGTCTCTCCTACAACGTCTATCTCTCAAGCCACAAAATCTACGGCTGCAAAAACTGCAAAGCTCATCTCTCCAATCCAGAAGATATAATCAGTCGTGTAGGTTCCTTCTTCACCCCCTCCATTCCCTCCCCCATATTCTCCTCCCCTTCCCCCTCCCCTTCCAAGAAAACCCACACCCTAACCCCCCTCCTCCCCTCTTCACAGTCCTTCCGCGGCCAACACGGTAAAGCCTACCTCTTCTCCACCGTCGTAAACATAACATACGGCACGCCATCCGAACGCAACATGACGACCGGTCGCCACGTCGTGAGGGATATTTCTTGTCGACAATGTGCCGAGACGGTGGGCTGGACGTATGATAAGGCCTTTGAGGCAGCGGAGAAATATAAGGAAGGGAAGTTTATTTTGGAGGCTGAGTTGTTGTGTAATGTTGCTTGATTGAGTAAGGAGGTTGGGAAGAGGGGGAATGGGAAGGACGGAGGGAGGGAGTAGGAGGGGAGGGAGAAGGAGAGAGAAGTGGGTAGGCATGAAGGGCAAAGAATGCGGAGTGAGGAAGGATGGATTTACTTTTATTTTTTCGGCGCTTGATCAGAAGGGAAGGGAGTGAAGGAGTGCATTTAAACCAATCATGGCGTTTTTCTTTCTTCATATGGATGAACAGGTTGGGATAGGATAGGATAGGATAGGATAGGATAGGATAGGACAGGAAGGAGAACAGGTCAGGTCAGGTCAGGTTAGGCCAGGTTCAGTCATCTCAGGTATCAGGATACGAAAGTCACAGTATTAATACGGACATAATACTGCACTTTTAACACAGTCATCGGTTATGGTGCCATAGCCGATCTGGCAAATATCGTTTCGCTTCGTTTAAATTTATCTATTTTTTTGGGACACAAACTCTATTGTGTTTCCCTCGCTCAATGGGATCGATAGAAATGAGAGGGAGATTGGAAGTCGGACTGGACTGGACTGGACTGGACTCATTACATCCTCGATAGCAAATACTAAGTGGTCATCGGTTGAGTTCGAGAAAGGAAATTACAGTAACTTTCATTGTTTTGGTGACACGTCAACGAAGGTTTAGCGAATGCAAAACAAATTTCTTAGACCTTTCACTGTTCCTCCTGATTTTTCATATTTTTATTTTTTTTCATATTTCGATTTTTGTTCAACTATTTCACGCCGTTAACTCACCTTCTGAAAATCAATCCAGCAAGTATGCTCCTCGACCTTCGCAAACCGCTCATCGGCAAACACCTCAAACCTGCTGGTGATTCCTGGAGATACACCCTCCTGGCGAGCTTGTAGCTTCGTTCTGTAGTTCTTATATATGGCGGTCACGAGAGTTGTCATCTCGGCCATTGCAAGACTAAAAAGAGTTCTTTGTCAGTACATTATTCGGATTGACCTTTTCTCTCCTTTGGAAATCGTGAACTGGGAGGGATCACTCACTGTAAACCGATACACATTCTGCCACCACTAGAAAACGCCCACCACCATCTCTTCATCTCCGCCAAATCGCTCGACTCCCGCAACCATCTCTCAGGATCAAATTTCAATGGATCAGGAAACACGTCTGCGTTCCGATGTAACGAGAAAGGCGACATGCCAACCACCGTTCTAGCTGGCACGACGAATCCCAAGATCGTTGAATCGACAGGAAGCGTTCGCGGCTCAGACGCCGGGAGGGGATTGTACAGTCTCAGAGTCTCCTTGATCACAGCATCTAGATATGGGAGTTTATCCGCAACCGCAACGGAGGGAATCCCACCCTCAAGCATTGACAACTCGGGGATCTGTGCTACTTCCGCAGCGAGCTTTTCCTGGAATTTCATGTTTTCAGGCTGTGAGAGCGCCCAGATGAGAAACATGGTCGTGTCACTCGTGGTGTCAATGCCCGCGAGTAAATGATCTGCACATTCGGATGCGATGTCTAAATCATCCAGTTCCGCTCCCTTCTCGCTCTGCTGATGCTGCCAAAGCTTGCCTACGATAGTGGTATTAACACTTTCCTTTTTATGCTCCATGGGCGCAGTTTGGAACATCTCCCACGCTTTTAGAGCATGTGCTCGAATGCCTGTATACGTAGCTGGTTTCGACATGGGCAGCATTCCCAACTTGGTCACGAATTTCTCCACCACACCAGTACGCGAGTAGAGCCATTTGATGTAGCCAGGGAAATGCACCGCATACCACGATAGCTTCCTCCTAGACGGATCAATGATATCGTTTAATAGCGCCCGATCCGTCGCAGACCCCTTGAGGGCAGCCGTTCCACCGTGCTCCTCGCCGTACAGGAAAGCGGTGATGGAATCAATGGAGAAATAGTGCAAGCTAGAAAAAATCTCTGAAGCTGTCGCTGGCTCGCTTTCCAGCAGACGAAGGAACTGCCGGACTTTCTCCTCGACCATGCTGGCTATCTCGTGCTTCATCATTGACGTCTTGGAATAAGCGTGATTCAATAACTTCTTTCGCTCGCCGTGGGCTCTGGAAGAAGCGAATGTGAAGAGATTTTGACGGCCGTAGACATCAAACATGCGGTAGAAAGTGTGTCTCTCAAATCCACTTCCTGCTCCGTAGATGGTGCGTAGGGCCGCGAGGTTGTTGAATGAGACCTCGTTCGGACCAATCCGTACCGCTTCGCCATATTTCTGGTGCAGCGAGTTGATGAATGTCGTTCGGGTGCCTTTCCAGTCTTGGTAGGCTAGACACCAGGAGGTTAGGGCGTAGGATTTTGGTCCGGGGATGCGGGATAATGGGGAGATGATGAGAGGTTCATAGATCAGGCGGTAGAGGGAGATGAGGAGGGTGATGAGGGCGAGACATGAGAGCCAGAGAGTTAGTTTGTCTTGAAGTTCTGAGGCTTGGTTAGTGAGATATTCAAGAAAATGAGGGGGGTTTTAATTGAACCTACCGCGAGGAATATTTTGATATGTCATGGTGTTGAAAGCCTACTGTTTTTCGTCACCGTGAAATGAGATCCTGGGTGGTTCAAAGCTGGTGAAGCGAAGATCTCCTTCATCAGGCGATGTGTGAAAGAAAGGTAAGATGTTTCCTAAGTATATCGCCGCCTCCTATGAGAGGACTCCGATTTCAACACGAATGGGGAGTGTGCCCCTATCGATATCCCAGAAATGGGGTTCTGGTAGGATTGATATGGGGAAGACGAAGCGCCAATGACAGAGTGGCGGACTGTCCGACGACAAGTCAGGATGCGGGACCCTCGTTGCTTTCTGTATTGGTTCCGATGACCCCATTGTTGCTGGATAGGTAGGATGCATTGTTTATACTGTGTGTATTATTAGTGTTGTTGTCATCGTATCTCTTGAGTTTATGCAGTATCAATATCAGCAACAAGTCTGTTGAAAGTTATCTTTGACATTGCACAGACGTTGAATAATTGTTTGCTCTTTTCCAGTATTCATCGCGACAACCACTTCCTCAACAACAAGTTTATTTGTCGACGAACTTACACATTATCACTCAAAATTATATATTTCAAGAAGTAACTCTTAATTTTCAAGATGGCACCTTCGGCAATAATAGATATTGTCCCCATGCCGGTATCAGAAAAATGGTCATCTCAAACCACAACCAATGAAGCTTCCCGCAAAGCTTTGGCAGCCATGGGTCACCGAGGCAGATCAATGCCCGGCGTCCCTAAACCTCTCTCCCACAGCGCTCAACGTCAATGGCAACTCGAACACATGGCTGGTACTTTTCGAGTCTTCGCCAGTGAGGGCTACGCAGAAGGTATCAGCGGACATATAAGTGTGCGTGATCCCGAGTTTGCAGACAGATTCTGGATCAATCCCCTCGGAATACACTTTGGAATGCTGAAAGCGAGTGATATGGTGTGTGTGAATCTTGCAGGGGAGTTTGTGGGTGGGAATTCGGTGAGTGTTTTGAGTTGCTTTCTACTATTGTAGCTATCCCACTATCCTCGAGCGAAGAAACAGTTGACGAAAGCTAAACGTGAGAATCTAGGAGGCACCCATCAACGCTGCCGGTTTTGTCATCCACAGTGCAATCCACCAAGCTCGCCCAGACGTCCACGCAATCTGTCACACGCATTCTATCCACGGCCGCACTTGGTCGGCATTTGCACGCCCTCTCGAAATGCTGAACCAGGACGTATGCTATTTCTACAACGCTCACAGCGTCTACTCCGACTACGGCGGCATCGCTTTTGCCGACGGTGAAGGTGAACGCATCGCTAAATCTCTCGGGCAGGGTAAAGCTGCCATTTTGATGAATCATGGACTGCTCACCGTGGGAGGCACGGTCGATGAGGCGGGGTATTTGTTTATCTTGATGGAGAGGAGCTGTAAGGTGCAGTTGCTCACTGAGGGCACGGGTCTCAAGAAGAATTTGGTGTCGGATGAGGAGGCTGAGTATAATTTTAAGATGGCTAGTACGCCGGTGAGTTCTTTTCCTGGGGTGGGGCTTGAGGTGTTGAGTAGGCATCTAATGATGGGTTGTGTAGGATACTTTATACTGTGAATTTCAGCCGCATCTTCTGTATGAGGATTATAAATGTGGGGGAAATTTTAAGAATTGATGCAAGCGGAAGATTACTGGAGTTTGCCTTGAGAAGAGCGAGAACTGGGTATCTAGAGGCTGTGTGAATAATTGGATTGTTTTGATGTTTTGTCTGGGTCTCTCTGGATCCTCGCTTAGAAAGTATTAGTGACACAAACAATGGAAATTCGGCTTAGACCAAATCATAGTCGCTAAATGGAATTACAATCGTTTCGATTCTAGCAGCTGAAATTGAAACTGCACTGTAAGAAGTCTGACAGGAGACTCCGATCCGTCGTCCCATAAACATGGTCTTGGGTGCTGCAACTTGCTAGTAGCACCGCGTGCGGCTCGAAGGGTTTCTAATTTCTACGACACGTTCTGACCACACAACCTGCTTTCTGCTTGATCGGGACTGTCTAAGATGATTTTTACATACCTATTGACGAGTCCCCGGATTTCCGAATCTACAGGTACTCAATGGTAATGGAAGGATTGACAATCAAGCCAGGGGGGCTCTCGGTTAGTGATAAGCGAGAAGAAACCACGACCCTGTCAGTGCTGCTTGGGGGGCGGACGCTACGCCGAATAGCTTATCCAAACCCTGAAAAGATAGGTGGGGTTGCAACAGCGAACAATGTCATTGGGACCTCATTAAACTCGCATGGCATATAAAAAAGATAACATATGTAATGTCAACGCTCTTACTAATTCCACGTTCATCCCTTCCTTTTCTTTTTTCATCCATTCAAACAGTTCAGAATAATCGTTCCGTGTGGAATACCGCCACCTGTCAGAATGTCGACCTCAAGTCAAGTCAAGGAGAAGGGACCCCCAGAATTTGATTCTGCTGTTGAGGTGGGCTCAACGGAGGCATTGAATGCTGGGTCTCAACACTTGAAACGGAAACTGCGCAGTAATGAGGTCCAGCTTTTTGCAATTGGTGGCGCAATTGGAACATGTGAGTCTTTTTCTATTTACTTTCAAGAATATATTCGTGGCTAATCAATTATTACAGCACTCTTCGTGCAAATGGGTAGTGCTTTACCTAAAGGTGGACCTGCTGGCTTGCTCATTGGATTCTTGATATGGTCTTCCGTCATGCTCGCTGTCAACGAGTGTTTTGGTATGTTGAAAACCAAACCCAAATATTTTATGCAGTTTTGGGTAGCTAACACATCGCGTAGCCGAGATGGTTTGCTATGTACCAGTGCCATCACCATTTATCCGCTTTGGAACTGAATGGGTGGATGAAGCATTCGGATTCGCAATGGGATGGAATTTCTTCCTCAACATGGGTAAGCGAAACGCCAGAATTCGTTGTTCCAAGCCCTCTAACATTGTCTAGCCTTCCTGGTCCCCTTCGAGATTGTAGCACTAAACATCTTGCTCTCATTTTGGACAGTGTCAATTCCTGTATACGCAGTCATTATCGTTGTTATGGTGCTTTATGCGTAAGTTTGAACATTGCACACGCTTAAGCTCCATAGACTGACAGATGTAGGGTCCTCAATATGGTTTCTGTACGCTGGTTTGGTATTGCCGAATTCTACCTCTCAATTTTCAAGGTCTTTTTGATCTGCGGATGCATTGCGTTTACTTTCATTACAATGGTCGGCGGCAATCCCTTGAAAGATAAGTACGGGTTCCGATACTGGAAGAATCCGGTAAGTGTGTCATTCCGTACCACATGAATAATGCTGATCTGGAATAGGGTGCCTTCATTGAATATGGTGCAGATGGAAATACGGGAAGGTTTCTGGGTGTTCTTACCTGTGTTATTCAAGCTACCTTCTCGTAAGTCATCTCAAAAACTAGCATTAAGAGTACGGGCTGACAAAAACAGAATCTGTGGTCCAGAATATGTGTCCATGGTCGCGGCAGAAACCGAAAACCCCCGCAAGATTCTTCCTACTGCATTCCGCTCATTCGTCTGGCGTATCTTACTTTTCTTCTGTGGATCTGCGCTCTGCATGGGTATTGTAATTCCGTACAATGATCCAACACTCGCAGCCGTTCTTGGTGGCGAAGCGAAGGGCAAAGGCACAGGAGCTGCGTAAGTTAGATTCATCAACCACGGTAAGGTCAAAACTAACAGAAACAGATCGCCCTACGTCATTGCAATGCAGCGACTGCAAATTGGCGGCCTCGCTGACCTTTTCAACGCCCTGATCATGACTTCTGTCTTCAGCGCTGGTAATGGACTTCTATTTTCCGCCACCCGAACTCTCCACGGCATGTCCATCAGAGGAGAGGCTCCGAGCTTTTTGTCTAAGTGCACAAAAAGTGGTGTGCCAATTTACTCACTTGCGGTCGCACTCTCATTCTGCTTGTTGTCCTTCCTACAGATTAGCCACACCTCGGCTGCGGTTATGGGATATCTGATCGACCTAGTCACAGCCTGTCAACTCATCAACTACATGTGTGTGGCAATCACATATCGACACTTCTATTCCTCTTTGAAAGCTCGAGGCATCTCACGAGATACACTGCCATACAAAGGAAAATTCCAACCATACGCTTCATATTTTGCCATTGGTGGTTGTGCCTTCATGATCCTGGCTTCGGGTTATTACTTATTCATGAGCGGTGGATGGGATGTCATGTATTTCTTTTTGACTTACTCCATGGTTGGCTTCTTTATTGTCGTTGGCACTTTCTGGAAGTTCCTCAAGAAAACCACCTATGTCCGGCCTGGCACCGCAGACCTCAATATGGGCAAGCTTAAAGATGAGATCGATGCCTACGAAGCTGTTCACACGCCAAGGCCCTCAGGAAAGATTGGAAAGTATTTCGACTGGATGTTCAAATAGGGGAGAATTTGGCGCTGGAAGGTGTTGTAGATAGGAGGTAGCGACGATTTGTTTTGAGTAATTAGTGTGTGGTGAATGATCGCTCAAGCTCTTAATTGACAATCAACGTCAAAGTCAACTCTTAGTTAGCACTGATGTTCCTCTTCAAGTCGTTCGTAATACTCTTTCCTACTTCCATGCATAATGCTTATTATTCACTCACAAAGGCAAATCGTTGCTCAACCCCCCAAGTTAATCGGACCATAGTAAACTGGGGCGATAGTAAACTACCACTTAGCCTTCATAAGCGTCCAACGTCCAATACTTGTGCCAAGACTCTTTCAAAATTAGCGCCAAGAAAATTGCCAAGAAAAATAACAATAAGACTTATTACTTACTAAAATCTTTAGTGTCTTGGCGCCGCCAGGGAATTACTTGATAAGCAAGCTTATGAAGGCATTAAGAGTTCTCTTAAAATAGTTCTTAAGAGTTATTTAGCTCTTAGGACCTATAATACTCCTAAGCCTCAAGCTCCTAAGATCTAGTACAATCCCGTGATCATATTCGTAACACGTTGGATGTCGTAGGACAAGATCCGGACTCTTCGAATTGGGCAAATTAGTGTCCGAGCCAACATCCATCGCGAGTTTCTTTGGAGTATGCACCACGGGAAGATGGTTGCAAATATTCTTCGGTAGCTGCTAGCATCTTTAACGGTCCAGCAAAGGGCGCTGTAAAAGGCGCAGGTTCACCCGATATGCACATGTGTCACGTGTGATGGTTCTCGAGGACTTCAGGAAGTAGAAGGCATCCAAACCTCCTTGAAATCCCTCTTATCTGTGGCTTCTAGATTTTCAGGCAAAGATAATCGTCACCACACCTGTGAGCAAGTTCTCTCATTACAGATCTTGACAAGCAAGCTTAAGTGAAGCCAAAAAGGCATCAACTCTACCTCCGAAATTCTTCACTTAAAAGGTAGTGTTTAACGAAGACTTGAGTGGATTAAATGAACATAATATCTTGACATTCAGTAAGTTTTTGGACACCTTAAAATCGAAAACACGTGGACTATTGTATCCGGAGGAATAGAAAGTGTGCTTTTTCAAACCCAATTCTCAATTATCAGAGGAGAAACCCTGCATCCATGATAACATTCTGCCCAGTCATACTTTTCGAGGTAGCCATCGTATACACCATTTCAGCCACATCCTGATGAAGAGATTAAAGTCAGCATATATATCTTTTCCCTCCCGATGACGATTTTACCTCTAAGTCAACAAATCGCTTAAGTTTCGTTTTTTGTCGATGTGTCTCCTTTTGTTCATCAGAAAAGCGTTCTGACCAGTTCTATTCACAATCAATTCTTCAAATCTAATTGACTGACAATACAGTGTTGACAAACCGTGAGGAGTAACCCTGGCGAGATACTGTTGACTCTGATCTTTGGTGCCATCATACATGCCAATCCTTTCATCAAGTGAATCTGTGCAGCTTTCGTGACTGTATATGCCTGCATTATGTTATCAACTGAATCATAAATTGGTAGAGCAAAAATACCAAAGAACTCCCCTGCTGGCTTACGCCTGCAAGAGACGCGGTGGTAATGAACGCCCCGTCGGCACTCTCGAGTTGTTCCTTCGCCGCGTTCATAAGCCAAAGATGTGATTTTACATTAATGTTAAAAGCTAGATTCCAATCCTCTTCATCAACATTATCATCAAGGGAGCTCATATCCCGAAACTTGGTCCATCCACCGTTTGAAAATATCACATCAAGGCGACCCATTGCTGCTGTGGCTTCTTGAACCAGCTGGTTGATCTCAATTCGACTTGAGAGGTCTGCTTTGATCGCGATATATTTGTTCTTGCCATTTCCCTCTGTTTGGTGTCCTAGAACTTTCAATTCTTCAAGAAGTTGATTTGCACGATTGGTGTTCGAGCTGTAGTTGAGAACAACGCGAAAACCTTGTTTTGCAAATCGCCGTGCAGCTGAAGCACCCAGCCCCGCTGTTCCAGCAGTAATGAGGACGACGGGCGATGAATCCATGCTAAGATATGTATCGCTTGAAGAAAAATGTGCCGGTGAATTGAGCTGATCTCTCACCCTAGTTGATAGTTTCGGTTTTGCAGGGTCTTGATTTGGCGAGTATTCGACAATGGTAACAAAATAACCAAAGATCCGTTAAACACGAATAATATGATTAATCAGTCAAATGTAAGACTATACTCCCATCATTAATACGCTCTGAGTGGTGATTCTTTCTCTACCAATAAAGTCAAAGGAAGCCAATCAAGTTCGATAATTTGATAAGATGGGGTGGGAGTCGGACATGCCGAAACACTCTTTTTGAGCTGGATCTCTGCCATGCAACTCTTGCTCTGCCAACATTAATTTTACAGAGACATGAAGATCCTAAGTTGTTAGTCGTCAGCGAGTCATTCAGAACATTTGTTTTTTTCTAAATCAATCCGAAAGGTCTCGTCTTGAGAAACTTGTTATCTGTTCGCCCTTAAAATCGGGTGGGAAATAAAGAGTGGGGGAGGAGCAATCGGAACCTCCGATTTCTATTGAGCGCGAGGAATTCACCACATCAATCCTGCAAAAGAGATATTGAAAACTAAAAATTACTCGAGCTTTGATTCTCCCGTGTGTGTTGAATAATATTGTTTCCAAATTTATCGTCCTCAAAGCAAGAATATTCTAGGGATGTCTTCTCTTGACATAGTAGAGCTGTTCGGCATTCGAGGCTATGTTGCCGTTGTAACGGGAGGGAGTAGCGGTTTAGGATTCATGATATGTAAGGTAAGTGAAATTATATACAAGGGAAAGAAAAAGTGCCTAATAATTTGGGAACAGGGTCTCGTGACAAATGGGGCAAAGGTGTATGTGGTCGCTCTGCCTACGGACTCGATCGAAGAAAGTGTCACAGAACTAAACGAGATTGGAAAAGGAACCGGGGGCAGCGCTCATGGGTAAGTTGGTGGATCATCAAGACGTTCAATTCTTGGGTTAACAACAGAAAGCATACCATGTGATCTCTCTTCCAAGGAAGCAATCGTGGACCTAGCAATTTATATTAGCGAACGAGAGAAACATGTCGATGTGCTTGTTTCCAACGCTGGTATTAGACGAGACCCCCCGATCACTTGCAACGTCTTAGCTGCGCCTCTAGAGGAACTGCAAGCCTCAATGTGGTCTTCCCTTCATTCAGATTGGCAGAACACATTTGCTGTTAATGTGACTGCGCACTATTTCATGGCTGTTGCATTCTTGCCTCTTCTAGAAGCTGCCTCTAAACTCGAAGTGACTGAGGGAATTACAGGCAAGAGTCAAGGCCGTGGTGTCATCATTTTGACAAGCTCTTGCGCAAGTATGCACAATGTCACAAACATTGATCTTACGAGCTATGCAACAAGCAAAGCAGCGATTGATCATTTAGTTCGGTTACTTGCTGCAAAATTTAGCCGTTTTTATGTACGAGTTGTAGGGATAAACCCGGGATGTAGGTCACATATCTTGAAGCTATCCAACATGCCAAAACTAGCGACTAAACAAATACAGTTGTACCTAGCAGAATGAATCCAGTTGGTGAAGAAGGGAATGTTTTTGCAAACCTTTTCGACAAGGTTCCAGCCAAACGACCAGGAAACGATGGCGATATTGCCGGCGCAGTCATTTATTTAGCAAGCAGAGCGGGAGTAAGTGTTTTCGGCAAGTTGAGAATCAAGACTAATGTGAACTTGCAGTCTTACGTGGATGGAATTTCTCTTTGCATTGATGGTGGTCGAATTCTTTTGGCAAATGGTCAAGAGTAGGTAGTATAGAGTATAGGAAAACATTGAACATCCTTCATGAACCATAGTCTAGATTGTCAATTCTCAAGGTGCCACAAATTTGCAATTTTCTTCCGACATCTTCACACCGACCCCTGCAGTTCAGTCATCACATAAAATTATAGATTTTTAGTTAATTAGTGAACACTAGATGTGACACAGTCACGTGTGGTGTTCAGACGGTGGGTGTGGATGCTTATCGGCAGTCCCGATAACGGGGCCGGAAGACCTTGATAAGTGAAGAATCAGTGATGGAACTTGTCACATAAATTGATTATAAACAGAGCAAATCAATAATATTGTTGCCCGTGGAAAATCCTGGTCGCAACATCATAGAAAATGTCGGTCTTTTCAGTGGCAGGCGGTTCTACGTGAGTATACCGCGATCTCCACTCTTGATTCCATCCAACTTACGTGGTGACTAGATCTAAACTCAATGTGAACGATGTCAAAGAGTTTGCGAATAAATTGAACATTGATATTTCAAATCCTCGGGATTCGGAGGATTATCTTTTTCTCCTGAGATCTTTAGAAGGGGTGATGCGATATGTCCAAGAAGAGCCCGACTATCTACACCCAGCTCTGGCACCCCATCCTGTCACAGAACCTCGAAAGTATTGGAAACTAAACGAAACCGAGAACCCACTCAACGCATGGAGCCATCGATGTGATCTCAAATCAGCGAGTCCGACAAGCGATGTTTTGAAGGACCGAACAGTCGCTGTGAAAGACAACATTTGTGTTGGTGGATTGCCGACAACACTTGGCACGTTCCCTGAAATCTTATCAAAAGATGGAAATCTCCCAGTATCACCCATTGATGCCACTGTGGTCTCTCGTATTCTAGCAGCCGGTGCTATCATCAAAGGCTCATCTACTTGCGAGAATTACTGCGCCTCCCACTATCATTTACGTCGGTGACAGGACCGGTACACAATCCTCGGCTTCATGGGTACACGGCCGGTGGAAGTAGCAGTGGTTCTTGTGCTCTTGTAGCTGCAAATATACTTCAGACGAAGACTAGTAGAGACTTTGGTTGTACCACGGAACTCGCCATTGGAGGTGATCAGGCTGGGTCAATTCGAATTCCTGCGTCGTACAATGGTATCTATGGGTTGAAGCCGACGTTCGGTCTCGTTCCTTACACTGGAGCGGTCTCCATGGTTCCAATGATAGACCATCTTGGACCTATTGCATCAAATCTGGAAGATGTTGCTGCTCTATTGCAAGTAATGGCGGGATATGATGGCCTGGACTCAAGAATGACTCCGGAATCACCTCTAATTGGCCAAGTAAAGAACTACCCGGCGCTTCTTGCAGACTTCAAAAACCAACCCGTTGACAAAAACGAAGAAAGTCCGGGAAAAATGAAGATTGGTATTTTGAAAGAGTCCTTCAATATTCCTGGAGTGTCGCCTGTGGTACGCGATACCGTTCTTGAAGCCGCAAGATCCTTCTTCACTGCTGGAGGTGCTGAAGTCGTGGACATTTCCATCCCAATGCATGCTCAAGCTCCTCTCGTCTGGACTGCTGCTTCACGGCCCTCAATGTCTGAGACTGCGTGCGAAGGAAAAACTTCTGGCCATCTCTCATATTTACCTCCACACGTCCAAGCTCAATGGCCTCCGGATCAACGCATGTACGAGTTAATTACATCCACTAATCCCGGAGTAATCAACATAATGCTCAGCAATCAATATTCTCGAAAAACCTTTGGGGCGTCTCTTGAGGCAAAAGCCCACCGCAAAGTGTTTGAGTTGAGGGCGGCGTACGATCTTGCTCTTAAAGAAGTGGACGTGTTGATTACACCTTGCGCGCCTACAATTGCGATGCCCCACCCACCCATGAAAGACTCTACAGTGATTGAAAAACTTGAGGTTGCTTTTGGGTTGACGAGTAATACTTGTCCGTTCAATGTAACGGGGCATCCCGCCATGAGCACTCCTTGTGGATTCGCATCAGTGCCTGAGCACCCGGATGTTAATTTACCTATTGGTATGCAAATCATTGGTAAACGGTGGAGTGATGAGACAGTGTTACAAGCAGCGGCATTGTTTGAAGCAGGCAGAAACCAGGCAAGCAAGAGTTCGAAGGAATAGGACCGCAGACAAGATATGAATTGAATCTAGAAAATATCCCTGGTATGATTTGCATTCATTTTAAATTCTTAGGCAAACTTTACCAAACCTTAATCTATATCTTCGCTTTCAAGAACTCCGAAATTTCCTTGTCAATCCAATCATAATCTTCTGGATTACTTCCAGCGCCAGCCAAGTGTCCCCAAATGGACGGTATGATCTTCAAAGTCCCATTCTTCAGACTCCTAACCTCTCTCTCACTAGCTTCCCAGCGGAAATACTGGTCAGTTTGACATGGCATCAGCAACACCTGAGCTTTAATTTCCGACAACGACTTTTCCAGGGTGAGACCTCCATCAGAGGAACACACTATGATGTTTCCATTCTGCCACATACGTAACATCGCGAGTAAATCATCGGGATCCCAAGTGCTATAATTTATACTGGTAACAGCTCTATCCCAGTCATAAAGATTCTTGAATCCCAACTCCTTGAACCTTTCCTGTTCGAACCACTCTGCGCTCGTCAACCACGCCGAATACGCTTTCCCAAAAGCGTTTAAACCTCGCCCGACTTTCATATCCTTTGGACGACAATTGAGTGGAGAATAGTCAATGGAGTTCTCCAGTGCAGCTTTCGGACCCTCGAGAAACTGGTAGTTGTGTAGACTAGTCCTCGCCGATGAACACACGATAACCGCATTCCGCACAAAATCGGGATACATTACGGTCCAATGGTATGTACACTGGCCACCCATTGAGTACCCCACCATAACATCAATGGCGTTGATGTCTAGGTTCGTGAGTAATGCATACTGAGCACGCACACAATCTCGATAGCCTAGAGATGCAGGGAAATCTGCCGTGTTGGAAGGACTTGACGATTCGCCATTTCCGAAGAGCGCTACCACGATGACTTTGTAGTCTCGAAATGCTCCTTTGGCGAAGTTGGGTGTGGATTGTACACGTCCTCTGAAGCAGGTTGGAATTACTGCTACTTTATTGGCTTCTGGGTTCGAGATTTGGTATGCCAAACGAACAAGTGGAAGTCGTGTTCCGTTTTGAAAGTCGAAATCGTTAATTTCAAAAAATTCGACTCCGCCATCTGACTTAGACATTTTGAAGCTTGTAAAGTCGAAGAATTGAGAGAAGTTGGGAGAATAAAATGTTTTTTCTCCTTGTCACGGAGTGTGTTCGAACACCAGAAGGCAAATAGTCATTGGTTGAACTTGCTCTCCGATAAGGTCGGTAGAGTGGACTGGTGCAGTCCATTGGATGCTGTGGAAGTTGTTGTGGTTGGTACCGTCGGAATGTCCGCCTGGGAGAGTTTACAGAGTGGATTAGAGGACGTGGATCTGGGCATTCCAGTAGTGATTACGGTAGATGATTGCCAGCTTTATCACATCTCCATCCTTCCGAACCTTTGTTTTTGACATTTTGTTTTAATTAGTCCTTCTACTCCATTGATCAAGTTATTGTTCCCAAGTTGACAGCATATCTTCCAGACCTTGAAGTGGGCAATGCCTCAGAGGACCAGTCCAGTCAGTCCCTGAATTTACAGCCCTCCTGAGCTTTGAGGATGTGATTGGTTAAATCGCTCGCTAGAGGACCGGAGAGCACGTGACGTCAATGTTTCCCGTTTCTTCACATGGCCAACGTCTGTCTGTCCAGGTCTACCCAGTAAAACTGTAGAGTGGGATATACCCTTCCTCACTACAAGTCTAAGATCCTTCTTCGACGACACACTGGCGAAGCGCGATGAGATATGTACATAAGCAACGTACACGGTAGCACCAAAACCTCGTCGAAATTGAAGCCAACAAATTCATTACCATTTGTAACCTTAGTGGGGTCAAGCGGAAGCTGGTCATCTTCAAGAACATTGCCTGTCTATTCAAAACCCCACTCTGTGTGCACCTTTCAGCATGGCTTCGAGTTCAAGGGCTCAGGCCAGAACATCATGCGATCGCTGTCATCGTCGGAAGAAAAAGTGTGATCGAACCTTGCCGCAGTGTGAAGCCTGTCAATCTGCAAGGTTCACGTGCAGCTTCCTCGATCATAGCAACCGTCAAGTAGCAAATTATCCAATTGCGTAAGTGGTAGAGTCTCAGTACCAATTTCTGTCTTCATTATATCCGTAGCTTTGCATAGCCTTCTTCCTTTGCTTCAACAGGTTAAAAGTCTTTGCCTCTCTCTCCTACACGACTAATACAAAGCCGTAGGTTCGTGCGAGGTTTAGAAGACAAGATTGAAGAACTAGAAAAGAAACTCGCTTTCGCATCAACTGTAATTCAAGAGCTCGAAGGAAAGCTTGCGGACTTATCAGAATCCTCACAGCATGTCGCGACAGCAGATACGCCACATATAGCGACCAGCAGTCATGAAACGATTATATCTGATCAAGTACCGATGGATACTTCAGAATTCACCGAAATACCCATGGATGGTCATCTAGTAGAGTCATGGGCATTTCCTGGCCCGTCACTCTCTTTCGTCGATGAGCTCAAGCAGCTCTTGTTAGAAGCAACAGCAGAAAGACACCTTGGCTCGTCATCGGGCCTTTCTTTCGCAAAGCTAACTCAGTCAGTTCTTCGACGTTTGTCACCCGATAAGGCGGACTTTGTGTTTGACATCAATCCGGAAGGAGACTTCCAGCTACCACTTGATTCTGGGAATAGCCCAGATAATCTGAATAGTTCCAGTTTGCTTCGCTCGAGAGGTCCCATCTCATGTTTTCCCACTTTATTTGGACCATTTCCAATGTCGATTTTTTCGGAACCTGAGGAAGTTCTCAGCCAATTGAGCTTACCAAACGAAACAGATATGAATCGTCTCATTGAGTTCTATTTTGCACATTCTCATACTCTATACCCCTTCATCAATCGCAGCGAGCTCATACCCGTGGTAAAACGAATTTGCGCAGATCCGCAAGATCCTTTAGCTCAATCACCGCTCTGGCTTTTTCGAATTTGGATGGTCTTGGCAGTTGGATCAACAGCGTATGCTTCTGTCACTTTACACGAAGAGTCTGAGTCCATGCTCTACTTTAACAAAGCCATGGTATATTTTGAAAGGGCACTTGAATTCGGAGATATGGTGCGTTTGAATTTAGATTCGAACGATAAAGACTAAGAGTGCTGATAAAATGCAATAGGCGGCACTGGAGATTATAATGCTGCAGGTTTCGTACTCCTTTTTCAATCAATCAGGACCGAGTATGTATTTCTTATCTCCCCTTAGTGATTGGAACTTTTCACATTAATCCGAAGTGTAGACACTTGGATCCTTGTGGGCTAGCAGCCCGTATGGCAACTGGAATCGGTTTGCATACTGCGTCTAGCTATGAAAATATCCCACCCGACGTGGCTGAAAGACGTAAGAGACTCTTCTTCTCGGTATATATGATGGATCGGTAAGCTATATTGATGGATCACTGTGGAAGTCAACAGATGGTTCTGACGATGATTTTCTAGTGTCGTATCAATGGCACTTGGCCGTCCTTTCGCGCTCCATGACGATGACATAGACATTTCGGTAAGATTTGAAAGTCTCATAAAATTGTATCAAAGGCTAACTTTCGGAACCTTCAAGCCTTTTGTAGATATCGATGACGAAAATATCGACAACGGCACTCTCCTCCCTCAAAATCCACTCCAACCTTCTCTCATTGCCATCCCACTCCACATTCTTGCACTACGAAAACTTGCAAGTAAAATCGTCAAAAGAGTTCATTCAAAGGGTCAAGATATTCACAAAAGTCTAGAGGAGCGCTTGGAAATCATTCAATCCCTACACAAAGAATTGATTGATTGGAGACGCAACATGCCGTTTCCCCTCCAAGACATCCACCCACAGGTGCCACAGATGAGCAGTAGCTGGTTTGATCTCAATTATTATGTGCATCTTGCAATTCTATACCGGCCATCTCCCCTTCTCCCTACTCTAGATCAGTCACGCGTCAAGATTCTTGCAACAGCCTCCGCAATGTCGATTCGCGAAGCAGTCAATTTGCATCGACAAAAGAGGTTCGCATATAATTGGCTGAATCTTCTCTCGGTTTATACGTCGACATTGTCACTGATATATTCAGTTACCACTCAACCGGATAACCTTTTTGATGTGTTGAAGGAGACGAAAGCAGTTGATGACCTGAAATTGGCAATCATTTTATTTGACACATTGAGCGTGAAGTTCACTGCTGCGAAGAAGATCAGAAGAATGGTTGATGAGATCGTTATGAGATATCAGAACTTGCAGTCAACGGAATGAGAATATGGAGCAAGCCAGCCTGCTTCAGCCAAAGATACGAATTCTGTTGTGAGGTTAGGTCAACCACATCTCAACCTTACCAACCTATCTGAGACAGCCCAAAGACGAAGATGAACTAACCTCACATACACAACAAGCGATTTTCATGCATGAGAGTACCAAATCTTGAGTGGACTTTCGAGCGGGTGGCAGTCGTCGGAAAGTGGGGTGGCTCGGACTAGTGTCGGCAACGACCACCTCTCCCGACACTATCCACATAGAAGTCCCAAGTATATATTCCCAAAAAAGGAGAATACACACTACAGAACACCTTAATCTCTGAAAATCAACATTTGACGTTATACTATTCAAATCACAAGATGGGAGGAGAAATCAAAGCAGTTCTATCCGACAAAGCCTGTGCCTTCCCCGCCGGTCTATTTCGTGAGTAGAGAGCACCCGATCCACCACACCAAGCGACAAACATTGATAAATCATCACAGACCACGCCAAAATTTACAATGGCGTTGTATATTGCGCAGGGGTAATTCAATTTCCAACTTCCAACTTCCAAATTTCCAATTCCCAAGTTCCAATCCACATTCCCAACACTTCCCTTACCCAAGATATCTCATTTCAAACCACACGAGCGTCACTTAACACCTCACTCAGCAAGTCGGCGCCGACCCCTCAGGAACCCTCGTCTCCCAAGACGTAGGTGAACAAACAACCCAGATGTTCGCCAATATCGCCGCTAGTCTTGAGGCTTCAGGAAGCTCCTTGGGGAGAGTGTTGAAGGTTAATCTTTATCTCGTTGATAAGGCTGACTATGCAGCTATGAATGAGGTTTATGTGAAGGTATGTTGAGAATTCTGCGATGTTTGGGGGGATTCTTTGTGTGTGAGTGTGTGTGTGTGTGTGTGACAAAATGTTTGACGAGTTATGTAGAATATGCCAGATCCGAAGCCGCCGAGAGCTTGTGTTTTCGTTCAGGGGCTGCCGGGTGGTTCGAAGGTTGAGATGGAGTGTGTTGCTGCCCAGAATTAGGAATTATGATTATTTGGAGTGACTGTTAATTAAAAATTCTAAAATTGTGATGTCAATTCGTTCATTTCATTCTAAAAAATTTCAAATCAGAAGACTTAGATATATTCGAAACACGAGTCTCTAAGATGAGAAGCGGTATGTTCTCAAGTGTAAATGATCAGATAAATATGTATGGAGGCTTGTCTTAGAGCTTGTGCAATAGAAGAAAGCTTTTTCAAAGATCAAATGATTGCTAAACCGAGAGAGTTCTGCCATCTGTCTCCCCTCTCCCTTTTCCAATCAAATCCCACTCACTCTCAGCAAGCTTCAGGCGTTCACTTTCAAACTATTTTAACATCAAGTAATACGCTAGCTCAGTCATTCAACGATTTAAATCAGAGTTTTTATTATTTTACTAAACCTAAACCTACTCCTTATAATAATCCGCGGTCCTCTCCAAAGCCTCTTCCAAAGCCTCCTGCGTAGCCCCCGTATCCCTAGGAATCAGTTTAACCTTGAAATCCCTCGGGATTGCAACCAACGCCGTCTTGAACTGATTATAATCAACATAATCAGTGTTCGGTGGCTCCGTCTCACTAGCCACGATCTTGTAGCTCGAGATGATTCGGATGAGCGCAGCGTAGAGGAGACGCTGGGCGATGATCTGACCTGAGCAAGCGCGTGCTCCGGCACCGAAACTGAGGTGTTCAAGGCCCGTGATTGATTTTTTGGTGAAGGGGACGTCCTTTTCGATGGGTTCGAGCCAGCGTTCGGGGTCGAATTTGTGGGCGTCTGCTCCGAAGTGGCCAGCGTCTGAAATTGGTTACTATGTCTCGATCAATATTCAAGGACTTTTTGGAAAGTACATACCATGGTTTCCAGCTTGTGCATTGATCAGAATCATTGTCTTTGCTGGGATGATGGCTCCGTCCCAGTTCACATCCGTGACAGTCTTTCTCGGTAAGCTCATTGATGAAACAGTGTAGTATCGGCCCGCTTCCCTGATAATTGCGTTGAGATATGGGACTTTCTCCTCTTGATAACTGTTTGTCCATGCATCTTTAATGTTAGGATAATATCTCTTGATATCTTCATATGCTCGTTCTTGCCAAATTTGACCTTCCGGTGTTGACAAAGAGCCAATGCAAGAGGTGAGAGTTCCGGGGATGGTCTCAAACCCACCAGACACGAGGGATAAACAAATTGAACTAACTTCAACTCCGGTCAACTTCGTTTCTTGATCTTTTAAGATGGCTGCGGAAATGCATGGCTTGTCGGTTCCCTTCTTGATCATTTCTCTGACTTTGTCGAGGAGCTCATTGAGATATACGTCACGACGGTCTCTCAGTTCCTTTGAGCGCGCATTTTTCTCATTATTCGGGAGGTATCGCAAGATTGGGATGTAATCTTGGTAATTCTCAGAGGCACTGCGCAGAAGACTGATTGCTGAGCCAACGTGTAAGATTTCGCGAAGCATGGTGTCGTATACATCATCCATGCGAATACCGTAGCACAGAGTCAAGGTGGTATTCAAAGCGTATCTCTGAATGTAAGGGCGCACGCTGATTTCGACTTCTCCGTTCTTGCTGTCACGAACCATATCTCGAATAATACAGTAACTCTCAAGATCAAACATTGGGTAGTAACTTCTCAATGCTGGCCTGCCAAGAGCGACTCCACTGGCCTTGCGCTTGTTCTTGCAACTTTGATCCCATGGAGAAGACCCGATAGTGAAGCCTTGAGTGGAAGAAATGACACCGTGGAAGGTGTACAGCTTGGGTCTATCAATCACGGCTGATTGATGCCCCACAAGCATCTTTCTGGCATCGTCAAAGGAATTGACGACAACTGCCCTAGTGTTTCCAAGTCTAATTTGGAAGACGGAATTGCCATATCTGTGAAATGTCAGGAGCTGTGGGAAAAAAAAGGACAGGAATTGAAAGAAAACATACTGCTTCCACCATTTTTCGCAACTAGTAGCATGGTCTTCGCCAAGTTTCAAGAGATGTCCCACAATTGGCCATGCACCTGGAATTTCCGGGATTCCTTTGATGTGAGGAATATCGGTTGCTGTTGTAAGCTGAAGGCATGTCAATGAAGATTCAATCACCACTCGGTCATGTTTTCATATTCACATACCTTGTACAACACCAGTATGGAAACGCATATACATCCTAGGATGACGTACTCGAGGGGTAATTCCCTAATGTAGGCTTGGATTTCTTGCAGCGGCATTTCTGAAACAAAAAGTTTGGTGTCCCTGATGAAAGTGCGGTGCTGAGAATTGGTAATGCCGTATCAGGAGCAAATCCCAACTTCTTAAAGTAATCTCAAGTCGTCAGATTGGCGGAGGCACCGCACTATGACCAGGTAAAGTTTTAGTGACGTCTTGACAGATTCAGGCTGTAAAAATCCAGTCAACTTTGTTGGATAAAAGAAAGTCCTTGATCATCATCATCAGCGTTATCTTGAGCCATCGGACAGTCCGACGGAGAGGTTTGCTGATTGGTCGGGACGTGCCGACAGATGAAAGTATCAGGGCTGGCAAGTGGTCCCTCATGCCTGATGAAAGGGAGCGGAAGAGGATGGTCTTATGCTTACTTTTCAAGGGGAATTGATTAGTTCAAATTTTTGGATTGCCGTTGGGGAAGAGGAGTAGAGGAATCCTGCACCAAATTGTGTTGGACTTTGACGATAATTTTGCCAACAGCGGGCGACGACCTCGTTTTGAAGAATCCGTTCGTGTAATCACGAATTGACTACCTAGGTACTTTTTATGATTTGGGGAGGACAATATTGAGCTGTCTAATTTTCAAGGGAAACTAAGTCAACGAGACAAGAAATAATGGGTCAGATCAGATACAAGAATTGAATGTCAATCATGTTTCTATCTGTGTGTACCGTGTCGCTTCCAAAATGCTCAACTAAAACTCGTCTACCTGTATGCTCTCATAAATCAGCATTTCATACCACTTTTGTCCTAGAAAACTGATACGTCTCTTCAAGGGCAAGATCTCATGATTTGTACAATCTAGAAGACGTTGGTGTCAATGATCTCCCCTAGTCCTTAGATCAATCGTCCCCTACACCCTCGCCAGTGCCAGTCAACGGCCCGGCAGGACCTAAAATTCTCCTTCCCAGCAAATCATCCTCACTGGCCAAACTAACCATACTCTTTTGCCTCTTGAACTCACCTCTTCCTTCCCTTTGCCTCTGCTCCTCTCGCGCAATTGGTCCCTTAGTAGCTCCTCCTTCCTCCTTCTCTCCTCATCCTTCTCCTTCGCCTTCGCCATCGCCTTCCCCTTAGATTTATTCGAGATCATACTCATCTCCAAACCTTCATCCCCCGAACTTTCCGTCTTGCGTCTGTAATGGTGTTTGTTATCAATTATGGAGGCAGCACCTGGAGCACGTGGGTACGCCTCACGCTCTTCAGCTTCAGCGAAAATGTGACCATCAAAATCCGGTTAGCTGCAACTACTATACTGTACTACTACTACCTTGTTAATAGTCCATGGAAAACAATCTAAAGCAGGCAGGCACCTGAGTGAGTATAGTACAGTACAGTATTGTGTCTATCAGGTATATATCTCTGTTGATTCTACCTAGGTATTCTATTTATCTACCTTGTCTATCCATTCATCACTGCCACTACCACTCACTCACTCCCTCTACTCCCTTCCTACGCATCCACCTCTGCCCAGTCAAGGGGAGAGGAGGAGGTAATGATCCACAACTCAAAAAAGGCCTTGGAAAAAGAATGTACAAGGAAGAAGAAGAAAAGACAAAAGCAAAAAAGACCCGCTCGCTTGTTTTTGTTTCTGTTGTTGTTTCTGTTGTCGTTGTTGTCGTTGTTCGCAACACACACAAATGTAATCTTCAATATGAACATGGAGAAAAAGTAGTTAACAAATCATCAATCCACCCAAAGAGCAAGCCCTGCTGAGAGTGAGCGTAAGAGTGAGAGAAGAGGAGAGAAGAGAAGTAGCAAGCAACGGACTGAGACAAGTGGAAGAAAGTCTAAAAGTCATTCAAAGTCTTGTCATTTTTCTCATTCAGGAAAAGAATCCAAAAAAGAACCACAACGCTGCTTGCCACTCACTTCCCTTTCCTATTCTCTGCTCTGCTCTCTCCTTCTCTCTCGGTGATCACCATGAAAATGCCTCCTCAATAAAGTCGACATTTCCCTTAGTCTGCCTCTCCCTCACCGCAGATCTAACATCATCGCTCAACGCGCCACTTCCACAAACACTCACACCGAGCGCACCGACCTGACTCTCCATCTCTAGATCAAGTAGAGTCTCGATATTCGGTCTGCCAGGGAACATCTGGACTGTGGAGCTGGGAGAGTGAATCTCCTTGGTGCTGCGAGGACGGCTGACGAAGAGCATGATGCGGAGGACTTCGCGACGTTGATCCATAGCGAGGATGGAGGTCATCCATGGACGAATCCATTCGAGATGCTCGGGCGATTGGATGATCCAGACCAGGACGATTTTGCGGGCGGCTACGGTGCCATTGGCGTAACCTGCGACGAGATCGCGCACGTGTGGAACTTGGTGCGTGATTCCTACGCCGCCAGCGAAAAGCATGACAGTACCATAGGAATGCATCATGTGCATGCCACCGTAAGGACCTTCGGCGAATGCGCGGGTAACAAATCGGCCCTCTGGGCTGGCTTCGGCTTTGGCGACTAGAGATTTGGTGAAGCCGGTGCGGGCGCGGATGATGTAGGACATGCTAGTCTTGCGTAAGGAGAGGATGTCTTGTCGGCCCATTGGGAGCTTCTCGTCGTCGAGGACTTCGGTTTCGGATGACCAGGCGACGGAGAATGGGTGGGATTGCCAGAGACCGACAGATGGCATGTAGAGGTAGGCATGGTGTCCAGGCTTGAAGGTCCATGGGCGAGGCATATCAACAGTTACTCGGACGGCTCCACCAGGAAGTGCTTCGACGAGTGCTCGAGAGCCCATACCATTTCTGTACAAAAGTTTGACGACTCGGAGACCTCGTTCCAATACCCAGATAGCAATAACACCGAAGAGGAGCTTGATCTCTGGTGCGGCCTCAAGGTTGAGATGCATAGCGAGACCAACAATGGAGGTGGCTGCGAGGAGGATGTGGATGATCTTGAAGGTCTCGTAGGCGGCATGACGGAAGATGGAGCTGGCTTGAATGCTGATGACCACGAAAGCAGCAGTAGCCTATATATGTTAGCAATGATGATAAGGAAGTAGCAAAGCCGAGACTTACAATCATGCCGTAAAGCAGTGCTGGAGAAGCAAGCGATTTCCCAAGTGCTGCCCATGAAGATGCCTTGACCTTGTAGATTGAGAAGGCTAGAGTATGCGCAAGACCTTCGAGGACAACGATTCGTCCAAACCATCGGTGAAGCAAGTTGAAAGTGTCGAAGGACATGTTCAGCCAGTTGATGAGAGGGTTGTTACGCGAGGCCATGGCGAAAAGAGGAATCTACCAATATCAGTACCAGATAGCGTCACGTAACCTATAAAAACATACCATATTGACAACGGACAAAGTTCCCGTTCTGTTTCTAATCTGACCAGCAACAGTTGCGAATGGTGCTCCGAAAGTAATACCAGATACACAAAATGCCACATTTGTAGCCAAATACAGAACCAAAAATAGCAATTGAAATCTCGTTGGAAGAGTTCCCATATTGATAGCCGCGGAAAGCTGAAATTCCCTGTTATGCCTCTTGCTAAACACGGGTGCGTATAATAGATATTTCTTGAAATTGGCCCAGCCGAGGGTTGGAATGGCAAAGTATCGTTGTGTCTCATTGTTGAGACAGGTCAAGGTGCGCACGTATTTGATGGACTCGATGCCGACGCGCCAGATGACGAAGAATACAACCAATCCTCCACAGATGATCAAGATGAAGTTTAGGAAATCGTCATTGAGTTGGCCAGCCTTTGCTCGAGCAGCAGCTGCAGCCTTGGCGGCTGCTGCTTGTTCAGGTGTTTGCGATGCCGTGGCAGGAGCTTGCGCCGAGGCAAGGGCGGCGAGGGCGAGAAAGAGAATGGATGTAGTAGACATGTTGATGTGTGTTTGATCGTATCGTATCGTTTCGTTTCGAGGTTCGTGATTGTAAAATGGAAGGAGGGTGATGATCGGAAGGATATGAAATGGTCAAGGGCGACTGGCGCGAGGACTCGAGATTGAATGAATGAATGTAGTGAGTTGGAGAAAAGTGGTTGACCAGCAATGAACAGAGGGGATTCGTTCTAGAGTCTCGTCATGGGGGTAGAAAGGATGGTGAGTGCCAGCAGCCGGAGAGAAGACTGAAGAGAAGAGAGGGCGAGGAGGCGTTGAGGGGAGCAAACGAGGAATGCGGTTGCGGTTGTTGTCCGTTTGGTTGTCGACCCGAAGAATTTGATGCCGAGAAGGGGGGAGGTTGAAGTGAAGTGAAGAAACAACTGGTTAGTAGTTGTGGTTGAAGAATAGAATCGAATTGAAAGGGCGAAAACGACAGACAGAACTTCCAAGCGAGTGGTAGAAGTGCGTGGTGATGTTGCGGGATACAAGTATCAATCCATGAACGAACAAACGGGACCCGTTCTGATCTGGGGTTGGAAGTTGGAAGTCTTGGACGACTGTATCACTGGGTGGACGAACGGTCGAGTGGATTCCAGCCTTGTCAAGCAGAGTTGAGGATAATAAGAATTTTAATTACGTGGCGACGGGGAGCGTTGTTTGAGACGAGGGTGGGTGTGGGACTGTGGGTGTGCCAGGGAGAGAGGAGGGAGGGTGGGTTGAGGCTGGAGATTTGGATGTCGTGTGAGTGGGGAGGAGGGAAGAATATGGCAAAAGAATGGAGTTGTCTCGGGGGAGGGACGAAGCGATCTTGAATCTTGAATTGATGAAGAGGTGAGAGAGTGTGAGAGGGGGTGAGAAGATGCGGGTGAGGTTGAGATGGACGACTGGTCGCACAGGATGGAAATTCGTGACGAGGAGGGAGAGCTCAGAGGCAGAGGCGACGAACTCTTGGCCACTCAAGGTGTGAAACTCAACAATCAATCCGATGCATAATAGACAGCTTTCATCTCAACTCTATTTGCACTTTTGCTTTCCTCTTCATCGTCTCACATTCTTATTATCGTCAATGCTTCTTCTATCTCTATTCTCTCATCCTTCCTCTCTCTTATCATTTCCATCATCACCCATCTCCATCTCAATCAAGAAGTGTAACTCCATCTCCATCCCAATGCAACAGTACTTCCTTCCCCGTCCCAAGTTCCCAACAAGCATCATATCATACCTCCGTACCTGAAATATTCTCCTTCGCCCCTCAACGACCAACCAATCCATCCATCCTTTTCATCCTCACCCCTGACCCGACCGCTGCAAGCTGCTCGACCATCCATCAGCCCGTCGTCGAAGCGTCGTCGTAGCGTCAGCACTCTAAAGCGGATCCCACCGATCGCCTGCAGGGGCCGGCGTGGCTTTATGAAACACCGGTGCTGTGGGCACTTTTGCCAATAACTTCCGATTCGAGTTCAATCCATTGGCCAAAGGAGCCAACCTCGCTCTTTTCTTGAAAAGCCATTCTTCTTTCTCCTCGCTTGTTGCCTTTTGGAAGCAGTCCATCCTGTTGGTCCAGAGATTCTCAGAGATTCCAGACCCTCCGAATACAATGCAAGAAGCAAAATCTTTGAACAAAAACTAGAAGAAACTAGTGAAAAGTGGCTTTCTCTTTCTTTCTCACACACACTCTCTCACTCACTTACACACTTATCCTAATCAATGATTGAGCGGTCTAGGAACACTACACTACTTCCGATCTGTTTGTTGAGCCTGTCTTGTACAGCAGTGCCCCTACAGTATTACTATGCAATTGCTTTCTGTCCGAGGGACAAGACTACTACTTACTGTACAACCGTCCATGACCAAAACGAGCAAAGATAGCCATCCCTGGTCGCATGTGAAAACACCCAAGGGAAATGAGTAAATACAATAGACTCTACCTACTACTCTATTAAACACTACCTCAGAGATTTCAAATAAAGTAGCACAGTACCTACCTACGCATCTAACCTTCAATCAACCTTTCGATAGTTCCTTGTTCCATCATCTTCTAGAGAGTCATTTTCTTTCTATCTTTCCAATCTAGAAAATTCCAGAAGAATGATCAAAGATATCAGAATATGTAAAAAAGCGCAAAACGTCTGTCGAAATTGTGATCGTCACCATCCCATACGATCCATATTATTGTTTACTCAATCTTTACTCATTCCTTGGTAAGACGGAGGAGCTACCTACCTCTCTCCCCTTCTCGCTCTCTTCCGTCGGGGCAAGTTTGCCGAGCGATCGTCATATCCATCCATCTACTCGAGTACGGAGTATCTCCTCTTCATCACCAGATTTCTGCTGCTCATCAAACACGTTTCAAGATGATCTTGTCATAATCTGGTCATAATCAAGGCCCTATTAAATTATTAATCTACGATCACTCTTGACCCCTTCCCCCCCGGTGGGAGTCAGTCACGTTTCAAAGCTCTCGAAACGGTGTTGCTTTTTTGATCTTGGAGATCTCATTACAGTAGATTGGAAATATTTCGGGGAATGAGAGTGAGAGAAATCGATCTGGACAATACTTGCTTTTGTTTGTTTGCTTGTTGTTTTGTTTACAACGGATATTTCCTAAATAAAACGACTTGTTGTGTCTTGAACTTTCCCTCGTATTAATCTATGTAAGATCTTACAGTACAGATAGTAAGTACCATTTCAGAATCTAATCAACAACCTCTCTTCAAAATCAAATATCAGTCAGTCAGTCCATCAAGATCTAATCTACCAATCAATCAACCCATCCATCTCAACTCACAAACCACAACTCCTCCCCAAACAAAAAACGGCGGCGCTAATAAAACGCACACACCCCACACGCATAAAACCACCAGCGCCCAGCCTCTCCAAGTCAAGTCAGGTCAAGACGCTCCTTTCATCCAAGCATTTTTGACTGTTCGTCCTTAACACACCACACCACCACAAACCACAAAACCCAAGCTGTTTCTCATGCCTTTATCGACTCGATGCATAAACAGTCACAGATTATTTTTCAGAAAAAAGGTTACCTGATCACCCTGACTTCACTGATTTTACTGACAGGTGAACTAAGGTACTCATCCCGTCTTCCCCCCTCTCAGATCTCCGTCAGTGAGTCAATCTGTCTGTCAACGATCGGTAGATACATATGCTCTGGTCGCGTTGCCATGGTCGCATAGTCACAAACTTGGTACGTGATGTGGTACGTGTGCGAAAAACATCAACAACCACAGCACGCATGTTTCTGTTTCTATTTCTGTTTCCTGATAGTCTCGTCAACAATTGCCGCTTTCCAGTCCCCTCGTACCCGGGCAGGCACCCGTCCACCATTTCATTCACTCATCGCATAAACGTTTCGTGTCGAGTAGCTGCTCAAGAATTGAAGATGGGGAAAAATCGGATTAATAATCTAAAATAACCTGTTTGTTATATACACAACTCGTCCTCACTTTCATCATCCACAGCCATCATCATCATCCTCACGCGTCGTCGCCTGATGATGGTTTGTTCTCGCTGTTTCGTTTGCCGTCTCGGATCATTGTTCTTGACATTATGGGCCTTCTCCATCATCATGCTGCCACCCTGCTTCTTCTTTGGTGACGAAAAGGCTGATGAGGATGCTGATGCTGAGGTTGATGATACAGAAACAAAACTGAGCTCGTCATCACTCTCGTCGTCGTAATTATTGCTGGCGAATGTTTGTAAGTATGTTTTCCTGGGTTGAAGAGCAACGCCGCGCTGCTTGCATGATCTCGAAACTCGAGCTCCATTGTTATTGTTCGTGATCGCCGCTGCTGCTGTGGTGGCCGAGGAAACTTGCGCCTTGCTTGTTCCAATAATGCGGCTGCTTTCTCGAGAAGATGACATTTGACGGGGACGGAGGTTCTTGACTGCGCTTGATGCTGCTGTGGGACTGTTGGTATTGGAAGTGAAAGAGTCATCCAGAGAGGATTCTCCCGTTTCGGAATCGCAATCGTCATCTGTGGGATAAAGCGTAGCGAGTTCGTCGTCACTGAGATATTTATCTGAGGTGCGGCTTGAACGAAATGGATTTGTGCGATGATGAGTAGGCGATGCTTTTCGAGCAGGTCTTTGCAAGATCTCTCGCTGTGTGGACGCTGCTATTACTACTTGCATGACTGCTCGAGGGCGTGATGCAGGTCGGAATAATGGCGTGTCACAGTCCCTTTCGTCGTCCGTGATGGGAACTGATCGTTTTCGCTTCATACCTTTGGGAGCGGGCGTTTTCATAACCCATTCTCCAATGCCTTCCTCATAGCGAAAATTCCCTCTGGTCGTTTCAGCAGCCTTTGTCTTGCTTGGAAGAATCCTAGACGCAAACCGCGTTTCCAAAGATGCTGCATAATCCAAGTGCTGCTGCTCCGAGTTCTTCTCGGCAAAATCATGGGCGCTGTCAACAATGATTGTCTTGAAAATATCACCTCCAACACTCTCGCAACCGAGAGTTTCCAAAAGCAGGTGAAGTTCTTGAAGATAGTCAAAGCCAGAACTTGAAGCACCACGTCCACAGTCCCGAGCGATGTTGCTAACTAACGAAGCCATATCTTCGTATACTGTGGAGATATCCAAGAAATCATGACTCTCCCCAATGCCTCCATAAGTGAATCGAGAATTTCGGAAGTATCCAACATACACTCATCCTTCTCGATAATAAGGCGTGCCAAGAATAATAAGACAAGCTGAGGGCCATTGGATTCACCTGGTAATTGGAGTTCAGTATTACAAGTTCGTAGAAGCGAAGATATAGACTTAGGACATAGCGTCTCCCGATCGCCAAATCGCCGAGTCTCGTTCTTAAGTGTAAATATGGATGCAAGTGTTGTAAGAAGGCTTGCAAAAGTATGTGTAGATGCCTCTGAGAATGTGTTGTGTATCGCTGTCATCGACTTGTTCCCTGAAGGCTGAGCGTTGGCAACCGATGCCAGCATTGGCATTGCAATATCCAGAAATGCAATACTTGATACGGCGGAACTTGTGTTTGATGATAATGATTCCACCAACCGAATCCAGATTTGACCAAAACCTTTCGTTGCTAACCAAAATACGGGTAGTTTCCCGTCTCCAACCAATTTCGAAAGCTGTTTATACTGGAAAGAGCCATGTCCGGTGTGGTCGGCGTACTTTTGCAGCATGGTTAACCGGCGATCCAATGGATCGTAGAGCGTTTTGGGCTTAGCAAATGGGGAAGAAAATAGAAGAGCCGATAGTAAGCTCTCAGCTTCCTCAGTCGCGGATAATTCAACCAGAAGTGTAATCAAGACACCACAAAAATCAATATCCAAAAGTCCAGCGCGAATAGCATCGCTGACAACCTGAACTCCATGGGCACGAACAATCGATCTCAAATGCCTCCAACTTTTTCCACAAGTGCCCAGCGACTCCAAATCATCATAGACTTCAGTCGAAATGTCTCTAGAAGTAATCGCACTCAAGCTTTTGGTCGCTTCCACATATGCGACTAACGCTTCTTCCTGCTGTGAAATATATCGTGGAACTGCTTTCAGGGTCATAGCAAACAAGGATCTTGCACCCTTTCGTTTCTCTTCGACTTGCTCCTTCGTTGTAGAACGAATCAAAACATCCAGTCCGGAGTAAATGCCTTCGTAGGTAGTGTACCTGAACGCGGGTACGTTCTTTCTCAGCTCTCGGAGGGTGCATGAGAGCTGCCATGTACCAGCGCGCGAGCCGATCGTATAGCCAGCTCTACGTCGTACCCGGACTCGTCCATCCTGCGATTCATTTGGTTCGACCAAATTCATAGACTCCGATTCAGCAGCCCATTCCTCCCTTCTGGCTCGAGCAAGGACTGGTGTTGATACGATGATCTCGCCAGGCACTAACGCCTGTCGTCCGTTCTGAGTTTGTGACAACCGGCCACGGCGCAAAGAATTCTCTCCATTTCCTCTTCCCCTCCCTCTGCCCGAGTAGGTCTGCTTGATCTTTTTCTTTGTGTGGTGCATCCAGTCTTCGTCTTTTGTGGTGGTTTTGGATCTTGGGAATTCGTAGATCTTGGGCTTTGGTTCTTCATGGAGCTGCGTCGCCTTTGAATACAAGGATATCTCTTTGGTAAGTATTGCAACCCGAGATGTCAAGGCGCGCAGTAAACGATGGCATCTGGCCGTGGTCCATTCCTGCTCTTGGTCCCCCGAGATCCTCCCCGCATTCACAGTGCTGTCTTTGCGTCGTACGGGTGTGAAGCCAGGAGCAATGTCATGACTGGAACTGTGTGCTTCCATGCTGTAATATCTGTTTTATTTTATATTAGTTAATTGCGATTGCCAAAGTCAAAATGTTAGTGTCCTGATTCAAGGGTCGGTTGTTTATTTACCTAGCGGCGCAAAGAAATATTGAAAGTGTACAGTGTAAAAAGACGACTCCATTCAATGATGGTAAAATGAATGTATCAATGCCAAAAAATTGCTTTTCAATGCTCGGTAGACAATGCAACGGTCGTTATTACATGCGATATCATGCGATGCAAATGTAGAAAGGCATGATGAATGAAATGTTGCATTGTTTGGTGTTGTAATGTCAACATGTAAAGTAAACAAAGCCGGCGAAACGTTTCCCCACATCCGGCTTGGTGAAGCCCATTATTCTGACAATGCTGCCCATCCGTATGGCTGGCTCCCCCTGTGCCCTGCGAAAAACAACCGGTCCCAGTGCCGCCAGCAGCCGGAGCATTGAATTCCAATCCCAAAGCCCCAAAAATTTCTCACGACTCAAAAGCAAAAAGCCGAAGCCTCTCCCTTCTCCTGAATCAAACTTGACTCCTTTCTTTCCCTAATTTGTTGTTGTTGTTCTACTACCACACTCTTCTCCTCTACCTGGAAAACAAGACTCTTTCATCCTGTATATTTACACTTTTTGATTTCAGCCATCGTCAATTGTCTATTTATTGCCGATTTTGATCGATATCCTTCTTGTCCCTAACTCACCATGGCCGAAAATAATGACGTGCACAACTCGACAGTTGGTAAGCCTCCATTCCAATGTTTTTTGCCACTTGGAGCTCTCTATCTGAGTGGGAAGCTTGTGTGCAACTGCGGAAGTCATTCATCTAACAGTCAATTGCTACAGAACCTCCCACCGAAAGCCCCGAGAGCTCCCAACAAGATGCCCTCGAATCAGCAGACGCCAATGGAGATGCCTCCGAAGAGCAAGGTGTTGATAGTACGTCAAGTCTATGGAGGGAAAAACATATAAATGCACACGGGAATTAGCAAAGGAGGATGCTGACTTTATGTTGTGCAGCCATTTTCCAGTTGACTGTGAATCTGCCACATGAGCCGAAACAAATTCAAATTATGGCAAGCCCGCACCACACCTAACCCTTTCGACTTCCGCTTCTAACAGCATACAGGTCTCAACCCAAGAAGCCATTCACGATGTCCGCCAGTCCATCACCGAAATGCCAGGCACCTTCCAATACTCGTGTTTCCACCTCGAGCATCAAGGCAAGCGCATAAACGACTTCATTCAGATCTCCGAGATCAAGGAACTCATCGCAGATCCCGTCGTTAAGCTGATCGAGGATCCATATACCGAAAAGGAGGCTAGATTGCACTTCATTCGCGTGCGTGAACTTATTGGGGCTGCTGGTGACCGAACAGATACCTTGACTGGTATTCTCTCCGGAACCTCTCTCCACGACTCTGTGACCGCATCCGAAGCTCCTGCCGCAGAAGCAACTGAAGCTCCCGCACACGCAATGATTGGATATGATTTCCAAAGTGCTGGATCTCTTGCCACGCTCCTACCTCCTGTGCCAGAATCGCTCCCAAAGACCGTAAAGAACGTATCTTTGTCACCATGGAACCCTCCACCATACCACCTTCGCCAAAAGGGCCACCTCCTATATCTTCAGGTTACTACCAATGAGGGGGAGCAATATCAGATTACATCGCATGTCTCGGGATTCTATGTCAACAAATCAACCAACCTCAAATTCGATCCGTTCGCCCGAGGCGCACCCAAAGCCCATGCCGCACATTCTTTGCTGAACCTTCTCGAAGAAGTCTCTGTCTCTTTTGCTGAGTCTTTCAAGGCATTCCAAGAGAGCAACAACCTAAAGGAGCCGCTGGCGAGCTTTCAAATTACAAACTCCACACCAGCCAGCCCATGGGTTGTACCAACTTCATCGTCTCCCTTGGTCACTCACCAAGCGGATATCACTCGAACCCAAGAAAGTTACTTAATTTCTGGCATCGAGAACACCGAGACACTCCGCGACTGGAACGAGGAGTTTCAATCGACTCGAGAGCTTCCTAAGGATACTGTTCAAGATCGTGTTTTCAGGGAAAGACTTACCTCAAAGCTCTTCGCTGACTACACAGATGCTGCAGCACGAGGTGCCATTCTGGTCGCAAGAGGAGAGGTTGCGCCGCTAAACCCAACGGAGGGCAAGGACGCACAAATCTTTGTGTACAACAACGTCTTTTTCTCCTATGGTGCTGATGGTGTTGGAACCTTTGCCTCGGAGGGTGGAGATGAAGCTGCCAGGGTTGCTACCGGCAAAGATGTCATGGGTGTCCGAATGGTCAACCAATTGGACATTGATGGGCTTTTCACTCCTGGTACTGTCGTTATTGATTACCTTGGAAAGCGTCTGGTTGGACAAAGTATTGTTCCGGGAATCTTCAAGCAACGCGATCCAGGAGAGAACCAAATCGATTATGGTGCGGTTGATGGCAAGGATGTGATTGCTTCTGATGAGAAGTTCGTACCTGTGTTTGAAAAGCTCTCCAAGGCGCTCAAGGTTAAGAAGCATGCTGTTTGGGATAAGGAAGGAAAGCGACACGAGCTGGAAGGCAGTGTCGAGACCAAGGGTCTTCTTGGAACTGATGGCCGAAAGTATGTCCTTGATTTGTACCGCGTCACTCCTTTGGATATCTCCTGGATGGAAGAATTTGGCACTGCCAGCACCAGCCCAGAGCCAGTCAACGGTGCTAGCGAGAAGGCATATCCCCACAGGATGACCGTCCTCCGACCAGAGCTCATCGAGAGCTACTGGAAGTCGAAGATGCGTGACTGGGTTAACGGCGAGCTTGACAAACGAAGACAGGCAAAGAAGGATTCTCCAGATGCCGCCAAGACAATCGAACAAAGCGAGACCAAAGAGACAGAGGAGAAGGCTGGCGACGCGGAGACCCCTGCAGAGGATGCTACCAAGGAAATCAGCAAGGCAGATGAGCTTGAGAAGGAGCGAATCGACATCTCTGATTTCAGTTTCTCGCTTAACCCTGATGCTTTCAGTGGTCAAGTACCCCAGACCGATGCCGAGAAGGAAGAGTTGGTCAAGGACGAGGAGGAAGTCCGACTTGCCAGTGAATACCTCCGTCAAAATGTCATTCCCGAGCTCGTAAAGGATCTGAATGAGGGCGACGTTGGATTCCCAATGGACGGACAATCTCTCAGCCAGCTTTTGCACAAGCGAGGTATCAACATCCGATACTTGGGCAAGCTTGCCTCGAAATGCGAGGGCAATAGGCTCGTATCATTGAAGGTTCTCACCATCCAAGAGATGGTTTCAAGAGCTTTCAAGCACGTTGCTGGAAACTATCTCAGATGGTTGCCAATTCCATTGACCTCCGTCTGTACCGCCCACCTCCTCAATTGCTTACTTGGTACTGGTTTCAACCCAAAGCCAAAGGCAGACATTGACGAGAGCATGGCATCTCTTTACCCAGAAGCAGATTTGTCGTTCCAAGATGTCACTCCTGAAAGTCTGAGAGAGGAGATTGAACTTCAAGTTGCTCGCCGTTATCAATACACTCTTGAGGAGTCTTGGTCGTCGAACATCAAGCCTTTGCAGCTGCTCCGCGAAGTATCTCTCAAGCTCGGATTGCAACTGGAGATGAAGAACTACAAGTTCGTTGCCGAAGCTCCAGCCCAAGCTCCAGCCACAAATGGCGTTGCAAAGGAAAATGGTACCAATGGTCAATCAACTAGCAGCAAGAAGAAGAAGAAGGCGGTCCGTGACGGATCCCCATCATCTATCAATTCTGCTCACCAAGTGGTACCTCAGACTTTCACTGCTGACGATATCTTGAACATTGTTCCAGTGATCAAGGAAGCTTCTCCAAGAAGTGCTCTCGCTGAAGAAGCTCTCGAGGCAGGAAGAATCTCTATCATCCAAAACCAGAAGAAGCTTGGTCAAGAACTGCTTCTTGAGTCTCTCTCCCTTCACGAGCAGATTTATGGCATCATCCACCCAGAGGTTGCCCGTGTTTACAACACGCTGTCTACCTTGTACTATCAGCTTGAGGAGAAGGAGGCAGCTGTTGAGCTCGCCCGCAAGGCTGTCATTGTTTCCGAGCGAACCCTCGGTGTCGATAACGCCGAGACAATTCTCTCTTACCTCAACCTTGGTTTGTTCTGCCATGCAAGCGGCGATACCAAACTTGCTCTCGTCTACGTCAAGCATGCCCTTGAATTGTGGAAGGTCATCTACGGTCCAAACCACCCTGACTCCATCACAACCCTCAACAACGCAGCCGTCATGCTTCAGCACCTCAAGGACTACCACTCGTCCCGACTATGGTTTGAGGAATCCCTTCGAATCTGTGAAGAGGTGTATGGCAAGAGCTCCGTCAACGCCGCTACCCTTCTCTTCCAACTGGCCCAAGCATTGGCTCTCGACCACGATTCAAAGGGATCCGTCAACCGCATGCGCGAATCGTACAACATCTTCCTGACTGTTCTTGGTCCCAATGACAAGAACACCAAGGAAGCAGAGGGATGGTTGGAGCAGCTCACCCACAACGCCGTCTCCATCGCCAAGCACGCGAAGGATGTTGCCCGTCGTACTCGAGCTGGTGTCCGCGTCTCTCCTCGTGTCACCCTCGGACAGACACACCCTCAACCCCAAGTCGGTCAAACTGCAAGCGGCACTCCTGCGCGCAGCAATGGTCTGAGTGGAATGGATTCCCGCAGCATCGACGAGTTATTGAAGTACATTGAAGGCTCCGACCAAAAGACCCCTCAAAAGAAGAGACAAAACACCAACCCCAAGAGGAGAGTTGCCAGCAAGCCAGCTGCCACCGCATAAGCGAACCATCCTTATCTCATCAATTGAGTTGTATCAAAAAGAACAGTGTCACAAAAACAGAGTGTGCGTATGGATGGGAAAAGTTGAGAAAATCTTAGGAGCATTTGGGCGGCGTTTCTCCTACACCAAAAAATAATGCTTCTCCATTTTGTTTCGCGTGTAATTTTCTTGTATTTCTGTTGTTGCGTCTGGTTTTTGGTGGCTACCGTTTGCGTATTTGGATTGTTTTTGGATTGAATCTGTATTGTATTTGTACCAAAGATACCGTACGCTTTTATCACCTCGCTAGCTCCCCACTACACACACACACATATATGTATTATATTTTAGAGTGGGATGGTTAGGTGGGGTGGGTCAGAGATGCTCTCAGTTGCGCTCATGTATGTACGAAGGTGGGAGGGAGAGAGAGCGAGAAAGTTAGTTGCAGATATTATGAAGACAAATCTTCCCTCACATTCATTCTTCATCCTTTTTAATAATGGTGATAACTTGTTCTTTTGCTAGGTCGTGGGTATAGGACTATCTACGACTAACCGTAGGTTACATGACGAATGACCAATTTGCTCCCTGACTCCTTGGTTTTTGGATGGAAGATAAAAGAAGAGAATTGTTCTTTCTATCCCCATCCGCTACGCTGATCAACCCAGTGGACAGAGTCCATCCATCCCATTCGTCTGCGGGTACCGTCTCATGTCAAAGTTTCACACCATCCCATCCCATCACATTAGCATCGCCCCCTATCTATCTTGATCCGAACAAACCTCAACCCCTCCCATCCCAATCCCATCTCATCACTCAGAAACTCGAAGACAAGAGAACGTTATCTTCGACGAAGAGCGTTGGCGGAGAGAACTGATTTTTTCAGCGTTGTTGGTACTGTGTTTCAGATGTTAGTATGAGAGTTAATTTGGGATTGGTTGGTTGGTTGGTTGCTTGGTTAGGAACCTAGGAGCAGCATAGAAAGTTGTGGGTAATATTTTGGGTTAGGTTGGATTATTTTAGGATTTGGGGTGTGATGAGAGGGAGACGATAGGTAGTAAGTATTTCATTGTTTTATCAGACGAGCAGGAGTGGCAAATTGGAGGTGGTAGAGCAGGTTGGTTGAGTCATATGAGAGTTATAGATGGGAAGATAAAGAGAAGGAGCTGGGGCTGGGGCTGGGTAGATATGTTACAAGTAATGATAGACTAAAAAATACTTGCAACTAAAGAAGTCACTGAAGAGAAGACATAAGGTAAATAAAGACGATGTCCCCAACGAAGGGATAGCTGAGATTTATTATGATTGCTAAGTAAGTAGGATTCAGGGAAGTGAACGTAGGAGGAGCTAAGTATTTAAAAATTATAATTTGAGAGTTTGATTTTGCGATTTTGGTGGTCTGCCGGAAAGATGCACTAAGGAGGGATGTTTGGAAAAACTAGCGCCAATCGGTCGATACATAGCGTGTTCGCGACCCTCGGTTTTATCTGGGTAGCTGCTGCTGATATTCAGTGAGCGGCACCAAAAGAATGCACAAGAGCAGCAGTACTGATTCAAAAGTTGATCATCACTCTACAAAGTTCATGTAAAATGCTAGACAAAGAACAAGCAGCCGTTTGAGCACAGTTCTCGAAGCAGTTGGCCTTCTCTCTCCAAGATAGTGGCATTTTGGTCCTCGGCAAACAAAAATAGTGGCACCTTCATCCTTTCAAATCAAAATAGTACAGTGTTATCACATGACCAATAATACAAGCAGATATAGGGGAGGGGGTCCCCTGACGACAAGGCAACGTCGAGAAAGCGCAATTTTCAGAAAACCTCGCGGCAATGATCCGCAAAAAAGACCGAGAGGACAAACGATGATTTTCATTATTTAACAATTACTGTACACACAATCTCAAAAGAACCAGCACGACTGGAGTTCGGATCGGGAGACGAAATCTAATGACAGTGCATGCGAATGCTTCTAAGCTCTAATTCCCTCCCCCGCGCAAAAAGTGCAAGGTCAGACGAACAACAAAGGAGATTTGACTGAGAGGCGTGTCTGGAACCAAAGAAAAAGGATGCTAAACAGATATGCAGATACAGGCTCTAAGGTCGTCAAAAAAAAAAATGCCAAACGAAAGACACGCCAAATGCCACTGAACAAGCAGACCATGAACTTCATGCATACCTAATTTTGGCCAATCTTCCAGAAAACGTCATGAACGACACTGGCGACCATTTTCACGATGAGGTCGATTTCCTCTTTGGTGATGAGGTAGGAGGGTGAGAGGATGACGTGGTCGCCACGATATCCGTCAACAGTTCCTGTACCGGGGTACAAGAGCATATTGTAAGGCTCCGAGATGGCGGTATTGTGGATTTTTTGTGCAATGCCAACCTTTGGATCAAAAGGTTCTTTGGTAGCCTTGTCTTTGACGAATTCAAGACCCCAGAAAAGCCCTTTTCCTCGAATGTCTCCAACGTTGGGGTGATTTCCCAGCAGTCGCTTAAGCTCCTTCTCAAGGTAAGCGCCTTGAATTGCAACGTTCGCCACAAGGTTATCTTCTCGCACGATTGTCTGAACCTCCAGCCCTGCGGCAGCACCAAGAGGCATTCCCTGATATGTTTGACCATGAACGAATTGACCACTACCATCTTCAAATGCCTTTGCGATTCTCGGGGCCATAAGAACAGCAGCAATGGGTTGATATCCACCTCCCAAACCTTTCGCACAAGTTTGAATGTCAGGAACCACATTCTCTGCCTGCCAAGCATGAAGAGTACCACAGCGTCCCATTCCACTCATCACTTCATCAAGGATGAACAAGGCTCCATGTTTGTGACAAACATCTCGCATAGCACGCAAGTAGCCAGGTACCGCCGGAACACAGCCAAGAGCAGCACCAACGACTGGCTCAGTAACAAACCCAATGACCGTTTCTGGACCAAGTTCCTGGAATTTGGCTTCCAGCTCGGCAGCCTTTCTAGCAACAAATGCCGCGTCAGACTCCCCTTCAAGACGTTGTCGGTATGGGTTGCACGCTGAGACGTGATGGATGTTGGGCATGAGAAAAGGTTCATATGGAGCTCTTCGTGCAACATGACCAGACATTCCTAGGGCGCCAATGGTGTTGCCGTGGTAGCTTCCTTGCCGAGCAATGAAATTGACTCTAGGAGAATTCTTGTCTGTCTCTAAGAAGAATTGGCGGGCCATCTTGATTGTTGCTTCCATGGCCTCGGAACCTGATTGATTAGTCAATTACCCCAGACATATTTGAGATGGACAAACCTGAGGACGCCAAGTAAACGCGAGACATTTCCCATTTGGTACCCCTGATTAACTCCTTGCAGAAGGCCTCAACTACCGGGGAACTGAAGAAGGTGGAAGCGAGATAGATTACCCCAGTCTGCATCTGGCTAATCATCGCGTTAATGACTCGTCGGTTACCGTGTCCCAGGCATGAGACAGCGGCGCCACAGGTGGTGTCAAAGATCTTTCTCCCGTCCTTGAGCTCAACCCAGCTGCCCTCTGCCCCAACGACAATTGGAAAAGCTTTGTGGAGGTGGCGGTCTAGGAGGAATTCGGATTTCTCGTAACCCTCGACGAAGGAGGGAGTTGTCGTAGGGTGGCCATTGCCATTTGCAAGCCGGACTTTCTTCTCGGGACTTGGGAAGGACGAATGTCGTATAGTATCGTCAATGGCCGAGGGAGCCATTTTGAGGGATTGGGATGAGGTTGGATTTCGAAGGAAAGCGATTGACTAATCAAAGACAAGGATCAAGAATAACAAGTAGCCTCCGTAAACAAAGGTTCGCATTAAATGTCAGAGAAAAAAAGATCAAAGCAGTCTTGAAGAGGTGTCGTGAATAATCAGAGCTACTGAGAAATTACCACTCCAGTGAATGGGGGATGATAGTAAAAGAGAAACTGGTTGTACAAGCAAAACGAGGAAGGGGCCAGGCCGAGTATAATATATAGAGAAATGTGGAAGCAGCAAACGATCAGCAGGAAATGACGGACACGGCATCACAGCCAGACTACATTGACTAGGATGTGTTCTGATAAGAGTCCCGAATCCAAGGTGGGATACGTACCGATGTCGACGTCGTGGCCCCATCCCTATAATGTTCGGCTCCATACATACATACCTACGTGTGTGGAAAGGCAACCATCAAAGAAAATAAAGTGACCGACTAACTGACAGGAGTGGGGGGTTCCTCTACGCTGGGCTGGATCTGTTCTTTGGGTCTAATTAGTCCATTGGTTTAGAGTTCTGGGATAGGCTCAAGTTACCTCGTTGGAAAAAAAAAACCGGCATCGAGGGGGCAGGATGTACCAGTACATCCTCATCCCGCGGCAAGAGCAGAGGATCAACATCGTGAGATTTGGATTCAACGCAGGGAGGGGGACCAGGCGTGCATGGGCATGGATGAGATGAGTATTCATCTGGTGTGAATAGAGTAGTGAAGGGAAGGAAGAGAGAGGACTCGGATCCCCGTCCTGGTCGCCTTGGACTAGAACGGGACCTGGCCTCTTCCACCAACGTTGCGGCACCGTTGATGATTTTTACCTCTTCAATGGTTCCATATATCGTTGAATTACCGAATCATCGCGCTCAGCGAGGCTGTTGGACGGCAGCTTGTTGGTGCCGGATCGACTCAGCCCAGCTGCTCTAAGGCCAACGGCGACCTCGGCTTTACTTTAACTTTGGTTGCTTGATCTTCTGATCAGAGGAAGTGCAGGTTCCCAAAGGTTGCAGAGTTGAGACGATTCCGAGTGTTTTCTTTTACCCGGCACGTTGACCGCATATGTTGGAGCTCAGGGGTGTCTCCACTTACCGATGTTTGGATTATGCCAACCGAAATGACGAGTCAATCCACGCCAATTGCCAGTATTATTTGCAAGCGATGCCACAAGCAAAGTATTATATTGGCTGCTCCAAGTACCGGTGGATGCGCTGTTTGGGGTTGATGGATGTGAGGCTGGGGTGTATCAGAAGTCCGTCAAATTCGGGATTTTGGCGAGGCAGATAGATAGTGAGAAGGGCGAGAGACAGAGTGTGAGAGAGTGAGTGAGAGTGAGAAAGTGAGAGAAAAGCAGAAAGGAGAAAAGTCGAAGATCCTTAATTCCACCAGTCACGTCCGGCTTTCCAATCTCTGTCACTATTATGTCTCCCACGTTGTGTGCAACTGGATGACTGGAGAGTGAGCGTCGGGTCAGACCCAAACTGAAGGGATGTTTGGTACCACTCCTGGTCAAATCTATTCGTGTGCTGGGGAAAGCAAGGACAGAGACAATCCACCCCTTAACCGGTCCCAGCCAGCTCCGTGATGATTGCAGGAGAAATAGGTACCGTGAGATGATTGATTCTTATGATTGACCCTTTATAGCATTCAAAGCCCCGAAAATGTGGATGGATGCTGGCAGGATTCGGACAATACCAACAACAGCTAAGCGTGTTGCTTCAAAGGGGGGGAGGGTGACTTTACCACACTTTGATAGTTGACTGTTTACAGCAGCAGTACATGCACAGTTCAGCAGTGGTTATGCTGTAGGGCAGAGGCATGGTCGACGATGTCTCGCCTTAACCAGTCTTTGAAGGTTGATTTAAGCAGAAAGTGTAACGAGTTGCAGAACAGAAAAAGCTCCGCGAGGATGCACTTCTGTCCGAAAGCGTGACTAGTCCCAGTTTCCAGTCGATCAAACCGATATCCATGATCGATATCCGCCGTTGTGCCACCCCGCATAATTAATTCTCGTACTCCGTACTTTTAGATGTCCCAAAGGAAAAAGAAGCACTACTGTAAGCAACCTCATCTGGCACCACCAGTTGACCGAAGCGGTTTTGCGCGCTACATCATCGTTATTCTTCACGACCGATGAACTACTCTTCTTGCAAAAGACGACACTACCACCACCACCACCACCAACCTTAATACAGGACATACAGCACATCTTTCCAATCTATATCGGGCAACTCACCGAAAGAGCGGCAAAGCGGTGCTTGCGCATCTCCTCCTACGTGCATGACAACAACCCACCACCCCCTGGACAAAAAGTACCAGCAAGAACAAGAAGAATGCCTTTGGACCGAGATATCAGACTGCTGCTCCTGACTCTCGTGAGCTCCCTATTCGAGCTATTCGAGAGGATTATTTGCACGGCCCTGATTCGACATATTCCCTCCTACTCGGTGCCCCCACCCCAAGAGTTTTGATAATGGCGTTCGGATATCATCATATCACTGGATATGCAGATTGGTGATTGCTCCTCCTCCTTCTCTTCGTCCTCCTCGTCCTCCTCGTACCTGACAGTTGGTGCAATACCCCACTACATCGACGATACGATGGCCAATCCGTTGAGTGCTCGGTGCGCGCCTCTGCAGCCATGGTTGCATTACCAGCCTGCAAGTCTTCGAGATCAAGGGCTTTTTCTATGCGAACACACACTCGGTGCAGCTTCTCTCGGAGTCCTCGGTACTACTACTCTCGAGCGGTCAAGACCCTGTCCAAACTGGACTCCATAATATTAAGTCTTAGCCTGATGCTCCAAACATTCCTCGAAGCTTCCTGACCGAGCCCATTAATCGTATTCCGGGCACGAGCCTATTTGAAGCCGAGTTTAGTTCCCGGGAGGCATATACAGCTCTTTTCTCGGGCCGTGTTGTGGCAAAGAAAGCCGATTTCCAACCCCGCCAGAGTGGATTGAGCTCGAGGAGATAGATCATGAGGTCAAAATGTTTACGAAGGGACTTTTTGGGTTCCCACGTTTTTCTGCCCATCCCAGTCAGATCTGACTTTGGGGGGTACTTCTAGAACCAGACAAACCATGCTTCCACAACTTTGCTTACGGAACCATCAATTACCACGGGTGAGCTCTCTCCGCCGGCTTCATTTGGATTGGTTTCCACTCTCCTCGCAATCACCTCCCTCGAGAAATTCCAGCTTCCAGATAGGTTTGTGGTCTGTCGTTTCGCACTTGCACTTGATCAAATGCCGTTGCATTTTCGGGTTACACGCGAGGTTTGCATTACTCCCACATCGTTCATTCTGGCTGGCATCCCGACTTCTGATTCGTAGCCGCTATGTCGTCGCTTCTCTTTGTGAACTCTCTTCGAGCCCCAGGAAAGTCAACACGGCTTAGCGCCCATTGGCAAGTCCAAATACTACTTCCAAGTATCATACGCCCTTTTTCGAGCGAATGCTGAGTATTTATGCAGGGACTGAAGTGGTCAACATACCAAGCTTCAAAAACCAACAACAGTCAACAAATCTTTGGCTCCTGAAAGCATGTGCTGCCACCCCTCATCCTCTCCAAGATTCTGTTGAGACTCTCTCTTCAAGAGGATACCTCTTTTCCATCCCTCCATGAGTCTTCAATTGCACATGTTACTTGCAGTTGGGGCATCATTCTCCTCATATAATTCGTCTCTCCAAATGCCAACATCAGACGATGTTATCTGCTGTGGCTCGATACTTAACATTGTTAGCGACCGAATATACTTTGGCTACCTGTTTGAACGTCGCCCCGCAGTGTGATACAGCGACGAATGTAGCGAACAGCATTCGGGCATCATCTTTTAAAGACTCGTCAGGTGTGATTTCGACGCTGGGGAACCGGAACCATTCTGTGAGATGAGAGAGGAGATGGTATCCTTCCGCGGATGGTGGTCACGGTGGTTGATTGCTGCAGTTTGTTGAGTGATGGGTTGAACCTACACCAGCTGACCTAAAACCTTGACTGAGTTCTGATTCTGAACTCCTGAAGAGTTTGAACAGAATCTGGTATGTAATATTATCGTGAAAGTTATAGGAAAGCTGGGTTTGAATTTATCGTCCGATTATATGGGAAAGCCTTCTGGGTGAGGGAAGGTTTGTGCAAGGCATCGGCTGTAATAGTTTTGTGCTCTTATTAAACATCCAAAGATATTAAACTGTCAAGATCTACAAATAAACTAGCAAATATGGCATTCTTCTTGGAATGAAGCAAATTTTCCAAGTTCCCACGACGTTGAGTTCGAATTTGAGTAGGATGTAGTTAACAGCTTCGAAGGTACAGTACCTCAACAAAATACCAGAAAAAATACTTGATGAAATATTCACTAGGAAAGGATAACAACTGCCAGGAATGGAAGACCATCATTCACGTACTATACACGCTGCTCACGTCCTTGACGCGGTGCGCGGCAACATCTTTTTCACGGGTGGTAAATACTGATGGGCAAATCGATCGGAGAAGGCTGGTCACCTGACCCTTCGAAACGATGTTTGGAAATGATCTTTCGTGGTGGAAAACAAACAATAATCCGAACATCTGAGCTGGCGTGATGATGAGCGAGTGACACTTCTGCTGTTTACACTTGTCCCAGCGAGTGTAGCACGAAGTCACTTTACCTTCTTACGCTTTGCGTACCTAGGTGGCCCACGATAGCGCGTGACTTGAGGCTGGGCATAAGAGTGACTGAGCTTGAAAAGCATCAAAAGTCAAGACAACAAAACGTGGAATAGTGGCCCTCCGAAAGTATTGAACTCCTGACGGTTCTAAAGTGAAAATTCTCCTTGTGAATATTTAATATCTAAGAAATGTTTGACTTTCATTAAATTTGTCGTTTTTTTTTTTTGTTTACGCCGTCAGCTTCTAGCCAATCAGCTAGGCGGACACCTGGACTCCGCTGCAAGTTTTTGATTTCAAGCCCGAACTTCTCCAGCCTTTCACTTCTCCTCCAACAGACGAAAGCATCACTGTCCCGACCTTCCATCTTTACCTATCATCCGCTAATAAATATCGACACCAACCTTCTCCATCCTCGACCCCCCTGCACGATCCCTGAGCCTGAGGATAAAGCCATTGTTGAAGGGTGAGGAGACGAAGACGACACGCGCTGCGCGTGACAAGGAACAAGGAATCCGAGGGCAATCGCGAACCTGGAACATCCGCACAATCGCAAATAAAGAAACACACCAGCGACCACGTCAAAGGCGCAACCGACATTGATTGTTGAGAGTCATCTGCGAGATACAGAGAATCAGAGAGGACCACGCCCGTCAGTAGATACAAGATAGAGGTGAGTGCTATGAATGGACACCTTGTCGCATAGATTAGAACCCCCGACCCCTCGCCCTCCAGCTATTCCTTCAATCAGTCTGCAATCGCATTCAGATTCGCATCTGGGGCATCGTACTGAGTCTTCTCCGCCATCAGGACACCCTTCATTCATTCACGTACTCGATTCACATCTGCCCGTAGGCAGCCCACATCACAATCATGCCCCCTCAACGTCAAATAAACGCCCCCAACGCAATCGTCGAGAGCCAGTGCGCCAGCAAGATGTTCCCGACTCGTCCCCCTCTCGCCCCGCAAAGAGACGTAGGAAGGAGAAGGTAGGTCGCATCCTCTGCTGGAGATATCTGGAGAATACTGACTTGGAACAAAGGTCGAGGAGCCTGCCGAAGAGCCCCTCCCCGAATCCGACCCCATTGTATCTCTCCCAGTCGACCGCGCAGGTGTTGATCTTGACGACGAAGATCTGATTGCAGCCGTCGTACCCTACCTTCAAGTTCCCAACTTCCCTGTACAGGCGACCCAGGATCACGCAAATAAGCTACATGAAAAGCATTACCGGGAAGGAGTTCAGGCTTATGCGAAACTGTCTGGGAAGGACTGGACCTTCTACATCAAGAAGCTCAAGAACTTAATTGGCCGCCCCCGGAGAGTACTGGCCATGAATCGGCCATCCCCAACGTCGCCGGAGGTGTGTCACCAGACGAAGACGATGATGAAGGTGTACGAATCAACCTGGGTCCAAACAAGGTTGTCTCTCGCGAGCATGCCAACATATATTTTGACAGTGATACCGAGAGCTGGAACATCGAGGTCCTCGGCCGTAATGGCATTCGTCTTAATAACGATACGCTTCGACGAAACGCAAAAGTCATACTTGTCAGTGGACAAGTAATTGAGATTGGCGGTGTCGAGATGATGTTTGTCCTGCCTGATCGAGAAACTCCTCTGGAAATCCACGACAAATTCCTCGCCAGAGCCCACCTCATTGCCGAGAACGACAAGCATAACCTCCCTTCGCAAGTCTCGCTACCTGCCCCGGTCTTACTTCCTACCCCACCGCGGGCACAAAATGGTATTCCGGGTGCACTGCCAATTGCGCCTGCTCCGCCAAATTACCAACGCCCTGGTACACCCCTGGGCATGAGCTCTAAGAATCCTCACTCGGCTATGAAATCCCCAGCTTATGCAGGTGGTACAATCTTCATGAACTCGGATAATGTTGATCTGAGCAAAGACGAGACTGCCCAAATCAAACCCACCTTCAGCTATGCCAATCTGATTAGTCAGGCCATATTGAACAACCCCGATGAGAGGATCAATTTAGCTGGGATCTATAGCTTCATCGTGGAGCGATATGCTTACTATAGGCACCAACCATCTGGAGGATGGCAGGCAAGTACTTTGTGGTCCATTGGGGTTATAATGCTAACAATCATTCAGAACTCGATCCGTCATAACCTATCGCTAAACAAGGCCTTCATTAAGGTACCCCGGTCGACAGATGAACCCGGAAAAGGCATGAAGTGGTGTATCGTTCCAGAGAGCCGGGACGAGATGGTCAGGAACTGCGCAAAGGGTGGCAGAGGTGGACATCGAGGCTCGTCAATCCCCAACTCACCTGCCAACAATGAGAGTTTTCGAGTTTCCAAGGATAGTGGAGCCCCCAGCTCAGGACCACGTAAGCGATCTCCTCCATCAGGATCGCCTGGTTTTCCATACACTGCACCCCAGCTCACGCCAGATAGAAGGAAGTACCTTTCCCAATCCTTAGATGACAGTCCCGGCGATGGGAGCCCGTTACCGCGACACAAACCAACCCGGACTAACTTTGGCCTTTCTGACAACTTGCCTGGATCTCCACCGCCACTCTCTTCATCTTATATGCAAGATGAAAGCAACTCTTTTGTTACACCAGCCCCTCATCGCGTTCACCCACGTCTTGCCCCCCCTAGTACTGCACAACGTCCCAGTCAAGTTATGCCCACCAGTTCCCCCGCACCGTTTTGGAGATATGCCGACATTGGTAACACCCCAATGCGAGGCAATTACATCGATTCTAGTCCTGTCAAGGGTGTTCCACCACTTAGCAGCAGTCCTCCTCAACTTCATAGAGCTCTTGCTGGTAGTCCTTCTCGGAACCCATCGCCTCCAAAGATTGAACTTCCAAGTGTCGATGAGATTGAGGAGGAGGACAATGGATTTGATCTCACTCGGTATGTCTTATTCCCGCCGTCCATTCATCCGTGACTAGTACTAACATTCGTTCCAGTGGTTTCCAAAGCATCTCTTCTTTCCACGCGTCTACGGGGAGCGGTGTTGCTGTATCCAGCAGTAAAATCCCTGGCCGGCCTTGATCTTTGAAGAAAATGTGTCATCAAAACTTCAAACCTGCGCTGTCTTATCTCAAACGAATTTCCGTCTTTTCACCACAAACTTGCACCAACAATCAATTGCTTTTTTGACTTTCTTGTTTCTCTGCATGCATGCATAGCGTTGCGAAGAAAGGGGGCGTTCAACTTTTTCCCATGACACAATAACATGGCGAATACATTATGATGATCTGGATAGGTTGGCTGGTGTCAGTGGGTATACTCTCTACTATTTAGCTTACTTATTCCCTTTTTCCATCATTGGTGAATTGCATCTTAGCTTTGTTTATGGGCCTGTCCTTTTGCTATTGTTACTCTAGAGCGTTTGAGAGAAATTTGCAAAAATTGATTGTTGATTGATTGATGGACGTAAAACGTCTGGAGTAAGAGTTGGGTACCTCTGGAAATTGAATTGATGGATAGATGGATCTTCCTCTCCTCTGCACTTGTTTGTACTTTACTGTACTTGACGGGAATAGGTTGAGGCGCCCACACCGACATATACCTATGTAAGGGAAAAGGAAAATGAAGTAAAAAGAAACAAAAGTACCCACCCACGAGCTAGCGAGTAGGTAGGTGGCTTTTATGCTGCGAATTACAAAAACAAAGCGTCATCATTATTATCATTATTAAAGAAGAAAATGAAGAAAAGTTTTAGGTGATTGGATCTGATCTAGATATGATTTTGATTCTAGGGTGTGAATTGTGGTGATGTATTTATTAACTCTCGAATTGGAGAAGTAAAGTTGAAATCAAAGGTATCCCTTCTCTCCTCATTCCCCTTCTCTCCATCTATTCTATTTGCATACAACAAACCAGCTCACTCCCTCAAAAATCCCAACCCAATATCCTTCCAACATCTAACCCAAAAAATATTCCGAGAGAGAGACGGGAAGACGGATAGGATGAAGAGTTGAATTTTGAGGGATGCTGGGGAAGGAAAGACGTGTCTTGGTGTATGAGAGTGAGAAGGTGGTGGGGTTGATTTTTGGTGGAAGCACTGGAGGATAGTGACGCGGGGAGGAAGACTTGAGGAGGTGAGGATGAAGAGGGAGTAAATAAGTGGTGGATTATATACCTTCAAGTACATTGCAAGTGTGGGTTTATGGGATGAAAGATTTTTGGCGAGAGGCAGAAGACAACCTCAGCGGTGTCTGACTTTTTGATACTTTTGAAAGCGGAAAAAACACAAGATCACAATCAATGTCAAAATGACAATTTCTGGAGCCTTTGCCATTGCGATGTACATATAATCAGTTCTCATGCGCCAACCACGTCAAACATCCCTAAGCATGGCTACTAGCTCCTAGTTTTAACCAGGTGGTTATTTGCTGATGCAAAACAAAAGTCTCAAACATCATTGAACATTTCCATTCACTTGGGACAATTTTGTCTTGGAGATCAATATTATGTCTTTGTTAGCTTTAACAAATAAACATGTTCGGGGCGAGCAGGTTTTGGTAGATCCTCATATATACCAGACTTATTGAAGTCATTCTAATATGTACAGAATCAACATAATAAACAAACAAGGTAAATTGATATATTGAGTTCTTTACTCAAGACAAAATCAAAAGAGTGTGAGGAATTATTATTTCGACGCTTGCGATTTTGAGAGATATGTAAAACTCTAGAGTAGGTATTTGAAAAGTTATGCATCATGAGCAGACCACACTTGATATTGCCAAATTCGGCCGTTTCTTGAAGGTTAGCAAACGCTGGAAGTTATACCACAAACAATTTGATGAATTCAGGCTATAGAACAAGACTTCAGGGATCACCTTCTTGGAAGCATCGGAACCTATATTTTCTGATTTCAACATCAGCTTTATTTCAAAACCGCACATAACGTTCCTAGAGTAAACAAAAGACGTAAGAAAATACGCCAAACATTCTTCACTCTTCCTTCAATGCCTCCAACGCCTCTTCAAAAGTAGGCACATCATCTGCACTATTTGCCAATCCGCCCCACCTCACGACACCCTCTCCATCCACGGCCCAACTCCCACTTATCTGCCACCGACTTCCACTTTCTGTCGGTCGATTCCATATCCCCTCCCCTTTCCCAAGAGCGTACACGGAATACAAAGCCCAAGGGCTCAAGACGTGCCACAAACTCGACGCTCCAAGTCCCCACTTGGAATATATCTCCCGCTCGGAATCAATGATGACATTGATGTTGGAAGGGGAGGTGGAAGGGGAGAAATTGAGGGATGTGAGCCAGTTTTCGGTGGCCGAGGGGGAGGAGTGAGAGATGGCGATGAAGTGGATAGTAGGGTTGGCGGAGGCGACGTTTAGGAGGTTTTTGAACGTTTTTTCTGCAACTTTGTGCATAGATTAGCATGGGTGTGTAGAATTGGGGCTTTGAGGCTCACATGGACAGCCGCAATGGCGGAGGAATGTAATGATTGTGGGCTGCCCATTTGCGCTGGGAAGTGGCAGCTTCTCGATTGAGGGGGCTTTGGTGCCAATTTTTGGTGCTGGTGATGTGTTGAGCTTGGTTGGGCTGAGCCAGGAAGAGAGCTCTTGTTGCAATGTCATGGTTCCTACAAATGGAAAGTAATTGATTGTTTTTGAAGTCCGTAATAATTAGTTGTTCGAACACTATTGAGTCAGTAATGATAGCAAAATACAACGCTCCTTAGCTTTGAGCAGCCCCGCTAAGTACCACAGTGTGGAGAGAGAGAGAGAGAGTCGGTGCGGGCATTTGTCCCATTATGGTGACGTCGAACAGACGAGGAATTCGCTCTCAGGATAAGAGGAAGTTCGGGGAGCTTGAGCACTGACCACTTGAATATGGCTTGGCATAAAGTCACGAGAATCGACAGATTGTGGAAGATTGCAAATCACCCTCAGAATATTCTCTCCATCGCATCTCCAAAATATGCTCCAACGAATCTTATGAACTGATGAGACCACGAAGCTTACGATAAACTTGTGTCCTAGCATCCTACCTTCTTGGAAGTCTTGCCAACTTGCGTTCTTGAAGTATCAGGCCGCGCAATATCAATCTGTGGGAGTTGGATCCAGCCAGAGCAAATTCTGACTGAGATCTCTGCTATCTTCGTTGGCTCTAAAATATCTGTGTAAGCTAAGATATCATATCAAAAGGCTTCAAAATGCATGAGATACTCACCCTTCAGCTCGGCCAAAGGAGCAACTACCTAGCGACCCATTTCTGGAACACCCAGGTGAGGAGAACATGTTACATACTCCGCGTCCAAGCTAACTGAGAGAGGAATCATACTTCACATATTCTTCCGATGAAGAGTCCATCGTTGATCATGATATCCACTTCAGACCTGGAGTTGGTGCCGATGGTTCAGAGACATTCACTCCAAGGACTGTCATCTACGATTTGAAAGGTGGCTTTGGATCCCTGAGAAAGATCAATGCCTTGTATGAAATTGAGGAACCTACTGTTCCACAAGCTACTTTGTGGTGCGTAGTAATGAAATTGCGATTCGGACACAACTGACGGAGTCTAGGAACGGTCCAACGATAGTTCAGAGACAAACAGCCATCCTACAAAATGAATATCAAACCAGCCTTGAGACAGGCTCAGAACCAGCGAAGCTTACAGCTGAATCGGTGAGATACTGGTCTGATTTCAACCGGGTGTTTTATCACCCTAAATCGATCGTGCAACTCAATGAGTACGAGTTGAGCTCATCTCTCATGCCTTTTGAGAAGTGGGATGTGGGAGAGGACCTGTTCAATTCTTTAGATAAGGAGCACGATCTTTTGGACAGGGATTTAAGGCCATTTGCTGAAGAAGCAGATCACTTGCAAGGAATTCAAATGATGACAGGAATTGATGATGCTTGGGGTGGATTCGCTGCCAGATATATGGATAGAATCAGGGACGAGTATGGCAAGACTGCTGTTTGGGTTTGGGGGTCTGAGGACAGTCTCAAGACGATTCCGCGAGTGAGTTCTTTTTTTTTCTTCCAAACCCTGCTTGTTTTAGCTGCTAAAGTAATCTAGGAGAAACGATTCTTGAGACTATCAAATACAGCAAAGTCCTTGTCAGAAATCGCACCACAAGCAACCACATTCGTTCCCATCTCCTTGCCTTCAACTTTACCAAGCTACCTCAATCTTGATTCTAGGTCGGAATGGCACCGGTCCGCTCTCTTTTCAATGGCCCTGGAAAGTATGACGCTTCCTTCACGATTGAGACTCCAACACAGCGGTCGTGAAACGTTGGATCAACTCGCGAACGCATTAAACATCAATGGCAACCAAAATATTGCAAAACTTCGAATGACAATCTACCAGAAGCCCGTGTCAAATGGTACGAATCGTGAGGGAAGACTAGAAGCACGTGCAGAAAGCAAAGACGAAAGAGTTGCGTTCCAATCAGATGCTGATGAAGACGAATCAACAACATTTGACATGGATTTCTTTCCAACAGAGACAGGGGAATATATCAGTGGTCGTCAGAGGAACAAAAAGGCACATGTGTTCGGCCAAGCAGAGAATTATCGGACTGACGTTGATCAAAATCAATCAAGCGAGGAAAAGGGCGAAGATGAAGGGTATGAGCGAGCCCGCCGAAGGGCCGAAGGACTCACAATTACAAGGAGGTAAGTTGATCGCTCCCTCCCCGACCGGCCATAGGCCCCCTCACATCACATGGAATACTTGTTGTATCTCTCATGCCGTTGGATCAGTTAGGCTTTCAGTTTTTCTACTTCCTTGATTCTTATGCTGCGCTTACCTATCTACCATGCTTACGGAACTACATTGCAGAACAAGACTCAACCTACTCTTCCCTGTCCTTGACAGTTTCCCTGACATATTTCCTCGGGAAGACACCACAAGCTCATTATCCGTCAACACATCTTTATCAACCGATACTTCCGTTGCGCTGAGATTGAAGAGCATCCAACGTATTGTGGGCAGGGCAGTTGGCGTTGAAGAACGAGAAGCCCTCAGCAATACACTTGGTGAACTGGCCGAGGCATATGAACAAGGCTGGGACAGCGGATCAGACGAAGATGATGATTGAAGCTCGAGGGCTGTTCAATTAATTAATCAATTACCTTGCAAGTTTTGTTTGTCACACATGCAGTGATCACTTGGCTGTTTTTCAAGGGAGCAAAATAAATTAAACGAATGCGACCATGGTCTGCACTTCCAGCCCCTAGCATTATTGGAATGTACATGCCTATTCATTACAGTACATTCGTTCCGCACACGACGTTGTGCAAGAAATAATCCCAGCATGTTGGAGTAGTGCTCAGGTGTTATCCGAAAACGAGAATGATGGTTAAGCAATAAGCCTCCAAACAAGTAATCGCGGGCAAAACCAAAAAGCCCAAAACTCACGTAAGAACCCCCCTTGTGCGAGGATACGAAGTCGTCAGGTGCACGAAAACATTTGACCTAAAATACGATACCAGGTGATCTACTTTCTTTCTAACACCACTTTCTCACTCCATTACTGCTTATTGTTGTGGTTCGCTAGGCAGGCACACACGCACAAACACACACAACACTTCCCACCATGCACTTCTGGAATGTTGCTCACATGGGGGGTACCTGGGTACATACATTTCGGTACCCCACTTTCACATCTATTTCCGTTGTGCACATGTAGCAATTCGGTTACTAGGTAAGACTTACATGCATATTTGTACCTTGAAATAACATACCGAATATGCAATTCGCCAAAAATCCATTATTTCCGCTTCAATAATGCCGTGAGCCTTTTCTTCTCCTTCCCTTTTCCATGTCTCAAATTTTCACGACTGCCTCCATCCCCGGTTGGCATGTCTTGGATTTTCTTGGGTCGACACAAGTGTCGGTGAGCTAAACAGTTGCTCTTGGGGGTCTTGGATGATCCACGAAGATGCATTATTGGAAATCGATCCATGGCTCTGATCAGCCCAACTGCCTCAACAAAATAATGGCTGGCACATGCACTTCGTATTACTTTTTGTACATCGGTAAACAAAAGCTGCCGTAGCGAGCATAGCTCGCGTACAGTAGTCGTCGAATAATAATGTCGAGTTACAATACTCACTTTTGAACTAAGGTTTTGGACTAGGAACGTTACTTGCTTCTTGACGTTTTGTAAAATAAACTTCCATCGGAGCCATACCCGATCGACGTCATTCCAAAATCCCCTCTTTCAGTACGCTTTCGAGAAACACAAAAACAAACATTCCAGAAGAAACCACCCCGCCAGATATACTTCGAAGTAGTACACATAGAAAACCTTTTTCCTACTGATGTCACGCGTTATTACACACAACATCATGTCATCATAGCTGCCAGAAAGGGGGGGGGGGGTTTCGCACGAGGGAGGGAAGGTAGGCTGATGGGCGACATTGTGATTGTGATACTCCCAACTCTTGACTTTCTTGACTAGAACTCTTGGGGAATAATGCAGAATAAGTGCGGAACGGCTGGACAAGAACAACAAGAAGAAGGAGGAAGTCGGCCGAGGAGGAATTCTTGTGATCGGCATCTTCTTCTTTCGGGATGTTGTTCGATTATTGTGGGAAGTTTTTAGAAAGGCGTTTGAGCATTGAGATTATCAACCCCACTATACTTCGAGGTACGAAGTGAGACTAGAATTTGCGGGCGGAATACTGGTGACCAATTCAAGTATCGCCCAATACTAGCGACCAATGGTCCTTAGAATGCTATCACTAGTATGATACTTTGACGGCGGACGTAAGTGCAAAAAGGGGATTTGACAACTTGATTGGGGCATTGTGGGATGATCCGCCAATTGATGGAGGGTGGTCGGATGTTATTCAAGTTAGCTCATTATGTGAGAGTACTGTCGTCTTCTTCGATGTAGGTACTTCAAAGTAGTGTACAAAAATTGATCACGGGAAAAATTAGGTAAAAAATGGAAGCGAATTGTTACGTCTATTGATTTGTCCATCTAGAAATATATATCTCGAACGAGGAAGTAATTACTGTTTCGTAGAATATGTAGGAAAGGGGAGAGGGTGGTGCAGGAAAAATGTCCACAGATGCGTGCATGCTTTTCGTAGTAACCTGTGATATTATTCTCGCCCCTATATTTATGCAACTGATCAAGTCACATCCCTACCTAAATTACCTAAACTCCATTATTATGAAGGATTGAGTTGCTTTCATCTGATTCGAAGTCTTGGCGTTACACGTGATGTTCTGTGGCTTGAAATGTCTTTGGCTAGATGGTGGATTTGCCAACACGTCAACGAAAGTTACTCCACCAGCCTCGAAATAATGCCAGACCGAACACGCTCAGCAATTGAATTTGATCTAGAAGGTCAGGATAAAGAGGGAAATAGGTAACACGACGATGACCTCACATTTGTCAGCCCTGAGCTAGCAGAAGCCCACAACCTATGCAGAAGGGCATTCGCAACACGCCTCGGGGTCTTGCCCTTACACCTGGAACGTCTAGATATGCCACATGTCGGAATCCACTACGAGGTTTATCTTATCATGGATCTAGTATTCCTCTTTCACTTCCGCCACTTTAGCAAATGCTCCCGGAAAACATCAGCGGCCTTGACAAGTCCAATTCGCCAAGCCTTCGTCAAAACCGGAGCGGCTCGATATACTTCAACTACAAGTTTTTTCACGGCCATCTGCAAAGCATACTTCGAAGTATGGCACGCAGCTACATCTCCCTCTTGATTATCGCACATGATGCTGCATCAATGGCTTGAGATTCGCCATCCATCTACACACTAGCACGACTGCCTTGACTGCCTCTAATTGACGGTATCCATTACTGAGACTTTTACGCAAGAATTGAGCCGCTCTACATACTACTCAGCCTGCCAAGAGTATACTATCTGGAAGATCAATCTCGAAAGAGTCACGTTGAGCTGATCTTCCTTCGTATACTTTCAAAAGCGCAAGAGCAATGGCGGGATGCATTGAAATTGATCGACGAAATGTTTCATACTTCGTATTTTGGCACGAAAGGCGAGATAACAGAGCAACTTTCTCAGTTAAACTCACTATTCAGGAATGGATTTACGAAAAGAAAATGGCGCGCAGCTTGTTGACTTTGGGAGCGTCACGAAATACATACTTCCTACCGTCTGGTGCTGTCGAAAACTAAGGAATGCCAAGACGTCCAGCAGTCTTGGACATGCTTCCGCGCATTTCTACTTCGGAGTACTTTGAACGGCGATGGGAGAAACTACCCAATCAAAAGCGACTCTTTGTCGTCCCTATTAGCAATTGGAATGGAAAAGAGCGAAGGTTCGGAATAGGGTCGATCTTTCGTGGTTGGAAAAGCTCCAAGTGAGCCTTGGATCATTGGATGGGAGAGTCGGTATGCTGGGTCTCAACCGTGCCTTGGGCCAGACCATTACGCTACGCTAGTCTTGCGAAATTTGGACGAGAAGCGGAATTTGCTCGCTCTCGTGTCACAAGGGCTGTTAGTATGCAAGAAATGAATCGCACGCAGATTTGTTGTCTACTACTGCCCAAAAAGAAAGATACCTCCCAAAAAACAGAAGTCGTCCCATGGAGAAGTGGGATGGTGGTTTGACAAGCGCCACCCCGGGATCAGAAAAATCTATTTTTATAGCGCTTTCGCCAACGTTCTTTTGGAGGGGCGGGTTGCATGGAAAATGGGTGTTGTCAAGCCGTTTTTGCAGGGATGTTGGACAGCAACCAAGACATATCGCGAGAGAATACCAGATACAATCACACGAGTGCGATGCAGCATATTATTGGGAGTAGAGACCCGAATTTTTCGCCTTTTTGTCTTGCAATTATTGAACAGCTTGTCAGACACTTTTTGTTGTCTGGATGTGTGGACCCGGGTCACAGCGTCCCAACTCGTGGCCAAGCGAGAAGAGAAAAGCTCATCCTGCTGTCAAACCAACTACAGCTGAGTGAGAGATCTGGGGACAGGCAACGGCCCAACCTCTCGGCCCCAGATCAGCGATCGCGGTGAGCCGTTTCTTTGTTGTTGAGTGTGAATCTACTCCGCAGAGGGTTAGAAGTAGAAGCAGGTTTTTGATACGAGAAACAAGCTTCAAAGCCTGGATAGGCCCTGTTCAACGGCTTCTTAGACTTTCTCCCCACGGCGATCGATAGGCGGGGAACCCGACACCTGGTTAACCAAGAGTAATCATTATTGAGTACTTCGTAAAAGTTGTACGAAAAAGCCCCCAGTGGAAGCAGGTGCATTTCTTTTTGTGCATCCTCAGCTGCTCCACATGTTGTTGTTGTGTTGTCGTTGTTATTGCTTGTTTGATTCCGTTTTGCCACCGTACATCCATATGCACAGTACATGGGCTTCATTTTATCGTTTATTTATTTCTGAACACCTCGAGCTACGTTCGTCAAAAAGACTCACAATTATTCCGTTGTGGTACGAGCCCGTTTGCACCTCCCCAGATTTCTGTAGGGCTTGACTTTGAATTTCAAGCTACTGTTGAAAGAGGATTAACTCGTGATGAGAGTTTGATCATCGAGGTGCTTTGATCCCTCCTGGGCACCTCCAGCCATCATCCCGCAGGCCGGCTTGACCTTCCATCAGCCTCGTCAAAAAATTCCATCATCGCCATGCGGGCACTTTTCTGTTTCTGCGGCCTGATAGGGTGTTGCAGGGTGTGCCACACTGGCCCCTGCTTCAAAATCATTCGACGGGCTTCGCGTAGCACTTCATGCATGCCATTTACAAGGGAGCTGCTCGGCCAACCCAGCCTCACATTTTGTTGATTCAACCCCAGAATTTTACAATTCGATGATCGTTCAAAATCGAAGCTAAGAACTTCCGTATCCATTCTTTTGACTAAGAAAGGTAACGTTTCTAAGTGGCCAGAGCTTAGTTAAGGAGCCAATAAGATCACTCAACCGGGAACAACTCCCAGCAGTGTCATCCAACACTGCACGCTATGAGCTCACCTCTGGACAAGCCCAATTTTCTTGGTTGTCACATAAGATGCAAGGTTGCCCGCACTATTCATATACTTTCCTTCGTTGCCAGCCTTTGTTAAATCCAAATTCCACGAGCCCAGCCTCTCTTCAACTTTCGCAAGTAACTCCTTCGCTAAGGTTACTTAAAAACACCATCGTTCCCCTTCCCTCTCAAAGACCACAAGCAATCTTTGTCCAACAGTCGTTCTTCTTGTCATCTCTAGAAAATCTTCCAATTCTTCAATATGAAGGGACCTTTCGCTTTGTTGGCCTTGGGCCTCGCCTCAATCGTTGCGGCTACTGATAATCACGTCACGGAACATCACACCACATAGTGAGCAGCTCTCGATAAAAAAAGCGGGAGCAGCAACTAATGAAGAATCTTTCTAGCGTTACCGTTACCACTTGCCCTATCACGAAAACTGAGTATGAGCATGGCACGACTAAAGTCATCACTGATCTGACTACTTCAACAATCACTGTGACTGAATGCCTCAACTGCAATGGCGTCACCACTGTCCCTGGACCAACTGGCAAAGAGTACACTACAACCGAAGTTCTCGTCACATACACCACCATCTGCCCTATTACCGAGACTGTCACCGCGCCAGGAACCAGTATGTACATCCGAGGCTTGACATATGCATTTGGGAGCGGGATCTTCCTGGATATGCATCTACTGAGCCTGAGCTAATCATTTCCAGCTTACACAATTACCAAAACCACAACCTCAACTGTTGTAACGAGTAAGTTCAGCCCATCTTTAGGTTCCTGGCATTTCTAATACAAGCGTCAGAGGTCCCAACCGTAATCTACACAACCGAAAAGGGTCCTGCAGAGACCACCAAAGTCTACGAAGGCACCACCACCACAGTTACAAGTCTGTGCCCTATTACAGAGACAAAAACCATTGGAGGCGACGTTCAAACTATTACATACACAACAACGAGCATCTACACCACTGTTATTCCTACATATGTGCAAGAGACCGTCAAAGGTCCAGATTCGACCACAAAGGTTTACGAGGGAATCACGATCACAACAACCAGCTTATGCCCAGTAAGTCGTCCTATGCTCTAGGAATTCGGCTTTGCAGTTTTGCTAAACTCAATCAGATCACTGAAACAAAAACTATTGGTGGCGACGTTGTGACCATCACGTACACTTCCACCAGCATCTACGAAACTGTCGTCCCAACAACTGTCCACACAACCGTTGAGGGGCCTGACTCCACGACCAAGGTCTACGAAGATGTCACAGTGACCAAGACGGGTCTTTACACCGTAAGTTCAATAACTTCCCTTATACGCATTTATCGTTCTAACAAATGCCAGACAACTGAGGTGAAAACCGTTCCTGGAGGCGTTGAGACATTCACCTACACCAAGACAAGCGTTTATGAAACGGTCATTCCAACCACAGTCCATTCATACACCACTCTTCCTCCCTCCACCACCAACATCGTGACCTATGTTGAAGAGACATCCACGACTTACTGCCCAGTTACTGAGATCAAGACGGTTTCCGGCCACGAAGTAACTCTTGTTCACACTAGCACTTCTGTCATTGTGGTCAAGGTTCCTACCACCATCGTACAAACCAAGACGTTGGATACCACACAATACGCCACTGAAGTTGTGCACGAGACCATCAAGACCGTTGAAACTGAGTACACTACCGTGCAGTAAGTTCTTTCTCCCATTCAAAACTCTCTCATATCGAAGCAAACTTACTAACAATTTCTCCAGAGCCGGTTCCACAGTCATCATCTCCACCACACTCTACTCGACCCTCCATATCACGGAAGAAGTCATCGTTACCAAGACCCTCGAGGCGCCAACCCACATCAACACAGTCTACCAACCCGTAACTGTTGAGACCGTTGTCCCAGTCACAACCGAGGTCGTTGCTGTCCCTAATGAATCTGTCGTCACGATCCAATCCACGATCTACGTCACAATTCCAACTACCATTCAAACCACCACCACTCAACCACCTGGAACGGTTACCCTTCCAGCGATCACCGCGAGCGCTCCATCGCAATTCACCGGCGCTGCCGCACCAACACGTGAGGTTTCATACGGAGCCATGGCTTTCGCAGGCGCCATGTTGGTTGCCTTGGTATAAACCACACAACACCAACCTCGAATTGTTTCCGTGGACTCACACAATGAGTTCTTGATGATACCGGTACCCTTTTCACTGGATTATATTACATTCCTTCTCTTTTTAGGGCTCTGCCTTTCATGTTTGAATGATTTACGGCCTGTCATTGCATACAACTGTTCCTGGGAAATAGGACATCACACACACACACACACAGTCTAGAGTTATATGGATGGGGTTTTGGTTAGGAAGAAACATGGTATACCCCATCCAACACATTCCTTTCTTGTTTTTCACGAAACTAAAACCGGAGTTCATATGGTCGTCGGATATTTTTAATGGGTGGGGAGTAATAGGATAATAATGCATTTGGCTGAGGCAGGGATGGGGGAGATGGTCGTCAGCCATGAGGTCTGTGGTAGTTCTTAATGGGTTTGAGTTGATGAGGGAGGAGAGGAAGGAGAAAAAGTCGATGAAGCTTGGAAATGGGGTTACACTTCTCTGTATATATTTATAAAGCCAGAACAGAAATGTTTATGAGGGAGATGGGTTGAGTAGTCTAGCTAGGTAGCTGAATTATGAATCTTACCTAGTCACTTATAATCTTGTCTTCCCTTTTGCTGGTGGATTGTATTGATCCTGTCGTCGAGGACGTCTAGTCGCCCATTCTCCAGAGAGTTTCCAGTGCGGTAACATCTTGACATCAGGGTGGTGAAAACATTGTGATTAACGATAATTGAATCGAATTCTCATCAAAGCGATGACAAGCGGGGAAAACAATCAATCGTTCGGAAATCATATTATGTACGAAAGGCGAGAGAAGATGTGACATTAGCTGTTCATTTTAGTATTAATACCACCAGTGGAATCGCTCGTTTGTATTCACCAATTCTCCCAAGATTATGTGACTTTGTCTCGAAACGGTGCAGGGAGAAGGGAGAATTTCAACATTTTGTTCCACACTTCCGGAATTACATATAATCAGAGAGAACCACCTTGAATAAATAAACATTTCGTTCAATAATTCAGCACCTACAGAATTAACAGAGTTACTTGAAGTGTCGTCGAAAGAAAGTTGATCATAAGTTTCACTTCTGCACCAATGGCCTTTTCCACCAGCCCTAAATTCCACCCCGCTGGTGTGATGAAGTGCGGCTCTCCAACAAGCTTCCCCAACCTCAAGACATCTTTCGTCCTCCAGAACCTTCCCAAGCCACCAACCACAACATCAACTTTCCCTTTCAACCATGGCGCCTGTATCGCAATCTGACCACGACGTGGTTGAAAGTATGAATGCCCCATCCCTCCTCCCCCCAATTCACAAAAGCAAGACAAGACAAGGACCTAATTACTCAACCTCGTTTAAAGAACAACTCAAAGATATCATCCAAGACTTCTACCAAATGCTGGTTCAAGTAAACGCCTACGACACAGCAGGCGTACCGTCCCGAAATGTCCTCGAGCAGAATTTGTACGTCTCCTTTCCTTCGCCCAAGAAGGGGGGAAGAAAGGGAAGAATCAAAGACAACAACTAACCTCCCTCCCTCCCATCTAGCAACAAACTCGCCTCGGCCCTCGACAAAATCCAAAACTCCTCCAAAAACATCACCATCCCACCCGAACTCATCCAATACGTGGACAACGGCCGCAATCCCGAGATCTACACCCGAGAATTCGTCGAGATTACGAGGAGGGACAATCAGTTGTTGAAGGGGAAGATGGAGGCGCATGCTAGTTTTAGGGATGTGCTGGCGGGGAGATGGGGAAGGTCTTTCCGGAGTTGGTGGGGGAGATTGAGGAGGTTGTTGAGAAGACTGGTGGGGGAAAGGGGGGAAGGGTGTGTAAAATGTGCAGGATGCGGTGGCTGTTTGTGAGTGGTGGTTTTGGGGAGAAGTGAGGAGTGTGTGGTGGTCAATGGGATATGGGATATTGGAAGGGCGTTTGATCTCGGAATTGGAATTGCATGCATGGGATAGGTGTTTGGGTATACCCTATATTCGGATCTTTTAGACTGGGGACAATTGAAAGAGGAATAGGGATCGGTAGATATACATCTACTTCCTTGACAACATGTTAATATTGCATATACGTCAACTACAGTCTCAACGAAAGTGATCAGCACCTAACTCCCGACCCCAATGCTTTCTTGTCAAAACTGAGTGCTAAATATCCAACTTCACAGGAGAGCAAGTGCAAACCACCCAACGATGACGACTATATATTACAATACTTTATAAGCCTTCAAACCTCTTGAACTGCCAAACATGACAGCGAAGGACGAAGGAGTTCTGAAATATGTGGAAGAGCACGATGTGTCTCATTTACTTTCACGGTTTCACCCAACACAGGATTATCACCTTCGTCATTTCCTCTCTATCTATCTGATCCTTCCTGTCTCGACGGTTTCTCAACTCGAGCAAGGTTCTTGCCTAATAGAGGAAATTCCAACTAGCTTGTGATCATCAAGCGTAACGCAACTGTCAGTAACGACCGAGGGACGACAGCGACTACCTATTGTAATTTCGCTCCAGGTACGATCTAGTTTAACTGCGCTACGTAGGAAGTCGCTAGCAGCAGTGGCATCCTGTCAAGTATGTCCTATTTTTTAATCTGTTCAACACGGCCTTCATCCGTCAGGATGGCGTATTGCCCGTCACGACTCGCGTTCGTTGTCGTCCTGGCACAACCTAACGAATCGATGGGCTAGGACGGAAGGCAGCCGAGTGGAACTTTGAATGCACATAGTGCTCGTAGTATTGCGAGCGAGCGTTATGGCACTTTCGAGGCTCGGCACAACTGGTGCAAATATATATATATATATATATATATATATACACCTATAGATGTTCAGATCGTAAAAATATCCACGCAATAACTTACTTGTGTCGGCAGTTACGGTACAGCACAGTGCAATTCAACAACAAAAGTAAAAGCCATTGTTTTCACTTCCACTATCTCCTTACTACGTAAACTGAACGAACGAATCTCCTGTTCATCAATTTCTGAAGCTCACAAGAGAAAATAGATGGCGAGACAGCTTAGGTAGATGCTCAGCAACAAACAAACTCTGAATATATATATATATATATATATGGTATGTAACGAATCTGCATCCACGCCAAAGCAGACAAACGATTCAGATCAGCGGATGTGGGGAACCGATCTCTTTGCTTTTCCAAACATTGTTTTCTTGGCCTCCTTTCCCCACTACCCAACGTTCATGAGAAGATAGAAGAGAAGCATTTGATCAAGTTGGCCTTTGGCGATAATTACTATTCTTTTTAATTATCTTCTCGACAACGAGTATATGCCCCCCTCCCTCCTGCTCCCGCGACTAAAACTTCTAAATTTGACAATGAAACCGGATTCAACGACGAGATCAAAAGTCAACCCCAAAAAATCTACTACTATATCTGCGTCAGTTGAACTTCTCCGAAAAATGATGAAGTTGTCCACTATGAAGTTGTCTACCGTAAAGTTGTTCACTGCGAAGTTGTCTACTGCAAAGTTGATGTACATGGCTCTTCTGAGTCTAATATTGGTTGGGATATTACAGTTGCCGCCAGCTGTCGATGATATATAGACGACTTTGGTAAGTATCGCTGGGTTGGGAAAGGGCGAGAATGGAAGTGAGGTGGTGTGATGTGTTGAGAGAGAGAAAGTGTGATCAGCTTGTCAATATCTCACTTTGAGGTTTAGCTAGTAATTAATAAAGCTGGAACCCGAAAGTCAACAAGGAAAGGTATTCATGCTCAGACTCTACCTAGTCACTCCATAATCAATCTATCCAACCACCGTCCCAACCTCCAACTCTCTCCCGTCCCCCCTGTTCCTTGTAGTGACACCTCCTCCCAGAAACATCCAATCTATTATAGACAGCCACACTAGCAAGCCATCGAAGCATCAACTTTGAAAACCAAATCCTCCCTATTACTCATATGAACGATGACCGTGATCCCCACAATTCCTGCAGAGTTACTCGTAGAAGTCTCCACAGATTGCTCTTTCTTCTCCTCACCACCCGTGGAGACTGCACTTCGTTTCTTTTCACTGATATCGTTGTTTACACCATCCTGAACAGGAGCTAAACTAACAACGCCCTCCTTATCTTCATGCCTGCCCCTGGAGTTTGATCAGAGAGGCCGTCCCTGAGAATCTCACGACTCTGCCTTGGACAGAGTGGGCTTGGTCGTCTCTTTGCTCGTTTTCCCCTTCGGTCTGTGTTGTAGTTGAGGAATAAGGTGGTATCATCCGGAAGGCTATCCTCTTTGCGGGGTTTGTTCTCTTCCTGTAGCATCTCAAGCTGCTTCGAGAGTTTAAGCACTTTTTTCTTATTGATGACAACTTGATCTGTGCGATTTGGCGATTTGTTTGCCTGCCGGTTTCCCACTATGTTGTCGCTTTGTCCGATTTGAAGCTTCAAGCTCTCGTGGAAAGGGGTCTTCGCTGGTTTGGAAGTAGAGGCTGCTTGTCCTTGGGATGCACTCTCACTTGATATCATGCCTTCTCCATGTGGTCGAGCTTTTGATCCCGAGCTTTGAAACTCCTCAAGTTGGCCTTGCAAAAATCTCAGTTGTTCAAACGACAGCGTGCAGCTTTCTCGATTTGCCATGCCTTTGCGATTTATGGTTTTGCCAGAAAGCCCTGTGATGGAAATTGCATTTTTGCGTTTTACCGTAAGGGCTGGGGTGTTTTCAGCAGGAGGAAAGCTCTCGATTTTGTCAATTGGTGCCACAGGATACTTGAAGGACTTCTTCTTCCCCACTATGTTATTATTAAGGACAACTTGTTTCGATTTATGATTGCCTCTGGCGCTTTGAGAAGCAAGAACTAGGTCTTGAAATCGTGGTTGTTGAAGGAATGTCTTTGGAGCGGTAACCGTGAGCGGGGACACTGGAATTGTTTCCTCGGAACCAGTTGATAGACTTTGCATCGATCGAGAAATTATTGATACCGTCTGAGATGTTTTATGGGTGTGCGGAACCGGGGCATGAGCTTTATGAGTGCAGCAACGAACCGCGTGTGGAGTGCTTTGACATGCAAGGCATTCACAATCGTCCAGACAGTGCTGGCATTCTCCAACAACACCAGATTCAACTGGGCTTCCGCAGCGCCCATGGCCTGTTCTAGGATAACCACGGCACTCAACGTACTCTGGAATTCGGATATCAATTGGAACACTTGAATTCCGTTGGGAAGGCATAGAGGATGGCCTCAAACTCGGAGAAATGTGTGAATCTGATGTCGAGGGGATGGATACACGCGAATGCGGCCTCGAGAAGTATGGATGGCTAGGTTGATACGAAGGAGATTTGGTATCTAATTGAGATTTCGACTCGCTGGTGAGTGATCGCTGTACCTCTTTCCGTTTGGTACATGTAGCTGCGTGTCGGTATGGTTTATGGCCATTATGAGTTGCTTGACAACCCAAGCTATCACAATCCAACTCGCCAAGAGATGGGCTTGATGAGCATTGACGGCTTTGAGAAGGCTTCCAACTTCCACCAGGCCGGCGTGTTGCCATTTGAGTGGTGTGAGAAGATTGAGATTGCATGCCACCTGATTCCGTGATAGAAGCTGAGACAACAAGATCTTTTGATACTTTGCGGAGAGCTGTCTGTTGCGTGGGCATCTTGGATGATTGGTAGGGAATTGTAGTTGACTGAATGTCTTGCACTGGGACTCCAGAATTGAAGGAAGGAAACTTGAGGAGTGAAACTGAGTCTCTTCGTAGTTGTTGATTCCCGTTGTTCCTTGGTTGCTGAATTGGAATTGGACCTGGCCTTACTATTTTCTGCCTTTTGGGCCTGGGAATGAGCGTTTGACACTGGTTGGTATGATTGAATCGCTGCTGCGTCTTGCTTCCGAAGATGACAGGCTCACAGAAGCACGCGGAAGAGTATTGTGGAGAAGGAAGGGAAAAGCAGGACAATCTGAACAAAAATGATGGCCACATTTTTGACAGTCCACTTGGACATGTTTATTGGTAAAGGAACAAACGTGACAGTACACATGAACTTTCGATAGTCGAGATGCCCCTTTTGTTTTGTCGGAAGGATTCCTCGGAGAGGCAAACCCAGCAGGTCTCTCAACGCCATGGTCACTGAAGAGCTCCCGAACGCTTTGGCGACGCATAGTAGAGGTTGTCGTACTGGAGCTTTCGGACCTGAAGTTCGCTGGCCGGTGTAGTTGATGGTTCCAAGAATCTCGATTCGGGTTGGCTGATGTTGGTACACATGTGGGAAAGGTTGCTGTCTGATCGCTGCTGTTCTTCCGAACTTGCGACACTTGAGCTAATCCACCTTTTCCTGCCCCTGTTGGATGTTGCGAGGAATTACTTTTGGAAACAGGAAGATGGACAGAGCCTTCTCCGCACCTGTCCTTTGCCACTGTGCCATTTTGCAACTTGCCACTGGCGTCATCTTGCTTCGGGGGTTTCGTAGACTGTCGTCCAGGAATACATGAGGACTGTACTTCTGCGTGACGAGTTCGAGGAGTCAAGAGACCGGTGAACGAGTGTACCGTTTCGATTTCGTGCTTTTCGATCGGGGTGGATTTTCGCGAGGCTGGGGCAGCAAAACGCCTAGATGACCGTTTGCCAAAACCCAGGGAGGAGTCTCCACGATGACGATTTGGGCTTGTAGGGATAGCGTGTGTTGAGGCAGGTTTGGAAAGACTCTGTAGGTGATGAATGCGTAAGGCGACGGTACCTGTCCGTATTGGAATTATCGATGTAAGACTACTGCGAGATATGGTGCCAGAGGTACCAGGACCACCGGAAGCCTTGCGTGCGGATTCTGGAGGATGCCATTTGTAGCTCATGGTCGATGGGACAGGCTCTGTTGGGACATTGGTGATAGGCAACGAAGTAAAAGATGAAGGTAAGGATATTTTGAAGAGATAGACTCAATGGGATAAAGCGTCGTCGGGAATCTTCTGGAGATTTGGTAGCTAGAAGAGTGACGTAGAGATGAATGTGAAGAGAGAGCCTTCTAGTTCCACCAAAGAACTAAGGCTACTTGCAGAACTACTGCTGTGAAGGGAAAGAACGAAAGGCCACCAATATTCAACGACTGGGCCTGCTAAATTCTGGTATTGTTTCATTCAGGAAAACAGTGATATACATAGCCGCTTCCTCTATAAAAGCCGCCTCCTTTTCCAGGCCTTCATGCCACTATTTACTTCAACGCAGCTTGCAAGCTCTCCAAGACCTATTTGATGGGTAAGTAAATGTTAGAGAATTTCGTGACCTGCACATACCTCAAGCTCAATCTTTGCCTCGGCGATGTCTTGCTCACTTCCACTTCCACCGATGATCTTTGTTGCCTCTGCGATTTGCGATCGGACTGCCTCGATGCTGAAATCCTCCAAGGGGTGACCCTCAACAGCGTTGATGCTCAATTCCGAGTTTGGTTGCACAACAGCGAATCCTCCGGAGACTATATTGCCCATAAGTATTGTGCCTAGACCAGGGAATGCCTAGACGTACGGAAGAACTGCTTGCTGCCACCACTCTCCTCGATAATTTCAACGAGACCTGGCTTCAATTGCTCGATCGAAGGAACGTGCTTGGCGAGGACACCCATCTCGCCGGACTCTGCTGGAAGGTTGACTTGGACGACATCTTGCGACTTGTAGATGGACTAGTGGTGAGTTGTTAGCCTTGTTGTTGGGCCTTTGTCCACCCGTTCCTCTAAGCCGATCAATCCATCTCCTCTCATCGTCCCCCCATCATCCCCTCCCATGGAGCATCCAGATATCCAACTCGTATCAATGCGAAACGTACCTGATGAGGAAGAGCCAGACTCAACTTGATCTACGAGACTGTTAGCAGAGGTCCGCAAAATCTCCTCAACAGCTACCGACCTTATCCGCTACGGCTTCGGCATATCCTCGACGTTGGACTGGGGTCTTGATGGCTGCGGAACGCACTCGCAGAGCTGTGCGAGCAACACGGAGGGAGTACATGATGCGTAGGGTTGTCAATTGGAGTTGGCGTGGTTGACTGTTTGGAGCTTGATGGTCGAGGAATTGCACATTCGGGATTTAGCGTACCGGCCTCAGGCGTCCGTCCCGATATCACATGACCTTTTGAAATCAGCACGTCTACAAGCTCTAGTACAATACATCAAACAGACTATAGGCTACAGGTTACAACATAGATGTTTTATTTGACAAGATGAATTGCCTTGATTTAGTAGTTTTTGGTTGTTAAAGTCACGTGTAATGAGCACGCTTCTGTTGAAAGACGACCACCAATTAATTGATGGCCAAGCATGCCCAGGATTAGCCGATCTCCTTTGAGGTTGCTTGTCCCTCGCGAGCCTCCCTCAACGGCATAGACTTCAAGATATTTCATTCGATTGATTATTTAATATGATTGACTCTACTTGAAAATCTTGAAAAACGCATGAGCAGCATTTTGAGTAGCAACGAACGAGTTTGTAAGCTTTAGATCCAGCAGTCATAAACATTCTTCAAAGCTTAGCCATCTTCTCCTCAATCATCTTGACAATCTCCGGGAACCTCTTCGCATAATTGAGTGGCACACAACCTGACCTATCTTTAGTCACCAAATCAATCCCCTCAACATCCAATAGGATTTGAACCACGTCAGAATACCCGTAGCACGCCGCCCAAGAAAGAATGCTTGTCCCACCCCATCTGCTATCACAAGTAACCTTTCCCGAGTCCAGAAGTACTTGCACCGTCTTCGGAGTCTGTATTGTTAACGCCCATGCCAACGGCGTCCACCCATATATGTCCTCCTCATCGATTCCATTCTGCATGTGCACCGTCAGATATTGCACAACCTTGTAATGCCCACCCGAGCAAGCCCATGAGAGCGCATTCCTTCCAACGGTATCCTTCAAGCTGATGTCAACTCGATTGCTCTTTCGGAGCATATCAACCGTTCCTAGATGTCCGTTTCCGGCCGCCCAGGAGAAAGCATGGCGGCCAGTCTGATCTGTAGCGTCGAGATTGAGCTGTGGCAGGGTAATAAGCCATTTCACAAGATTGATTTGGCCTTCACCGGCAGCCCATGAGAAAACCGCTCGTCCGGTTTTATCCGTGTGATCGACGGAAGCGCGATCATCTGTCAAGAGGAGTTGTAGTACATCCCGGTGATTGCCTCCAACGGCCCAAAACAGAGGCGTCCACTGGTTGAAGTCCGTCTTGTCTGGCTGAATATTTTCGTGTTGAAGTAGCTGTTCAACTATTTTGACAAAGCCACTCCCAGCAGCTAAGGAGAGCGCGGTTCTGCCGTGTAAGTCGGTCTTGTTGACACGATCGTTGGAGTTGTCGGAGATAAATGAATTGTCTTCCAGTAGACGTTTCACAACATCTAAATGATTATACTTTACGGCTGCTGTGAGCACATTCTGACCCTCGGCAACGGCTTTGTCGACGTTGGCTCCTTCGCGAAGCAGAATATCCACCACGGCGACGTAACCTCTCCTCGCGGCCCAATACAAAGCATAATCTTTCTGAGATTCATCTAGAGGAATTCCATGTTCCAGAACATCCCTCACAGCGTTGTAGTCCCCAAAGTAACTCGCTGTGGTAAGAGACGTGGAGTCCCGTGGACACAACGAATCCTTTTCTCTACGAAACCAGTAGTAGCGAAACCAATTGCGTCCCTCCACGCTAGCGGTATCATATAATAAATGGGAACGATTGTGCCCTAGTACTAGTCTCAACGATGAGGACATCGAGCAGTGTTCTGCCCAATGTCGCGCGGCATAATCGTAGAATGCGTAACGCGTTTCGATGATCTGGCAAGCTTCTGCTTCAAGCTCGGTTGGGTCCTTGATGAATGTATCTTCGCCTAAATCGAATGGGTCCCAGATCTGGTCGGACTCCTCGGAATTCTCCACGTCTTCTAACGGCGTAATGGGAGAGTCCACGTTAGAATGCTCAAGTGAGAATAGATCCTGCTTGAACCTATCTAGTTGAAGGTATGATGCACATGCATCGGCCAAAACCGAATTCGCCATTGTGAAATCGACGCCGTACTTCGCCGCTAGAGGGTTTTCAGATTGGGAAGCAAGCTTTTGTAGATATTCTTTCAGGGACAGATGAACCAGGTAGACTTGAGAATTCATGATTCTCACCAGCGGTCCAAGGACTCCTTCAATGGTCTCCTGGACATTAGGCTGTGCGTCCTCTTCCACCTCACTCAAGGTTCGATGATTGCTTTCGATTGCAATGACGATTCGAATCTCTTGGAGGGTCATCGGTCTCGAGCTACCAACAATTAGATGCAAAAGTTTCTTCGCCAGCGGTTGGTGGTTCCCAGGTATTCCTTGCAGGTAACGCTCATATGTTTCTGCCAGAGTCTTTGGTAACTCATCAACGATAAGCTTGAAATCTTTCTTTGACGCGAAAAGACTGTCTTCGAGAATGTACAAGACCAGTGTTACCCAAAGAAAAGTGCGGTCAGCTTTCGAATACAGGGCGTTTTCGAGATATGCTCTGGCCTCGGGCGAGCACCTTGTACGCTGGACGATGCCGTCAACTTTTGCTTGTATCACCATTCTCAGATCCTGCTCCACGCATTCTTCGGAAGGATCGATTAGGAGAAGATTGGATGTGTACCTGCGGCCTAGAAATGGCCGACTTGTTACCAGAAATTTGATACAAGGAGCTTTTGGCCCAGTGGAGTTGAATTTGCCCCCACCAATTCGATCATGTTGCGCAGAAAGCGCCCTCTTGTTTCCTCTTCGCACTCATCCATTGCATCTACAATCACGCTCACAGGTCCAATTCTGTCATCGCTGGCAATGGCTAAAAAAATCCTCCAAAGTTCATCGAGGTTCTGCTCCAGCTGTGGCCCGTGAAAGTCATAGGCTCGCTTGATATACTTGACCAGTTTCCGACGGCGGAGAATCAATTGATGAATCAGACTTCTGAGGATGGCCATCGCATCTCGTTGAGTATCAATCTTCTCGTCGCAGAAGAAATAGCAAAGCGTTGTGCGACTAGCAGGAGATCTCTCGCCAGCACCCAAGAACTCCATCAAGAATGCGGACAGTGTGGTTTTGCCACTGCCCGGATATCCGCTGATCCATAAGAGGCAAGTCTGTTGTTGCATATTCCACTCGCGATATTGCTCATTCGAAAGTATCCACTGACAGGTCCCCTCCACGCGGCTTGGAAGCAAAGACTTATAATCCGTGGCGCTGGATGTGTTTTGGATGAGGACTGCAATGCATTTCCTTTCCACGTCGTTCAGTGCTCGTGGAACTTTCAGCTGCTTGATATTATCGAGAACCGAGTATTACATACATTGTGCCACAGAGCTAAGAGTGGTTTGGCTGGGAGAGCTAGGACGTGGGTCGGCGACTATGATCTCTTGGGGGGAGAACTATTGCGCTCTTTGATTCCATGGTATAAAATTTTTATGTCGCCGGATACCTGCTTGTATCCTGTATCATCTCGACTCGTGAAGCGACACATTGCCATGTGATCCGCGTCGATTGTTTGCGTGGGCTCTGTTCCTGTTAATGAGGAAGAAAAGGGCTCTACAATCTGCACTTGATAGTTAGCAAGGTTTCTGAAACATCGCCCATATTACTTTTTACCCTCTCATTCGCCTTCAGATAGCTTATTCCAACAACAGCTCTGGCTTCTTGGAATGTCAGGACCTTGAATTCCCGGTCTTTGCGCCCATATAACGTCATGAAGGACTCATGCACCCGTTCAAGCTCAGCATTGTTTATGTGAAGTAGCCGTATGTTATCGTCACTGGTATCAAATCCTGATACTGATACGATCTTTCGGACAAATTCTGCTGGACCTGCTTTATTACTTCCTCGATGCGGAGTTCCCAGGAAGAGTATTGCTTCAGTAGACTTGAAAATATCAAGTATAGCAGGGTCTTCATCAGCTGCGGCGCGACATATGACCTATATTTCTGTTAATGAACCACAATATGATGAGTTCCATCGTACAAATTTGCGAGACCTACATCCTTTACCATGATACCTGGAATATGTTAGCCAATTGTTATGCGATGGCTATCTGAAACTTACCTCCTAAAGAATGGGCAACAAAGATGATCCTCCTCCCTTTCTGTGTCATAATAAGTAAGGACCAGCCGATGAAGGTATTTGCCAAGCACTTACACAGTCTATCCTTTCTATTTTCAAGGCACGGAGTAAGTTCTTCGCATGTGCGCTGATATTACTCTGGTTTGTAGCTCCCTTGAATAAATTTGTTACCTTAGAATCATATCCCCAAGTCAAGATCCTTGATTCCACGCAATCCTGGGGAAGAAAATCTTGTGGCCAGAAAACGCTTCGCTCCCCGGTCAAGCTACCGCCTGCGCTATCCGCACTAGCCGAACGTGTATCTCCTTGTGACCTTGTCTTAGATTTGAGTCTTCGGTGGAAAAACCTTCTAATCCCTCGTTCTTGATTGCTGCTCGTGGACTCCTTGTTTAGGGAACCCGCTGGTGAGGAGGGGGCTTCTCGGTTCTTGGTAGGACAAGCCCACGTTTTCCACGGATGGCCTTGAAGTCCATGGACGAAGACGATACTGAAATTCAGTTAGATCAATATCCTTAATTCGTTGTGGAGGGTCAATTACTCAACAATGGCATCCGGCGCGTTGTAAAGAGTGGTGAGGCCAGTATCGTTGATTCGAGGCTTGAATTGTGGTTGGGGCGGGGGAGACGGAATGTGGTCCAACTTCTGCTTCTGTTGTTGCAATTAGTTCTGCCCATTGATTCCCAGCTCAACGGCAAAACGTACCATCTTGTTCTCTTTTCACTTCGATCATAACCTTCAATCAAACGTATCTCCAAAGTTGTGATGTTGGAAATAGTATGATCGAGGTTGGTTTTGAGTCTTGGCATATTTCAAGGGTATCATTGGCCTGATTGTATGTACCCCTCCTGTATGGGCGAGGAGGGAGGTTCTAGGCCGAGCTAGGAAACCGAGAAACAAAGTACCTACTGATAACGAACTCTGACCGTATCTGTTCTATCAAATTCAACTCTATGATAGTCGATACGGAAGTCTTGCACAAGATTTGCAGAGGTAACAGGCTACGCAAATAACTCATAATATTTATGAAAGTTTGCCCCAAGTCGTGCATAATATAATGTTGTGAACCTAATCAACTCCCCCTTTGTCGAATTATGTTTTACATATTACAATATCAAACTACTGTTCTTCAAACCCGTACAAGTCCAAGTATATTATGGACTGACCTGAAGTCTGGAGCATCTGACAAAGGTTTCTCCTTCAGTCTTTTTTTTTTTTTTTTTTTTGGCACTGTAGAACAATGAGCAGCATCCAATGTGCACATTTCAACAACCTAAAGATCCGGGCTATATTTTCTTCCAGTTATGTATCCCTTCTCGCCCTTTTACTCTATAGCATCTTTACAATGTTGCTCTTTCGCTTAATCTAAAGACAGAGCACTATAGACGGCAACAGCCGTCCTTAGCGAGAAACTTGAAGGCGGACGGAATTGATGTAAATGTCTGAGACTAGAAGACTCGAAGAGCTCGCAGAAGTGGAAACTATGACGGAGGCAAAAACGGATGGTCGAAAGTACATCCTGGTTCCTGGATCTCACTTTCCCCTACCCTACCATTCAGTTCCCAGATTCCTTCGAGAACAAGAATACAATTTGGTCTGAATTATCGAGAGAACGAGGAGGAAGGAGACTTTGGGATGACCCTTTGCCCCGGCTTTTGACTTCCGGAATGCCTACGGTGAGCGACTGATACAGTACACTTCGAAGGTGCAGTTACTTGCTTTCCCAGCCTCCCGGATTATCGTGATATGCATGCAAGCTGGTCAAAAGGCAGCTGAATACACGAGATATGATAGTTCAGTACAGTACGAGTGCACCTTCAACACACAAGAAAGTCAAGACGGAAAAGGCGGCAAAGGCTGGCAGAAAGTTTTGGCAAAAGCACCCCCAAAATTGACTGGAGCTCATTAATCCCTCATACCTTGAGCAGCCATGGAGCATTACTATTCGCAACGACGCCATGCAGAGTGCAGCGTGAGTGGCAGACAGAGCTGCACCATGTTCCACATCCTTGTGTCTTTCTTGCATGCGATATGCAGCCTACACCCTTTTGGCAGGTGTTGCCGTCTGATGCGAAGAAACACGACCAAACACCATGAACCAAACTCACGATGTCGACCTTCTAACATGAGAAGATACAACGCCTTGAACTTGTGTGATCGAGCTGGTTACCTAGGACAGGCGTTGAAAGTCCGTTCCGCTGTCGTGGAACGCCATAGCAGCAGCATCTATCCTACGAACATGTTCACCAGCCAAGAAAGAGGCTACTTGCATCGGATTCGACCGCTGCATGCTCACACTTACTCATCTTTGTAATCCACGATTCAGGACGACCCCATTCTCTTTTCCTTTTTTTCACCGCTTCGTTCGTGTTGGAGGTTGAAAAAGTATCACGAGCACCAGCGACACCGCCGTTGTAATCTTAGGTGTTTCTGCAGAGTTGCACTCCCTCCTTCTCTTGACTCGCCGTTGATTCGCAGGTTAGCCAGGGTGAGAGGGGCAAGATGTTGCTTGCTTTCTGTCATCATTCTCAGCCCTTTACGAAGAGCGACGACAGACGCCCGCCCACTTGCATTCATTTACCCTCAAAGCAGCAACCGCCCTACTCATCTCGAATTTGACAAGTCCAACATGGCTCTTTGGGCGGCTGGGAAAATGAAAGAAAGAGGGGTCACGGACACCTGTCTGTAGAATGTGGGGTACGTTTTGGCGGTCAGGATGAAGGGATTCCAGGGTTGACAAGATGGCATCTCTCCTCGTGCTATTGGATGATGAGTGCAACTCCGGACCTCTGCGTGTCAAGATGCACAGGTCGTCCCGAAGGAGAGATGGGATATGCAGTGCTTCTGCGACACAAGAAAGGGGATCATGAGGCACGGCATGTACAGTAGGTACAGAACGGTCCAGTTCTGACATGTGGAAAGGCAAGAGAGTTGAGCTGGTCTGGGAGAGCTTTTGAATACGCTCCGTCAAAGTCAAAAAGTTCCCAATTTGCAAGCCAACGATCTAGCATGCAAAACCGGTCTGCAAGCAGCCATTTCTGCCATCCTACCTCACACCTCCCGCTAGTCTCTCATTTACTCGAGTAGCGTTGGAACGTTTCTTCGACGCGTTGCTAGTTTCCCTTCCAAATTGTCCCCCCACGCGACGAAAGTGTTTCAACAACGGACCCCGCACTGGCGCATAATGGCCTTGCAATTATTGGAGGCCCCGAATTTAGCGATCCCGAAACACAGAGCACTTTGGATGTTTCTGCGACCTGTCGAGCTTGTTTACCCATCCATGCGGCTAGCGATATCACCCAGCAGCAGCACCCATTCTTGCAACGCACCGAGGTTAGGGATGAAAGGACTCGCCTCTCTGTCTTGTGGCATGATAAATCTGGCGATTGGGAATAATCAGCAGAGCTTTACCGTAAGGATTGATCATCAAGAAACTTAAAGATTGGAAGACACCAGCACCAACACCGCCCGGCAGATTCAGAAGCGAGGGAGAGGACTTTGCCTGTTTCTACGAAGTGGATTTGTCAAAAGTGCCATTGGTTGCAGATCTCACTTTATACTCTTTTCCATGCAAATCATTGCAAATACAGACACCGCAGGAAAGACGAGCATTACCTATTACAGTACTGTAAATTATTACGCGGGATGTTATTCTATCTTGCTGTTGGCTGCCCCAAGATTGATATTATTACGGACTTCTGACCGGCATGGACTTGCTGCTGCGGCAGCACTGATTCTTCCAGTGAAGAATTGACCTGTCCTTTATCCCCCCTGGAAAAGAGAAGGGACGAAGGGCACGTTGCGCCCACACGGCCTGTCCAACTCCAATAACAACAAAGCGCAAATTGCACAACGAAAAGGCTTTGGAGACTTTGTTTGATCCACCACAACCACCACGCCCCAATGGTAATAGCGCCGATGCTGCAGCAGAAGGGAGATGATGAATCGCTGACGGGCTAAGGGCAAACACCTATCTTACCTTACCTAGTCCAGCAAAAAACGGGGGGCGGTCAAGGCAAGGCAAGGGCTGTTGTTCAAACCTTCAAAGACGTGCAGCACAAGACGGCAACGGAGCGGAAGTGACCCCCAAAAGTGAAGGTTCAAGCTTTTCAATGGCCGCCCAGTGCCCATAGAGTTAGAGTAGAGTGCCCACCACGACTGAGTTCCACGGACGGCGCCCACATATTATTTCCCTTTCATGTAGCGCGCCCACCAAAGAGAAATCGGATATTGTACTGTACAGAGGGACAGGACGGAGTACTTAGAGTAGAGAGAGCGAGAGAGACAACAGAGAGCTGCCCTCCTAGTTTCTCCTGCTCCTGCTCCCTTTTACCCTCCTCCTCCCTTTGTCCCTCGCACAACAAGAGGAAGAATCGCTCTCTTCCTCTACCACAAGTTCAATATTCCAAGACGTTGTGGTGGTGGCCAAGGCCGTATTGTTATTATTTATTATTGAATGTTGCACAGCATTCGTTATTATTGTGCTTGTTAATCTGCCGGACTCAGCAAGGAAGGAAAGACAGACAAACGAGAATAATCGACATCAACCCTTCGACCCATCGGCCGCTCCTGTTGGCTCCTTGTCCTTGGCTGACTAAACCTGAGTCGGTCGCTGAGGGTTCTGCGTTTCCTTTTCTAGTGCCAACAGCGATCTTCATCTCAGCAAAACTCAACTGAACACCCACATCCACCCACCAGAACCACCCAGCCAACTTTTGAACGTCATCCCAGCCCAATCTCTTCCGCCGCCACGAAAACCCTTCGCACAACCTCTTCACGAGTTCAAGATCAACTCTCCACCTCGAATTTCTCTGCACAACCTCTTCACAACCACGCACCCATTCACCCACCTTTAATTCACTTCACCCTTCGACCATCTCGCACCGGCCTCTCATCGAGACACAACCACCAGGAGACACCTCAAAGCCCGCTGCGGAACAACAACTTCACTTGGATACCGACTTACCACACTACACCATGTCGAATTCCCAATCTTTATAGCAATAAAAGCGAGAGCACGCGGCTCTTGTAGTGCCTCCCTCACCCGAAGGAACGCACTTACGGACAACAATTCTACATTGAATCGCTGTCCACACTGATTACTTGATTGATCAATCGCCCCCGTCTCGACGACTATTTGCGCGAACGTTTGTCAATTCTCTGCCTTTTGCACGCGCTGCTCTCTCAACCTATCGCCACCACCCCTCAGGATCCCTAATCCGATTCACAGCCTCTCTAGCACTCTGTGGTAAGTGCTGGATGATTAGCAAGCCATCGCGCGCTTGCTCTACGCCTTATAACTACTTCAGTGAACCGACGCTCCAGCCAGAATATTACCATGGGTATACAAGACTTCTTTTCGTGGCGGTCGCAGAATATGACACCGGCCATGGACGAAGAGGTGCCCGCAGATCTCGATGAACCCCAGATCATCGTCTTTCTCACGACCTCCCAACTCACCCTGACTTTCACAAGTCAACTATCCGACCTATCGCTGATCGCAAGGAGTCTCTCCTAACGAAAGCTCTCACCAAAACCGAAGCCGAAAACGCCAAACCTACTGTACAAGTCACCACCGACCTCACTCGACGCAGATCGATGCTCAGCAATGCCAGCATTGCCTCGACTGCTGAGCTCACCAGCGATGGCGGGCTCACGAGTCCTGCTCGTACCAATACACCTAGTCCACCCCCACCAAGCACCGCATATACCAGCTTTGGTCAATACTCCTTCACCTCAAAGACTATGCACGCACCAGAACCCCTCCTCGCAAAGATCGACTCCAATACACCCACAACTCAGACTTCTCAACTCCCCACCATCTCACCCAAGGCCAAGCCAGTCGAAGATGCACCAAAGAAGAGATGTATCTCATTCGCCTGTGCTCCAGGAACGGTTCTCAAGCCAAAGCCCAAGCCCCTTCCTGTTGTGGAACAACCTCCCCCACCTTCAACCGTCGCCGTGGCACCAAAGAAGCGTGCTTGCATGATCAAGTTTGCCTGCGCGGCACCCAAGGATGCGGAAAAGGAGAAGGAGATCAAGTCTGAGAAACCTCAAGAGATGGGAAAAACCCTCAAACCACTCATGGGATCGCCCAAGCGTACCAGTAGATCTCCCGTAGCGTTGAGAAAGTCACCTCGTTCAACCCAAGCATCACGACCTACCCGCGAGTCCAATTCAACTGTTCGACGTTCGTCCCAGAGTCCAGTCGCCACACGATACAAGCCCAAGTACATTATCGCCGATGAAAATACGATCAAGAACTCCGAAGCTACTCGTTTCCACGAATTTGCAAGTGGAGAAATTCAAGAAGATGACTGGATTCGAAAGGATGAGCAGAACCCTCGAGCAAAGTTGACGATCAATGATACTTTGAAGAAAGAGAACGCCATCCGTCGACTTGGAACCGAGGCAGAAGAAGAGGCAGCCGAGGAAGACGAGCAGGAGGACGAGGACAATGATGAGGAAGATGAAGACGAGGACGAGGATGAGGACGAAGATGAGGAAGACGAAGGATCTGATGACTTCTCTGATGGAAATGAGACCGACAATGAAGCTGGTTTTGCTGAGTCTGAGAGTGATGATGGAGAAGATTTTGCATCATTTTGGACTCCAGGCCGAGCACTTCTCAGCGACGGCATTGGGGCCAGCACCTACCGACCATCTGCTCACAGAACTGCATCAACGTCCTCGATTGATTCTCTCGGCCACATGTCACCGCCTGAGAAGGATACCAAGTCTAAACGACGTCTTAAACATCGTCCCATCAAGATCCGACCTGGTACTCCTGATCTTCCTGACAGCACCGATTTCGTCTGTGGTACTTTGGACGAGGATAGACCTCTGGAGAATGCCTATGTATCCTGTATGGAAGCGAGAAAGAACGCAAAACACAAGCAATGTCCTCAAGACATTGACCCCAGCTTCCCCACGTCGGACATTGATGACGAGGAAGACGATGATGATCTCGTTGATACGGCTAGGTCTAGCGATGAGAACCTCTGGCTACACGGCAAATTTGAGGATTCTGACGGTGAAGGTCATGGGGCACGACGTGGCTCTGCTGGGCGCCGCAAGTCGCCTGGGCAATCACCAAGACGACTCCATTCTCCACCGCCAGCCAAGAGACTGCGATCTCCTCCACCCAAGCAGCGTCTTCATTCTCCTCCACCTAAGCAGCGTCTCCGCTCCCCACCACCTCGAAAGCTCTTTGGTGCTCATTCTCCCAGAAGAATGCACTCGCCTCCGCCTGCGAGACACGTTGCGTCGCCTGCTGCTTCGCCGACCTCGGACAACACAACGGGTATGGCGATCCCTTTCGCGCCACTCGGATCTCGTCCTGGCCTTACCCACACCAAGTCACTTCCTCGAGCACCAAATGTGTTCTGTAGACAATATCTCGCTTCCCGTCTAGCCGCTGCAAATGGAAATGATGGAGGTGACTTTGGTGACGGGCATGTCCGAGGAGCCATTGACATTGTCAAAGGCCTCGAACAGAAGCGTCAACGCCGCAAGGAAAAGTTCCATCAAAAGTCAGGCAAGGGCAAGACTCACGGCGAGCGAAAGCCTCAACCGGGCAAGGGTGCCGAACGAATGCGAGAGTTAGGACTCTTAATGGCGAATAAGCCTCTTCGAAATGACCCTTACATTTTGTCTGCTTAGATGCCCGCTTTGGGATCTACAGACCGGGTGCAACATACTATTGCAACCCTTTATTACTTCACTTCGATTGTAAATATGGTCTACACATACTCGGAAATGACCTGAGATGTTGACCACAACTTTGTAAATACAAAGATTCTTTCCTTTGTCACAAATCTGCATGGACCGGGGCGAGGAGTTTTTTCTCATAGATCGCCAGGGAGCGATCGAGCGAGCACAAACAAATGCGCCGGGTCCCCAATCATCATCCATCATAGCGACAACACTCTTCAAATCATCATAAGGGGTCACCACATTTGGACCACCTTCTTTTTTCTATTCTCCTTCTGTTTTTTTTTGGTGTTTTTCTTTGCTTTGAAACCGGGGGTTTGCATAGCATATGGGAAAGCGGGCTGCATATTGACTGGGGACCTGAATTTTTGCAAAGGGGCAAATACTCTTTTTTAAACATTCGCTCTTGTTCAACTGGAACAAATGTGGAAACACGGGGAAAGATATACCACGACGACTTTATGATGCGTTTCGCTGAAAGAGTGAGAGAGACTGCTAGAGCGTCTTGTTGGGAAATACCGGAGTCTTTTTCTTTTACTTGCTTGCTGGCTTGCTTGGGCTAAAGTAGATATCTACTGTACTTAGGTACCTAGGTAGCTTCATTTATTGTCCTTCTTTACCTTTTTGTCTTTCAATTCAATTCGATTCTTGATACGTGCCGGGAGTGAGTTGGTAGTGAAGGAAGGGTTGGAAAGATTGTATGTAGATTGTAGGGAGGAGGGAGTGACCTTTTTGAAGGTGGGTGGATGGATGGATAAGAGTGGAGAAGAAGAGAAGAAGGATAAAGATAGGTAGCTTTTGACAATTGAAGATGGACGTTGTTCCCTTTAAAGTACGATACTTGTTATCGCTGAAGAAACTTTTGTTTTACTTGTGACTGTGATTTCGTCTGCTCCTCTGCCTATTATATGGATTTAAAACATAAATATATATTTAGTGTTAAGTAAGTGAGTAAGTAGGCTTGAAGGGCAATCGATGTTATATTGCGCTTCACATCACATTGTTGATGAGGATTTAGTCGTTGTATGTATGTACGACGCAGGTAGATGCTGGCGATCTTTGGGGACTACTCTTGCAATTTTTGCTTGTATTATTATGGAATAGAAAGATGAACAGAAGAAAGGAAGACGAAAAGATGAACAAGAAGAGAAGAAAAGAATTTAAACAGAAAACTGCCTTACTTGCAAATACTCTGCCTCCACGGGAGTGGCCCTCGGAGAACATCCCAAAAAAATATGCCTACCTTCCTTGGTTACATATAGTTTGAAAATATGTACCAGCTCACCTTTTAAATCTATATATGTTTACAATGAGTACAAGATAGGTACACAAAACTATAAAGCGAGTGGCAAAATCCCACCAAAAACTTTTGAAGACAACAAACATGCCTGGTTTTGCTTGGGCCTGACGAGATGAGGTGGGAGGCGACGCCAAGGCCTTCATGCCTCAGGTTCGCAAAAATATTACCTAGCTCTCGGTCCTTGCCTTGTCTTTCACTTATCACGAATCTCGGCCAGATCACCCCCAAAAACCGCAAGCACGACACCACCCTCGACCGTCTCTCTCGAAAAATTCCTTCGCAACGAAACTCAACCACACACCCGCCTCTCCGATAATTTCAAAACAAAACACAAGATGTGGATTGTTAACTGGTGTAAGTTTTACCTCTTTGCCCGGCGCCCCTCTCCCCTTCGCAGAACCCGCAGGAAGGACAGGATAGGATACCCGATAGCCAGACATAAAGAAACTGGAGAAAGATACCGAGACAGAGAAAGATGAATAACTGACAATTTTGCTTCTATAGTCTGGGACACGCTTGCGTCGCTTGGTCTGTTGAACAAGCATGCTAAACTGCTGTTCCTTGGTTTGGACAATGCCGGAAAGACAACTCTGTTGCATATGTTGAAGGTGCGTTGAGAGATGCTGGATAGGATAGCTAGGCAGGCAGGCAAACTTTTCGTGGACTGCCTCCCTCCCCGCCGACCGAATCAATGGAATATATGGTGGTTTAGGAGGGGGTTTTTGGAGATTGAATACTGATATGGTTGGGTGTGTTGCAGAATGATCGAGTTGCTATTCTTCAACCTACGCTTCATCCTAGTGAGTTTTTTCCCGAAGGATGGTGGGTTGGTGTATGGGAGTTTACTGATTGTCTTTTCTTTAGCTTCTGAGGAACTTGCTATTGGTAATGTGAAGTTCACTACTTTCGATCTTGGTGGTCATCAACAGGGTACGTACACACACACACACACACACACATATATATATATTCTTTCTCGCCGCCCTCAAATTCTCTACATCAAAAGCAAAAAGCCAAAGCCAAAGCTAACGCACGCAAAACAGCACGTCGTCTTTGGAAAGATTACTTCCCAGAAGTCTCGGGCATCGTCTTCCTCGTCGACGCCAAAGACCACGAACGTCTGATCGAATCCAAGGTTGAGCTCGACGCCCTCCTCAGCATGGAAGAGTTAGGAAAGGTCCCCTTCGTCGTTCTCGGCAACAAGATTGATCACCCGGATGCCGTCAGTGAGGATGAGTTGAGACATCAGTTGGGCTTGTATCAGACTACTGGAAAGGGCAAGGTGCCACTTGAGGGTATTAGGCCTATTGAGGTTTTCATGTGCTCAGTTGTTATGAGACAGGGTATGTCTTTATCTTTGCTTTTGCTATTTTTTGTGGGCTTGAAAATGAACTGACTGGTGGTGTGTGCGATATTTAGGTTACGGTGAGGCTATCAGATGGTTGTCACAATACGTCTAGATCAAGCGAGCGGAGTTTACGGGCTAGATTGATTGAACGGGGTGGGTGATGGATGGCGGTCATGGTGTAGAGACGAGAGAGATGAGATGTTAAGGGCACACACAGGGAGAAGGAAGAGCGATGGGGAAATGGAGAGCGATGGAGAGAAACCGAGAGACGAAGTTATGCTCTTCTTCAATGGATGTACTGCGTGGTTTCACTTATTATGCCGGAGTTCTTCTTCCTTCTTTTTCCCCATTCGGTCGTTGAGAGGATAAATGCTTCCCATTTTCTGGCATGGCATGGCATGGCATGGTCTTTTGGGAGTTCACACAGTAATACAAGAAAGAAGGAATCCGGGCCCTTGTCATATCAAATTCGTATCCAAGTATTCTTAATGTGCTATACCGAATTCTACTTACTATAGTAAGGCAACGCAAGGTATTGTAAGCCGGTCAAGGGAAGTAAATAACTCCTCTCTCTTTCTTATCTTGATTTTTTCTACTCTCTATGTTCATAGGTAAGAGGTATTCAAACCAAATATTCTTGGTGTACCTCAGCAATGCAAGGCATATTAATACTATCAGGGCAGTAAATAAGTTATTCTTCCTTATCTCTCTCCAATTTTTGTTCATGTTCAATATATAGATATGTATTGACGTCTATGTATTCTCCCACCTAAGAAGGACATATTTCCGAGTCTGTACAACCATAACCATCCACTCCCCACTTCTGGCCCCCTTACATGGTTGAGATCACGAACAAGGTACCTTACCGTATCTTCTACCCCAAGATATGCAATCTCAGATATTGTACCACCACACACTTCCATATTTCCCCTGTTTACTTTCTGTCTTTCAAATTCCTAATCAAAAAAAAAGACCGAATGATAGAATGAAAACAAGATCACCAGATTATTATATTTTTCGCGTGTACAAAAGTTGCATGTGGTTGTGAGGCGGTGGCCCACTACGTCATCTGATGATTGTCCAGATGCCTGTCGCGCGAGGACCCCTTCCCAACAAGTACGGAGGGGGATTCCTTCTAAGGGCAAGTCAATAATAATCCAATCCATTTGCTCCGAACAGAACACGCCGGACGACGACATTACAGACAGGTACCTATTTGGATTTTTGTTTATGATTTCTTAAGATTCGACACGAAACGAAACGAAATCCTGACTCGGCGTAATTGAAGTTACGACTGAGACTGAGACAGACAATGGCAATGAATTGCTGTGTTTTATAACATCCGCCACTTGCCTACCTACCTTACCTTAAACACGACTGAGCTACATACCTACCTATACAATACCTCCAATTTTCTCCACCGAGATCATCCAACGTCCTCTTCGCTCCAAACGAAACAAGCCACGAAACAAGCAAAGCAGAATATAGCATAAACTCCATCGAGATCAGCGAAACAGAGGAAACACCAAACAAACGCAATGGCAGACCTCCGCCACTCCACCGACGGCCCCTCTCCCCTCTCCCGAGAAGGCTACGACGAATCCCTCCTCCCAGACTACGACGTTGAATTCCTCTCTGTAGAAGACATCCAAGCCTTTGCGAGCGCGCTTAGTGCGCCTGAGCCTTCGCCGCCGGGGGGAGATGATGCTAGTAGTGCGTATGGATTGACGAGTCGGAATAGTGTTGTTATTGGTGGTGATGTAGATGGGAGTTGGAGTGGGGTGGCGAGTGCGAGGGAGAGTAGGAAGGGGTCGATCGCGGGATTGGGGGTATTAGGAGGGGGAGCTCGAGTGGGCTTTTGGGAGATGGGGGTTTGAATGGGGGAAAAGGCGGAGGTGGAGGAGGGGCGAGGGAGAGTAGAGAGAATTTGTTCATTACGGCGCAGAATGATTGGGCGCCTGTTGGTGGTAGTGGTAGTGGAGTGACGAAGAGGAGGACGGGTTCGACACATTCTATGTCCGGGGCGAAAGGAAATGGTGGTAGGGCGGCGACAATAGAGGGGAGTGGGAATACAAACTCAAACACGAACACGAGCGGGCGCCGAACGAGAAAGAAAGATCGCAAGAGGAAACAACGTCGGAGTAGTGACGAGACCAGAGAAGGCTATTTATACACCATCCTCGCCTGGCCACTGCTTGCCGTCGTGGGAGCGTGGATTGCTGGACTTGGGGTTAGCTATTTGAGCACAAGACTGTACATCTGGCTGTACGAGCATTTTGTGGCATGGAGGGGGAAGCGAAATCGATTGAGAGTGAAGCTACATGCAACGGACAATTATGCGGATTGGGTCAAGGAGGCGAGGGCCTTGGATGGGTATTTAGGAAATGAGAGCTGGAAGGAGGTGGATGAGTATGCATACTATGATCATAAGACTGTGCGTAGGGTGGTGGACCAGTTGAAGAAGTTTAGGAGGAAGGTTGAAGCTGGTGCTGGCGGTGGCGGGGATGAGGGTGATGGATTGAAGGCTGTCGAGGATTTGAAAGCCTTGGTGGAGGCGTGTGTGAAGAATAATTTCGTTGGCGTGGAGAATTCGAGATTGTACTCGCAGACTTATTATGGGACGAAGAATTTGGTGCAGGAGTTTGTGGATGAGGGTATGTTGCCTTTTCTATGTCTTTTTTTGGAGCTGGTCGTAGACGATGCTTAGAAGAGTTGGGCTAATGAGAGATGTATAGTGGAACGCGATATTACTATCCTCTCAGCAACCGATCTTCTAGATGCTGAAGAGAAGCGAAACCTCTTCAGGAAAATGCACACCAACTTCGGTCGAACAGCGCTCTGTCTATCTGGCGGTGCATCATTTGCATACTACCACTACGGCGTAGTCAAAGCCCTCCTCGACGCTGATCTCCTCCCAGAGGTCATAACCGGAACCTCAGGCGGCGCACTCGTCGCAGCACTCGTAGCAACGCGTACGAATGACGAGTTGAAGAAACTGTTAGTCCCAGCATTGGCAGGGAAAATCAATGCCTGCTCGGAACCTTTCACGACATGGATACCGAGATGGTGGAAGACGGGCGCAAGATTTGATTCGCTCGAGTGGGCAAGGAAGTGTAGTTGGCATACAAGAGGAAGTATGACTTTTAGAGAGGCTTATGAGAGGACGGGAAGGATCTTGAATGTTTCTTGCGTTCCTGCTGATCCGCATTCCCCCACGTAAGTTTCTCGCTTAATAGTAAACAAAAACAAAACAACACAACAGAGCACAAACTAACAACCTCCCCTTCCTAGTATCTTAGCTAACTACCTCACTGCCCCCGACTGCGTAATCTGGTCTGCCGTCCTCGCCTCCGCTGCCGTCCCAGGAATTCTCAACCCCGTCGTCCTCATGACCAAAAACCGCGACGGCTCACTATCCCCCTATTCCTTCGGTCACAAATGGAAAGACGGCAGCTTACGCACCGACATTCCCCTCAAAGCACTCAACCTCCATTTCAACGTCAACTTCTCCATCGTATCACAGGTAAACCCGCACATCAACCTCTTCTTCTTCTCCTCGCGCGGTTCCGTCGGTCAACCCGTAACTCACCGCCGCGGCCGCGGCTGGCGCGGTGGTTTCCTCGGAAGTGCAACCGAGCAGTACCTCAAACTTGATCTGAACAAATGGTTGAAGGTTGTACGACATTTAGAACTCCTCCCCCGACCGCTCGGCCAGGATTGGAGTGAGATATGGCTGCAGCAGTTCTCAGGCACCATCACCATCTGGCCACGCAGCATTGTGAGTGATTTCTGGCATATCCTATCGGATCCGGATCCAAAGCGGTTAAGCAGGATGTTGCATGTGGGGCAACAGAGCGCGTTCCCGAAGTTGAAGTTTTTGGGAAATAGGATGAAGGTTGAGAGGGCCATTGAGGCGGGGAGGAAGGCGAGTAGGAGGGTGGGGTGGGAGGATGATAGTGATGACGATGGACCGTTTGGAGTGGGTGGTTTGGGGGAAGGAGTGTGACGGAGGGGGAGACGGAGGAGGGGGAGGTTGATACGGATGTGGATGGGGATGGGTATGGGGAGGCGGTTGGGAGTACGGAAGATGAGCAAGAGAGAGAGGAGAGAGAGAAGGAGGGTTTGTTGAGGGATTTGGAGGTTGCTGGTGGTACGTAGTGAGATGATAAGTAGGTTGCGGTGGGGAGGAAGTGAGAATATCCCATGAGTGAAGAAATGGGTTAGAAATCATCATAGAGGATAGAATTTCAAAGAAAGTAATACAATCAATCAATGCATCCATGTATCTTTTTATCTGTGATATTCGACCATGAAAAAGCGACAGGAGAAATGTATACTATTCCATCATCTCTTCATGTCATTTAGGTACCTGGTTATTCATTCATCTCTTCAAGAGTGATAGAATGGAAAGAGAAGAGAGAGCTTTACAGCAGAAATTTGGCTTATTGGTTTTTTTCATATTGAAATCCATTGTTATTCCAAAGTCTCGGGATTTCCTACTTTTAGGCTGTGGGTTGACTGGCTTTTTTAAAGCACAGTACTTATTGCTAACTGGATTTTTATGACAGCCATATATGCCGGAGGACAATAATGGTTGGGCATATGCTTATTGTGCATTGCCAACCAGCCATCAAAGACTTCCCTCGTCTTGTGTCCATACCTGCCCTTCCGTAGCAACGCCATAGCTCATTGTTGCGGTACTGCGACCTTTAATCACGAGTTTATCCCCTCTTTCGATATTTTGGCAGCACTTCTCACCTCCCCGTCGAGCCAAAAAATTCAATATCTCTCTCTATCTTCCCATTCCTTCCTCCCACCACCTCACCACACATCCTCCGGCCTAACCTCCCACTTCTCCCCATCACTCCTCGTATGCTCCCCTTCACATCCCTCGCCAACCCCTTCCTCATATCAAACGCATCCTCGCCTCCATCCTCCTCCCCCTCACCCTTCCCACTACTCACATTATCACTATAATAATCCGTCACGACCCTAAACACACTATATCCCAGTCCCTTATAAAGCGCCTGCGCAATCTTGTTACTCTTCCGCACGAACAGATCCACGAACCAGGCGTTATAGTTGTCGCCGGACGTTTCGAGCGATGTGGTGAGCGTGCGGGCGAGACCGAGGCGGCGCGCGTGAGGCGCGACTGTGAGGGCGGTGATGTGGGCGTGGTAGGGGAGGTAGTGCGGGGAGTGGAGGAGGTGGGAGGGCGAGGATTCGAGTTTGGACATCACTGTTGGAGGTTAGTTTGTGGGTTGGGTTGTGTGAGGGGGATTGAAGTTGGGAGGGAGGGATATTCTGGAGGGGTGTGTTGGATAGGTAGGTGGGTTGAGATACGTACTGTAGGCGTCGATTGTACCATCTTGGCCTTCAGCTACGTTGAATAGATGTGGCCATCTGGCAATGTAGGAGAAGTAGAAGTTGAGATCGTATGTTTCAGTGAGGGGATCGAGGTTGGTGGGGTTGAATTTGAAGATATCGGTTGCGTGAAAAGGGCGGAGGGAGGTCATTTTTGGGAATATTCCTCACTAGAGAGGATTATTTGGGTTGTGAGAAGAGAGATTTGTCTTGTGGTGGTTGGAGTTGTGAGGAGATCAGGTGGTGTTGTAAAATGTGGTCATGGTTGTTGTTGTTCCCATTCTAGAAGTTCACTTGACTTTTCTCGAGACGAACCGAGAGGCATCACGAAATGATCTCCAAGTCACTTGCTTGCAACACCACCTCATTTTTTTACCCAAATATCACCCGAGAACCAAGACAAACATCTTCAGCAAAAAATTACAGCTTTGTTAATTCTTTGCGCACGTTCATTTGATAAGAGGACGAAATAAGCATAAACACAGCAGATATCACGGCATATCATATTATCGCATTGCTGCAATCTGCCGTCTCCGCCAATCGCGAACTCACGAGCCGAACGACGACCCCGAATTTCTGAGGAAAGGTTCATGGCATAGCATGAATATCAACAACCACGGCATAAATCACCAATCCCTGAACCCTCCACCACAACACCATCTGCAATCAAAACAATAGAAATCCCTTCTCGATCTCACCGGCGCGTTTTAGGACGTGTTTTTCCCCTCCTCCAGAAAGAAAGAAGGCTCTCGGCTGTTAAAGAAGAAGCAAATAAGATTGTCGGTCACTACTTTTCTATTTGGTTGAGCGTCCTCACCGTCTGCTTTGGCAGCACCGATATTCAAGCTGGACGATCACCAGAGCTTCACTCATACCTCTGCTATGCCTTCCTCCCCGAGAACACCGCGGCATAGTCGACATCCCTCCACTATTGATGTGTCCTTCACTTCACCCTCCAGCGAACGCAGACTTTCAAAAGCCTCCATCAACTCCCCTACCTCCCCAAATCACAGACATAGTATTGCGCGGTCGGATTCAATAGGGAACGACGTCTTCGGCAGTGGTGGTGGAGGAGCGGAGTCAAATGGACTGGGAAATCTGGCAGATGAGTTGGCGGATGCGTGGGATGATGAGGAGGAAGAGGAAGAGGAGCCAGATATGAATTTCCAGGATGCAGGAAAGATGGAAGAGGGTGCTACAAGGGATAGTGGTGTGGATGTTAATTCTTCGCCTTCGGGGAAGCCGCAGAATCTGGTGCCACCGGGGCACTTGCGAATGGCCATCATAGGAGGATGAGAAGTGATTATGACGGGAGTGATTATGGGGATGAGTCTGATTTGGATAGTCCGGGGATATTACCGCCTGGATTGGTAGCTAGGATGGACTTGGTGGAGAGTTTGGCGAGGAGGGGGACTGAAGAGAATGGAAGTGAGAGGGATGGGGTGGTGAAGAGGGTTATTGAGGAGTTGAAGGATCTGGGTGGGCAGTCTAATGTCGAGGGTAGTGCCTCTAGGTATGTAACTCCCTCTCCAACGCATTCTTTTTTCACCGGAAATCTAACAAAGACACAACAGACTCATCACAGCGCACTCCGCTCTCTCAACTCATCTCCTCCACCAAACACGAGCCCTTCAATCACTAGCCTATCCGCTATTCTCCCCCGGTACCCTCCCCCAGACGAAGAAACAATCGAAGACCTCCTCCCCCTTCTCACCACCCTTTCCGAATCAATGCCACGCCCCACAACAGCAGCATTCAACTCCCTCTCGCAACTCCACGGTCTCACAGCCGATTTAATCCAAACAATAAACTACCTCTCCGATACGCTACACATGTCACGTCAAACCACCACAATGGCAACTCGTCGTTTGAAGAGCGCGAGGGAACAGGTAGCCGAGATGAGGAAAGAGGAGGAGGAGAGGGAGGAAGGGGAGAGGTGGTTGAGTAAGGGAAATTGGAGTGAGAGATTAGGCAATAGAGAGTGTGCGGGTGTTTGTGGAGATGTGGTGGGTGGATTCGAGGAGGTGTGTAATTCCTGGAGGGATAGGTTATTGGCACAGGAAAGCATTGGTGTTGCTTCCTGATCGTTTCCCCATGAGGTTTGATGTTTGGTGGCTGGATGGGGTGGAGGGCTTTGGTAGAGGGCTTTGGTAGAGGGGTTTTGGGAGTGGGTGGAGGGACGAAGTCTAATTTGCCGAATTGGTCAGGCAGGAGGCGGGGCGGACTCTACAATATGAATGAATGGATGGTGTTCTCGGAAATATTGAATAATGAATTGGGCGTTTTTGTTGGGTGCAAGATATGCCGACGATTCTTGTTGGGAGGGTTTGTATAGACGAAAAGACAAGAATGAATCAACAATAGATATAAATGAAAAGGACATGATTGAGAATCACTCCCTTGGGGTATGATAAGATCGTTTGATATGTGTGTGTGACTGTGTTGTGAGTGCGTACAGGCCTACTATTCATCTCGCTATGGCTTCATCTAGGTATCTACCTTGGCCTGTAAATAGAGAACATAGGTAATTACTTTCAGGATTACAAAAGGAAAATTCAACAAGAAAAACAACATTAATTTGACAATGAAGATCACCGTCTCCACCACCGGCCATACCCTACCCTACTCCTCCTACTGTCAATCACTCCCATCCCATCATCATCAGTCACACCAGCATTAACACCATCACTTCGTGGTGGTTCGATGCTCAATTCCTTGTCAAGTATAATAATAGGTTTATGAAGAAAGGTGGAAGCAGAAGTTGTGATATTGAGTTTAACAATGATACCCGAATAATTCAATCGAGTAGTTTAATTCACTTACCTATTTCTAAATTATCACACACAAGCGTGGCCGGGATGGAGGTCATTCATGTGGAGTGGGTGGGATTTGAGGATGACGATGATGATGGTGATAGACTCAACCGTCGCGTTGGTGGTGGTTGCTATTGCTGGTGTTCTTGTGGGGTTTTGATACAGCAGTAGTGTTAGTGTTGACGGATCCAAACCGTGGGAGGAAAAGTACAAGGAGTTCGATCCCCCAAGTAAGCTTCTTAGAGCTGAAGCTTGACGGCTTTTGATTGTGGAAGCTCGCTTCTCTCGTTTACTTTGTTGTATCGGAGTTATTTACTCAAGGTGGTTTGATGCAAGCGATATCGAAGCGAACAATTTGCCAAGAATATAGCAAGATACTTGTCTCGCTGTACCAAAATCTGGTATCAATCGATAGCCAGAGATTTGATTGAGGCTCCGACCTCTCACGCCTTACTGAAACGACTGGTTGATATGGAAGATTGTATTTCAATGGTTTTCCTTGGCTGGATTAGGTTGAGCATGAAGGCCAGAAGGCCATCCATGAGGCAAACAGCCATGCGCATGGCATATTTCTGCCTTAGATACCTTTTCATGGTCGTATGTTTGGTTTTGCTTGTGGTGTGTGGAAATGTCAGGGGAGAGAAAAGGGGGGTGTGGACTAGGTTGTGGACCAAAGGCTGAAAACTTTTATAAGATATCAGTATTTACATTAGCTGATGGTTGTTCCCGGTTCTTGGTAGTAGATAAGTCTGAATCAGAACTGATTACAGAGCAGTAGGCAAGAGAAAACATGAAGAAAGCCAAGTGTATACTTTTTTTCTCGGCATGCAAAGCGACCTAGTACGGTACAAATTGAATACTGCACAGAATGGCACTGTGCATTTGGCGGTGGTCCTTTCTTTTCTTGTTTGGTATTTGCTATTATGATTGGTCGATAATCTAGAAACTTTGACCAATCGACCCTTAAAATGACATTCTAGCCCACCAAATGAGTCAAATTTCATCACCGAGACATTGCAGGTGAAGTTGCCTTGTTCCTCCAAAACCTAGCTACCTTACCTACACATCGCCCGAAGCGGACTAGTGAGATTGGGGCGATGTCCTTCATAAGATACAGCCTTGCAACAAACTCTGAAACTTAAACCGCAACCGATCATTTTCCTTTTGATTTGACGACTCCGTTTGGCGGGGGGCTGTTGGAACGTCCAGTTCGTGAGTTGACTTGGGGACGCGGCTCCCCTGAATCGACGGCTCCTCTTTAGTTCGGCCATTCACAACCCCACCCATAGAGATGAGATCCCCGTGGACAATCTCGACTTCATCACTACTTTCCATTCGTTCTCTTCGAGCTCTCACTCTGTGATGGAGCAGTATCGTTTGAGGTGCCCTCCGCCACCTCGAAGTTGCAAAAATTATGAAATACTCAAGATAGTCCTCCAAGCAGCCCTTCCAAAAATCAACGACGATCCAGCCACCTTCTTTCAAGATCTTGAGAAGTGGGAGAAAGTCGGTTTCTTCTCTCGCGATGGAATCGAGAGGGCCATGAAAGAGAATGAGGCAACAAGAGTGGTAAAACTAATTAATTGTGATTGTTCCGAATGTAATCCTCGAAGACCAGTTGGGTTAGATATCAACGACCTGGTCCTAAAAACCGTGGATAGGGGATGGCTCGTCCTTGCGATTTTGGTCTACCTAGGGAAACCTTACCTGCTCTCCAACTGGATGAAGAACCCTAATATCTCCAATAACAACCTTGACGGTGCCGGACAACACCTGAGAGACATGTCCGCGAGAGAGAACGAATCTCTATTTGAGACATCGATGGAGAAGTTGCTGTTTACTGGAGCATACTTCCGAGCTATTCAACTTTTCAGGCCGACTCGTTTCGAGTCCCCAAAGAGGGATTGATTTCGAAAAATCACTACAGTGAACATCATCGCTTCCCGTACTTGGACGAGAATTACGAGTTTCGTGAAGGTCATTCTGGAGTGCTGACCAAGTTCACGATTCCAGACGAGTATATAGATCCTACTCTCCAAGACAGCGTAGTAGAGTATCCGGAGTGTAGAAGGAATAATGACAAAAAGGTACATGACGTGTGAAAACTTGGCCGGTTTGTTTTTGTTTCGTGGAAATCGCTAAATTGTGGTAGCTTGTTTTTGTACGAAAGGTTTTGAAGCCATCTCTTGCCCACGGCAACATCGAAATAAACATGGAACTTGATATGCTACGTATGGTCTCGTTGCTCAAGAAGGATGTCAAGGAGGACCTTCCGGAAATTATCAAGCGCGGTGTCAAGGACAACATCATCACGCTGATCGCATTCTATACTTGGCGCAATGAGATCCACTTCGTTTTCCCATTTGTAGAAAGCGACCTTCGTGCTCTGCTCCATTCGAATTGGAAGCCACAACATATCGGGCCATCTCCAAATCAACCTCTTCCTGACCATTGGTTGTGGAAGCAGATGGTGGGAGTATCGGGTGCACTTAGCGCCATTCACACTGGAATGAAAAACCCCTTCAGGGGTAAAGAAGGTCAAATCATATCTTTCCACTTCGACTTGAAGCCGGCAAATATTCTCGTTACCAATACTGGAGTCTTAAAAATTACCGATTTTGGACAGTCGCTTCTTCAACTTGTCGGAAAAGATGACGGCTTGGACGGGCCTTTGAGAGGTGGTGACCTGGAGTACAGAGCTCCAGAGTCCAAGCCGTTGAGAGAATCGATGGAGTCTATCCAGGCAGACCCCAATCTTTTGAACGATGAGATGCGAGTTTCATTGAATTATGATGTGTTCTCTCTAGCCTGCATCATGATCGAAGTCATACTCCTTTTGCTTGACCCACCACAGGCATCTTCAAAGGATCACAGGCTCAAAAAATTTGTTAATGCTCGACATAGTGAAGCTAAGACAACTGCATTCTTTGCAGAGGGCGAACTAAAAAATTGTGTCCAAGATGAGCTTGAACAGTTGAAGATGCCTTCCGAACAATCCAAAGCTTTAGACCAATATATGCTCAGCTTGGCTAGACTTCTCTCTTCTATGTTTTCTGTTAACCAAAGAGAAAGGTTGTTTTCTGATCGAGTGGTCGAAGAGTTGGAGGAAATGAGAGAAAAATACGAAGAAGACCAAGAACCGGACGCCCAATTGATTCGCGAATTCAAAGATAAGCCCGAACGAGGTTGCGAAGAAATCGGATGGTATGAAGTACAGAATGATGAAGAATGTGAACCTAAACCCATGTCTTTCTTATACATGTAAGTTTTTCCCTCTTTTTTTGCCTTTGTTCCGGTTTATCGTTGACGTTTTCGAAGAGACGGCGTCATCTTTGAACTTGTCATGAACGATGGCAACAACCACACCCATAGTACGGAGAGAAGTGCGTGTAGGCTTCAAGTCTTTCGCAAAATTGCACCAACTTCTGGACATTTGAGGCGAGGATCGGTTAGCAAAGCGTTAATAGAGAGTGACGAAATATGTATTCGACGAGTCTTTGATCGAGAGGGTCAATCCCAAGAAAGACGTGACTGGTGTAAGCCTTCTTGCCCCCATCTTCCATCAGTTTTTGTTACACAAGCTAATGTACAATGCACAGTTGGCACCAAGTCCGCCTTTTTTGTTCCTATTTATTTGTATGAAAAAAAGATTGCATGCGGACTCTATGAACGCGGAAAAGACCTCTTTCAATATACATTCCAGTCTATTAGAGGTGAGTAATGAAAGACAATTCTTGTTTGGCTCCCTAATATATCACAGATGCACACAAATTTCAAGCTGCAATTCTCCAGCATACCGTACAGCCGACGTCAGAGTAAGCACAAAGTCCATCCGCATTGTTACAAGCAGAATTGTTAATTTCCTTGAAGCCTCGAAATCACGGCCCTGACCATACATTCGGCAAGTAAAGGATCAGAGCCTAGGGACATCTCTCCCGGTGCATCGTCCTTTAGACTGCAACACTGGGAATGGTCACTACCACCAATTCTAGGGCCCATTGTATCAAACGAGCCAAGCAATATCGTTTCGCGATCTGCCACGAGCCGAACCAGCAGCTCAACATACTCATCGGGATCACGATCGTCGCGCAAAGCGACTCCGGCTAAGAAACCCCAGTACTTGGTTGCATTCGCTGGTAAAGATGAGCCTCTGATCTACATCCCAAGTAAGCCATCCGTGTTCAAGTCCATTTCATCAAGGGGAAGATCTGACATGAACCACTACTGTAGTCAACAACGGCAAACAAATCATCAAGCAAGGCATTCAACCAAAAGGGCGTGCCCCTCAAGTGGTTATAACGCCTGATGTTAAGTACAACCAAAGGGACTTTATCGTTTCTACAATTCCCAACAAGTATAAACATCACTTCAAAGGCACTCCCGCTCCATCAATCTCCCTCGATTCGGCATTGTTCGATTTGACGGAAAAGCCGACATGGATACAAAGCATGAAATGTATAACCCTAACATTTGAAAATCCAAAAGGTAGTCCTTTCCTTCTCTCTGGCACACGGAAAGAGTGTGTTATTCTGATGCCTTAGCTAATAATTTTGGCAAGGGTTGTCATCAATTCGCCAAATAACAACAGCTACGGACCCTGCAGAGCGTTCAAACTATTCCTGGAGACCAGCCCCCTCCTAGTCGCAGTCGCTACAAATCATCCTTTCGCTTCTCGAATTTATGGTGTGGCGGCTCTACCAACCGACACTCGCTCCCTGAGCGCTCTGTTCTTCGTAAATTCAATGATCAAATAAACAATCATCGTTATCGCTACCAGTGGGATTGAGAGCATAGCATATATCTTCAGATCTGGCGTTGCTGCAAGAGTGAATTTTGTACCTTCAACAACCGAAATGTATCCCATTTGCAGAATATCCTTTATTTATACAGTGAGTTTCTCAGGCTTCCACCAAAAACATAGGCTGAACACTCACTGCAGAGAAAGACGCTGGCACGAAAACCAACGCCAAGATTGTCAGCGTCTTTACAACATGTGTCTCCTGCGTCGCTCGATTGGACAGTTCGAGGAGGGCGATGGTATTTTTATTACTGAGCTCCGTGTTCAGTCTATTCATCTCGCTGTTTCTCAAAGCGACAGTGTCTCGCAGCTTGATATATGAAGATTAGTCGGTCAATCAAGATCAACTCGCAAGAGATCCCCAATGGAAATATACTTACCTGGCCCGCCAATATCTCTGCCCTTTTGCTAAGACTCACAACACTTTTTTGGTGGAATTTTTGTTCTTGTATTATTTTTGCGATGGCTTGTTGAAATTCGGGCATCGCTGAGTACAGGAGAGAAATTTCCTTGTCCTGATCAAGCTTCCCTACGGTCTTGGATATGCATTGAAGGGTTTCGATGTTGACATCTATCATATGTGCTGTTCTCAAAGCTTGATCGGTCAAGACTTGAAGGGCTTTCATGTCTCTGGAAGCACTCTCCGCCGTGTCGATTTCTTTCAGGGCTTTTGGATCTACCGCTGCGATGACCACACGTGTATACTAGATTTCAAACAAATATCAACTCTTAATCTTACATCCCGGAAAGATGAAGCTTACGATTTTGTGGAGTTTCTCATCCAAGTATCTGATATATTTTCGCCACCCATCATCAATGGAGCTCCAGCACAAGAGATGGATATCTGTCCAATTTTGAACGAATCCTAGTGCTGAAGATGCACTTGAGACCGATTGACTGAGCCGCCGGCTCATTTCTGCCGATAACCTCGTGAGGATATGATTACTTCTCCCTTCCTCGAGAGACACGTTTTGGTAGACAACCGTGTGTCTCAATGACCAGGGATTTTTCCCTGACTTGTCGCTCCTCAGCTCTACGTGTTTCACTATATAACAGCTCTCTAAGAAACAAGTAACTTTGTTAGTCGGATGGAGATTTAGCAGAAGAATATTAATTTTATACGAACCAAAAGTACGCAACTTTCCATTCTCGTTGACAGTCGAGACAGCATCAAATCCTCCAAAACCTTCGTCTTTCGGAAAATCCCCCACGCCAAAGACACTCAGGTACCGAAAGAACGGAGAAAATACTTTCAGCGATGACAGCAGAGAGATCATGCCAGCTCTCGTGATGAGCAACGGACCCCAGCCATAACCTGGGGCCAAAAGACTTTGAAATTGTTAGCTGGAAAGCCTTCAAGATAGTATAAGTAGTAAGTATCCATGGATCATGTTGTACCAGAAGAGTGCCCTCATAGTGCGGTCGTTTCTTTCTCCTCTTTGGAGAGATCTCTGTGTAACATGAACATTCGAGCTGAGAAAGTGAGGGGTACTGGCCAAGTTCACAAACCTCAAAATATTCACAAACTTCAGCCTCGCTCTCCAGAGATGTTGCCTTGAGACCTACCCCACAATATGTTGGTGAATATGACCTGAAATTGCAATTATTTTAAATTAATAGCGTGGAGCATACCAGTTTCATCCACTACCGCGGCCTCGACATCGACGGGCGTTTCTTTAACGAACAATTTCTCCGCATAATCTAGCAGATCTCTTGCGATGCCCGCTCCGTTATTAGACACTGACGATGTAATCGAAGGCCAAGAAGGCAATGTGGTAGTCATCTATGCAGATTCTACGTGCTCTGAGGTAAAAATCAAAAGTTCGATCACTTGAGAGTGGCCTTGTCTTTTGTGCGGAAGCAACGTCTTTTTACTATCTACCACGAGCCAAACCCAGCGATCAACAGTGCTACAGGATGCCTTATATTATTGCACTTCATTCGTACCGCTTGCAGTTTCAATCACTTCTCAAACGCCCTGCTAACCTTCCGTCCATATGACCTTGTACACAGCATTTTAAATGCAGCCTTAGGTGCCGAAGGTCTTGATTCTTGGTGGTAGGGAGTTCATTTTCATCACATTTCTCTCAGCCTGCTCGGCTCACCACGATTAGTCTGACGATCAACTGACGTGGTCTGTCCTGGAATGTGGATTACCTACAGCTGTGATCTCTCGGGAGGCTGTTACAACCCACCACGTGGTAAGACCGTCGGTAGTATCCTGACACAAAGGAGGATGTGAGTGTTTTCGTTTCCTCGAAGATTTAAGATTGAGCTTCTGTGGAGGTACGCTGGGGAAGCATTACCTCGTAAGACCACTGTTGTACTCCAGAATGATCGTATTGCGCACCGAGATTTGAGGTGAGCCAGTTCCACAAAACGTTCTCTAACACGCCGTATTTTACTGCAGTTGTAATCATCTTGAAGCATGAAGTTTTGCTTGGAAAGATGATGGGGATATGTTCTGATGTCTGGCTTCAAAGTCTTATTTGACTGCTTGGGGATTATCACTTGTCACTTTGTCACATATGATAACTGCGTGAGTAATGAAAATCCGCCCGATGGTGAGCCCATTTGGATGGGAGGGCAAAGCACAGCTCTACAGTCTATTATTGAAAGCAGTGACACGTGTAGATACTGTACAGGGTAAGATTTTTGAGCATGGCGGAGATCCGAAGAAGGTTCTCGTTTTTGATTTCTTGCGTAACACAAGCTGGGCGTTTCTTTTTTCTTGGTAAAAACTGCTAGGCGAATCCAGGTTGCCTATTTCAGCCCATTTACCAACCGCGCTGTCAAAGAAAACACTAAGCTTGATGGATCCCAATCATCAGATGGAGTCTGCCTTTTGAGAGTTCGCGATCGGCGAGCAAACAGGAGGGGGAGTAGCTACCTCGTATTTCTTGGTATTGGCCTGGGGCCTCCGTACCTCACCATTCCTTCAATCCTCGACTGTGTGGAAGGAGATCCACTATCTTCTATTGAGTTTAAACGTTTCACAGACCTCGGCATGGTTGGGACGAGTACAAAAAGCTGTACTTCATCCTGCTCGTTCATGACCTCGAGACGCCAAGACATTTCAACAGTTTGGCGAGACATCAACAAACCAGAAGAACTTAGGGACAGAACCCCTCAAAGAATCGAATATGGTGACCTCACAGCCAATTTACGACCGTAATCATCGACCTGTGGAGAATGGCCACGGATATGCCGAAGACGACTCCGTGTTGTCCGACGAGATCGCACGCGAACCCAAGGAAACTAGTGGACTCTCAACCTTCGACGTGTTCTCTCTAATCGTGAACAAGATGATTGGAACAGGCATCTATACCGCGCCTGCAAGCGTGCTGTTATTGACCGGCCACAAGGGATTCACACTTGCATTGTTTGGAGCTGGATTTGTATACTCGATTGTCAGGTAAGCGAGTGAATTCCTAATATCGTCAATAGTACTTAAGAACGCTCAAAGGGTAACTCTTCGGTAGCATGTACATGTATCTTGATTACGCAGCAGTACTTCCCTACACTGGCGGCGAGCTTGTTTACGTGAGTTATACAATTCTTGAACTCAGATCCCTTCATACTGTCACAGTTTTAACCGACCTTAAAGATAGACGAGATATTTTCCTCATCCGGTACCGACACAACACCCGGCAGCGAAAGCAACAACCCTGAGCACCACCCATCCATTCCCCTCCCAAATCGCTCCCCGGGTCAAGCACAACTTCCAGCACCCCAATCACTCCAAAGACCATGGTACCAAAAACTCCTCGGCGACGGCCTTCTGGGATATGTGAACTATTCCTTCCTCTTCATCTCCATCTTCAACTCAGGCACAAATAGCATGCAAATTGGTCGTATGATAATTCTCTGCATCCAAGCCAGCCGATTAACCGACTCGCTCTCCACCAAACTACAAAACCTCGCTTCTGACAAAAGCCTCGCTGGTGAAACAGATCTGCTGGTTGACCTGCAATCCACGGCAAGCAGATATAGTCATCTTTCAGGTCAGCCAAATACAACAGTGAACCTCGATCTTATGCGCTTCATTGGGATTGTCGCCTTGACCACCTTATGTCTGATTCAGTATTTCTCAGCCGAGGCAGGACGGAGATTGAATCGCTACCTGGCTGTACTCAAGATCTTATTTTTGTTTGCTTTGTTTATTGCCGGTGCGGTAAAGACAAGGGAAACGCATTTGGATAACCAGAACCCCCCTTTCCCTATTGACATGGCTGGGGAGTGGAAAAAGTCCTTTCGGAAGAGTGGGACATCAAATGTCGCCTTTGCCAAAGGGCTTTTGGCAATTTTGTTTAGTTTTCAGGGCTGGGAAAACGCTACATTTGTAAGGAGTCTCTTCTATCTTCTTGCACTTTGTTGAGTTCCTCGTATGAAGCTTGGACTGATTCAAGTGATTATTTACAGGTTACTGGAGAGATTCCCCGTCATAATCACGGTAATTTTCGGAACGGATTCATGCTAGCAGTCTTCACAGTTGGCACTCTATATCTTCTCCTCACAGCAGTATTTGTAAGTTACTTCATTTATCCGCTGTTCTTACCTCCTTCATACTTGCTTCCTTCTTCGCTCTTGCTTCCTTTCTCCTTCGCTTTATCCTATACTCTCGCTCTTTCCTCGTCACTCGCTTTTCTTTTCCTCCTTACTTGCTCCCCCTTTCATCTTCTTCCACGTCCTTCTACTTCTCTCTATCTCTTCCATCTCCCTTCATGTACATTAACCTTCTCCATTCACCTCCTATCGTCACCTCCCTTAACACCCCTTCATTCTGCGACCCGAGTAGGACTAAGCATTCAAAATAGCTCCACGCTACACCATACAGCTCCATCGAAGGCGGCGGCCAAAAAGTATTCTACGCGCCCCAATTCTTCAACAACTCCATCGCAGCCCAGCAAGCATGGTCAATCCTGTACACCATATCCTCTCTTGGAAGTCTCAATTCCATCATCTACACATTCTCACGCGTCAAACAAGCAATTGGTGCCTCGCACATCCTCCCCTGGTCGTCCGTATGGGAAAAAGATGACCTCGTTAACCGTGCGGACATTTATGACAACATGCACAAATCTCCCCAAGGTGGGCTGATCCTTCACTGGGTCATGAGTGTCGTAGTCATAGCTGGAACTGGCTGGATGAGCAACATTAATGAGGTCACGAATCTCCCAGGGAATCTGCAAGCATATGCGCATTGTTTCATTCTGAGTGAGTTATTTCTTCCTCTCTCCTCAAATCACCGGTTCGCCATGTTGAGGAAACTGAAAGGGGGGAAAAGAAGCATCTTCTTCTCTCCCCACATCTCATATTGGCCATTTTGGGATAACGGGAATGGGAAAAGATTGCCGTACAAAAGAGGCTTTTACTGATTGCGTACGTGTGTGTATATGAAAACAGTAATCCTAAGCGCAGGCTTCTTTCGCCTACACAAGCGCGAGACCGCCCTTAACATTACCCCAGACAGCACTTCCTTCCGCCTCCACGCACAACACGGCGTCCCACGACTCATGATCGCCCTCATCCTCCTTCTCTACATTGTCGCCAATGGTGCAATTCTAATCCTCAACGTACTTCCACCCTACCAAGCCGCTGACGGTGCCTTCTTTGCCTTTCCCGGCTACGCATTGTTCACCATTACATTCGGTATCGTGCTATTTGCGTTCGTGTATTACTTACTTGTCTTTGGGGCCGCAGTGTGGGTGATTCAGGGACGGGTGGGGAAGGGAAGAGGGGATTTGGAGGAGGGGGGTTGGGGAGATGTGGTTGGGTGGTGCGCAGGTGCTAGGGTGGTGGTGGAGAAGGATGAGGAGTATGACGTTGATTTGGAGAGGGTGAATCGTTTTGGGAGGAGGTGGAGGTTGAAGTGGTCGTTGAAGAAGGAGCTGAGGGTGAGTTTTGAAGCAATTTTTCCTACCTACTACTGTTCCTTCTTAGATGAGTAGTAGCGCATGAATGTTGGGCTAACTTTGAGGCCTTACATAGCATCCTGGAACTGGAAATGAAAATGACATCTTGGAAGCAGAAAATGAGTTGAGGGTGAGTTTTGAAGCAATTTTTCCCTACCACTGTTCCGTCTTAAATGAGTAGTAGTGCATGAATGTTGGGCTAACTTTGAGGCTTTACATAGCATCCTGGAACTGGAAATGAAAATGGCATCTTGGAAGCAGAAAATGGATCGGAGGAAACTCAAGTTAAAAATCCTCCCCGCCAGAACGGGTGCACACTAATTTCTGGTATTGGTTCTTTGGCGGTAAGAGAGGGCTAGATCCAAGCAGGACGCCTGGAGGCAAGCTTAGAGAGACACTGAGAGAGTATCGTTTAGATTGATTTGTAGATTGATTATTGGAGAGATAGGATACTGCCCTAAGACAACGCATTGCGCACCTAATAGATACATCGATATTTGAAAGACGGGGTTTGCAAAAACTAGCCACCTTAAGCGACATATATATTTAACGCGAGCATCGGAATGAGAACGGGAATAACGGAATCAGCAAAATCGTAACTCTTTGTATTTCTATACTACTTAAAAATCAGAAACAACAATTGTCACTTGGTACAATCTCTCTATCTGGGACATGGGCATAGAAGCCAGTTCAGTTTAGATCAATATTTAATTTGAGTCGAGAAAACCAGACATCCAAACCCAAGGAGAGCCCGTAAAACCTACCGCCAGCCAGCCAGCCATATATCCCAGGAGTACGTCCTTTACAAAGCGTCTGTTGCATGCATGGAATCTCACTCACACTTTGACATGAGGAATGTTCAAGGTGGCATTAAGTTTTGCTATCCCCCAAGCAATTTAGACGTACGAGCCCCAAGCATCATACAAGACAATGAAGTAGTCGAAGACGAGGAAAAAAAAAACTGTGTGTAACCAACCAACCTTGAACCACTTGGTTCAAAACTACATTCTGCCGCAAACCTGACATGGAGAATCAGCTCGGAAGATAAAAGTGCTTTTTGTTTCTTGGCGAAGTTACACAAATCCTACAAAGACCCCAAAAAGTCAGCCACCAAATTGGCAAAACAGGGAAGTTACCTTTCTCTCAGGCCCATGTGGAGAGTGAGAGACGAATAGACAGAGTGTGTATGTCATTGTGCGTGTATTTGATATTTGGAATGCGAAGGAAGTCTGGAGTTGGAGTTGACATGATTGTTTACGAAGAGTTGCCTAAATGCGACTGCATTTTTTTTGTGTTTGTGATGATGGAAGGAAGGCGGAAGTGTGTTATGGCAATTGTCAAGATCTAGCGAAGTTTATTGAGTTCGTACTGACGAGCACGTTGAATTTTTGTAGTTGTTCACGGAAGACTGTAGTTTGGTATCGAGATTTCTGTTTTCAGGCGACTAAGTCGAAAAGACGAGACAGATCCTTCGTAGAAAGGCGTATGGCTGGTATTGTAAAGCTCCCCTTTTGATGAAATAGAAGAAGCCCTGCCCCTTGCGAAGGAAAGCCTGCTGAATAGTGGTACAAGTTGTGGGGACGAAACATGAGGTGCTGTAGGCTGTCTGATCGTGATACGCAATTTTCCCAGGGGAGACACCGGAACAACCATCGAAGAGGCTTGATCCTGTGCTGAAAACCCGCTGACCCGAATGTACGTCGTTCCGAAGAGAGACCATAAAAAGAAGAGCAGAAAAGAAAGCCTGATTTCCGCATCCGAAGGAACGCAACATCCATGAGCTTCGCCGTCATACATCGCTTTTAATCCGCCGAATATTTGTGAAACTGATTTACCCAGCCGATCGAAGCTTTGGACCCCAATGAAGACAAAAGAAAAATGAAGAGGCCCATAGTGAAGCAACCCGCATCAAAGAAAACCGCAGATCCAAAGCTTTGGCTGTTTCGTGCGATTTAACGAGCTGGTCGCTCACCTGGATTTGTCAGTTTTCAATGTTCGCGCTTGAATCTTTGAGATTCGCCATCATCATAGCCATATCTACCGTAAGGCTGCTCCCCACGAGGCTCGGCACGAGGAGCTGGGTCGCCGAAGTTTCCTGGGGCTTCACGTTGAGGACGCTCGCTGCGCTCGGAATATCCACGGTCAGCGTAGCCACCACCTATGATCCTGAATTAGCTTGGTGCACGTAAAATAATGGAATATGTGGTGGCGTTTTCTTACCTCCACGGCGATCATCGCCACCTCGTCGGTCATAGCTGCGCTCATCACGGTACCTATCGTTGCGAGGAGCATAGTCATCACGATCACGTCCGCCATAACCTGAAATCTTGTTAGTTTTGTCTTTGCGAAAGCCTAGGAGTGTAGGCTGGCAGGTGGAATATCAAACATACCTCGGTCACGGTCATCTCTGCGTCCATAGCCTGTAAAGAACGACTTAGCTCGAGCCCAGGAACGAATGAAAGTAAACTGGAAGATTATCCAGCCGTGAGGAAGACTTACCACCTCCACCTCCACGATACTCATCACGACCACCGTAGCCTGAAAGCGAGTTAGTCAAAGATTTCCTGTAAATGTCTCCCAAGACCAGTTCAGCTTACCTCGGAAGTCATCACGGCGTCTGTCGCCACCATATCCACGGGGAGGGCCACGTCCTGGCTCATCTTATTCAAGTTTTAGCTCGTGCGTAGGTTACGGGTAATAATAAAGACTTACCTCGCTTTGGTGGACCAAAGTACTTGCCAGGAGTTGGGGTACGAGGGCGGGAACGACGAGCCTTCTCAATGCTCAAAGTTCGGCCTTCGATAACCTCTCCCTGAAGTCCCTCCTTCGCAGCATCAGCTTGCTCAGCAGTAACCATCTTGACGAAGCCGAAGCCACGAGACTCCTTGGTGTGAGGGTCAAGCATGATTTGGCACTTCTCGACATCACCATACTTCTCGAAGAGACGGGTAACCTCCTGCTCGGAGAGACGAGGGTGGATACCGGTCACGAAGAGGTTGGAGCCTGGGTTAATTGCACCGTCATCTTGAGGTCCTGGACCACCACGATCGCTCTTGGGAGCACCACTGTGTAATGTATCAGACTAATTCGCATCGGATGTTTGAAGTTGAGATAGTACTGACCGGCTGTCGGCATGGCCGTTACCGTTAGGCGAAGCAGATCGACGGGGACCTCCTCGAGGGCTGTCGTTGCGTCGGGTTGGGCGAGGAGACGCGCTGCGCTCTCTCTCACGCTCGTATCGGGGAGCCTCATCTAGATGTAGGAATCGGGTCAGTTTGTCTTCAGGATAAGAGCGCGAGACAATCAGTATGAAGGCAATCGAATGGTTGCATACCCTCGTAACGAGCTGGGTTCTCGTTCTCGTAGTCCATGGAAGCCATGTTGATGAACTGTGTTCTTGCAAATAGGCAAGGACGTCAGGGTGTTGTGAAGGAAGGGGTTGTGAAAAGCTGAAAAGGAGTCCAAACTCGGCAGAAAAGGCCGGTAGAGATATGCAAAGAGTCAGAAAAGAATCCCGATGAAGGTCGAGATGGAAATATGACGATGTGGTGAGAATGTCGTTGGAAGGAAGGAGGTGGAATGTGTCAAGAGTCGCAGCTCGCGAGGTGACAAAAGAATTTGGAGAGGCTCGACCGCGAATGCGCTAGTCTGTATTCGGCTTAACTCTCAGCACCAGCCTTGCATGAAGTACGGGAGCCTTGGCAACTGAGTTTCTCCCGGAGGCCCCGTTTCAACTTCGGAACTAAAATAGAAAATAGAAGAACAGAATTTTGGGACATCACATGGAGAATCTTTTATTGACTATAACAATCAAGCCTTTTCTCACCTTCTATTGAAAGTGAATGTGAAAAATTATCAGGATTTACACAAAGTATTTCTTTGTCCAAACTGTCCCCACAAAAGCACTACTCTTAGCATATCGCATGAGCAGAAGGTAAACAAAAGAACGAAAAGTTTGGCTATTGCATGTACATCAGATCATTTTGATTATTACTGGACATCTAATTTTGATGAATTGAAAATGAAAATAGAACTTGATGATTTGTGATTTACACGAAATATTTCTTTGTCCCCGAGCATGAGAACAATGATTAGCATAGGCTTGAACGCCTCAACGAAATTATGGTTGTTACATATCATCTTACATCAACTAGATCTGCTTGATTATTATTTAAATATTTCTTGATAATGAATAGAAATTGAAATTGAATCAACATCGCACTTACCTACCTAGTGACCCACATAATGATCCACACAATGAATCACGCAAAATATCTTTCTGTCCCCCATGCGAGCAAGCGCTTCTCTTGGCATATTGCTTGAACAGTAAACAAAACAACCAAACTTTAGATATTGCATGTATGCCTATACAATAGATCTTATTAATTATGAGCAAACGTTTCTTTATATTGAATTCAATTGAAAAGCAAAAGAAAAATAAAAAATGTCATTGAGAAAATTCTTTCATCCGGGATATACTTCTTTGCCCACCGCTTCATCGACCAAACTTCTCTTCTTTAGTAAAATTTTACATACCTACCTCCCCCGTTCATATCAAGCTGCTTTCTGAAATCACATAAAGAAGTACATGCAATAATTCTATCCATTCATTCATTTATCATAATTCCATCATATCTGAATCCATTTGATTTCCACCCCCTCCCCCTCCTCCAATTCATTAATCATACTACATCGCCTCGTATCCTCCAACCAACCCATCACATCCATTCGATTCAAACCTCTGACCCCTTCGATCTACTCGGATAACTCAAAGCACCGCTCGCCTTCGCACAACTACTCACACTCCCGCCCAACGCCCCAGCATCAACCGGCACCCCCCTCGCACTCTGCACACGCCCAACAGTATGATAATAATACCACGCTTCGCTCACTATTGTTCTCCCATTATCCGTACTATTCCTCCCCGCACCCGTCTCATTGTACCTCGGGCCCCTACACCCCACATACGGCCTCGCACCAAAGCCCTTCACCAAGGCATCCTGAATCTGACTCAATCCATACTTGGTCTCATTACTGGGCACAATCCCCTCGCGCTGGAGCCAGTAGAACGTAGGTAGTTGATGATTGAATGCAATAGCCGTCTCAAAGTACTCAACCACATCGGAGTGGTTTTTGTACTGTGGGCCGTAGCATGGCACGTCAAAGGTAGAGAAGCAGGTGGCGTGCTTGGAGAACTCGTGCGCCCAAAGGACGTGGTTGGGTTCGTTTTGGGATATCCAGTATTTGGACATGTATGCGAGCAAATCGAGCTTGCCGAAGCTTTTGAGAAAGGTGCTGACGTTGGGGCCGGTGTACGCCGGGACTTTGGTGCCGTTGGCAAGGCCGTTGGTGGTGTTTGGGGAGGGGAAGGGATCGTATTGACGACTGTGAAGTTTTTTTTGTTAGTCTTCTTCGATGATTTTACGTTTTAGGCACTTGGGTTGGGTTGTGGTGGGTTGGGAGTGAGATCGAGATGGGATATTGCACAGGATAGGAGGCAAGGTAAGGTTAAAGGTACGCACTTCAAATCGCAATACTGCGTATAAGAACCATTACAGAAATCCGGCCAAAGACCATGGATTGTCCAATCATTCTTTGGAAGAACCTGACCCTTGGATTCAAGACCGGTATAGGTAGACCAAAATTGCGTTGCCAGCACCAAGCCACCGTAGGTCTCGGTGCAGCAGGAATCCGTGACATTGGGGAAGGCTTGAGGCGAGCAGGAGAGGGATGGAGTTTCTATTATGGGGCATTTTGGTCAGACCGATATATATATATATATATATATATATAATGAAAGGTGATTCACAGAGGGCGAAGAGCTTACTCAATACGCAGGTGTGGTTTAGATTGCTCATTCCTGGGTAGAGGGCGGCATGGGAAAGGCTGATAAGAGCCGCCGTACTGGCGAGGGAGGATTTGAACTGCATTGTATTGTATTGTATTGAACTACGCAAGCAACACTGGATAAAAAGTGACAAGAAAAAATGAAAAGAGGGAGGATGGAAAGCTTTATATACTTAGACCAGGTTGCTTGCGAAAAGCTCGATTTCCTGCATCGTCATGACATAGTATAGTACGATGCTGTACCCAACAATGGAGCTGGACGAGATGCAGGTCTCCTGCTGAACTTAGTCTACCTACCTTACCTAGGTAGGTCCCCCGGAAGGGTTCCTGGGCTCGTCGACCATTCACGACGATCGATTGGGAAACATGCGCAATGCTGTATGGGATGTGATGCGAGGTAAAAAGCAAGACTGGACGCTGACGTTGAGAGGGCTCTCCAAGCTCCAGAAAGTCTCTTCGGTGCCCAGGCTGCAAATGGAAGGTCGCTTAACAAGAACTCCGAGCACGTGGGCGAGAGATTGGCATGCTTGGAGGATAGATATGAGCGCCCACGGGCGAGGAGGTTGGGGATGGGGATGATCGTAATCATTGACGGTGGTTTCCGCTTCTCCCTCCCCGTACCAGAAAGATCACTAAGGAGGGGTGAAATTTTGTGACTTCGTAGAACGCTTGCACCTCTCAGTACCGCGTCAACAGAACAGAACGTGAATCCGTACCTATGATGACTAATCTACTGTGTGTGAATCCTTTCTGAAATCACAAAGAGGTAGGTAGGTAAGGTAGGTAGGTACCTAGTAGGTACACATAATAAAATCCATCCATTCATTCATTCATTTTCTATCGTATTTCCATCGTGTCTGAGCACATTTGATTTCCACGTTTCCTTCCTTCGTCATGACCATATCCCACTCCTCCACCCCCCCCTCTAGCACTACTGAGCAGGCAATTTTTGTTCCCTCCCTCTCCCTCTCTCCCAAAGAAAGGAAGAAACCATGTACAAAGAAATAAGTCATCACAACTCCACTCTCTCCTCTCCCTCCAAACCAACCCCATCAACAACAACCCTATCAAAAACCCTCGCAGGCTCATCATCCAAGAAACTCAGCGCCTCCACAGCTTCACCACCACACGCTCTCTCCAGAGCTAGAAAGGCGAAGTGTCCGCCTACCACAGGACGAGCCTTGAATGCATTACCAGGGAAGCCACCGGTTCCTTCCGTATCGTAAAGATCGGTGAGGGGGGAATCTGTGAATATATATTAATTAGCTAGTCGTTCACAATTTCATATTCAAATTGCGCAGAAAAAAAGAATGGGAGGAGGGAGAGAGGGTGGGGAAGGGAGGTTCTCACCAGTCGAAGTCTCATTCACCCACAAAGCGATAGACTCAACAATTTCCTCTCTGACCTGCTTGCTCGCCACAGCGACGGCGAAGAACTCCCAATCGCTCTTTGCATAGAGATGTCTACTATCCAGAGGCAAACCATATCTCTGGCGCACATTGTGATACCAATCACTTGAGATCTTGTAAATCCTATCACTCACAAACCCACCACTTTTCGGCGATTGCACCACATCACCGGAAATGATAGGTCTCTGTCCCTTCCCAATACTTGGAATTACCACTTCTTCCGATTTCGCCTTGGAATTGGTCGGGAGGTGGAAGCAGAGCAAAGAATCTGCAAAGAGATTGTACAGCGTTGTCCAGCTGCCAAACCACGTGTATGCCACTTTCGCATGCGTGCCATCTCGTGAAATAGCGTATTCATCCTCCCACAACTTGATGTAGGTCTCAGAAATATTGCGATAATATTTCGCGTCTTCAAACTCCCCGAGAGCGGCAGAAATTTCTGACATTGCCCTGATTCCAATGATTCCCTTCAAGGCAAGATTGGTCTGATTTGCGAGCCAGCCCGCAAAATCATCAGTCGATAGTTGGTTGCTGGGAATGAGAGCTTCGCGGATGAGGTATCCTGTCCACTGTTTCCACAGCTTGTAGGATTTTGCTACCCATCTCCTGGCTTGCTTTTCGCCCTTGGAAGAGACGGGCCCTCCAAATGTATCATCCATGCCATCGGCATCAACATGAAGTGGGAATTGTCCTTTAGAAGACTCAACATAGCTTTCTGCTCCAAGAGTGGACCAAAGGCTGGCGGGTTTGGTGTCGTATTTGAGGGAATTGACAAGCGCTAGTCCCATGATGAGAATGTTTCCGCACTCCTCAACGGGCATATATTCGTCTCTGCCATCTGGATGCCCGGTGGCATTAGGGAAGGAGGAACCCAAATCATGCATAGCATAGTCATTTCTGTCCGGTTTGAGTGGTTGTCAATAGAAAGGAAGATCAAACTTACGGATATTGTCCACTGCCCATATGCTCCAAGAGTGGCTCCAGCAAGTATGCCAGCCATTTCGGGTTGGTGTACAAGAAAAACGGAAAGGCGGGATAGATCACATCAATTGTGTTCATGTTTCCATCTGACGAGATCTCCTTGAAGAAAATGACAGGATCATCCGGAGTGCCTGCAAAACTGCAAGCACCAAGCACTTGACGAGCACTCAACGCAAGAATGTCCTTGTAATCCTCAGATCCAGATTTGAGGGCGTCAATTTCAAGCTGCTGCGAGTAATTGCTCGCCAAGCTGAAAGCTTTTTCGAAGTCATAGTAGTGGAAATAGAGAAGCTCATCGGCACTATGGTAATACGAGGCCCACAATGGCTTCATCAACGTCAAGCCTCTTGCAGATGCAAATTGAATGACGGGGTCCTGAATGTGTGCCAATGTGAATGTAACACTATCATGAGACTTTCCACTCTTTGCGGAAGTTTCATTAAGCACAAATGATTTGGAGAATGCAAAGACAGGCTCCTCATCCATGATTGATCTGAAATTTCCATCCACCTTATTACTTAGCGTTCCAGTTCTGGAGAAGCGCTGGCGAAGTAGGGCAGATGTTCCAGCTTCATGTTGGACATCTGCAGGTCCGCTGAAATGTAATGTACCCCATTCTGCACGGTCGGCATCTTCCGTGAGGAGTTGCTCAACTCTCCTCTTGACTTTCCAGGTCTTCAGAGGAGGGGAGCCGCTCGATTTTTGAGCATTCTCCGTGAGCTGCCATTCGATTGTGTTACCTCTGTTGGCACTGACCCACAACCCATTTACATCTATATAGATGTCTATATCAAATCCTCCGCTCACATATACCGACAAGTACGAGGCAGGGATGGCTTGTCGTAGTGAGGAAGTAGGTGTGATGGGAGAAAGGAAGGAGAGAATGACTTCCAGGTTATCTCCGGAAGATTTAGGTGAAGGGATGCTGTATGTGAGATTCGTAGTCGAAGCATCGAATGTCGTCCCGAGGTAGGTGGGAATAGAAATGTTGTAACTTGGGACTATCCATTAGCTTCTGCGCAGCTTGGAGAGATGGGAGATGGGAGATGGTAGCTGTACTTCTCCCCCGATTTTGAGAGCGAGTCTTGCGGTCTGCCCAGCAGCGGATACACAGTATCAGATTTGGCAACAGCTGCCAGTACCGACAAGCCCACCTCCTGTCCGGTCCAGAAGATAGGCCAATGCTCCCATGGCAAGTCTCTTGCATGCCCCAACCAGGTACTCAAGTATGGATTTCGCACAATTAACGGAACCACCGGGGGAGTCAAAGATGAAGCTTCAACGGTGGACACAGCTGCTGCCGCCGCTGCACCGAGGTATGCTGACCAGCGCATTGTGAAGGGGGGGAGGGGAGCCGGCCTTTGAGGGGTTCAAATCAAATCAATAAGCTGCTTGGTGAAAAGAAGACCACCAGAGGCCGAGAAGAAGAAGGATGTATGTTTTGTAATCTAGGCTTTGTATTGAGAAGTAAAACAGAAATAAATGTAAACAGATGTTTTCGCACACAGCAAAAGCAAGCGCGTATAGTAAGTAAGGTGCAAGTGCAACGAAACAAGGAAAGCAGGAGACAAAGCAAAGAAGGACGAGTCACGACCTTGGGGTCGTTTCAACACTGGTTCGTGGTCTGTCGTCTGACTTGCTGCTCCTTCACTACCAAACCTCCAAGGGCTCGAGGAGCGTCATGGGACCCGCAGCCGTAGTGGGGTGGTTGGAAGGAAGGGGCGTGTCCAATCACATCGTCCCGCTAAACCGCCTCCATCCGGGCTTCTGCAAGCCCAAGACCCCTTTTCCCACACTTCCGGATCACGAGCGCAGCATCCATCCCCCCTCTGCCCCACGACAAGCACGAGGAATCTGGGGAAGATATAATACCCCAGATGGTGACACGGCATGTCCTTCGCGAGAGTACTACTCCCTACTCCGTACCACACAAAAACATCTACAAGAAGGCCGAGGAGCGAGTCCACGATTGCAACGCATCAGCGAGCTAGAAGGGAACAAAGAGATCAACATCAACGCCCTCAGAGTCTTTGGATCAGGGGGTTTGTCTATTTCTCAAATCCCACTCTTGATGATCAACACTTGTCGCGAAGTTCGCGTTAGGTACACGAAAACAAGTACTGTACCCCGCATAGAAACTATCCCCATGTTTTTTGGACGAGAAATCCACATAATGACGGCATTCTCTCTCTCGTCTTTTTCTTCCTTAGGTAGGTACTCATCGGAGTAAGGAGGATGGAATTCATGTAGCATTATAGCCGATGTAAGACAATGTCTACACGCTAGAAAACGAGTCTACAGTACGCCGTAGGTAGGTAGGTACCCAAGATGTATGTTGTCAAACTCTATCTCCGAAATTCCCGAAGATTGGTTTGTTCGAGAACAATTGGTCTACAAGTTGCGTTAAGGTTTGTGGACGACGTTCCAAGTTTTCGGTGTCATCAATATCGATCAATTGGGCTTACATTACATCTCTAACGCGCGGTAAAGCGTCTTCATTTGTCCTTCTGTTGCTTTCTTGAACCAATTATTCAAAATAATCATGAGGACGCAAGTACGAAGTACACGATAATCCAGCAGAAGAAATGAGGCCATGCTCAACTAGGTAGATACATTATTCGGGCCCTCATTCACTACTGAATATCTACCTAAGTAAGTACCTAAGTACCTTAGGCAAGGTCAGCTTCCTCGTTTTCATATATTACTTCCCAGCTAATTGTTATCAATATCAGATCAGCCGTAGTCCTGGCAAGAATTGGTACATTGTCAATATCCAAGATGGTTGTTGAGGCTGACTTTCAATCGTGGGCCCTTCTTTCCTCATATACCAGCTGGCAGTCACCCCTCATGCTCAGGATGGCAACCTCAAATGACAGAACTACGGGAGACGATATCTCGACAGGCTCATCCTGCATTCCTTCACCCACTCCCAATTCCTGTCTACCCATCATCTACATAATCACATGCATAGTGTCAACAAACATATCTACAACTTATAAAGCCAACTGTCATACCTATTCTACCACCATAACCTCCACCACATCCGTTTAAATGGAGTTGCCTGGACTCTCCCTGCCTGTCATTTGCGTACCACCAAACAGCGACTTCCTGATGGAAACGATGCGTTGGGGTTCTATTCCTACTCCGACTATTCCGCATGATCAGCCCAAAGATGATGATGAGGACGACCTTTCAACCTCAGAAACCATTGTCTGGCCGAAAATTAGAAAGACGGCGGCCAACCGCCCTCAAAATCTCACCTGGCGTGTGTACAACAACTTCGGTCTAGCTCCTGCCGCAGATGATCTGAAAATGTGCGAAACCGAGGTGTACACTTGTCAGCATGCAGATATTCCACCAGGGCAAATGCGAAGGATTTTTAGACTCCAGAATCCTGCCCGACACTTTCAAATCCGGTTCTCACAATATTTGGCTAATAAACCGCGGCACAAAAAAGACAATCCCTTCGAGGACCCCTACGGTAAATCAGGTTGTCCTGGTCTCTCATGCGACAACAAGCTGTTCGTTACAGCATGGCCCCCACTTCATAATATTTTCCTTCCTAAGTACACAATTTTCGCCAACCACTTCATTCTTGCGACCAAAGCATTCAAAAAACAGACAGATTTCTTAGAAGCAGAAGATTTTGAAGCTGCGTATGCCTGTATCGAAGCATTCGAAAGGGATCACACGAGGCTGTTTGCCTTCTTCAACTCCGGGCCAGGTTCTGGGACAGTGGAACCACATCGCCACATTGAATTTATTCCTGTGGAATCAATGTACGAAGGACTGGACCCTGATAACGGGTGGAATTTCCTCACTGAAGAGCTTCTGAAAGACCCAAAACCTTGTAAGACTCACATTTCTACGCACCGTGGCCTGTTTTCTGACTGAGTTAGTACTTCCTTTCCTTACTTTTACGGCGGAAATCCCACCCAATGCTTCTGCCAATGAACTTCATGACTTGTACATTTCGCTTTACCGTCGCGCCCTTAACGTTTTCGGACCTGAAATCGAGGCGGCACCAGAGGAAATGGATCTCTCGGAGGATGAAAAGGATGGAGCCACCATTTCCAAGTCTGAAAGGGTCGTGTCCCAGAATACAATGTTGAGTTCACTTGTTTCAATCCTGAAAAGAGCTGCGAAGAAGATTCGCAATATCTTCGAACAGTCAATGAGCGTAGTACACCCAAACGAAAGACCGACCATTAGTTACAATTTGGGAATCACTAGTAGTGTGATGGTTCTCTGTCCGCGTCCTATGCTAGCATGGCAGAAGGTGGGCAACAAGCGGACATTAGCTGGTGTTCCTTTGGATGGCACTCTTCTTGCTGGGATTCTCCTTGTCAGAGATGCAGAACATTGGGAAACACTATGGAATGAACCTCAACTTCATTATGGTCGCTCAGCAATAGAGTCCTTGCTTGGGTTTATTGGCCATCGAGCCTATTAGTCAGCTTACTGAGCATCTCCGATCACAAGAAGGAAAAAACAAAGTTTTGCCAGGTTCAAACCTTGACATTATTAAAAAAGAAACAAAAAGTATCGAATTAACACAGCACCTCCGAATGAGCGACCCCAAATCAACTTCACACACCATACCCACAGAGGTATCCCAACAGCCTTAAGAACTTGTTCTGCGGTTGGTTTGCAAGTCATCCCAGCGCTTTCGACAAGTAGCATTGCCAAAATGGTACGAGCCTCCATGACTAGCAATATATTCAGCGACCAGCTTCCACGGGATCTTTCCCTTGGCCACCTCCGTTTCATTCGACAACTTTCCAACAGCTTTCTTGAGGAGTCGGATCTACGCGATATCAGCCCTCTAAACTTTACCAAAAGTGATTCAGCAATTGAGCACTCACATCATTGTCATCCCATTCTGGCTTCCTGACTCTTGCCGCCTTATGCTTCGTCAAAGTACGAAATCGACCTCGAAGCGTGGATTCGGCCTCAGTGAACTTTCCCTTTCGACGGATCTCTTTGTACGACATGCCGGCCAGTTTCGAGTTGATCAGGAAATTGTCCTTTTCACTTCGTTGCTGCATTGTCTCATCCATTGGCGGCGCTAGCTTTGGGGAATACGTGGCACCCATCTTGCTTGACTTCGGCTCCGTTTTCTTGGGCTCAGCAGTCTCAGTGCAGAAATGTTCTTCTTCTTCTTTGAAGAGGGTGGTGAATAGCAGTCGTCAAGCTTTGATGTGGATTTTGAGAATGATTTGGTCTTAGGAGAGCTCTTCCGGCTGTGCTTGCTTTGAGCTTCATTACTGGAGGGGCCGACATACATGTGTCGATGAGCAGCAGCCTCAGGCTCGTTAGGTAGCAATTGTCGATGTCTTCGAATCGGCTGTTCAGTAACTGACATTCTTTCTGACCCCGAGTAATCTGCCGTGTTGTCTCTGGAACTGTAGCCTGTGCTTGAATCCGAAGAGTCGGGAACCGTGCCTTGACTCGAGCCCGAGGTCGACATGGCGAGGGGAACTTCAAGCTTCAAGACATCTCTCGGTGGTACAGTAGTGTATAAAGACAGCAGTTGTGATGAACAGTCAGAACTTGGGCACGTATTCCAAGCGTCGTTGCCATGTGGAAATGATTGGAATCCTGGTAATTCATCATGAACCAGCATCGCATCGAAGTCGGTGTGAAATTGCTCCTCGCAGTTACGTGGGACATTCTGCCACCAGTCATTATTCCTCCTCATGTCGATATTCATCGTTGCTGGCGTGTCGAAACTCATCAGGATACTTGGCTCGATCGAAGTGTTGGTCGACGAGTAGCTGCTGTATGCAGTAGTATTTGGACTTATCCTATCAATGGTGAAGGAGTCTCCAATGGGAACTGGCGCCATGGTTTTGTAAGTGGACAACATGGAAGCCGCTGTTGGCATGGTTGTTGAAGTTGAGTTTGATTTTAATGATGCGAAGGAAGTTGTCTTCATATTGTTGTCATCATCGGCTGAGCTTTGATGATACCCAAAGTCCTTTGACACATTCGGCGTCTTCGAGAATTCGGCAAAGCTTCCTCGTCCTCGACCAAGGCTCCACTGGGCGTAGTCGTTTCCGAGCATTGGGCTGTTGTTATCGTTATCGTCAACAACGCCGCCGCCGCAATTGTTCAAGCCCGAAGTCTGAGCTTGGAATGTTCGCTGCTGCTGTTGAGAGGTGGTGGAAGCTGAAGGTCTCATGTTGGTCTGATGATTATTGAGCGCGGTGTAGGCCGTCGATTTCGGGTAATTGAATGTTTGTTGTTGAATGGTTGAGTAGGATGTTTCTTGGTACTGTCGACCATACATACTACTCTGGCTCTGAACACATACGGGTCAGTTTTGATTTTCTTCCCCCCCATATCCATTTCCAAGCTTCCTTTCAGAGAAAACGATAGATCATATACATACCTTGAAATTCTCATCCCCACCACTAAAATCAACTACTCCCTGATCATCCCATGTCTCTATCGCTGCCGCCGTCGTGGCCAAAGACGACGACGATGACCCGGACCCAAACACACTCCATGCATTGATGTTGTTATTCGTCATCTCAGCAAGTGCAAGTAGTCTTCGCTGATGATTATGCTGATTATGCTGCCGCGGATGCTGCTGAAAATGAAACTGCTGGAAAGAAGGTACAACCAAGGAAGTGTTGTTGAAGCAGCTATTCGAGACATACCGGGGATTTGCGTTGATAAACATCTTGAAGTATGGTACTCAACGTCTCACTTTCACCGCCTGGCTGACCTCTTCTCTATTTCTTGCAGACTTTTGCAGGTATGTGAGATGTAGCTTTGCGCCTTTGCCTGCAACTTCCTGCAAAGGACATCCAAGAGAGATAGGGAGAGAGAGAGCGCGAAACGTGTGGTTGGTGCCGCTTGCTTGCAACACTTTCAGCACACTATCTTTCGGAATGCCACTTCTTGAGCAGGCGGTCAAGAATATTTAAAAGCGGATGAACTGGATCGAGTGAGGGGGATGAGGGAAACCGGTTGGTCGAAGCTTCTTTTCTGGCAGTTGTCGGAGCGGAACCTTGCGTAAAAGTTTGTATAGAGAATGATTCTGGGGGTTTTCTTTGGATGCATTGTTTTTAGTAATTTTGCTACACCGCCAGCATAGCGAGAAAGATGGGTGTATGGAAGTAAGATTCTTACCTTTTTTGTGGTTTTGCGGTGTGTCCTGCTTGTTTCCTTGTGCATAAAACGAGTGTGGCTCCCTCTCCTTTTTCTGTGTGTGTATGAAAACCACGCTAATTAATGATTGAGATTACTTGGGAGAAAAATTGATGTGGTATTAGACGGTTGGAAAAGAGTTAAAGATTGATTGTACGAATGAAGTGCTTCCAAACAAGAAGGAATGGGTGACAATGGAATGTATACGTTTTTGTTTCGAAGGGAACATTAGCATCTCTCTGTGAGGAGGTACATGAAACAGGAATTTTGTTCTAGAGCTATCATGGAAGAAAAAGCTTTGCCACAGAAGGAATTGACTGAGTGGCTTTCTTTTCCTTGTATTCCTTGTTTTCCTTCAATTACCGTAAATGGGCTGGCTAAGTCATCATAGTAGTGGGCTTCACTTTTTCTTTTTTCTCTTTTCCCTTCGCTAGTGTTTCTGTCATTGTTGTATGCCATGACATCTGAGAAGCTTTCCCGTTAGATAGATAAAGTCTGGCGTGGTCTTTTATTTATTTATTTACCATGTCGTTGGTAAATGGGCAAGTTAAGTTGAGTCGAACTGAGTAAGTACGAAATAGATAATGTCTCCTTCTATTTCCTTTGCCCTCTCATGATTTAATAGATTTTAGAATGATATAATTCAATCAATCGTCTCCCTCCGTCTCATAATTGCCGTAAAGTACACATGCAGTCATCATACCTCCCTAGCGAGCTACCCCAACCACACAAACCACACAAAATTGCTTTTCTCCATCCCTCAATTTCTAATTCTTCTCCCAAACCATATCAGTACTATACTGTACAACAACAAAGCAACCCCTCCTCCCCCAACTGAATACTTACCCAGCCAGCTGGCAAATAGATACCTACTCCTTTCGGCACCAGCCGCAATTACCCTTTTCGAACTCCCTACCCGACTGTATGTACGTACAGTACGAGTCCAAAAAAAAGAAAGAAACCAACCCTCTCCTCTCCTTTCCTCTCAAAACAACTAAGTTTGGTCGTTCCTTGCCCTATTACGATTTGGACTGCATATATGCCATGTAAACATGCACACGGCCGCCCGGCTCCCCATTCCCTCATCCACTATTTTATTTCTCCGGCATACAAGATAGACGAATCGAACCCGTTCGCATGTCTCAGTTATTTAAAAAAAAAGAATTAAAAAAATGTGCCGAACGATGAGTGGAGTGGCGTCAGTGCATTCGATCGATCGGCTTCCTATGTTGGCTGGTGGGTGTTTGGGTGGGTGGTTTGATGATGGGCTGGTTGGGTGGTTCTTGGCTGATGACTGAAGAACCGTTTTTTTACCTTGGTTTGGTACGTTATAGATGCCTCCGGTGGTACAGTAGGAACAGGGTGAAGTTGTAAGAACAGCGTGCAAACTGACGGGAAGGTGCATGGAGGAGCATGTGAGTAGCAAACGGACCATTTGCCACCTCTGATCGATAAGTTTCCTTTTTTTCTCTTTCTTTAAATCTCGGGATTTATTCCACGAGTTTATTGTTTGGAGAGTGGTTGTAGAAAAACATGGTTTACTTTGCCCGTTATTGTGATGGATGAGGTCAACTCAGCTAGCTAGGTAGGTGTCACAGTGGAAATTTTCCGTCACGGTACTCATGTAGTTTAGGTACACAGTGGTTTGTACGCCTTCCCCGCTTTTTGGTCCTGCATGAGCCATGAGATGCAGCCGCCACATGGGCTGATTGAGATAGGATCGATCCTGCATGTATGTGTGTGTGGTGTTTGAATACGCGGAGTTTGTCTACCCAGGACCCGTTCCTTTCTTTCGAGTACGGTACCGTAATGTATCACTCCCAGCTTTTTCATAAATAACATAGCTGTTGTTGCTAAAACTGAGGTAAGATAAATAACAGATAATAGAAAATCCGGATTTAGGTTCTTATCCAGAAATTACTGCACTATTCTTTGCGCACAATCGGCTGGACTCAGTTCAGCATGCGTTCCATTCCCATTGCTTGGCGTCATGTATAGCGCGGAAGAAACCAACGTGAAAACACGACGACCCCCACACAAACCAACAGTCAGACCAGACCAAACAAACGCCTTGACCACTATCCTCAACCACCATAGCTCCTCCAATCAATCGTTCCAGAAAACGACCATCCGATCATCCCAGATGAGCTACCCCCCTGGGCAAGAAACGGCTATCTACCGCGGCATGGGAATTAAGCGAGATTTTAGTTTGTACGTACCTACCTCATGCAAGCAATACCCTGGTTCCTGGTTCTTGGTTATAGGCAAGGTAGGCATGATGGAGAGAGTGTGGATGTTAAAGATACATATGACATGTCTGAATTTGGAAGAATTGAAGAAGTGTGATAGCTCATTGGGGGGGGGAAGATTTAAGGGGTAGGTAGACATGCCGCATGGAATGGGCTTGATTTGGATCGAGAAGTTGAAAAATAATTCAATGTTATCTTTCTTTTGGTAAAGGAGAAGTAGAGGGCTAGGATGAAAGAAGGATATTGACTACTAAGGCCGGGAAATGGTCAGGTGAATGATACCTACCTATGAGTGCACGGTAAATTTCTGTGGAATTGTCTGTCAGGTGAGTAAATGATCGAGTAGCTGGCCGGTTTGAGAAAATTTGAGCACATGGATGGGATCATGGGTGAGTGGAATGACTTGCTTTGTGATTTGTTTTGGCATGGATATTCCGGATAGAAACAGCTGCTGATGATCTCACTCACTCTAGTCCTCTCGAACTAACGGGAACTTTGTTCGACCAAGTTTTTTCAGTGCTGAGGCGCTTGAGAGGTGCTTGAGAGGCGTTTGAGAGGGAATATGTTGGGTTGTGGAACTTGGAATGGATGGTAGAACTTGGATGGGAATTTGGGGAGCCGGAGAGGCCGTGGCGTCGAGAATCTGGATGACGGTGAGATACTGGGTACATTTGGTCGGAGATTTACAGGCAGATTTTGGGCTTGGAAAGTAACGGCAGTTGAATGGAGATGGTCCGTGTGGAGGAGAATGTAAAACTCGCATGGGAGGAGGCAATATGGTGCGGTCAAGCTCGATAGGGGTTTAGCGTGTGTGTGACTTACTACGTTAAGGGAACTGTGTACGGTTCTTTTGTCGTGAAATGTACTGTATATGATGTGGTGATAAGCAAAGGGAGTCATATTTCTTGAAATTTGTGTAATTTACGGGAAGCTGAAGGGCGTATATCGCCGTCAACATCGATGATGTGTGAATACCTAGATAGCATATGAGTATTCTCAATTGCAATCTTAATCAAACATTTGCCGAAAACTAAGTTACGTGAGATTATGCTATTGTCCGTATTTTAAAATCGGAGTAAAACAATGATGTGCAAACGCTGATCATTTCAACCACACCCCACCACCTGCACAACCCAATCTCGTCCAAAATTATCTCACCGAAACCAAAGGCTCTTTGAATTTAGCTTCACTTCATCCAACAACCAGGCACTATCAAGCAATCTCAAGCCCTCATTCAAATAAGTTCCTTCTGGCTTTCCTCCAGTTGACCAATACTCGGGATTTCCAACCTCTCCAGGGACCGGCGTTGCGAGTACAGCATTCTTTGACTTGGCTTTTGACTTCTTCCTGTACTCCTTTGATTTTTTGGATTTGGATTTCTTCGACAAAATTTTCTTTTCCTTAGCAGTGAGGTCTGTTTGGTCGGGATTTAGTACTGCTAGTACTGCTAGAAAAGAAGAGGCAATGAGTATTAGAGCTTTTCCTGTCCTATATATTCATAGGGGATAGGAGCAATACTGTATCGGGGAACATCGACTTTTCATACCTGCTTCAGTGTCATGTCTCTCACCGGCTACCTCCATACGCTCATATTGAATCCCAAATCCTCGATATCTTGCTATGGACTCATACAAGCCAGCACCAACGACCCACTTTCTATCAATAACAGAGCCTCCTCTGTACCCAAACCCAAAGCCGGCATAATGTGCCTTTTGCACTCCCACAATCATAGCTCTCCAGCTCAGTATCATGCCCTTCTTAGTAACATTGGGAAATACTTCTTTACATGTGCCAAGGCGGGGATTTACCTTCCATGATGAACTGGTAAAGGGTGTGGGCGTACTTGGGACTGGACGTGTCGAAATAGGATGTGCCTGGTGCATCGATTAAGCTTGATATAAATGCCAAGGTTATCGACCATGTGTGATCTACAGGCACTAGAGGTGCAAGGTTTGTTGGCTTACAGATGTCGAAGAAGTGAGAGAACTCAATGCCCATATCGTTAAGGTTTGGGCATTGAAGAGGGAACCCTTTCCCAAATTGTTTCGTCTTGAAAACCTTTGAAAAACGAACAAATAGTTCTTCTTTAGTGATTTCACGCGTGATGGTAGCCATGGCGGAAGGATATGTGCACGACGAGGTTCTTGGGAGGTGAGTTGACGTCGGTTTTGTAAGATGTTTTATAGAGAACGGGGCGAGAGATGGATCCGCGCAGCAAAAAAAGAAGTAGTCTGTGAGAAAATTTATAAATAAACAAGTTATAACTATGTCCTGTAAAGTTTATGTAGCAATGAGTGACCGAGAGGATGGAAAACCCCAAAAGTGTATCGCATTACAACTGAAGAAGGAGGATGTATCTAAAGTTTCAAAGACATCGCGCCTGCCTTGCTATTATCCACCGGCTTTGGCGGCATTATAAAATCAAGACCGATCGTGTCCGAAGAGGAAGGAGTTGTGGACGGTTGGTGTATCTTTTGCCAATAATGGATGTGACGGCAGAACGATCAGCTTCGTCAAACCAAAACTCAGAAGCGCCGAGGAAACAAATCTGAATTTGATCGTCCACTGGGAAAATTGTGGAAAGTTTATCTCGCAATCTTAGCTAGGTATGTGAAACCTTTATTCGCAAGCCTGTTCACGTTCAGTAGATCCTGGGACTTGATTTGATTGCTTTATTTCTTATTCTATAATGGTATGGGTATCTCCTTACTCTCACAACGCCAACGCTTAATGCAAATACACCCCATTCTGAATAATGTCACGATGACCCCCAGATTTCATCATCATTCGTAAAAGTTGCGCAAATCTGTCCGTTCGGATCAGAGCACAAATGCCACTCCAGAATTTCGCAAGATAAACCGCCAAACGTTTCAAAAGAAAGCAAAAATGCCCAACATGCCCCTCTTAACATGAAGTTAAATCCATCCAGTGCGGGCTTTGACTTCATCCACCGACGTGGTAGGATCAGCACCTTCATCTTTAGAAGTTCTGACCTGACCATACCACTCCAATGCCTTCTTGCTCAAACGCTCCTTACTGCTGATTCTCTTTTCATTTGTTGGTGCCATGAAGCTACCCAGAGAATCAGGTCTTGCGCTCATTGACTGAAGTGTAGTCTCTTCATCCCTCAGCTTGATATTCGCCTCTGCTCCAATCGGCATCCCGTACGCGCGACTTTCCTCAAGCATATTCTTGCTACTGAGCGATCCTTTGTGATAGAGAGTAGGACTGCCAATGTGCATGCTATTTCTGCTATCATCCATGTTCCTGTTATGACCAGGGCTAGGACTCCACATATTCTCGTAACGATCGGTTTCGGAGTTTTTGACGGGACTTGGGGTACGGCACATCCACTCGCTCTCGGTGATGGTACTGACTATATTGTAGTTTGTGGAAGGCACATTCTCGGTCTGCTTCTCTTTGCTAGACATAGATTTGAAAGGCGAGACAGTCATGAAGGAAGAGCCGGAGATCGACAGTCGCGCAAGTAAAGCTGCTGGAGACCGCTTGTGCTTCCGAACGGTGATGCTAGCAATATTGGGTTGATTGAAGAACGCTGTGAGTGGAGAGTCATCAATAGCAGAAGAGTCCTTTGAAAGCGGAGAGTCTGCCAATGGCTTGGGATTGTGTGTGGCTGAAGAAGTTCGCTTTGGTGGTGTAAACTCGTCTGGGACAGCAAGTGCTCTTGTAAAAGTAACTGGGAGCATGCTCTTCTCTTCCTTGTCAATTGGTGGAGTACTTTCTACTGCAGGGGCTTGGACTCTTGGTCTACGCGGAGGGATGTCCACCAATTTGGCCTTGCCAGAGAAAATGACCTTTTGCAAAGTCACAGCAGTGGCAATTTCGATGGTTGGCTCTGGTGACGAGGGTCTGCTTCGATCGGCCCAAGATCGTAGAGACGGGGTAATGGATACACTAGAGCCTGAGGATGAAGTTCGGGAGTGATTGGCTTTATGAGAAGATAATCTCTGTGGAATTTCTGGAAGAGGCCTATCGATGAAACGCTTTCGAACCTTGCGACCTTTTCTTTGAAGTTCTGGGGAGTGGGTAGAACCGACAGAAAAGCGAGAGACCGGAGGGTCAATCTTGCGAGGATCAGGGCGAACTGGTGCAGTTTCGTATTGAAGGCCAGCCGATGATCGTCTATTATTGTCCTTCTCCGAACACGGAATATCATCAAAGATAGTTGTTAGCCATGGATTATTGGAGGCCTCAGATGTGACCGAGCCACCTGCAGGGTCTTCTTGAGCAGCCTCCTCTTGTTCAGAGTCTGGAGTATTAGTGTCCTCCCAATCTTCTTCATCGTCTGCTTCTTCGTCGGAATGTGTGCTGTGCTCGTATTCGGCGCTATCCAAGTCTTCAAGCTCAAATGGCAATCCGTTGGCTTGACCCATAATATTGAGAATGCTTGGCGTCGGAGAGAGGAGAGCCCTTCTATGATCGGACGGGATGAGTTGCGCAAGATAGAGACTATCCCAGCTGCGGTAGTGAATCTTGAAGACTGCAAAAGGGTTGTCTTTGGGATCCTTGAGGTGCCAGTCAAAGAATTTTGCATCTTGAGGTCGTTCTAGCAGTCCGCCACTGGGCATGCTTGGACTTGGAGTGTTAACTTATATTCCCAAGAGTAGATATGAGACAGAAGAACGGGATGGCTTACATAATTCCACATGCCTCCTGGCTTCTGAAGTCAGTGGGCTCTGCAAGTTTTCGCGTACGACCAAATGCACGGAAGACTTGTACTTCAATTAACCCTCCATCTTTTGCCACAGACTTCGAATCTTTTCCCTCGTCTGCAAACATGAATGGTCGCGCCTCCGTGCCCATGTTCTTATAGATTGTGCCCTCGCTCTTGTAATTCCATCGTTCACTTGGCTCAAAGAGTCCCCGCATGACTTGTCCACTGGGTTTTTCGTAGGCATTGGTGCCCCATGAAGTAATGTGTCTGCCATTCATGAAAAGCTTGAAGTAGTACCATTGAGAAATTTCAGTGGCAGATTTAGTGACTGTCCATCTGATCCAGAATCTTGCGCCTAAATCACTGGGTTAGAGCCAACCTTCAGCGGGTTGGGGGAGAGGAAATACCAGAGCAAGAGGGTACGTAGACAGACACGGCATTGTATCGATCAGAAAGTCCATCTGAGTTGCTACCTGGCTTCGTCTCTTGGGATGCGATTTGATCTGGGTCGTCAGGATCACCTGGGCCGGAGCGACGCAAGGTGAACTGCGAGCTGTCTGGATGAGGAAACTCGGGATGGACCTTTAGCTCCCATTGCGAGACTAGATTGATCTTGATGCCTTTATGAGTCGGCATCGCGGCGGTGCAGGGAACGTTGCAACGTTGTCGAAGCGGTTGCTGCGAAAAGGTGTTGTTGATGTTGTTTGGAGATTGAGAAGGTTGTTACATGGCGTTCAACCTCGCGCCAAGACAATAATATTCGCGACAACCTCCTACTCATGTCCCGTGACTATACTCAAGTTGACCATTCACTTCATTGGAAGTGTGAATCAAGAGAAAAAAAAGAATGTCTGTCAACTGACAAGCATTCGAACCGCCTGCACTTGAAAGGAAGCCCCACTTCTAAATTTGCCTTGTCCTCTGTCTACCAATATCTCATGGAGATGATCGGAACAAGTTCAACCTATCTAGGAACTATCCTTTAGGCATGAAGAACTCTTTATACTTGAGAAGCTGCCACATTCTCCATAACTTGTTAGGTTGAAATGCCCGAATCTTCCTACTAGGAGCAGACTGTGCACCTGGTTCATAGAAATATTCCAAAATTCCTCCCAAATAAAAGTCTACAGAGACTTGCTCCATATTAAAGAAGCTATATTTGGCCATTGCAATCGCGGTATTCCCACTCTGATGTAATCCTGCTGGGAGTGGACAGCGCAGATACATGATAAACACAGCGAACGCACACAAAAACACAAACACAAGCACATTGAAGAACACCAAACTACCTTCTCTACTCACATTTCACATAGCAAACCGAATTGTGTAGTCATTGATGAATTGCAAGGCCCCTTTCCCTATTGTACAATCTGACCTGCCCTGATCATTTGTCGAGCACAGCCTTGGTATCTTCCTCCTTGCCCAACAGTCCAAGATTCCTAATCTGTCCAGCCGTTGGTCCGTTCTTTCGTGTGTAGACTTCCTCGACCTTTCGGTATGCAGCCTGTAGTTCGTGTACTCGTGCTGCCTTTGCGCGCATTAGTCCCTGGCCGAGTGGTCCGAATATAGCTTATCCTACCTCCTTCTTGTGATGCAGACACTCATAGTAATCCTCCAGGACTGGCACACACTTCTTTTTTCCGGAATCATCCTCAGAGTTTGTGTTGACAACGTAGCAAGCTAGGACTTCTTGCCAGAAGGGAAAGCATCGCGAAGGGCCTGGGAATGGACGGTTAGCCATTGAATCGCAATTTGGAGGGCTGCCATCTTCACACGAGGATCAGCAGGCAGACTCACCTCCATTAAGACCAAATCCGGAAGACATGGTGCCTGTATTCTGATCCAATTGTTGTTTCTTGGTGTTCTGGAGTTGAGGTGAGGTTGAACGTCTCGCAAGCTGCCAATGCAATCTAAACTCGATGCGGTGCAGTGACAGGAAGCGGCCGACTTGCCCGACTTGGCGCGCGCCCATCGTTAAAGTTGGTTTTGGCATGGGATGCGCATCATGGCAACAATTGAATAGTGGACAGCTTTCCAAAATTCCCACATCTCGCAACTCCATGCTTCAAGATGGCACCTGCAAAGCCGGGAGGACTGTCGTCTGCGAAAGCCCTCATACTGGCTACTCAACTGGCCAGCACATCTGATATTGCTACTCTGCGCATCCTGCTTGCTCAGAATCCCATCCAGAGTGACACAGTACTACGAATTCTATTAAGTCACCTTCCCGAAACTCTCGACACTTCCGAATACGTTCCCTTTTTGGAGGAAATTATATCTGGGATTTGGCAGGAGGATTCATCGTCGAAAACCCCTATCAACAGCTCTTCCTTGGACGGGCTCAACGAAGATGAAGCAAAACGAAGAGCACGGAAACTCCACCTTCTACCACTCAAACCACCGTCCGCACCTTCAGATATTCCCGAAGATCCATTGGTGCTATTTCTCATACATCGATCCTTGCGCATAGACGAATACACTGGAATATTAACTCAGATACCCGGACTTCTAGCGCCTTTTCTCCACCACTCGCCATACCTTCGGACCTGGCTCATATCTATTATTCTTCCCCTTATGCGATTGAATTACGATTATCATCCCGGAGAGACAACTCCGGTTTCAATACCTAAATTCGATTCCTTGAACGAGCGAGCTGCTGTCTCTCTGCTTTTGTCTAGAACTGGAACAAGCGAGACGGACTTCACCTACAGCACAGTGGGACGAGACGTACGGGGTTTAGTGGGACCATGGATGTATGGACAGAGTAGACGGGAAAAAATAAGGAGCGACTTGGTCAACCAAAGCGTTACCCCGTTGGACGAAGAAAAGGCCGACAACAAATACGCGGGGTGGGAAGAAGTGTTCATTTGGATTACCGAGCAGGCGTCCAATTCCTGGAATATTGCAGTCCAAGTTGTTGAGCAGTGGGAGGGCCCAGGGGATATTGATACTGGTGGATACGGGGACGGATCAAGTTGGGTGAGCGAGGATGATCAACAACATCTGGAAGTCCGATATGCTCGGTCTATACTTGCTGCTGCATATCTCATCACCGACACCTCTGTCGAAGCATTAAACGGAGTTGACCGAATGATTTCTCGGCTCATTACCCTCATGGATCATGAAAAGTTGCCTACCTTACAACAAGCTGCAGCGATGCTACTGCCTGTATCTGATTTTGACGATTTGTTGAAGTCTGGGTATGCGGCGTCACTAAGAAACGATCTTCTGGACGAGACGAACCCCCTAACAAAGCCAAAACCGTCTTCGATACAACTTATTCATACGCTTGTAATTAGTGCGTTTCTGTGTACGAGATCGGGCACTTCGATGAATGTCAGAAAGGCTGGAGAGCTTGCACTTTTGCAAGACAAGGCAGATCAAAAAGCCGAGTTTCTAAAGTTGATGTCTCGCGTTAGTGAGCACACAAAACAGGATGAAAAGTATTGGCAAAGGACTAGAAATGAAATACTTTGGCTCGGGAACTGGGGTGTGGAACAAGTTGAGACAGGTACTTCTGCTAGCCATGGTCGCGGGATATTTGGAAAGCTCCCATCTGAGATGCTGGAACGAAAGATTCTCGAAGGTCTTCTTAATGGTTCTTGTAGGCGTCCCATTCCCATAACCACACCTTCAATTTTCCTAACGTGATATAGTTACCTCGTTGGCTAGCTCAATCTACGAGACCTCGTCAGATAGGCCGCTGTCGGAAGACGTTCTCCGAGAAACGACCCTCAAATCAGCTGAAAGGGCATATGAGAATGCAACAAATGCGAATAAGACAAGAGGAGGTGTAAAGAAAAGTCTTGATATGTAGGTTGTTCTGTTATGTCTATGATACACTGCTAAGTATACCTCAGAATTCGGGCATTTCCTCGTACTCTTGGTGGTTCACCTCAGGCCGAACAATTCAAACAATTGATAGACGTCACGCACACAATGGGCAATTACAAATTGGTCTTCAAACAGGGGGAGCCATTCAAACCAGTGCAGCTGCTTGTACACAGCGACCCAATCTCCATTATCGGGAAAATACTTGACCAAAATCCAGGAAGCTATGCTCAGGTCAGCGAGATGGTCGATATCGGCATCGGTATGGTCAAATCAGGCCTGGTTTCAAAGTCCTCCCATGGCTACTCTGTGTTGAAGGCTTTGGGCGAAGAAGAGGTCCAAAAGGGAATATCTGATGCCGAAAAGCGTGTTGTCAGCATGTGCATCGACGCCGCTCTTGCCGAAGATGATTTCGAGACTGCGTATTCATACATTGTAACTCGTCTGAAGGACATTGCTGGTCCAGCCCACGCCCGTGGTCCTGGAGCCGTTCACTCAAGCGAAGGAATGTTTCCTGACTTGCCCTTGAAGATTATCGATGACTGGTCATGGCGAGCCGCTTTACAATCTGGAAAATACCGACGCTCTGCAAATACAGTTAAACCAACGCATCTCGGCAACACAAACGCGAATCCTGAGATTCGACATATTGAACAGCGGATGGAATGCTTGTCACAGGCTCTTCGACTTGCGCCTAAGGCGACGCTACAGGAAATTCTCAACGTCTACCGCCGATGTGAGGAAGAATTAGAATCTTTGTACCAGCGGGAAGCAGAACAAGAAGATGCATGGGACACTCAGGGAGACAATGCCATGCCAGGAGGATTCGAGTCCACGCCTGCTAAAAAATCCTTGTCCTCCGTTCGTGGAGCTGAGGAAGCACCCATGTCATTATTCGATCTCTCCAGGGCGAGCGCAAAACGTGCACACAGTGGATTCGCCGCTTTAGCAACGACTCGGAACCAGCAAATTCCAACATCACCGCTTGCTGAATCGGATCGTGTGAGCAGCGAGAACTCTAGAACCAGTACTCCAGACTCTGGAGCAGCCCCAGTAAGAAAGAGAGACCAGCTAAGAAATGTTGCCGTTGGTGGTTTGGCAAGTGGAGTTGGATGGCTGATTGGTGCGCAACCGGTAAGGAATAGTGACGAAGAGCGGCGGGAGAAGCAATGGCAGAATGACTTTTGAAGGATTTCATGATGAGATATGGCAGAATGAAACCATCTGAGCACTTGGGAGTCAGGCAAAATCATGGGTAGTGGGCATTGGTGCGGGCGTTTAGTGATGGAACTAGGCTGTAGGATTATACCCAGGAAGAAACATCCAAGTGAACTTTTTGATTTTTTTTTTCGATTCTACACCAATCGCGCCAAGAAACTCGCTCCTAGGTACTCCCGTCTCCTATGAGCATGATCTCCTAGTTAATACATGCACCTAAAAGATTTCTTCTAGAAGATTTCTCCTACACGATACACGCTCCTCGGAAAAGAATCTACATTTCCGTCACAATCAATCATTTCTCGCCTGCCTTGGAAGCACAAGGGTACTTCGTAAGCCTATCGAAAATCGTGTCTCACAAACCAGAGAAGCACGCATGTAGTGTATCTAATGACGGGAGATAGCATAGTAGCTGCGACACACTGAGAGCTGCCTCGAAGGCACGCAATAGTGCAGCGTGCAGTCAATAGTGTACTTCATTAAGATGCTGTACAGAATAGAGCAGGTTAATTCCTCTATGGCACCTGGCAAGAAGCGTGTTACTTCGAACTCTTTGCATGTATTCTGCCATTTGACTTCCCACGAAAAATACCATCCTTGCTCGCGGTCAAAGTAAGACCACATACCATCGGACTCACAGCAAGTTACGTTGAAAGACTTCTGAAATCCTAGTATATCAGAACTTAGAATGTACATGGACCTGATTTTAAGCCACCGGAGAAATTTCACAAGGTGATGTTCTTGAAGGATCATTATTTGGATCGAACAAAGGTTGGGAGGCACAGCGCTTAAATTAAGCGCCCTCGAGCCGAAGCAACCAAAATCACAACACATCAACCATGACTATCGCGCGTTACCAGGTATTGGCAAGTGCTAGTGTTTCCTTTATATTTCGAGTGAACTGGTGATGTTCCCAGAAACTTCCAACGCCCCATTTCTATCTACGTTCTACTTCCATCCTCACTCGTCACAGATACATACACTTTAATATCTATATAATCTGTCTGCATCTTCTCTCTCGACAAACACATGCACTCAGATACCATGGAGACACCTCTCCAAACCCAGTCATTTCCTATTCTTGTTCGTCAAGGATCCGTCACGAAATTGGAGACTTCTATCACCATGCATTGCCACGACAAAACTTTCAAACGTGTCACAATTCTGGGGGAGGTAGGCGAGAAGCTTTTCACGGTGGAGTGCAGACCGTATGCATCGTGGAGCTGGCGTCGTACAATCAAAGACGCTTCCGGCTCTCACCTCTTTGACTTGCGGGAAGTTTCGGACGGTATTATGAGACACAAATGGATCGTTGAGAACCCGGGTGGCCAACAGATCTGCTCTATTCGCCATGCCTCCATGCTGAACCGTTTGATTCTTGACATGGTAGTCAAGAATGAGTCAAGCAAAGGAGATGAAGCCATGGTTAGAATTAGACCCTTGGACCAAGGTGGGATCACAACCCTGGTCGAGATAGAGGGTACAACTGCTGCTGAGATTCGGATCATGGAGAACAATCTTCATTCAAATGGCCGGGATAGGAGTGTTTGGAAAGCTCGAATTGCTGGAGGGGTGGATCTCAAACTTGTAAGTATCAGCAAATTCCAATTCTATGTTCCGTACTGACCCTTAGCGAACAGATTGTGGTAGTTATGCTCTGCCGAGCAGAGAGTTTACACGCCTGGAAGAAATAAAGCTCCCAGTCTGGAGGATAGATGATTTGGTCAAAGTTGGGTACAATTAGTGATCACTGAGTAGAGTTGGATGGTCTGAGTTTGTGGTGATGTTTAGCCTTTATTTACATATTGTACTTTGGTGCATGGTTGCGATTTCAAGCGCTTGTACACGAACTTGAGTTCAAAGACTGAATTTTCTATTCTGTTTGTGAATCTGATTCTAGGTCACTCTATTTTTTCTTTTTTATCTCTCTAATGATTTATTGTTTCGCATGATTGTGTGAATTGGGTCTGCTTGTCTTCTGGGAGAACGATTCCTGTCAAGTACACCTTCGATGAATTTTCTTATCTCGTCGAGGTCTTTTCATCTCAGCAAAAGACAAAATTGTTGATTGAGAAATTGCAGAGCTGCGGTGCTGTAACCAGGCGTTCATTGAAAACGCCAAAATGATGCATGATTGGGTTAATCTACCAACCCACGACAATGCACAAGTCTAATTCTGAAGCATGAGTTCTGCGGCTATGGGGAGAAGTGACCCAAAAGTGACCCGAGGCCCGGTGGAGTTTCAAAGATGAATTTTTGTAACCCTAAGCGCTAATCCCTGCGCTCATTCCCCCTTCATGTTGGTCAAGTATGTGGGCGTTATCATAAGGCTTGGATATTGGGGGTATGTGTTTCTAAATATATGAGCGTCAGACTTACCAACACCCTATGAGGTTAAATGTCTCAGGCAATCCTTCCCATATCTTATTCAACCTTGCCCCCAATAGACATTTTTTTCTTCTTTCAACGCACTCGGTATCTAGATAATTCAAAAAATACACAATCTAGGTGTGAACCCACATTCTTCTTCATTACTCAACTGAGTACTAAAACCAAGAACACAGAGAGGATAGCCCTCAATCGCAACTTCAGAATGCAGATTATATACATTCGCACACTAGCATTATGCATTGTTCCGGTTCTTTCACTTGCCTTATCAGCTTTGGTATTCTCCGTCGCACTGCATTGCTCAAGTCAGAAGAACAGACTATTTCTTCTTCCCGTCTTCGTTGTTACTTCAGTGTACTCATTTACCTCGGCGAAGTACTTTTTGGATGTTTCCAAGTCTCTTTGGGCTTTGGAGCGTTGGCGTACCGTTGTATATCCTCCACGTCATCTCGTTGTTGTACATAGAGAAATGGCCAACCCCACTAGTCGAGACGATTCTTCCAGCGGAACGACAAAGGAAAAGGCGATGGCATTTGAAATTCCGAGCCACCTACAAACTTCGGGGAAACCCACAACTTCTGGCAACAGCTACAGCTCCGATCCAACCACAGACAATACGACACAGTCGACACTCAAGATATATGTTTGCTTCCCGCTCCATCGCCAAGCTACCAGTTTACTTCTGTATGTATACATATGTTATGCCTTGGGTTCTGGAGCAGGCCATTGGAGATTATTTCTCGGATGACTTATCCCCAATTCAGCAGACTATGTTTCGGCGTCGTCGCGAAGTCACCTCTCGCGAGCGTTTTGTTCGAGCCTTTACAGCTGTCACCTGGATTTTCGAAAGCCTTATGTTTTTGGACGGTGCCAATGCTCTTTTAGCATGCCCCTTCGATTGTGACGGGCTTTCGAGGGCGAAAATGCACAGCACCTCCACAACTTGGCAGGATATGCTACTTCCTTCAACTGTGACGACTACTGTGACAGAGCTCTCGGTAACGAGGAGGCTTTGGCCCAGCACCTGCAAAACTCTCATAATCATCAGCAGGATATAGAAGCATTTTGGATGGTCGAGCCACTTCCGCAGACGTGTGAGCAATGCGAGTAGGTAAGAGACGTTTAACAAAATTCGATAGATCATGTTAGATGTCATGTAATTCATCCCATTACTCCGTGTCCTTTTCGGCACGTCTAAACCTTCATTAAGATTGCTAACAGAGGACACCGCAATCGAAGCTAACTGTAATTTCCTTCTGTCCTTTGTGGTGAGTTTAGGAGGCTTGTGGAAAACAGCCGCCACATGTCTGCTCGCCCAAAGGGGACTAGCGTGCTAGACTAGCGCGCAGCGTTCAATTAGTCGCGATCCACGTCGTCAACTTATTTCGCTCGAGTTGATCCGTGGACGACAACGACCATAACTTCACACACAGGCTACACAACCACCCAAATATACATTATGGCGTGGCGACAACAAGGAAGCACCGGCTCTAACAATATTCCTTTGGGAAACAGACGCAAGTTCCCTGGTGGCAACGCATCTCCAACTCGCGATGATGGAGGCTACAATTCGACCGACCAGCCAACGTCCAACTTCTCTGAGGACCGTGGCTACAAACGCGGCCGCAGCCCAACTAGAGGTAGGTTCCTTACCCTCGAGTATCTGCGATCGCATACTAAATCTGCAGCAGCTGTAAAGGATGAACCTGCTGGAGAGGACGGCGCCCGACGTCGCAAGAAGCGAAATCGTTGGGGAGACGCCACTGAGAACAAGGCAGCAGGCTTGATGGGTCTTCCAACCGCGATCATGGCCAACATGACCAGTGAACAGTTGGAGGCTTACACATTGCACTTACGTATTGAAGAGATCAGTCAGAAGCTCAAGATCGATGATGTTGTACCGGCAGATGGTGACAGGTAAACAGTCTCCCCCATCCCCTCCCCTCTCCAACCAACTCACAAACCGCTAACCATTCTACAGATCTCCATCTCCTGCTCCACAATACGATAACTTTGGTCGCCGTGTCAATACTCGAGAATTCCGATACCGCAAGCGTCTTGAAGATGAGCGTCACAAGTTGATTGAGAAAGCCATGAAGGTCATTCCAAATTACCATCCGCCACAAGATTATCGCCGTCCTACTAAGACACAGGAGAAAGTCTACGTTCCGGTCAATGACTACCCAGAGATTAATTTCAGTATGATTGCTAACCCTCTAACCTTTCTAACCTTACCCCCTTCCTTCCCTATCTCTTTTCTTTTCTCGTGTGACTCTGCGTGGCATTGGAGATTCTGCTACGCAGTGTCATCACTAACCCGTCATACACAATTTGCTATTAGCTTTTAATCACCTACTAACACCTAGCGCTCGCTCACTAAAGTTGGATTACTTATTGGTCCTCGTGGCAACACCTTGAAGAAGATGGAGACAGAATCACAAGCCAAGATTGCCATTCGAGGAAAAGGATCCGTCAAGGAAGGAAAGGGCCGTTCCGATGCCGCTCACACCAGCAACCAGGAGGAAGATCTTCATTGCTTGATCATGGCCGATACCGAGGAAAAAGTCAACAAAGCAAAGAAGCTGATCCACAACATCATTGAAACAGTAAGTCATCCCCTTCTTTAATCAACAAATCTAACAGTTGCCAGGCTGCCTCCATCCCAGAAGGTCAGAACGAGCTCAAGCGCAATCAACTTCGTGAACTTGCTGCCCTCAACGGTACTCTCCGTGACGATGAGAACCAAGCCTGCCAGAACTGCGGACAAATTGGACATCGAAAGTACGACTGCCCTGAGCAGAAGAACTTCACTGCCAACATCATCTGCCGTGTTTGCGGAAATGCTGGGCACATGGCTAGAGATTGTCCCGATAGGTATGTTCTTCACCTTCATTTGAAAAGCAGAATCCTAACATCTCACAGGCAGCGTGGAGCCAACTGGCGCAATGATGGTCCACCAACCGGGCCTGCAGGTGCAGCCCGCATTGGTGGCGGAGATGCTGTTGACAGAGAGTACGAGGTAAGCAACATTCATCTTTACACGGATAGCCTCTTTACTAATATCTTCCTAGCAACTTATGCAAGAACTTTCTGGAGGTGCCCCTGCTGGCGAAGCTCCTCGACGCATCGAAGCTGGTCCTGGCGGCTATGATCAACCTCCTCCAGCAGATGATGTTAAGCCTTGGCAACGTGGTCCAACCGGAGCTGCTGCGCCATGGCAAAAACGAGGTGATGACCGCGGAGGATATGATACTCGTGATGCCGGACCTCCCAGACCATCAGGAAACGCTGCACCATGGGCCAACAAGGACCGTGGAAATGATACTCGTGGCGGAGATTACTATGGCGGAAACAACCACAACGGCGGCTATAATGGAGCTCCATCTGGAAACGCTGCCCCTTGGCAACAACAGCAAAATGCCCCTCCGGCATATCCAAGTGGGGGCTACTCTGCTCCTGGCTACGGCTCTGGCTATCCTCCTCAACAAGCCATGGGCGCCCCGCCTGGCCTTGCTCCCGGATTGACTGGCGCGGGTCTCACTGCTCTTCTCCAACAATTTTCGGCGAACAATGTCCCTCCACCACCACCTCCTCCTGGATCGGCTCCTCCCCCACCTCCCGGAAGTGCTCCTCCACCACCGCCAAGTGATCTCCCTCCACCACCTCCCCAGGACGTTAGAATGTAGGATATTGACTTGCGCGATCATTCTACTAATGTGAAATTCTTGGTTTCTAACACTTTAGCATACTATCGTGGGTTGATCAATAATGGAGGATGGTCATCTGATTTTTGCTTTTTTTTGCCCGAAGGTTTATTGCCGCTGTTTTATCGGCCGGATACACAAGTGTACAGATAGTTACGAAAATGCGAAGTTTTTTTTTATTAAAACCTTAGGGGTAAGAGCCTATATTGGTATTCTTTTCCTTGACAGCATTTTGGTGTGTAAATGCGGACATTGCAAAGGTTGCATTTGGTGGCAATTTGTATTTGTTTTAGATATCACATCGTGTTTCTTTCCTTCTCACATCGACATTTCAATCGTCTCATATCTCTGTGCGTCTACTAACAAACTCCAAAGTCTTGCTTCATTACTGTCAGGTGACGCAAATCCTATCTCTAAAGATCAAAAATCAAATCAAACACACTTCACCACAAGCGGCTACATTACGCTCATTGTCCGCTCAGGAATCTCTAGCACGCTTGCTCGCCGGTGCCCCTTGTGGGTCAAAATCGTCATCTTCAACTTCCATCTCGTAGTCACCGTCACGGTCCCTGTTACGTTTCTTCGTAACACCAACTTTCGCCGCTTGCTCACCGGCTAGTATCTTTGCTTTCTTGATGACTTTGCGTTTCTCTGGTTTGGAAGGGGTTGGCTCTTCGCTGTCAGAAAATATTTCTTCTTCGTCGTCATCCTCATCGTCGCCTTTGGCTGGGACAAACCTGCCATCTTTTACGGTTGATTTCTTGCTTTTGCCCTTGGCTTTCTTTGTTCTCCGGGCTGCGGGCTGTGTGGCTGGAGTTTCCGCTAGATTGGCTTCTTTCGATGGGCTGTCCTCTTCCAGTGCTGCTCCTTTTTTCGATGCTGCCTTTGCAGATTCATTTTCCCCATAGTCTGACACCTCATCGTCACTGGATGTCAAATCCTCCTCCTCATCATCGTTACCCGGTTTCTTTAGCTTTGGCTGGGCGATCTTCCCGATCGGTCGCTTACCCTTCCCTTTCATCTCAGCGGATGGCTTAACATCAGAACCGCCTGCTGCTGCCTCGGTACGTTTCTTGATACTGTCTGGTGTAATGGGGTTCTCATCTTCTCTGTTTATGTCGGCGTGGTCAAACATCAGTGTTTCTCCATTCGGACCTACAATCGGCTGGTATCTGGTTGTCTTCTTGGGAATCGTGAATTGGGCTCCTTTCCAATTCAATTTTGCCCATTCTTGTTGCTGTCTGATGGCCGGGTCCAATCTTAATCTCGTCTTTGGTCGCTTGCTATCTAATTGCTTCCGTTTGTCCTGATACTCTTTGAGGAAACGTTTTCGACGCTCCTGCCACGTTTCATTGCTACCTGGGAATTGTTAGAAAATGTTCTTCTATTCATTCACGAGATGTTGACATCACTTACATTCCAGTAATTGGCCCTCGAGCTCTGCAACACGCTTTCGAAGGACATCAATTTGACTCTGCAGTCCCTCGTCGCCACCGGCACTAAGAGCCGCAATTTCTTCGTCCTGTTCTCGCGCATGTGCTCTTGCAATCTCAATCTCATTGTCAAGGTCTTCAATTCGAGCCTCAAGTTGTGCAATTTCATCGTCGAGTTGTGCAATGTAAGACTCGTGTCCTTGAATGTCCTGCTCTAGGCCTGCTATATGCGCGGCATGTGCGACGGCTGATGTCTCCTTGCCATCAGCATGTGCCTCATCATCCTCATCAACGCTTCGTTCCTCCTCTTCCTCCTCAGTCTCAACGTCTCTGTTCGTTTTAAGTTCATAGAGCTCCTGCTTGAGAGCTCTTACTTGATCTTGACAGTCTTTGGCCTGTTGATCACGCTTGAAAATCTCCTCCTTGAAGGCTTTCTCTCTGGCTTTTTGTTTTTCGTTGACGTTGTCATAAGCCTGTTGGCATTCTTTGAGTTCCAATCTGTGCACATCTATTTGAGCCCGAAGCATGTCATATGTTTCGCTATGGTCACTTCCCTGGTCGTCTCTCTCTTCCTGTTCGTATCTGTTGACCCGCTTCCTAAGCTCGCTTACCGTGTCCTGAAGTTGAACAATTCTGATCCGGTCTTCTGTACGTTGTGTTGGATTGAAGTCCTCCCTGTTATCCGCTTCCTTCTTGTCGAGAAGCTTGTGAAGCTCGTCCACCTCTTCTTGGAGATCAGTCAACAGCTTTTCATCCACCGCGTATTTATCGAGTGGTTCCTTGAGGCTGTCTAGCTTCTCTTGAATCTGTCTGGATCTTTCGCGATGTGTACTCTCGCTTACAGCTTCGCTTTCTTCGTCCTCCGCAACTTGTGCTTCCGCCACATCGATCCTCTTGTTGAGCAAGTCTACCTCGTCTTGACATCGCTGAAGCCTCTCACGGAGATGCATTGTCTCGTCTTCACGTATCTGGGATTCGAGTTCAGTTTGGCGTTTCTTGAGTCGGCCAATCTTTCTTAGCAGCTTGGTAACTGTAAGTATTAGGCTCTCGTCCGACATGGCGTCATCACCGGCATCGCTGGAGTCGCTGGAATCGCTGGAATCGCTGGAATCGCTGAAACTGTCAGAAGTTTCTCTTTCGGATTTTAGCTGCAAGTATTTCTCCTTCAATTTACTATATGCTCTGCCGAGGGTTCCGGCTTCTTTCTGCAGATCTTTGATGATGAGATCCTGTGCATAAATCACTTCCTCGTCAGAAGGCGGTTTGTCGTCTTCGATGTTCTCGGCATCTTCATCATCCTCACTGCCAGCCGCTGGGTGTTCCTCGTCAGAAAGCAGTTTGTCGTCTTCGATGCTCCCGGTATCTTCATCATCCCCACTACCAGCCGCTGGGTCTTCCTCTGAGTCTCCCTCGCTTTCGCTCGCGCTGTCAGCATCAGATTGATCTTCTTGTTGTTCTTCTAAAGGCGCTTGTCTTGTGTGTCGCTGTTCACATTCCCTAAGTCTTGCCTTATAGTCCCTACGGTCCTCTGAAGCCTTCCGCAGCTCGTCTTCTAGAGCATCATTATTCAATTCAAGTCTTGCAGCCTCATTTTCCCATGCTTCTACATCCTGCTGACTCTTTATCGCGTCCTGTTTCAGACCATCAATTTCTGCTTTTAGATCCTGGATTTGTTGGTTGAACTGCAGCACAGTTACGGTAGAGTTTATGAGTGCGTTGATAGTATCTCCTGGAGTACCCTTTCCCTTCAAGTCTTCTCTTAGGTGGTGGAGAGCTACAATAGTATCTTGCAAATCCTTGTCCTCGTTGCCTTCAGAAGTTTCCGCTTTTCGGGTGTCTTCTTGAAGTCTCCTGCTCAGTCCTGCGAGAATCTGAGCATGGAAATCATTGGCTCTAAGAGTAGCTTGATCCTTCAGGTCTTTTTGGAGATCCTCAATTTTACGACTAGCATTATGGAGACTCTGAGTGAGGTATTCCTTAGCTCCAAGAGTAGCTAGATTCCCCAGTTCGTTTTGGAGATTTCCAACTTCACGATTAGCTTTATCGAGATCCTTTCTCAAAATCCTGACCACCGTGATAATATCCAAGTCAGGATTGCTGTCAAAACCAGTAATTTGGGAATCGATCCACTCGATTTCTTTATCAGCATTTGCTACTTCTTGTTGGTCGCCTGCCTCTTCCGCTGCGCCTCTTTTACCTCTGATCTCAGCACGCAGAGTATGAAAACGAGTGATAGTCGTTTGGCGTAGAAGATCGTTCCGATCGCTGTTCTGTGATGCTCTTCGAATAGAATTGTTCGCTTCCACGAGCTTAGCTTCCAGCTTGTCAATCTGCTCATTCAATTGCAGATTATCTGCTTCAGCTGCCCTTTTGTACACATCGATTACTGTAGACTCTTTGTTCTTCGTCAAATATTTCTTGAGGTTGTTGATCTGCTTCTGCATGTTTGCTATTGTCCTCTTACTTTTCTCCGCAGCAGCATCTGCTTCTTCCCGGATCTTCTTGACTTGCGCTTGTAGCTCGCTATCGGTATAATTAGGGGACTTCTGATTCTGCTTGAGCAGTTTGATCTCGTTCGCGTAATCCTGATTCGCCTGATTAAGATTGTTCGTGAGGTCTTTCAACTTCCGCTTAAACCTCTCTATTCTCTTGACGCAGTCGTCGGCGGCAGTTTTCGCTTCTTCCTCGAGTCTCAGAATTCGTTTCAACTGGTCATTGATGATATCTTTCGTTGGCCTGTCGGCTTTCACTGCGTCCATGGCTTCTCGGAGCTCTCTCGCGTGCTTTACATTTTCCTCCACGCAAGCATCCTTCAGATTTCTGAGCTGCTTCTCCAAGGTCCTGACTTCCTCTTCCGCCTCAAGCACGCGTCTTCTTCCTTCTTGAATGATATTGGTCAGAGATGATTCATCTAGTCTGATCTTGGTGTTCAACCAGACATAAAAGGTATATTGTGGATCTCCGGGATCAAGCGATTGCAACTTATTGGCAACTCCTTCCACGCTATCTTCCGCGAGTTCATTGCCAGAATTATTGGTTCTTGTCGGACTGTTGGAGATCTGCTGTTCGAGTTGTGTTCTCTGGTTCTGTTCTTCGTTGATTTGCTTTTTCTGTTCGGCTACCTCTGTCTGGAGTTTCTTCAGTTGTACTCGCAGATTCGCCAGTTCCTCTTCATCTCTTGCATCAGTGTCGGTGGGGGAATGTTCATCTTGAAAAACCCCAGAGTTGGCAGGTAATTCTCCAGAATCTTTTTCGTCTTCGCACTTCTTCAATAGCACCCTCACCCTCTCGAGCTCGTCCGTCAATTGTTGGAGACTTGTTTGATTTCTGGAATGCAAATTGAGTAAGACCCCAACCTCCTCATCAGACAGCCCGCTGTTTTGATTATTGGCAATGAGTAGTAACGCGGCATTTGCAGCTCCTGCGGCAGAACCTTCGCTGGCAGCACGTTCGTTATGCTGTGTTGAATAATGTTGTGAAGCCAATGCCGGATTTGAATCGATGAGATTCTGGATCGCAGTCATCACTTCAACCGTCGTTCCGTTGCAACGTTCAGAAAAGTCCTGGAACACTTTCAATTGTTGCTTCAAACTCGTGATTTGCGCCTTCAAATTGTCGCTGTCCTCGTTGTTGCCATCATCAACTTCTGTGTCCTTGCGCTTCGACGACTTTTCACAATCCTCGGCTCTTCTCTTCCACTCATCTGCCTCCTTCTTGTACCTCTCTGCCTCCTGTTTATACTCATCGGCCTTCTCCTTCCATGTCTCTTTCCCCCTAAATGCATTTCTCTGAAATCTCCTCTCCCATTCCACTATCTCATTCTTCATATCGTGAGCCTCCTTCTGGAACCCCGCAACCGCTCTTCATCACCACCCAACCACGTCTCAAAAACTTTCTTTTCTCCCGAAATGTGGAACTCCTCATCATCACTCAAGCCCTCAAAGAAAGACCCAAGCACCCTCGTCAACTCCTTCAAACCAAGCTCCATTTGCTCTTGCGCCTTGTCATATCTCTCTTGCGACCTACGCCTCTTCTCGTCTTCATCAGAACTCGCCTCATCATGATCTCTCAACTGTTCTACTAATTTAAGTTTCTCATGTCGCAGCGTATTGTATTCTTCCCCCAAGCTCTTGAGTTCATCCTGCCATGCGATCAAGAGTGAGGAGGGACTGTTATTTTTCTCCAATATTTTGAGGATTCGGAGTTCGGCTGAGTACCTTTCGTCAGAAGGAAGTGGTGGTGGGATGTATTGTGGTGATAATTGATTTGAGGGACTGGATATGAAGGAGGAGGAGGAGGAAGAGGGAGGTTCTTGTGGGCTGCCGGGTGGATGGTCTGGTGTTTTCGACATTGTGCGGTTGGCGGTGTGTAGTGCACACACACACTGGAGACTCCTGGTTGTCTTCAGATAGGGTCAGAATTATGCCTTAACCTTTCGATATTCGAGCTGGGAAATACTTTTTGCACTCCAAGAGATTTTTCGCGATGCCATAAATTCGCAATGGCAGAGAATTGTTTTTGAATCCAAACAAAGTGGTTTTGTTGTCTCTAAGGTTTCTTTCTTAACAAAAGTTTATTGGGCTTTGTCTTGACGCTTGTATTGAAGTAATTGTAATATAGACGTTTAAAAAATGTTTTCAGTTTGGTAGGTGGGAGATAATTGAAGGTGTCTCTTTGTGTGGTGGAATGTTTTGCTCAACAAAGGACAAAGAAAGCTTTGTGGGTGTTTCGAAGTTTCTTTCAGTTGGCGATGCATTGTTTCCGGATGCGAAAGAGAGCTTTAAAGGTGAGTTTTATACTGCCCTGTTGCTTTTCTTAGTTATGCTTGATTTTGAGAGAACCACTTGTGCAGCGAACGTATCTATTTTTTTGCGACTCCTCGACCAGAGAGCTCATGCTACTTCAACATCATCTTATGTACTTGACCAAAACTTTGTCATATAATCCCAATCATTGATCTAGTATAATCATTCTTGAAAGCTTAAGATTATTTTCTTGATGGGATGGCCAGTTTTCTTTGAAGTGTTGCGGGACGTATTTACACAAGAAGCAGTTTCACACACTCCCACAGAACTAGTACTCATCAAAGACGACTCTAGATCAAACGATCCAGTCTATTGATTTGGTATAGTTCTGTACAGCCAGTCCTCGCATTGTCATACAGTACAGGAACGAGAGCACATAATTCAGCCGAATCAAGGATCCGGTCGGTTCGAGGCGCGCCTCTTTACTCGTAGAGTATATATTGATATAAGAATAAAACATAAACTCTATATGCGTGTATGCCATAACTAGCTAGGTGGTATTATATAGGTACCTATCTGCTCATCTGTTGTTTCTTGTTGTTTAGAACCTAGTATTTTCAATCCCTTGGCACTAACCTTTGAAATGCCTGCTTAGTAATAATGTCAACATCAACATCGACTCACACTATCAGGACAGTTCGAGCTCCCACATAACATACCAGACAAGCTCAACTGGTCAGACACAAACTAACGCAATGTCATCCGCTTTCCTCCCCATTCCCCCCGAAGTTGTCTCTCGTATCTTTCAGAGCTGCGGAGATTTCGCAGATGTGTTGGCGCTGGCGACAACGTGTAAGCGCCTGCAATCGATATGGGCTGCCGAAACAGGAACTATCATATGGGAGGTTGGGAGAGCTTCTTTATTGTCGTTTAATGAGGCACTGATTGCTGTGAGTCCATGACCTGTACATTTGTCACAAGAAAAGTTAGTCAAAAGCCTAGCTTCCTCTGCAGCACTTAGCTAGTTGGGTGTCTTGAATCTGAGAATCTGACTGAGAATTTAGGTACGTTCAATTCAGATTATTAAAGATTGCTATGTCGAAGACGGTCAATTTCAGCTGTTCAAGATGGTCTCTCCACCTGATATTGACATACCCTCATTGAGCGGAAGATCACGGAAACCAACCGTGCCTGACTTGAAAGCTGTCTTGGATTTGCGTCACCTCGTGCGCTACCTTGAGTACACTGCTCTCCTTCCAACTAGAATTGAGGATTCATGGGGACCCGGAGCAGACCATCTGCTTGATGAATCGCCCTATCTTCTCCCAAGTTGGCAGGAGGGATTTTACCGAGCTGCCTACAGGTCGTTCATCGCGGGGTCGGTTTTGGCCAAATTCTATCTGGACCCGATACTCACCGCCCGAGAGGATGACCGCGGTTTTTTACGTGATGCGACCTACAGCCTTAATAACCAAGCCGAATATTATGGGCGAATTCTGGATTCGCCTATACACGTGCGCGAACTTGAGTTATTGAACAAAGTCCCGATTTACAACTTTACCCCGCATCCCGACTGGGAGAGTTGCTTTGGCCCGTTTGGCGACTGGCTAGTTGGAGGGATACGGGAGAGACTCGACGTTCCAAAGAGCGAGGATGCCCAGCTCGTTGAGAGAGAAGGAGAAGTGCTGAAAGAGGTCTTGCAACTTCTCGTCTTTTATGGACAACTATCCGATATGAAGGGAAGTCTCCTGGGCAGCACCATCGAGCCCGTCTGGAGTCGTCACCGCCTTAGACCAGACGGAAGTTGCATCTGTCAAAAGCAGAGGGAACCCGAAAACGAGACTTTAAGCGAACTCCTTATACGCGACAGGGCACACAAGGACAAAGTGCGTGCCGCGAAAACTCGCACTGTACCAGTCGTGTTTTTGGGCGACTACATCAGCCAGACGGTCGAGCTGAGCGCAGATGCCTCTGAATTCGGCAAGGAATCTTGCGTGTTTGACCTACCACCCCGTGAGATAGAGGACACGGAGCTGCCTGAACTTTGGGAACTTTGTGCGTTGATGCACTGTATGTCTGGGAGACCGAACCATGTGAATGGTCACCCGGCTCCACACCCACCGCTGCACCTGTTCTCTTTCTTGCTAAGGAGTCACTTTGGCTATCAATTTGACGAGCTTGCTTTCGAAGTCAATGTGGATCATCCCGTGTACGAGAATTTCATTCGACAGGGGAAGATCTTCTCGTCCGAGGGTGGGTGGGACGGATTGCTTACTTCGGTGCGTCCGGAGCATGTGGTGAGTTATAGTCAGCTTGGTTGGGCAGATATGGTTTACGATTAGGGGGAGCTTAAAGATAGAATTACTGGCTGCTGCTGGGTGGATGGTTTGACTAGATCGCATGAATATGAGAACAATATTTCTCTTCGAAGATACTCCGTCTTTCTTTTAGTTTTAATATTTCCAAATAGTTAAGCGTATGCTGAGAAGATGATTAGTCTCGCGCTCATTTTACCTTTATAAACTAAGATAATTGGCCTTTGTTAATAGCCTAAGAAATTGAAGACAGAAGTGAGGCATAATCGCTACAAGCTACCCGACTTGTCGTCTTAAAATGACTTGGAAGACTACCTTCTATATCCGACTCCGCTAAACAAATTTCAGTAGTAAAATTATATAGAGAAAAGAATTACAACTTCTTATTTGACTATTTAAACTTCTAAAAAGCCAGCCCCTAAGATGCAAGCTCGATATGATATCGCAATAGGTAATTAAAACCTATACCCCAATTAAACATAAGTGACTGGGAACTGCTCACTCAAAGAAGACCACCCATTCGTGAAAAAAAAAACCCTGATTTTCAGACCTCAGAATCCAATTGATCATATACTTAAGACAAGGCTTTAAAGTGCTATGGAAAAACATCTACCAACCTTGGACATTGCTCAGAAATGGCACCCATAATTCAAGGAAAAGTGGCTTGAAAGTAATGAATATCAGGACCTCGTGAAAATTTTCTGGGTTGATCGATCACATTCGACATTTCTCCTAAATCATCTGTCCTAGAAACATTGCTTGAAAGTTTAAAGTCTGTAGGACTGAAAATAAGTTGACAAGTTTGCAGCGCGAGCCTACCATCCCCACTTCCAATTAATCTAGATCCTAACGAACAACACAATAATGGAGATGGTGAAAAGTCTATATCAAATCCATGGCCTAAATGAGAAACTGCACAACAACTGTAAGAAGAAAGAGCCAGAAACCAGACTTTGACCCCGTCTTCAAATCTCGAACACCCAAGCTGACCACTTCCGGAATCGTCCCATTATTCAATCCACCACTTCCCCCGCCTGTCCCATCAACCTCCAGCCTCTCCGCGAACCGCATCTCGTCCCTTCCAAAATCAAAAACTGACACTACACTCTTCAAGAACGGCGTCCCAAGAATGTGGAGCGAAATACCCGACTGCTCCCCCAAAATATCCGCGTCCAAAAACGCAGACGTGCAACTTCCATCTGCGTTCTCCACGATCGTATCTCTCGGATCCATATTGATCATCACATCTTTACTGAAAGACAATCCAAATTTCGGAAGGGTGGCATTGCATGCTACATCGTACAATCCAGAAAGCTCGAAATCTGCAGCGGGTGTCGCGGGTGGATCGAAGGCGTTACTGAGAGCGAGTGCTACATCTCGCGGAACAAAGTTGAAGAAGTTCCCAGAGTCTACCAGAGCTTGGAACGGATTTTGTGAAATATTTGCGTTGACGGATGTGCTGGTGACACTGAGGGCCCAGTAGGACTTCTGACCAGTTTGGTTGTTCGTGAAAAACGGAGGGATCACTTCCAGAACCTCAACTGGTGCGATTGCGAATGTAGAATTATGGGCCACAGGAGGAAGGGTACCGAGGCTGAGAAAGCCACCGTCGCCGTTTGAAACATTGACTGGCGTTCTGTTGATCGCAAGGCTGAAGAATGGTGGGATGGAACCTTGTTTGTAGAGATTTATGAAGAAGGGATTGTACGGAATGCGATTTTCCCAGAATGAGAATGAGTCGTTTGGATAATTTGTGCCTGGGTGTGCAGATGTGAGAAATGGGTAGGCGAGACCTATAACTCCGCTGTCGTTTCCATCGCCGATATCTGTAACTCTATCTACGACTCCAATTTGCTGTTTCTCAACAGTCAAGCCACCGAGCGTCACGGTTTCAAATCCGACAATTCCACTGGCGATACCAGATCCATACTTGACACCGAAAGATTGATTGGCAATGGGTTCAAAGGTAGAAGATGGTTCGTAGGCTTTGTTGAAGCGGCAGCTGGCTTGCGGAAGGATGGAGTTGTTACTGAAATTAAGGCATTGGAAGCCTGTGCGTGGGAGCCAGAGGTCGCTACTTCCTGCGTCGAGGAACATGGAGAAGTTTTGGCCGCCGACTGTCACTGCTACGTCGAGGAAGGTACCTTCCAAGGTGTATGTTGCTTTGAGGGGGATGGTGACGCCTGTGTTGTTCGTATTGCGGAGTTGGAGACCATTCGGTGAAGGATTAGAACGGAAAGATGTGTATGTCGCAGTTGCAATTGCTGCATATTCTGCATATAGAGCAATAAAACTTGCTTTCATGATGACGAGACGGCTGGTTGTTGTTAAGAGAGAAGTGATTTGTGCTCCTGAAGAAGGCGGAGGTTGAAGCGAAGGAAAGTTGAGAGAGAAGGATGTCTGGAAAATGTTGATCGATGGAATATAGAAAATTCGGAGAAGCGATTGTTCTCTTTATACGAGTTCAGCAGACAAATTATACCCCGGATTTCGCAGGTATGTAGGCTGTGTGCCTAGATGCTCTGCGGTGTGGTTGGATACCACGTACACGGCGTTGCTGGGTGTGACCGCATAAACGGATTATTGATGCATTTAACGACGGGATGCATGGTATACGGAGGCATGTATCCGAAAAGATCTGTCCAACGGTGTTTTTGAGTTACATTGACTCCATAAGGCTCCTTGAGGCTCTCTGTCACTTCGCTTGGCGAGCCTCGCTTGAGACCGTAAGCTTGCTGACTCATCACCCCGCGGATCCACCTATACGCTGTAACCAGTAAGCGATATTCTCGAACGTTGATCGACCGGGTATTTCATCCACTGAACATTGTGCCGCATGCTTTCGAGTATGCCCGCGCATGGCACAGTGCTCAGCCATCGTGAAGAATATTCTTTAAAAGTCGGATGCTGGACCAGAGTGCTTCCATGATCCCATCCAAAATTGACCATGTGCAAGAACGTGGCGGTTTCTGTACGATACAGCCAGAGGCTTGCTTTTATTCTGCTTAAGTAAACGATGTCGGAGCGTACAGTGAGGAAGTCGTATGTAAGGGCTTGGGCACCGAAGCGGAAGACCGGATGTATTACGTGCAAGTACGTTAGATCAAGCATGATTCGTTTATTTTTCATGCGGCTCCCAATGTGGTTCTAATGGAGACGCGTGGAAATCTCTACGAGCTTGCTGGTCGTGAAATGAATGGAGTTTGGTCCCATTCTACATCATACTTTGATCGTCCTGGGAATTACCAAAGACTAGCTGACACTTAACCTAGAATACGCCATATCAAGTGTGATGAAGGCAAGCCTTCATGCAAGAAATGCTTGAGCACCGGCCGAAAGTGTGACGGGTACGCACCAGCTCCTTTGAAGTGGGCGACTGGATTGAGCGCTCCAGATCATGTGAGCAATACCTCGCCAGCACTACATTATCCGTCGCATTTCCAAAACTCCGACCCAGGAGAGCATCGTGCATTTGACTACTTCATCAACTGTACCGCTCCACAGCTTTGTGGCTACTTCTCTCCGGAGATCTGGTCACAGTATATGCCCAGGTTGAGTTTCAATCAACCTGCTCTGAGACATGCCATCATTGCTATTGCAGCAGTTCACGAGGGTTACACAATTGGTTCCGGGAGCACGAGGAGCTGTGATCCCCAGGATATCTACTCTTTTGCATTGAAGCAATACTCGATGTCTGTCACAAATCTGCAAAAGGCCATCTCATCCCAGCCGGACGATCTTGAACCAATTCTTTTATGCTGCGCGCTATTCGTATGCTTCGATAGTCTGCGTGGCCACTACTCGGCAGCCATGACCCACTTGAATGCCGGAATGAAGTTGTTGATACAGAATGGTGGCAGAACGATCTCGGAAAAATCTGTTTTCCGAAAGGAAATCGTTGGTGTTTTCACTGCACTCGGGCTCCAAGCCGGCACCTACATTGACAGTGTTCTTCCTGATGACACAAGCAATTTGTGGCATAATATCGGATTGATCAATGGGAATCATGATTTCTCGAACTTCAATACCATATACGACGCACGACTTAGCCTTCAGATGATATTGTGCGATTTCATGGCCCACCACACCCGCTTCCAGGCTCAAGTACTGCAATTCGAGAGCGATTCAATACCACTATATCATCGAAATTTCGACATCATGCCACCATTCAATGTGATGAGCGATCTCTCAGTTTGGTCTCGAGCCTTCGACTCGATGATGGACCAGAAGAATATTGCAAGCTTGTCAAGTCAGGACCTTCGAGGATCCATTCTGTTAAAGTTACACCATGCAACAGTAACAGCCATGGCAAATCAAGCAATACTAGGAACATATGGATCCACTGATCAAGATCTGGTCGCACCGCATGAAGCAACAGTGAAGCTTTCGCGATCACTCATTGAAGCTACTGCTAGTTCTGCTCGAAATACGGCAACTATCTCCTCAGATCTTGTTCTCATTGGGCCTCTCTTCGCAACCATTTCAGGGTGCACAGTTCCTCGACTCCGGTGGGAAGCTCTTGCTCTTCTCAAATCCGTGCCAAGGCGGGAGGGGATGTGGGATGCGGATATTGTAGCGCGTATTGGGATGAGAGTTTTGAATCTTGAAGAGGAAATGTCGTCGCCGGGGAGAACGCATTCGAGGAAGTTCAAACTTTGAAGTTTACGGCTGTCCGAGTTTCGTCTCGTGAGCATGAGCTTTGTGATCTTGGACGGAAATTGGTCGTAGATCTTGATTATGATCGGACGAACTCGAAGGGAGAGAAAGTGTCGACTTCGGAAAGAGTTATTGGGAAGGATCGTGTCGGGATCCTTTGATTTGAGGAGTTTGGTTTTTGGATGAAAGGAAGTATTTAGGAGTTTTAGGCTCTAAAGTGTTGACTGGGCAATAGCCTGTCATTTGTATGCTGAACAGGCGAGCCTTGGCATTTGAACCCACCCCTCAAAGTATCTTCTCTACGGATATAATACAACAAAGCCTAGAGTCTATAGCACTGAAATAGATCACAAATTTGCGGCGCTCGCGTTGCTGTTGGATTTACTCCATCGTGATTGGCTCCTGATGAGGTATGGTACAGCACATCAGCGCGCGGGGTTATTTTTGAGGTTGTACAAACGCGCCAGCCTCGCTGGCAATGCATAAGTCCATCTTCTTCCTCATCAAACTTTTCATCCATTCTCTACGTGTTTGCTTCGTTCAGTCTCGAAATTAAATAGAAAAATGGCCACATTAGCTAGCGCTGATGCCGCAACACTGTCAAGGTACTTTACATACACCAATCCACAGCTACCATACTTGATCATGATATATTCTAACGTGATTTTCTTAGTATCTTGACATCCAATCTACTTACCCTCCTGCCAAGCAACTCCGAAGTTCCCGTCCAAATTCACGAGCAGCTCCTTCATTCTGTATCTGAGAGTCTCTACACGGCTGTCCAGGGAGAAGGCGAAGGGCCAGGATCTGGACCGAAAGTGTACAAGTTTCCCAAGCAAAACGATGGACTATATATAGAAATCACAAAGGAGTTATTGATTTGCTTTGCGAGATGGGCGTACATTGGTGATTATTCGACTGAGCTAGTGGGAATTTCGTCGTTTGTGGACAGAAGCCCTCCACCACCACCACTACCACCTCTTGATCCTCTTGTTCCTCTTGTTCCTCTTGTGGATGAAGTTGTAGCCGAAGAAACCGGTGGACCTAGTGTCAAGTCTAGCCGTTTTTGGGTCAAGGGAGTGAAAGGCGATAAATCCACATGGCGACTGGCCAAGGCCAAAAAAGGCGACTCTTCTGTACAGCCTTCAGAGTTACCACCACCAGACTCTCAGCCACAGGTGGAGACTTCCTCTGAGTACATAAATTCGTGGGGATTGCCTCAAGGCATGAGTAAGAAGAAGGAGGATGTGCAGCAACATGTCGATAATGGCGATGGCATCGAAGTGGCAACGCAACCTGAGTTCCTATCTGGCGAATACGAGCAAATCCCGGAAGACGCCAACCTGAACCACAAATCACCCATCCCCGACAATGGGAAGAACAATGAATCTCCTACTGATCTAGAAGAACCACTCACAGCGCTGGCTCTCCATATTCAGATCTACGTCTTCGCCAATACCCACCTGATTTCTTCTTTGAAAGACGTCTCCAAACGAAAGATCACTGAATACCTCAAGAAAGTCAAAGACACCGGATTTCAAGATATGTATACGACCGAAATGTTTGATCTCCTCGACTATGCCTCGAGCAATCTTTCGAAAGAAGATATGCTTCTCACCTGGCTGGCGAGATATGGAAGTTGGAATCTGGAGGCTCTCAGGTTGAATACTAAAAGACTTGACAAGTTACTAAGCGACGGGAAGTTCGCTGGGCTGTTGATTAGATATGTTGCTCCGAGCACAGATCCCTTTCACTTTGGGTAATCTGCAATTTTTGGACGATTACTAGACTGGTGGTATGTGATGGTTGGGTTCTTCTGAGGCTTGTTGACTCTCGGGCGATTTCTAGATTGAACAAGGTAGAACAGCAGCAATTAACAAGGTTTTTTTCTCTCTCTCAATAATCTGGAGGTATCCAAGACGTATTATAGTAGATGCGGAATACTGTTGTGACCACTCCAGTGACGGTTCTACAATGACGTGGCAGGGTGATGAAGAGCGAAGAGGGCATTTGGTTACGCCATTTCATAGGGTGCCCAACTTCGAAGCAGGCAGACATGCAGGTCTTGGATAACTTTGTCAACTTATCTCATCTAACCAACTCTGTACAGATCTCTTACGCCGGTTCGATTCCGGGTATATTGCAAATGGTAAGGCTAGCACCCGAAAGTGGTGTCAGTTGGCAAGGACTTTGATTTGTTTAAACACGAATTACTCCACCAACCAGCTACAAATCTTTCATTTTGGTACAGTTACTATTCCAGGCTCGTTTGCACAATTTATCGACTGTGCTTTCATATGATATTGCGGTGCTGCATGGAAGACGGACCGTACCTAGGAATCCGTTGAGAATGCGGCTGCAAGAGCCAAGCTGAAGCTTTCGAGCTGTTTCGCCCCCTATAAAAGCTTGGAGGGCAAATCTGTCTGGCCATCGAAAATTCCTGTCGAAAAGCCGCCTCGCGTGTGGATATCTCATTGGTAGCATTGCATGCGTGACCAGCCCTGCAAACCTATCATTGTTTACTTTCCAACCTGTTCTCATTACCTTGCATGATATGGCGTGGGTGGTTGCACAAACAAGGCTGTGATCTCGACCAACATTAAAGATGCGAACCCCGCTCAAAAATGGCCATACCAGAATCTAATTCATACGACTCCTACTTGTCCGGATTGATTATCTCACACCTGAGCCATGGAAGTTGTCGGCAGTGTCGCCAGTGTAGTCGGCATCGTTGCCTTCACCGGCAAAATCCTTGAAAGCGCGGTCAAACTCAAGAACTTCATCGACGATGTGAAAGACGCACCGGCGGAATGTGTTTCTACTCTTGAATATATTCAACTCCTTGCCATCTCCCTTCAACACTTTGACGAAGATTTCCCGCCCGAATTACAGGATTCGCAAATTGCGAAGCATCGGCAGAATTGCCACAAATCATGCAATCAGGCTTTGAAAGAACTGCAGACTATCTTGAAGATTTTCCAAGTACAGATGGATAAGAGGAGAACCTTTGCTCGGACGAAAATGGTGCTGAATAAGCCACATATCGATAAAATAAAGGAAAAACTTCGAGATGCGCAAAGATGCCTGACTTTGACACAGATGGCGTATACTGAGTAGGTTGACTGAGAAGGATCCCAAAATTAATGCCTCAAGACTGATACTTGACAGAGCTTTGAGAGAAAAACGGGAGAGTCAACGCCATGAGGTTGTGCTCAGTGAATTCCAGGAAGTTAAAGCTCTGATTCTGGTTGCACAGAGTGCTGTTTTACCGCGACGCCAGGCTACAGAAACACTCTCCATTGCTACCGGATCACGAGATCGAGACTTGAAGACTGGCTTAGCCAAGTACACGTACTCTTTTCAATTTCCCAGCTGGTTGCCATTCTCATGGAGATCTGCTGATTTCAATGTTTGGACAACGTCTTATCGAATGGGCTGGCAACTCAATGATCGTCCATATAGAAGAATATACATGGATGATCCAGCGGTGGTGTGTTGTAAAACCGGCGATGTGTTAGGATTGCAAAAATTACTGGATTGCCGTCAAGCTACGGCCGATGACATCGTGGTAGATCATGAGATCCGGATTTGGTCTCGTTCTAGTAGTTCTTCGCTGCTAACGGTAAGCTGACCTGAATGTTGTCATATCATTACTAAAACCAAGTAGATTGCAATTTGCGAAGCACAGTACAGTATTGGTCTCTTTCTCCTCGAACGAGGCGCCTGCCAAGAAGCGCGATCTGAGAAGATTCTGGAAGATCTCGAAGTCTGGAATTTCGTCAGCTATGAGAAGCGGCAGGAATCAAGGGACTATAATGACCCTCTGGACGAATATATCTACGTTGTGCAGAAGACGTTAGAGGTAAAAGAGGCAGATAACGTACAAGATATTCAAGATTTTTTTGGTCGTGAGCATAATGACATTAGATACACGATGGTTCGGCTGATAGGACTGAATAACTTGTCTTGGAATGAATTCGATTTGGTACATCGCTGGCGAGCCTTCGAAATAAATTTTTGGCATAAAGGCGTCGCCAGTTCATTTGGTACATTTCTCCAGGGTGTGACAGTTGAGCAGCTGGATACCCAACTTAAGAAAATCGGACGAGGTTCCCTTTTGAAACAGATGATCTCGATATTTGCACACACAGGGATGATTAAAAGATATCCTGAAGATGGGCTCTTTTTCAAAACCATTATCTCGAGTTACTTCACTGCTCAATGGAAGACATCCGGTATACGTTTACATGGGTCCCTTTTAGTAGCTGATCTTAGAGCTCACTTATTGCCGTACATGAATGCTGCACGCAGTGGCTTTTGGAAGGGTGATTTCCGAGTGGCTTTTTCCAGATGGATATTATTGCTAGATGATATGGAAATGGATCTTCAAAAATATGGGCAAATGGAAACGGATATACTACAAAAAGCGGAAGCGTGCGTAGGAATTTCTGGCACTACTTGGTATCTTCATGCATGGAGGATCACCCGCCTCCACATTACCGCCTTTGAATATGGTGCCAGACCAGAAGAGTGGAAGTTATGGTTTACACCTGTTCTTCAGAATTGGTTCAAAGATTTCTGGAATATGGTGGAGAATCCAGAGCCAAAGATTCCGGGCGCTTTTGTTGAGGATTCAAAGTCATACGCCTATTTGAATTACGATAGCGATGATACCGATTATGGAGATTGAAGATAACTCGTGGGTGTACGTTACATCATCGATAAATTTCTCAAAAATAGAATACAAATCAAAAAGACACATCGGATACGCCATCAATCATGCAGTGCAGTAGTAAAATTAGATAGTAGGAAAAGAGAGTTGCGCCAGAAGAAGGCGGCATGACATGTAATTCTAACTAGAGCGCCCTCTCTCTTGATCCTGAAAACTCTCCTGCTTTTGAAAAGTGAGATTTACCTCGTGAATGGGGTAGCACCAGTCTTGATGCTACTCACTCCTCAACTTGAACACACTTTCTTGAACACCTACTCTAGACTCTCTCTCTCTCTCTCTCTCTCTCCCCTCTCTCCTGCATCCTGCATCCTGTTTACACACCCTCCCTCTCCCTCCCCTCCCTCTTCATATATCACACAACTCAACATCACTCACTCAACTCACTCACACTCACAGTATCAAATAAAAGATGGGTAGAAGGCTATCCACTAATCAACCAAACCATCAATCCATTAATCAATAGAGTAGAGTAGAATAAAAAGTATAATAGGTAGTAATCGTATAACAAGAAGAAGTAAGTAGTAGTAGAAGAAGAAAAAAACGCCATGCTATGCTATTGTAATCAATCGTTTTTCCCTCCCTCCGTCTTCTCTCTTCTCTTCTCTCTTTTTTCACACACAATCACACACACGCCTGGTTTTAAAATAATCTAACAGTTCCACTTTCCATCTCTCCCCTTCATCTTTTCCCTTCATCTCCACCACCACCATATCAATCAACCCCGTAAAAAAACTCCCCCTCCCCCCTCCCCCCTCCTAACTCTCCCCAACCCCCTTCCATAGTCTCCATAATCCCCACCCACCCCATCAAAAAACCTCTCACTTATTCATCCTCTCCAAGAATCCCTCCAAATCAAAACTCTCCTCATACTGCTTATCATCCCACAGCTCGCCCAAATCATCCAACCAGCCCTTCTTCCCCTTCTCCCTCACCTCGCCCGTCGCATCAACGGCATCCTCCTCCTCGCCCACATTGCCATTCACGTCGCCGTTCGATGGCGGCGGAGGCATACCCTCGGAGTCATTGGAGAGATTGAAGAGGTCGAGGATCTGATCGGTTTCCATGGTGCCGAGGCCGGCGTTTTGTTGGTTCACAACTGTGGAGGCGACGTCGATTTTGAAGCGTTGGAGACTGTGTGGTTATGCGTTAGCTTTTGAAATGAAGAATTAAAGAAAAGAAATTAAGGGAATTCAGTTCAAAGCAGAGGGAAAGGCAAGAAGCAACTTACGATAAAATCTTCTCCTCCAAAGTCCCCCTCGTGATCAAGCGATAAACATTTACCACCTTCTTCTGACCAATCCGATGCGCACGATCCATGGCTTGCAAATCTTTCTGAGGATTCCAATCATGCTCCACGAAAATAACCGTATCTGCACCCGTCAAGTTCAGTCCCAAACCACCCACACTCGTCGTCAAGAGCAGACAATCGTATGAAGGATCGGAATTGAATTTATTGACAATGTCTTGACGCTTGGACGCATCGACCGAGCCATCCATGCGTAGGAATTGAACGGATGGAAGCATCTTCTTGAGCACGTCGTTTTGAACCATGTCGAGCATTTCCTTCATCTGACAGAAGATGAGTGCGCGGTGGGGAGAGACGAAGTTGGTTTCGGTGGTGATTTCGTTTTCAGCGCTTGGTGGCGTGCCGATGCCGCAGTCGATGAGGAGATCGCGGAGAGCCGTTAATTTGGGGGCGTGGACGGGGTCGCGGAGAGAGGTGCCTTGTTTTGCGAGCAGACGCTGTGTTTCCTCGTACTGCTTGTGACCTTCCTTCATCACCAGGGCAGGAGAGTTACACAGTTTGCGCATGTATTGAAGGGCTTGGAAGATGTGTTGTTTGGCTTCTTTGTCGCCAGTTGATGCTTTCTCGGCAAGAGTTTTGCCTTCCTTCTTGGTGAAGTCTTCGAAGAGTTTCTTCTGGAGGTCACTGAGATCGCAGTAATAGTTTTGAAGAATCTTGGGGGGTAGATCGTCGAGGACTTCTTCTTTGAGTCGACGAAGGAGGAAGGGCAGGACTTGCTTGTGCAGGGCTTCGATAGCGAGTGCACCCGCTTCTTGTTCTTTGGACGAGGATTTGCTGTATCGGCTTGCTGCAATCGGCTTTGCGAAACGGTCGAGGAAGACCTTCTCGGCACCAAGGAAACCTGGCATGAGAAAGTCGAAGAGTGACCAAAGTTCAAGGACGTTGTTTTGGATGGGAGTTCCCGAGAGGATCAAGCGATGGTTGCTGCTCAATTGTTTCACTGCCATAGTAACCTTCGCACGAGGATTCTTGATCAGATGACCTTCATCGAGAACAAGATAATTCCAATTCAGACGAGTGAGGAGTTCAGAGTCGTTACGGCAAATATCGTAGGAGGTGATGACGATATCTGTTTGTCCAAGTTGATCTCGTAATCTTCCACGATCAGCTGGTGGTCCAACGTAGGCCATACAAGATAGGAATGGCGCGTAAGTTTTGATCTCCATCTGCCAGTGGCCAGACAGGGTAGGAGGGCAAACGATGAGAGAAGGCATTCGTCGGACATCAGGTGCTTGTGTCTTTGCAAACTGCTCAGCCCGATTGTGGTGGTCACTAGCCACAATACAAAGCGTCTGTAGAGTCTTTCCAAGACCCATATCATCACAAAGAATACCATGAAGATGGTATTTGTTGAGGAAGTTAAGCCAATTAACACCTTCCTGCTGGTAGGATCGAAGAGTTGCCTTGATTGCGACAGGAATAGTGAAGGGTTCGACCTTATGAGGATCCAACAACTGAGCAATGAAAGTTCGTTCTCGATCACGACCCTTCAGAAGTTCGGCTGATAATCCGGGAGGATCTGGAATACCAGCTTCAAGTGGAACAAGCTTGACGAGAGTGGCGAATGTGGTCGTTGCAATGAGTCGAACATCATTGTCAGAATCACTCATTCTACCAAGAACTGGAACGATGAGGAAGATGACATATGGAAGGATGCCATCGCCCATCACATGAATCAGATGGTAGATAGACTCGATTGCACCTTGACGGAAGTTCAGATCGACCGGATTGCTGATTGATGGCAGCACCTTCTCTACCAACATTGTCATACCCTCCACAGTAATTACACTGCAAACAGTTGCGAGACACTTTGCAGCCATATATCTGAAAACAGATAGCTCCGAGTGTAAAGCCTTGACAACAAATGGTAGGAGTTGCATCACGAATGGATGTAGGTCCTTGCTCAAGGTGGGTGTTAAAGCTCGGATGACAGACATTGCATCAACTGCCTCTTGGCCAAATTCTTGAGCAGGGTCGATGGAATCTGCAGGCAGATCACCAGAAAAGCTATGCAGCAGAGGAGCTTCCATGATTTTCTGAAGCGTTGGCACCTTTTGGAGCAGCTCTGCACCATATATAGCAGATAACTGCTCCAAAGCCTCCTTTGCACCTCTTCGGGTGACACGAGCTTCCCTCTGTTCCTTGGCGAATTTGGCAGCATCAGGATGGTCTCTCCTGTCTTCTTCCTTTCGCATCGAGAGAATGTTGCTCGTAAATCTAACGTTGCTTTCAAACTCTGGCGTTTCCGAAGTCTCCATACAGCTGAACTTGCATAGATTTGCCACAACCTTTTGAGCTGGGCCAGTGCGACCTCCCTCAGCGAAAAGTTCGACAAGCCGCGCCATTGCATGAGCTGATCGTACTTGAAGCTCGACGTTCTCTTCTTTCTTTATGCTATCCATCATACTCTTGATGGTGATATTTGGCTTCTTGGGTGAAATCTTCATTGCGACCAAGGCACTTGCAGCTGCAGCTTTGATACGAACATCTCTCTGCTCCTTGATAGTCTTCGACACCTCGATCACTTCAACAACACTCTCCCGTGCTTCTGCCAGAGATTGTGTTGCAATCAAGCGTTGACCAGGGGCCAAAGCCTTCTTGAGACGATCAAAGTCCTCGTTCACACACTTGTCGGCGGTGAGGATGGAGAATGCTTCGTTACCAGCTTCAGGTTCGCCCTGTACCACAACAGCAAGAACAGGCAATCGAGTTTGTGAAACCTTGCCAACATCTCGGAATGTGTTGAGAAGTTGACAACATTGAGCTCGCACCAGTTGGATGTAACTGACAAGATCGCGGTAGTGTAATGGTCGCTCGGTGTCCAGTATGGCCATCAATGGCTTGGCAAATCGAGACGGCTGTTCTTTTGAAGTGGAGTTTTTGGCGTACTCATCGATAACGAGCGCCGCAGTAAGTTGAGTTGATGCATAAGCGGAGGAGAGAGCGGGAATGATACTGGCATCGTATAGTTCAAGTTGATCATGAGACACATGAGCCATAATAAGACCCATGGCTTTTGCCGCGGAAGTACGAGATCGAATGAGAATGTCCATTCCCACTAAATCAACGTCTCCAGCCATCATGTGACCATCGACATCATGCGAAGAGGATGTAGGCACGGGTTCCACAATTTTGGTCGACTTCCGGCGTTGCTTTTTGGGTGGAGGTTCCGTTGTTGTAGGAGATGCTTGTCGAGTTGGAGGAAGGACAAAACCTGGCTGCAGCGTATAGGTAGTGCCGGAAGGTTTTTGAAAGAGGGTGGCATTCATCGGGATGGGATGTCGTGAAACGCCAATGGGGTGAAGTGTAAGCTGCATGAGGGGGTCGATATGGCAAGCGAACTCCTCAGCAAGATGGTCGGGATCCTTTGATAGGTGTCCAACTAAAGCCTTCCATACTTGAAGTGACAGGTTGAGCGTATCAGGATTACGCTCGACAAGAATATTTTGGAAGATAAGTCGTAGAATTTTGCCATTAAGCCAATCTCGAGTTCCTTCGCCTTCAATATTTACAAAGGTCAAGAGGGCTCTTAGGACTGCCGATCGAACCGAGGTGATTGTGTGGCGAAGGAATGGGTAGAGTCGGGGCACAAGAAGTGCAAAGGAATGCTCTGGGTCACGTGCGGCATTCTTTTTCATCGCTTCCAGAACTTCTGGAAAACTACACAGCTTGGCAAGCAGATCCATGATCTGTCCGGTAGAAGCACTGAGATCGTCTCCCAGATTCGATAGACACTCCCAAACAATATTGATGAGGCCATCGAGAGCCTCGGGGCGAAGGTTGACAAATTCCTTGGCAATGGGTATTAAAGTAGCTGCACTGACCGACCTAACATCATCGTCAAAGTCACCCAAACCCTTCATAACGGCACGAATCACGCCATCAATCAAATCGCTGTCTTTGAGGAGAAGATCGTTTCGGACTGCAACCAGATATCGGAGGCCAATCATGCCACCATGGCAGACTGCCCATCCTGGTTTTGTGAGTTGAAGGTCGTCTTGAATAACGAGGCGATAAAGCACTCGCTGGGCGGCGTAGACAGTAGCAGAGGGAAGATGGATGAGCAGAGCACCAAGTGTTTGGCCGACGGTCTCTCGGATGGGCGCGACCACGGTGTCGGAAACGTAGTCACCAAATCGATCCAGCATAAAAACGCAACATAGCCTACAAGCTAAGTCGTCCAAATATCGCCGATTAAGAATGTTGTTTTCAGCCCGCGACTTTCCAAGTAAACGACCGGCTCCTCCCCCGTGAACCCTGACAATTTCTCTCAATCCCATAGCCGCACCGTGTCGGGTCTCCCACTGTGGATCGAACAGATCCACTTTGAGGAAATCACACAGTCGCTCGTATGGCCATTCGCCGCCTTCGACGTCTTCGTCGGCCTGTAATTCAGATTTGATGGGGAGAATGGGACCTTTGAACTCTGAGACGACTTTCGAGTCTTCATCGATATCGTCGCCTCTCTCGAGAGAAAAGTAATCCGGCACGCCATTCTGAGATGAGCCCTCGCCCGGTTCTGCCATTGCAGTGTCTGAGCCATTCTCCATGGTGCTACTGCGTCGAATGGAAAGGTCAACGACTCTGCTCTTGCCTCCTGCATTTTGTGCCTCTCGCTTCCGCTTTCGTTTCAGCTGATTTAATTGTCTCGCACTGAGGCCAACTTCCTCAGCGGGTGTCTGTGGTGGTTTCGCCGTGCCATTGGTATGGCCGTTGGCGGTATTAATTTGGGGTGTGGCCGCCCCATTGTGTTTTGGTACTGGTGGTGGAAGCTCGATATCGTCGAGTTCTTCCTCGTCAAAGAATTCCCCGGCAAGTCCAAGTCGTCCTTTCAAAGTCTTCTTCTGGTGAGCCAGTCGATCCGCCGGATTTAACATAGCAAGCGCGTAATCAGTTTCTCGACCGCCACCTCGGAGTAGTTCCTTGCCATACTTGAGGATGTCGACCAGTTGAAGCGAGTCTAGACTGAGCTGGCCATCTTCAAGAGGCAGATCATCTATGATTTCCTCCTTCTTGATTGGGAGAAGGTCTTCCTCCTTCACAGGCTCATCTTTGGTCTCGGGTCCGTTGGGGTCGTACTTCTCAGCGTTGTCGACGATACCACCCAAGGCCTTCGACGCAGCCATACGGGTCTCCCATGTTTTATGACGAAGGTAGGGAACTACTCGGGTGAGAAGGTTGAAGAGCTCTTCGGGATGTGCTTTCTGGACATCGGCGACTTGCTGGGCGGCGGTGTTCCGGATCAGCTGGGTGCTGCCCGTTTCTAGTAAGCTATGAGAAAGTCAGTCCTCAATTCTATATAACAGTACCACTACCCCTTCTCATCTTCCGAGAAATGGGGAAGGAGAATAGTAGGGGACAGGGGGTAAACGCACGTGACGAGTCTATCAAGTCTGTACACGTGATGTTAGCATGCATCTCGAATTTGCAGGGGGGAAGAGATGGATCGGACCTTGAAGCCATAATGTTCAGAGCGCGAGATCGACATCAACATCATCTAAAGGGAAGTTGAAGTGAAGAGGTGGCCAGCCACGCCATCAATTTAAGGAGGGAAGCTTGATGCAAATGGAGATGGGGGATGGAGGTGGATGATGCTGGAATCAATGAACGCTATGCAATTCGGTCGGTGCAAGAGAATCAAAGAAAGAAGAAAATTCGTGAAGATCGTCAAAACATCAGGAATAATGCACACGATGGCGGTTGTCGCAGAATGTGAATGTGAATGTCTGCCTTTTGAGGGAGACAGACGGAGCAAGATTTGATGCGATGCGATGCAGCCGGAGCAGGAGCAGGATCAGGGATATACTTTTTCTGCAGCTGCAGGCAGTAGCAAAGTCAAGTTGTGAAAGCAGCCGCGCCGGATGGTGGTAGTGGTGTTGATCTGGCAAATCGGGTTAGACCGGTTGATTGGGAGAGAGGCGAAGGAGGATGAGCAGGGGGAGAGTTGAATTGTGAAGGGATGAAGCGTGCGAAAGCTGAATGGACCAATACCAATTATGAGTTGTGGCCTAAAAAGAAAGGCTGTTGAGATGAAGATGTGTTGTGGCCTGAAATGCAAGGTTGAAGGGAGATGATGCAGTTTGATGGATGCAGCTGTCTCGGGCTTGTGGTGGTGGTCATGGGTGTGTGAGTGGGAAGAAGTGGATGGTGGATGGGATGGTGCCAGCTCTCACTCTCGGGTGCTGCGCAGGCAGGTGGGTGGTCGTGTCATCTTGGGGCAATTGAGAGTCTTATTATAGTCGCGAAGGTCGCACTTTCCGTTTTCGCCTAATCCTTGCTAGCGCCACCTCCGACCCTGCCCTGGGTGGCTCTGTGTGGACAGTAGTCACCGTCAGTGTGTGTGGTCCAGTCCTCACCTGTCCTGTTCTGTGTCCTCGCTCCCCTGTTCGCTGGCAGGGGGAAAACAAAGGGGAACGCTGCGAAAGTCACGGGACTCTCTCAGCTAGTGCAGTCTCAGTCGCACATCAACACCACCACAAAACTCTATTTGTCTTTGACTGCTGCTACAGCTCCGAGAAGGAACTTCACAATGATCAATACTAGATCTTCTATCGCCATAATCAAGATCTAGCTAGTATCAACAAAGCGTACAGTACACTCTCTCCTATGCCCGAGCCTCTACATTACACTTCCACACTACTCTCTGCACGCCCAGATGGAGGCGTATGGGATGCCACCACCATCCATCTCACCCGTTCATTCATCCAGTGCCGCCACGCACTGACGTGAAATGATTTCGCTTCTTCCCTCAGGTCCCTGCTTTTCTCCTTCTTCCTTGCAACTTCAACACAGATCCAGGTATATCCAGTACCCAAGGTATCTATCTATTTACCAAAAGAAGACTTCAACTTCCATCTCCAAAGCACGTACCTATGGAAATGAATGAAGTCCCATCCCTCTTCATCATCATCATCACCACAAATTATCGAATGCTGCGACTGCCAAGCCGAATACTTACAAGAATAACAAAGCACACTCACTTCTTTTGACGCCGCCTTGAACAAACGCACGCCTACGCCTATTTCCCGCTGGCTCGCCATCGTGTCCAGGAAGAAGGAAAGGAAGGCTACTACTGGAAATGACAGATATCGCGCCTGTTGGACCACGATGACGATTATGCGGCGTTGACCAGATACTACCACTACCACTACCACTACCACTACCACTTACTATTACTATCCAGGCAGCCAGATCTTCAAATATTGTTAGCATGATCGGTACCTAAGGTATCGAGGTAGGTACCCAAGTTAAATGCTGTTCAATACGTAGAGATATATACATAACTATATATCCTAACTAAAGCTCTTCATCAACCGCCCATCCGAATTGGTAGATCCCAGGAATATATCCATCTGCTGCCTGTGTCAACAAATGTTCATGTGGTTGAAAGGCTGTGGGCATTATTGCATCCTCTGCAACCATGTCCAGTCCAGGCTGTCATGAAAACTCGCCTCCTGATATCAAATTTATCCATGTGACAACAACACCGACAACGACAACATTGATTGACGCATAATGTCACTTACGGCTACCGAACCATCTCCAACCTAGAACTTCTACCTGTTTCGCACTCTCTATACTCCATCTACTCTCTTCCTCTTCTTCCATCCCCAAAATATTTGTTCGTTGCCTTGTCCCCCCGAAACAGTCTAGCGCAAGGCTCATCGTTCGGGACCCTGGCAATTACTGCCAACTTGGGAACTGGCTGGACTTCAACACTTCCATGCTCCTTCTGAACACATTCACATTCACCCCTCGGTCTCGCTCTCTATTCTCCAACTAATTCGACTCCCTACTCCTACTACTCTCCCCTCTGCGTTCTCGAAAGTCCTCGCGCCATTAATTACCTCGTCCATCATCAACCTCGGAATCCCTCAATGCGTTAAGGGAACCAACCGACCAGCTAGCCTTCCTCACCCCGTCCACAGCCTTCCTTCCACCATGGCTTCTTACAACTCAGCACCTCCAACAACCTCACACCGGCCAGCATTTGGGGCGCCAGTTCCAATGGCTGATCCTGCCGCTCCAGCGGGCACCTTTGCGCCGGGCACCAAAATACAAGTCGGAAGTCATAAGGTTGTCATCCAAAAGTACTTCTCCGAAGGAGGCTTCGCACATGTTTATCTGGTGAAGATGCCACAGCCCATTGATGGAACGGATATCGCAGTGCTGAAGAGAGTGGCCGTGCCGGACAAGGAACATCTGGCCAATATGCGGACCGAGGTCGAGACGATGAAGAAGCTGAAAGGCCACCGAGCCATTGTCACCTACTACGATTCACACGCTTCGCAATTGAAGGGCGGGGGATACGAGGTCTTCTTGCTCATGGAGTTCTGCAATGGTGGAGGATTGATTGATTTCATGAATACTAGGCTACAGAACCGATTGACCGAGCCCGAAATTTTGAAGATCTTCTCCGACGTGGCGGAGGGCGTGGCATGCATGCATTACTTGAAGCCTCCGCTGCTACATCGGGATTTGAAGGTTGAGAATGTCCTGATCAGCACAACCAGCTCCTCGAAACGCTTTAAGCTCTGCGACTTTGGTTCCACCGCACCCCCACGGCCCGCTGCGACGACCGCTGCGGAATGTAGATTGATCGAGGATGACATTCAGAAACATACCACCTTGCAGTATAGAAGTCCGGAAATGATTGATGTCTACCGGAAACAGGCAATCGACGAGAAGTCGGATGTGTGGGCTTTGGGAGTACTTTTATATAAATTGTGTTACTACACCACACCTTTTGAAGCGCAGGGTCAACTTGCAATTTTGAATGCAAGCTTCAAGTTCCCGGCATATCCTCTATTCTCGGATACATTGAAGAAGCTCATAGGTATGTATTTCCACGAAATACTGGACTATGATACTAATTTGTGAAGCCTCGATGTTGAAAGAGAACCCTAAATCACGACCCAATATCTATCAAGTATTGAGGGAGGCATGTATGATGCAAGGAATTGAAACTCCAGTCAAAGATGTATGTTTTCATGCATATACTTCTTCAACCGTATCTAACATATCCAGATTTATACTGGACGATCTCATGCTGAATCGCGGCGAAATCAACAACTACCCTCCCCAGACTCCACCGTCTCGCCCCCGGCTGTTGGAGCAGTATTCTCGCCACCTACACAACAAAAGCAAATCATTCCAGAAGTCGTTCCTATGCGAAGAGGGAGACCTACAGCCAGTAGTCAACCTAACGTTACCAAGCCAAGCCCATCACCGATGCGAGGTGTGGCCGGTGATCCATGGGCAGCCTTGGATTCCAAATCTCCTCCTGTAGCAGTCGACGAACTCTCCTCGCGATTTCCCAGTCTCGATCAGTTTTCACTACTTCATGATGGTGGTAAATTTGATTTTGCAGCAAATTCTCCACCAAAACCAGCACCGGCTCGTGACTTGAACCAGAGAGTGGCAGAAAAGCTTGCTGATGATGCATTTGCGGTTCCCAAGCTGCCACCAAACCCGGTGAAGCCATCAACTACGGTGGTTTCCAAAGCTCAAAAGATAATAGCGAACAACCCCGAACTCCAGTCGCCGCCTCCTGTTGTTTATGAACCCACGCCAACTCGTCCTATTAACAATGCCTACGTATCCCAGGGAACCATGACCTCCCCAACCCCTCCACCTGTTGGTCAGCCTACCAAGTATGCTCCATCGCCAGTTCAACGTTTCCCTTCACAAAGCCACAGCCGTTCATCAAGTCTTCCTCGAACGGAAGACAATACTCCAAATCGCTCACCATGGTTGCGCCCGCAAGCATTTGAGCAGAATCCTACCTTGCCACCCAGGCATACTCCTGCAAATACCTTACAGCCAGGGCATTCAAGAAACATTTCTTCGTCACGGCCGTCGCTGGAAGGTGGCCGACCCAGCCAGGATGCATCGGATCCTATTGCAAGAGCGCGATCTAGTAATTCTCGACAACGCCCCGCAAGCACATATCTGGAGTCTAACATGGACTTTCTACGAGAGAAGGAAGCCAGTGGAAGACCCTCATTATCTGAAAAGAGGAATTCCTCATATAACAGCAACAGAGACAATGTTGTGGTCGGTGACCACAGCTCAGAGGAAGACACCAATATTGCATCGAACGTCGAGTTCCTGCGCAGCATAGAAGACACCGAATCCTCCAAGAAGGATCGCCGTCGCAGCAGCGGTGCAGGCACTAAATCCAAACGATCAAGTCTTCCCTCCATGTCATTATCCGGCACCAAAAACCTCCTGGCCGGCAAATTTGGCGACGCCTTCAAAAGATTCGAACACAACGCTCCTCCAAGCCCTCGCACTCCCTCTCCAACCCAACATCTCGACCGCAGAGATCTTACTCCGATCGCTGGTTCCGAAGCCACCGACGGGCGCAGCGACGACGGTCGAGGCGAAGATTTCGACCACAATCTCCCACCCGAACAACGCCGCGAACTTGAACGCCGTCGTCTCTCGATGGAGGAACGACGTGTCGCCGATGCAGCAGCGGACTATCGTCGTCGCCTGGCAGAAAGAGGACCAAATCCCCCGCCAAGGAGTATAGGTGGTGTGTCACGCGCGACTAGTATCCAGAATAAGGTTAAGAGTCTACTTGATGAGAACAACAGTCAATCTCCGAAGAAAACGGCGGAGGGCTACGGACGCTTTACAGACGAATCCGTAGGAAGAACGACGCAAGCGAGTGCTTTCCGATCGCAAATGCCATCATCGTCTGCTCAACCACCACATCAAAATCTACCTTCTCAGGGTATCCCGTATCAGGGATCACAATCATTATCCTCCTCCTCCACAATCCCATCACGAAAACCCCTTGTCCCCAATAACGGCGGCATCACCCACGCGAGAACGGTCCCAATCCACTCAGAACTCGACTACTCAAAACCGCGCGCGCAACACATCAGCCAACAACAACCGCAATTACCACAAGCTCAAATCTCGAAAACAGGCGGCCCGCGACCTTCCGCGCCACCGAAACCGATGCATCTGAATAGCATTTCTACCGGTGGTGAACAACAGCAATCTTCCGGTGGGAGGTTGCAGGCTCGACCGGATATGACGGTGCAGGAGAAGGAGGATTATTTGAAGGATTTTAGTAAGAGGTTTCCTAGTTTGAGTGGAATTGAGATGGTTGAGAGGGAGATTGAGGGGGGTGGTGTTGGGGGTAGTGTTGGTGGGGGGAGGGGGAGGGAGGTTTAGATGGTTGCATTTGGCGAGATGACGGGTTTTGATTGGAGGGGATATCATCTATATGGAAGGATGGAGGGCGATATCTCTATAGAGCGTGGGAAGAAGAAGAAGAAGAAGAAGAAGAAGAAGGGACAGTAGACATGTTGGGTAGTGAAATAAATCAAAAGGTATATAGCGAACAAAAAGAGAAATATGACATATATAATAAAGGAAAAAACTGCCTTGATTGAAAATACGATTTGCCCCCAATGCTGCGACAGAAAGCTTCTTTGCCTGCTTCCACGGCAGAGTGGCCGAGGAGAGCAAGCGGAGCCGTCTTTTCACCTCACTCACACCATCTATCTATATTATACGTAGGTACCATATATAGCATACATACCATACTCTTGAAGATTGAAAATTGAAAATTTAATGTAATGTAAGAAGGTAGGCTACCTACCTAGGTAGGGATGGATTGAAATTTACATATTGTAAGTCTTACTGTTACCATGTTTTTGTGCTTTTACGTTCAGCATAAATAATTTTTTTTGGTGTTTTCCTTTTCTTTTGAGTGGGGAAATTCTATTTGATTAATCGTTATTTCCCTTTTTGGCCTTTTTTGTGTGGTGTGTGATTCGAGGGAGGGTTGAGGGGGGGTGGTGTGGTGTGTCTATCTACTTCTACTTCTATTTCTAGGTATGTTCTGTACCTACCTACCTACCTACCTAAAGCCCTCTTCCTCATCGCTTCAGGAATCCTATACAGCCTCTCCTCCCTCACTCTCCTCCTCTCCCACTCATCAACACCTAAATCCATCACCCCATCCCAGCCCTGTCCTCTCCCCCTCCCAACCCTCAACCAATCCTCCTCCCCCTCACCATCCCCATCCGCAGCACCAATTCGACTATCAAAACTCGGCGACCTAACCGGCACAAGCCTCAGGCAAAAACAATCTTCCATCGGACAGGCTGCTATCCATGGACGAGGGTTCATTCCTACGTAGGATAGTCCGTAGGTGTACCAGAAGTCTACGTGGTGCGTGAGGGTTATGAAGATGTAGAGACGGTTGCAATGCGTCCAGGGGGTGGAGAGGGTGTGGGTGTGGTCTGTCCAGGTGAGTTTGGGTCGGCCGCGATGATGGGTGAGGGTGTGGTGTTTGGGGGTTGGGCGGTGGGAGGGGGAGGGGGAGTGTGATTGTTCTTGGGTATAGGTGTGTTCTGGCTCTGGTTCTTGTTCATGATCATCATGCATTGTTGGTGATGATGGGATCTTTTTCGCGTGTGGAGAGGTAGTAGCATTGTCGAGTGACCATTCATACCCAATAGCCCACCGATTCCTCTTTGCCTCCACGAACCTAAAATCCAATCCCGTCGCTAGCGTGATGTCTCTCACAGGCGCGAAAATAGCATCTGGTTCAAGTTCATGCGGGGCGATGGTTGAGTCGGTCCTTGAACCGGTGCGGAGAGGGATCTCGAGGATTAATGTACGAAGGCAGGGGAGGCGGATGATGAGTTTTTTGATGTGCGTAAGCAGGCCCGTGATGGTGGTAGAGTGGGTGTAGCGTGCAAGAGTTGTGACGCGGAGGGTGCGTAGGGAGGTGTACTGTTTGAGGTGCTGGTGGTGGAGGGGGATCGGGAGGGTGAAGTCGTGTGTCCATGATGTGGGACGCATAATGCTTCTGCATGAAAATGGTATTAACATTAGTGAGATCGACATACAGTATATCATCGAGAGGAAACAAATAGGGTCTCAAGATAAATAAACAAATGAGAAAAATAGAAAGAAACGAATAGTGAGTGATTCAAAGAATGAAAAAAGAAAAACTTACGAATAACAAATCTCCATCTCCCTCACCCTCCCCAAAACATTCGCACTCATCCTCCTCAACCCCTCCCCACTCAACCTCCTCCCACCAATCCTCTCGTCAACCACAAACTTCTTGACAGCAAAGAACACCTCCAACGCCTCAAAATACATCTCTGCATCGGGCCGCAGGGCACTAATGAGGAGTTGAGAATCTTTCGATTGCGCTCGTTCGAGCATTTCCGGACTTAGTGGTTTGGCAGGTGATGGGATGGGGTTGAGTGACCATGGTGGTCTTTGAGATGTTCGTGGTGATATTAATGGTAATGGTAGTGGTGATTTTGATTGTGATTGTGATGAGTGTGGTGATGGGATGGAGAGACATTCCGTCCATATCAGTAAGCGGATTTCAGGTGGGAGGTCTTTGATTCTGAAATGTTTTTGTTCTGCTTTCTGGGCGTTTTCCAACTTTTCTTTTGGTTCGGAAGTGATATTGACTTCCGTATCTGTGGTAGCTTCAATTCCGGTGTCGGTTTGCGTTCCTTGCAATTTGGAAGCGAGCTGTTTGCGATCGGCTGGGTTGTCCCCGTGGAAGATAAGAGCGGGTTGTTGCGCGTGGGAGTTCATTAGAGCGGTCCAGTTTCTGGGATTGTTGTTGGTGGTGGTGGTGGCGGCCATGGTGAAGAAGGAGGTGAGTGGAGGCAGTTGCCTCGGATGGATGATAACAGTAGGAGATCGCGGATAGGTGAGGCCAAGACCAGTTCTTTATCTTCAAATATGAATCTGTCGGAAATCTATTTTGTAGGAGATATAGGACTGTTCAAAAGGACTATATTGTTCACTCGTCAGCATTGCTGTGGCACAAACTGTTAAATATTGACCTTCCAACGATACTTGAGCGGGGTGTACGGTTCTCACAACAGGGCCTCACATACATATATACTCTGGTAACAAAACCTCAACTTCTCACAACGATATCCTGTAAAGGCCCGATGTTTGTAATGAATGCTAAAAGAAAAAGGAAACCTGAAAAATATTTTGAAAGATAAACGTCGGTGAGATGAACGTCGGTGAGGCTCAAAATATCACGAGGTGACTCCGCCCTTCAGCTGGCAGGCAGCATCAGCAACCCCTCGGCTAAGGATCAAAAGTCCCGTCTTGGCACATGGTGCCCTCGCTCATTCGCTACAGCTAGGTGTGGTATTATCCCATTATCTCGTTGCTTTAACGCCCGTACTTATGCACTAGTAGCGGGCTAATCAATGTTAAAATACATCTCCATATGTACAAGTACCTAAATACCTGAGAGGAGGAGAGCTTGTTGATCAGAATTTTATCCTATAATAGGCTGTCTTGAGGTTTACCACGCTTGTGTGGGATATGCTTTGGAGAGGAAGTGCGCATTTAGTAAAATGAGATTACAATCGTGATGTTGTCGAGGTTATCAAGACTTTTTGGGGTCCCTTAAGATGAAAGGAAAAGGGATTGATATAATAGCTATCTATCTTTGACACATCAATCACATTAATATTAGTATCCTAATCTAAAAAATTCCAAATAACTTGAGTAATTCTAAGCAAAATCTCGCTCTATCCTTACTCTACCTCATTAATCAATTCCCCCTCCAAAGCTTCTCCACAGCACCCCAATACCTGTCCGCATACTTCATCCCATGCATAACATGCCCACTCCCCTCAAACATCTCCAATCTCACCTCCTCAAACCCCCTCACCCTTGCCTCGGCCGCATGCTCCTCCACAGCCCTCCAATCCACCATCTCATCTTCCTTACTATACAAATACAGCCTCCTCCCCCTCCCACAACCTCTCTATCATTCATCACCCCCCTCGCCTCCTCCACAAAATCCTTCTTCCCCCTCACCCAATCCCCCAACCCATACACCACAAACATCATACTCAAAACCACATTCGCCAGAAACCGAACAAAAGCATTTTTGGGCAACGACGCCGTCATAGCGCGGAGCGTACGTCGGAATGTTGCTCGGCCCGGTGTACTATCCAGAACCATGGCATGGATGTTTAAAGGTCGTTGTCCACCGGTAGCTTCATGATATGTGGATACGATGGAAGAAGCTGTGAATAGACCACCGTTGGAGAAGAAATGAAGGAGGATTTTGTTGGCGGTGGGCGGGAGAGTGGTGAGGTATTGGATGATGGGATCGATGCGGCTGAGGAGGGTGTGGTGAGTTGTGAAGACGGCATTAGTGAGGGTTGTGGTGAGAAAGATGATGGGTGTGTGTGGGAAGAGAGTGCGGTAGGGAGTGGTGTATTTGCTTATGTGGTGGGGGTTGCTGCCATCCAGCCGGCGAGGAGGATGAGGTCTGGATCCGTTGAGGGACGTTGTGAGGAAGACGGAGGACGGTATATGTAGATGGAGGGGTTGAGAGTGGTGAAGTCTACGAGACCTGGGGAGGATTGTGGTTTTGCCATTGTGTGTGGGGGGGGGGGGGGGAGAGAGAGAGAGAGAGAGTATGTGTGTGAAATGAGCAGGAAAGGATGAATGAAAACAGAGAAATTATTAATGAGATGTAAGAGATAATTACCTACCAGCTAAACAGCGGGTTCACAACCTTTAATAGTCAGTCAGTCAGTCACATCTTGGAAGATACCTAGGTTGGTAGGTACAGCAATGTTGTTGAGGTCTTGGAGTTTGTGATGGTGCTGGATAAAAGGAAGGTAGTTAGGCCGAACAGGGGTGGAAAACCGGGACGGAGATCGCGGCGAAGACACGGAGATGGCGGTCTTCGCTTCGACAACACGACGACACCACATCAAAATATCGAGCAAAGCACAACATGCTGGGCCAGAATTAACTCCAGACCTGTAAAACCCAGTGGCAATGACCTCGGTAAGATAAGACTGAAGCTGTATGTTCTATTGGATCTTTAAGTTTTAACCACGTGTGCTTATTTGCAGCGGAAGATCAGTTGATGAACAGGTAAGGACCTACTTGGAGCAACGTGCCTGCCTGGTTGGCGATCTAGTAAATGTACCATCAGCAAACGACATATCAAGTTCTCTCGGTTTTCTTTTTACATTTTAGTGGAGGAAGCGCTTAAACATTTAATTCCCGAGTAAAAGGAGGCTCAAAAGAATACATGATTTCCTTTGTAGGAGACGAGACAAGGAGAAAGATACAGTTGATTTATATTCCTGAAATACCGCTTCCCATCATTTCCCACAATTCTTTAAATTGTAGAACTAGAGAAAATTGATTCGTCATATCATACAGAATCATTACGTCCGCCTCTCCCAAGGTACTTTACAGAAGTGGCAAACTATCTCTGACTGGTCTTCCCACTCAAATTAATCCCCAAATTCAAAGCCATATTCTTTCACAGCCAAGTTACTTCTCAACGTCGCCTTCAGCAGCAACGCAAACAAAGCCGTCAGCTTCTTTCTCTCCTTCGGTCGTCTCCCTTGCACTCTCACTATTAGCACCCATGGTGTCTACCTTTACACCTCCCTCATCCTTGTCCTCGTCCTCATCCTCGTCCTCGTCCTCATCCTCATCCTCATCCTCGTCCTCATCCTCATCTTCGCCACTGTCACTATCACCAACTTCCTCCACTTCCTCCCCCTTCGCAAGCATTAAATCTCCTTCCTTCTTCTCACCCTTCTTCCTCTCCAACTCCTTCCTCTCCTTCTTCCTCTGTTCAATCTCCTCCGCCATCTCCCTCTCCAAACTCTCAATCTGTCTATTGTCCACTTCCCATTCAGCACGCTCAAAAGCACAATCATCGCAGATTCGACCGGTGCTGATGACGAGGTTGCGGCCGGAGATGTGGTAGGTGCCTGGTCTGCTGCAGTGCGCACCACCGGGGCAGAGTCGGGAGTGTATTATGAGGGGTGGCCAGGGTGTGAAGACGTGGTAGCATTCAAAGACTGTGAGATTATGTGATTGTTTGTTAGTGGGGTTTTGACTGTTGAGGATAGAAGGGGGTAAGATGAGGCGGGATGGGATGGGAGGGGTAAGGGGGGAAAGTGACTTACGTAGATCGGTTCGGTGGCAGGGTGGGACGTCTACCACGCGGATTGGTGAGGATGGTAAAGGCGGCATTTGTTTTAGTTGTTTCGTGTTTGTGTCTTTGTTTATTGTGTTTATTTATTCGGTGAGCTCGTCAATGACCCAATGTTTGCTTGTAAGAGGTACAGCTTGCACAGCAAGGAAGTCGCAGATCGATCTAGGTCGAAGATTGAACAATGTCGCGTCGAGATAAACAGATCATTATCTTGTCAGTCCGAAGTAGGACGCTGCTTTAGTATGCTCATTCAGGTAGATGCAGCTTGAGACTCAAGAAGTATGGCCTCGACTCTGTTGTGTCTTGTTGTGCGCGTTGGGTTGGAGGTTGGTGTTAAGAAGTTGTTTTCAGTAAGAGAATAATCAGAGGTAAGTGGCCGAGAAGTTTGGATGTAGATCGATGAAGATAGAAATCGTCCAAGCTTTCTAGCTAGCGCGATATAAAAGTGAATTTTGATATATGAAGGTGAAGTCAGCCTTGGCATGGAACAAATATTCAGTAAATTGTGAACTTCAGACTAATGCCAGAGTACGAGCAACAAATTTAAATTCAAGTAAAACTTGTGTTTATATTAAATATACGCAAGTATATTAGAATTAAATAAAATTGTGCTTGCTGTACTGTGCAACGAAAATATCTAATTTTCTAAAAGGCAACCTTATTCACGAACTCAACAACAAAAGTGGTACCATTAAGATTTAATAAGCCTTGTAGCCTATTACGACATAGCCCAAATCTTCACAAATCTTCAAAACAAGGCTCTTGTATCAAAGAATGGTTTTATCGAAGTTCGAGAACTACATCTTCCTTTATTCGATATCCCTGCTACCACCCCCCAAACACCCTCAATCCTCATCACTACTACTATCCTCCCCCACCTCCTCCAATCCATCAAGATACCCGCCTCCATATCTCAACACCCCTCCATTAGCCTCTATCACCTCCCGCCCACGCTCCACCATCTCTCTCTCATAAGCCTCCTCTTCCGCATCTCTCTCCCATCCTTCATGTCGACCCAGAACAGCATCTTCTCTTTCCAATAGATTCCTCCTTTGTTGATTTTGTCTCGGATTACTGGCATTTTCAACACCAAAACCAAGGGGTCTATCTCCAATCCTTCTCCTTCTTCTCCTGATTTCTCTTAAATCATCCTCGCTGTCGCTGTTGACCAATGTGATATCATCTCCAACTAATGTTTCCCCATCCTCTAAATCATCATCGCCGTCATCGCTATTTTCCATACCGCCCTCGTAACTTTCTCCTCTATTGTTCTCCTCGTTATTCTCCGAATTCCTCGTCTCTTCATCATCGCTCTCATCGTCATCGCCCTCCTCTTCATCATCCAAACCCCTACAGCTCGGACAAGTCTGTATAACCCTCACAATTCTCGGTTGAGCCGAGATGCCTGGACAGTATGGTGCGTGAGGTTGTATGTCTTGAGATGTAAATGCATTTTGTGGTTGTCGGCAGCATGATGTATGCATGATGGGCTGGAAAGATGGGTGCGGAATTTGGTGGGTGCGGGAGTACTCTGTGGTGGGAGGGTTAGCCGGAGCTTTTGTCATGAGGGGGGAGTGTTGAGTAAGGGAATGATGGTTTGAGGTAGGTAACTTACCGAGTCTTGTGGAGTGACACTGATTTCCCAACTCTGGGTCTTGAGGAGAACCTCGAAAAGAACCTGTAGTCTCTGACATGTTCAAGTTGTTGTTCATCGTGACACTCTGACTTCCACTGGTCATGGTAAATCAATGAAGAACGGGGACAAGAACTAAGTCCAATCAGAGGCGTGATTGTTCTGATTTGTATGAGGAGGTACCAACTGTCAATTGGCGATGTCTATCGCTGGGTGGTGTAGCGTGATGTCGGTTGTGGTTGGTGAAATGTTGTGAAGTGTGGTGAATTTGTCGTGAATGGTGGTGCTTTGAGAATCGCAATTTCGGTGTCAATTCGTTTTTAGAAACTCCTGAAAAATTCAGAAAGTTTTATAATCGCGTGCACTAATGGTGGCCCGAGCGCCTCGCTTACAGCCATATCTTAAAAGTTCACTATATAGAGTGAATTGAGTGAAAATATTCACCTGACCTAACCAAATGGTGAGATACAGACAGAAATAAAAGATGATGGTGGGATAACAACTTCCGAGGGTGAAGGGCGAATATTAATATATTAAAATGCAAGAGCCGTAGCAAGCGAATAGAAATTGTCTTTTGTTTGCGAGAGGTTGTTTGGATTGTAATTTCTATTTCCACAGAAGGGAAACCATAATTCCGTTTCTATTTGTTTAATGAGATTGTTCTTTAAACAGGGAACGTAGAAATAAAAAACAATAGTGGCTGTTTACTTGCTCTCTTAGTTACAATTAGTATGTCTAGAGGGAAACTTCCCCAGTTCATTTCTTCAGACAATTCATTCACCACCCAAACAACCTCACATTTATTGCAAATCACAAATTAAAACATCCAGCTCAGAATCAGATAAGTAAGTCAAGTAGTAAGCAAACAGTGGAAACATAAGTAAGTTGTTAAAAGAGCCTTAGGAACCTAAAAACAAAATAGAAAACAGAACAGAACAAACAACAAATTAATCTCCTCCAATAACACCATGATTCTGGCAGAGAAATAACAATCACTCCACAAACGAAGAAAAACAGGCTGCATTCAAGACCAGCGATTCTTTCTACTATTATTTCATAAAACATAACCCCAGACTATGATATTCCACCCAAAACAGGCCATCAACCATCTATGTGCTGTCATTTGTTTGCTACAATGTATGCCCCGCCCACCTTACTGGAACCCACTCGTCATCTTCCTCTTCCCTCCATAAGTGGTCATCCTCATCTCTTATTGAATCCCACTCCACCTCTGAATCAGAGTCTGACCAGCCATCTGTTGGATCCGCTTCGACTTCCATTGTTGAGGCTGCCAGTGATTCGGGTTGTGGTGCTGGGGCTGCCCGATTTAGGCTGCGAAAACTCGAGAGGCTCGAGAGGAAATGTTTGGGTATTGCGGGATTTAAATCTCTCCTAGAGAGAGATTATGAGCTGAGGATGCAGAAATATCACCTGTGGGACCCTCTCGTGTCTGTTCTTCGTCGTTTTGTGTTCCTTTTGAGATCCAGGGAGCTTTTGTTGTTCCTCTGGTACAAGCACATTTTCATCATATTTTGCGCCTGCTTGTTTCTTTTCTATCGGTAGTTTCAACTTGAGATCATTACGCAAATATGCATTCGCCATATCATCCCGTTGGTCTTCCATGACATGCGGTGCTGAGTTACGATACGCCATCCTCCAAATGTGTTCCCTAGCCCTCTGATCATCTTTTGCCTTGTGAAGAAGAACAGCAAAAGGCTCCGGGCTCATCTCCTTGATGTTTGGTCGATATTTTTGGCAGATGTCGTTGATGTCGACTACGTTTGGCTTGGTCGCCATGTTGTCACATCTTTCCTTGCTTGATGAGGCTTGAGGGCAGCCTACATGGAGGACTCTTGGTCGACTCCAGGTGTTGTGTCCACAAGTGTGATGACGAATGGTGTAATGGCATCTTTTGGTAAAGTCATCTTTTTCAGTTTGGAATGTTGGACGATGCGCTGCGATGGTTGGCATGTTGAGAGATTTGGACTGGGGTTTGATGCGTTGATGAGGGAGGTGGGAATCGGCTCAGGTCTTGGTTTTATTGTAAGAAGTGTAAGGTGCTGTGATTAATGAGACTGGGTCATCGTATTCTGTTGGTTGCTCTTCATTCGTGAGTCGAATCGGACTTGCATCTTGTGATAAGTGTGATTCACAGAATGTCTTTTCTAGACAATTCTCGAATTTGTATCGAGATTGCTGGCAATCACCGAAATGTAGGCGGACGTATTTAACTTTGGTGAACATGTCTGTGTTTGCCCAATATATTATTTTTGCGTTGATCCCCAAGTCCCCCATTGCCCAGACGGGATGGCACTCTTTTTTGGGATACTTAGCGGCCGAGGGGGCTTGGGGGTTTTTGGTGCGCGATCAACCAGGGCTTTTGGCCTAATTCCCCAGTTGCCTTTCTGGTAATATTGAAGTGTTTCCAACTCCTTCTGCTTTCGAAGTTCTTCTAAGTGATCCAGGTGGGAAAGCTTGATCTGCGAAGCTTTCAAATACTCTTCTGTAGCAAACCCCCAAGCCCCCAATCTATTAGAGGGCTGGATGACAGTCGATTCTAAATTGTTTTGTGGTCGGCGTTTCTTGAGATTCCTTTGAGGATTTTCATTCTGAGATGATTGCTGAAAATCCACTTGAGACATTTCTAGGGAATCTGTTGGTGTGCATTGCACATGCTCTTTTGAGGTGGCACCAAGCACACTTGAGGTCTGATAGATTTCTTCTGCGCAATCATTCGATTTAGAGCCACGTTGGTACGGGAGAGCGTGATTATCATCGAGCTGATGGTCTTGGACGGCACATTCAGGATTGTGCAAGGGCATGCTTGCTGATTGCTTGTTTGTCTGGTGGGAAGACGAAGAATAGAACCTGAAAGAACATCCTGATGCCCTTTGCAGGTAGATTCCTAGAATATAGTCAATCAACGGAGCAGCATAAGACTAGACTTGAGAAGAACAGGCAAGCAAAGAAAAGGGTTCAAGATCACCTACGGGGGACCATATTGTTTACCAACTTATATTACCTGTCTTACGAGAACAGATGGTGTTGCTATCACTGCATATTTTGTGATGCTGTGGATGTTGTGTTTATGATAGTTATTGTATGTGAAATCAGATTCAACTATCGTCGTTGTCGTTGTCGTTGTCGTTGTCGTTGGTTACCACATGGTGGGTTGTAGACGTTGATATTAAAAGCCAAGGTCGTGTCTCTATTAACGTCTCACCCCACCCCGCCGAAACAAGCTCCCTTCGATGACCGAGCTCTTTGTCCCCTCCTCTCCTCTCCCCTCCACTCCTCTCCCCATCTCCCCCTCTCCTTCACTCCCTCCCTGCCAGTTTTGGCGGATTGAAGATATAAATACCTACAAGCACCATGAAGTGCTATAATCCCATTTCCTTCACCCCCTTGTCGGTCACAATCATTGTGGCCGTCGTCTACCTCGCCATCTTCATCCCTCTTCTCATCATACACGAAACAGTTCCGTCAGCTCCGAAGAATCCTACCCTCTATCGAGGACTCAATCTCACCGAAGCATGGTTGGATTTGGCCGAGTTGACCAACGGGTACCATCCCTATAACAGCAGGAGGAATGACGTTGTTCGGAATTGGCTGTTGCAGCGAATTGAGTCCATCCTGGATACCAATGGCGCACACTTTCAGTCAGAGGGATCTTCCAATCTCGAGGGAAACGAAGCCCAAGCTGCAGTACTACCCTCGCATTCTGATCTACAAGCACGAGCTTCTCCCGCCGCGACCATCTTCAACGACTTCGAGTCCAACTTCACCAGCACAGCGTTATTGAGTATCGGCTTGGATGGGAGAAACCCTGGCTACAGCACCTACTTCGAAGGAAGCAACATCATTGTCTATATTCGAGGAACAGAAGACGAGGAGGGCGAGTGGTGGAAATCAACATCCGCATACCAATCATCGAAAATACATGGCAAGGGCGGGGTGATGGTAAATGCACACTTCGATAGTGTCTCGACAGGATATGGGGCTACGGATGATGGAATGGGAGTCGTCACGACGCTCCAGCTCATAAAGTACTTCACCACCCCGGGCAACACACCAAAGAAGGGATTGGTGGCCCTCTTCAACAACAACGAAGAGGATGGCCTGTACGGAGCCAAGGCATTTGTGTCCCATCCTATGGCTTCGTTCGTTCACACCTTCTTGAACTTGGAGGGCGCCGGTGCTGGTGGAAGAGCTACCCTCTTCCGGAGCACAGATACGGAAATTACAAGGGCGTATGGAAAATCTCCTCATCCATTTGGTTCGGTGGTGAGTGCGGACGGATTCGCTGCAGGGTTCGTCAGGAGCGAGACCGATTTTATCGTCTTCCGTGCTGAAGGATATCGTGGGTTGGATGTCGCCTTCTGGAAGCCACGAGCCAGATATCACACTAATCAAGATGATGCTAAGCATGCTTCAAGAGCCTCTCTTTGGCATATGTTAAGCGCTTCGGTTGAAACAACGAAATACCTCACTTCCCGAGTTGACGACTTCGTAGGTCCACGAGGAGACCGTGATACTAGCAAAGTGAGCAATGGTAAAGGCAGTGATGGGGTGTGGTTTGACTTGTTCGGTCAAGCCTTCGCTGTCTTTCGTCTTCGCACTTTGTTCGCTTGGTCATTGGCTCTTCTCATCTCCTCGCCCCTGATTTTAGCACTGGTGACATATTTGTTGGTTCGACAGGACAAGTATTATTTGTTTGCTGGAGCAGTGAAGTCGGAAGGATATGAAAATGAGGAGATCTCCTTGCAAGGCTGGCGCGGGCTTTCAGGTTCCCTATCACTACGGTTGTGGCCAGCTCCCTCACAATTGGGGCAGCCTTCTTACTGCGAAAGATCAATCCTTTGATCGTCTACTCCTCACAATACTCAGTATGGGCAATGTCGCTCTGCCTTTTCTTCTCGGTATTCTGGTTCATCATGGCTGGAAGTAATTTTGTCAGACCTTCCGCCCTTCATCGAACCTACTCACTGATTTGGATGTTTGTTTTCGGATGGCTGATTCTGGTGGGTGCAACTGTACTGGAGGATCGGTTCAAGATCAGCTCGGGATATCTTTTTGTCTTTTATGAATCTGCTGTATTCCTAGCTGCCTTGATTGGTCTTCTGGAGCTCTTCGCTCTACCAACCATATCATCAGTGATCGAAAGCGCTCGTGATGAGCACGAAACAAGAGAGGGCTTGGAAGCGATACCCAACTCGGATGCCCTCATTTTGCCTGCAGCCGCTGAAGTAAACGACGAAGATGACGCTTCCGAAACGACCCCTCTTGTTGGAAAACATCCTCGTACCTCCATAGGCACCACATTTGCTCGAGGATATAGGCATGCTTCGCTCCCAGAAATGACAGATGGTGCTCATGATGGGCACGAAGCAAAGCACCATCCCTTTGGTGAGGAACAGAAATGGTCCGAGAAGCTACCAAGTTGGACCTGGATCATTCAATTTCTTCTCATCGGCCCGTTCATACTTGTTATCCTTGGACAAGTTGGACTCTTACTTGTCACTGCAACTGCTCAGACTGGGTCAGATGGCAGTCCCCTGCTTTTCCCATATCTCCTGATTGCCTTGTTCACCATCCTTCTCCTGCTTCCAGTCGGTCCATTCATCCACCGAATCACACACCACCTTCCCACGCTTCTCTTCTTCATTTTCGTTGGCACCCTGATTTACAATCTTTGCGCGTTTCCATTCTCGGCACAAAATCGCTACAAAGCATATTTCCAGCAAACAGTCGACCTCGATACCGGTATCAACCGTGTCACAGTCTCTGGCCTCGAAGAATTCGTTCGCCTAATCATCTCTCACATCCCCTCTGCTTCCGGCCAAGAGATTGACTGCGAACTCCGGCCCAATGTTCGTACAGGTATCACGTACTGCTCTTACGCCGGCATCGCGCCAAAAGTAGTATCCAACGTCTCCGACGGGGTTCCCCCAGAAAAAGGCTACGCGAACTGGCTCACCTACAACGTAACACGCACCAAGGGCGAAAATAAAGCGACATTCCACCTCTCCGGCAAAGACACCAAGTCATGCACCATCAAATTCTCCTCTCCCTTCTCAGCCTTCACCGTCAAAGGCGCGGCGCCCAACAACGGCAAATGGAAAGACGTCCCAGAGTCAGGAAGCGACCAGATCAAACTTTGGCATAGAGACTGGGATCGTGAGTGGGAGGTTGAAGTTGAGTGGCCTGCCACGAAGGGTAAGGAACCCGGTGAAGAGGGAAGGAGTGGGAGGGTTATTTGTATGTGGGCGGATCAGAATGTCCTTGGGACGATTCCGGCGCTGGATGAGCTTATCAGATATGCGCCGCAGTGGTCGGGCGTTTCGAAGGCTGCGGAGGGGTTGGTGGAGGGTAGTAAGGCTTTCGTGGTTTGATTGGTAAGACCGAGGGGCATTGATACGGATGAGCGAGAATAGCAATTGTGTAAGTTGACAGAGGTGTTGCACTACAGTATACATGTACAGGCGTTACTGGTTGGGGAAGTGGCATTAGTTTGAAGTGCACTTAATTGATGACGGAGAGAGAGTGTGTGTATGTGTGTGTTTATGGGTCGTAGTTGTACTTTGTGCTGGGCTTTGCATTAAATGGTTTATTTTTTTATGGCGTGTTGGAGTGGGAGTGGCTGGCGAGAATACCTAGGTTTTTTGCTGAAAAAAGGAATTAAATCCTTTCCTCTTGTATATATCATTATACCCTCCTTCCCTTACTTCTTCCGCTCAAATTGAAAATGAAAATAATCAGCTTGACCCCAAAAAACATCGAGATTGGAGTTTGACTACAGTGTTCCGAAACAAAATAAATTGTGTTGTAGGTAAATGAATGATTGATTCCTTAGTATAGCATCAGGATTCCAAGATCAAGCATAAAAAAACAAGAATAACTCACCTTCCCGTCCCGTCCTGTTTCCCTCCCTCTCATCTTAACATTTGGGTCTGCAAAAACTAGATAATTTTTTATAAAAAAACAGCACTTGGAACTCCCATCACACCCCCCATCCCCCCATGCCCCTCGTTGAAGGGGAGGAATAATGGAAAACTAAAAACATAAATCACAAATTTTGTCCTTCCTTTACTTCACTCCAACTCCCAGTCAAACACATCACGCACACAGTTTTCAATTGATTGATTGAAAATTTTCTTTATTCTTCTTCTGCGCTTGAATTTTCGATGCTTGAATTTTCCCATCCACTGAAAGTATGGTATGTAGTGGTCGTGGGTAGCAATATCAAAAGACGCGCTGAGGAATGATCATGATGCTGAAAAAGAAAAAAGAGTCTTTCTGTAATATCCATGCTTTAATCCTCCCCCATCCATCCTATCCCATCCCATCCCATTCCATCCCCCTCCAGTTCCATCCCAAAGAGGCCCCACCAACCAACCACAGACAAAAGAAAAGTCAGCTAGCCAGCTAAACCCCCATCAACGCCAGTAAATAGAAAGTACTGCCATAATAATAGTTATTCATACGATTAAGTCCAACAAACAAAACTCTACACTCCATCTATGCACGCTCGCTTTCCCTCATTTTCGTTCATCCAACTATCCAGCTGGAGGACTTGGATTTATCGGAATACTATCAGATTCATCAGGATTCATCAGATTCATTAAAAACCATCACCATTGATGGCCTGCACCTGTTGGCGAATCCGTAACACCATCTAACTCATCGTCCACATCGATGGCATTATTGTTGTTGATTGGAAGAACCCCAGCCATGGGCTGTACACCTGTAGGGGTATCATGTCCTAGGTCTAGGAGGTGGCGGTGATGGTCCTCTGGGCTGGGATTTGATTGGCGCTCGAGCTGGTTCAGGTGGTTGCGGAGGCCGGTGACGCCGTCGCTGGAGAAGACGCAGAAGACTGCTCGCTGGTGTTCGGTGAACTCTGGAGTAGGTTTAGTATCAACGAATGAAGGCAGGAGATAGTAGGGAAGGCAACGGAAAGGGAGCTGATTGAAGGGAAGAAGCATGGAGTGTGTAAATAGAAAAACGTACCAGGAGGAGCCGTGCGGCAGAATTGCTCCAAGTCGTCACGTAGGAAGGCTTGGACACCCGTCAAGCTTAGGTGAGTGAGTCGTAGGCAATTGTTGAGAAGAGTAACGATGCTCTATTTGATATTAGTGGCCGCCTCTGAATGGGAACTTAAGTGCATACCTTTAGGGTCAGGTTGGTGCAATAACTGAGATGAACTCGTTCTAAGCTGCTTCCTGCGAAAATGTCACCATCGTCGCACCTCACAAGTGGTCTCCCGCGGGCTCTACCATTCCGTGCTGCCTGTGCCAGGGCATAAACACTCTCATCAGTGATGTTCAGACACTTAACCAAGCCTATCCTCCTCAACTTGGGAAGAGATGCCAGCTTCATAACCGAAGCATCAGTAAGATGCGTACAGCATCCCAAATCAATATATCGAATGCGATTACATGCCGCCGCAAGTTTGATAATAGCGGTATCTGTAATCTGGCCGCAATGTCCAAGGTGAACATAGTGTAAGTTCTTTCCTAATTTGCTGATGGCGTAGACCGAAGCGTCGGTAATATTTCGGCATTTTGCGAGAACCAAGTTCCTCAATCTCGGAGCGACGTCGATAATCTTTTCGACGGATCTATCCGTCAAACTTGCACAACTCGTAAGATCTAAAATTCGAAGGTGCTCGAATTTCTGGGTTGGTGGAAGAGAGAAGAAAGCCAAGTCATCGATTCTGTCACACCCGGCAAGACGAAGCTCCCTAAGCTGTCTACCTTTGGAGAGAAGAGCGGTGACAGGGTCATTTCCAATATTACGGCAACCCTGGAGGTCAATCTCAAGAATGTTGGGGCACCTGGTAGCGAAGGCCATGATGGCATCATCCTTGATTTGCGAGCACATGTTAAGTTTTAACTAATCGAGGTTAGTAAGGTGCTTGTAGCAGATCAGAAGGACAGACTCACTCTCTTGAGGTGCCGGCAGTTCTTTGCTACAGCAATTAGAGATTCATTTGATATTTCCGTGCATCCCATCACATTAAGACCTTGTAATAATCTGCAGTGCTCCGCTAGGGCAAGCATCGAGTTTCCAGTAATCAGGGTATCCTCGGAAATGTCCAGGGCAAGCAGCTTATCACTTCTTGTGAGGAGACCGATGAGTCCCGAATCTGACAGGAAGTTGCACTTGGTCAAGGTCATCCGCTCGATACGATCACATACTGCAAGTGGCAGAACGCTCCCATCATTGACCCCAGGACCGAGAGAGGCAAGATTCAGGCGTTTCACGAACTGCCGGTACTCGAAGTAAGGCTTCTCTTCTGAGAGTGTCTTGCAGATCGAGGCATGGTTTTCCCAGGTCGTGCAGCTTGGTCGGTGCCATAACTGCTCGACACAGTTCCTCGCCCATAACTTCGATACGCACATGCAATTCAAGAGGTCACTCGACTCGCTGAGCTTAGAGAATATGTTAATGAGCACTTCGGCGGGTAATCTATTGGCGGGCGGCGGGGGGCACTCCTCGGTGACGGACATATCCTGGAACGTAGGGACACCGATGGATGACTGGGAATCATTGTTTCCTGCGTAGAAGTCTGACTCCTCGTAGTCCTCGGGTCTGGCAGGCGAGTTACTCGTGGATGAATATGAGTCTCCTTCGTTCTCTGCAAAGGCGCGATAGGGCTCTGGTGCACCGAGTGGACGCATGGTATGGGGGGGACGACGCATCTCGACCTTCTTTGTCTGCTTGGAAGTTGGCGGCACGTCAGCGTTTTCCAAGCTGCTGACATCTGCAGATTCCCTCACCTTTGCCCTCGAGCTCTCCGCAGGTGTATCTCCTACCATCTTCGCGTGTTGTTGGAGTCGGGATGAGGTGGTGGACTCGGGGATAGAGGAATCAGATCCGGGCAGATCGATCCTTGCTCAGCCTCGTCGGAAGGGGGCTCCCTCGCTCGTGTTGGGTATCGCGGTAGGAATAGGCGTGATCGAAGGATACAATCTGGCAGGAAGCAAGAGATGGATATGAAGTATTCGATGGGACCGCGTCGCTATCAAATCGAAGAGGATCTCTGGGGTGGAGAGTAGTGAAGAAGGTTGTGGCTTGTAATAAAGTGATTGCAAATGCAGGTTGGGGAGGGATAGGATGTGATCAGATTCACGACATGTTTTAGGTGAGCAAGGCATGGAAGGCGCCGACATCCATTGGCTCGCTTAAGGGGGTGTGATGAGTAGGACTGACGGCTTGTGCACCGGGGTGTCTTGATCAAGTCATGTCATCAAGCAACTTGATATCAACAGACATCAACATCCAAAATAATACAGAGCAAATGTTTGCATTCTAGAACAAGAACAACTTTATAATAATATGAACTAGATAAGGTTTAATAATACCCTGTCAGTGAATCAAAGACTTTCGGCTTTTACTTTGCTGCAAACCTTTTCTTTGCGACCAGTGTCAAACCCTTCTTACATCATCACAAGCCTCCCAAGAAAACACCTGATCAACAGCTCACTTTCCTAGCTGGCGAACCTCCCTCCTCCCTCCCAATTCTCTCTTGGAAGAAGACACAACAAACTCTCCCCAAGCCCACAATCATGTCCTTCCGCGCCCCCTCTCAACGCGCTCTCCGTCTCCTCCCTCGCAAACCCATCCAGCAACAATGCCTTCACAAACCACTACCACAGCACCACTACCGACGGATGGTCTCCAGCGCCCCTCCTCCCACCAGCGAGACCAACAGCAGCCGCCAGCGTAGCTCAATCGACCAAATAACCCTCCACCGCCTCGAAGCCCAGCGGAACGCAACCTACAAACGGCAACAAAACTACCTCTTAATCGGCATGGCCGTTTCCATGGTCGGTATCTGGGTCACAGCATCTCTCATCCCCTTGGATCCCCGCTACACACCCCCTCCCGCCACCGTCAACAAGCTTGATTCCGGCTCGTCGTCAGGCAAGGGAGCAGCAGATGATCCGCTCGTGGTATTAGGAAGGGAGAGAAAAGTAATTGTGCATAGATTGGGAGAGGAGCCGGAGGAGCGAGCAGATGTAGTGCAGACGGGTACAAGCACTATACCTACCTTCCCACGGGTATTTGATTTCGCGGACGACGCTACACTCGCTACCAAGGGTGCTGCGGGCGTCAATGAGAACGCACTCGTGGAATACCAACTCCTTGGAGTCGGGGTGCGGACAGTCAGTTTCCTCGGCATAGAGGTTTACGTGGTAGGCGTATACGTCGCGACGGAAGATATCGCCACGCTACAGAATCGCCTGATACGTTATATCACATCGACGGGAACAACCTTAGTCGCAGGTGAAAAGGGAAAGCTGAAGGATATGCTGATGGACCCGGTGAAGGGCGTGGAAATCTGGAATGATATCCTGAAAGACACCGATGTCCGAACATGCGTGCGAGTGGTTCCAACGAGAAATACAGATTTCCACCATCTGAGAGATGCGTGGGTGCGTCATGTAACGGCGAAAGCGCAGAGTAATAAAGAGGAATTTGGTGACGAGGCGTTTGGGGATGCGGTGGGAGAGTTTAAACAGCTTTTCAATCGCGGGAGCGTGCCGAAGGGGAAGGAACTCTTGTTGAATAGGAACCAGCATGGCAAATTGGCGATTTGGTGGGATGATGGGAAACATGGTGCGCAAAGGCTGGGTGAGGTGAGGGATGAGAGAGTAGGAAGAGCGTTATGGCTTAATTACCTGGCGGGGAAGACGGTTGCCAGTGAGCCAGCGAGGAAACAAATCATCGACAGCTTGATGGAATTTGTAGAGAGGCCAGTTGGGACTGTGGCGACGAAGATTGATCTTCATGTGTAAAAGAGTAGTGTAACATATTGCCTATTGTAGGTACTGTACTGTACTGTACAAATAAAGAACAAAGCACGAAGCACAACAAACAAAAACACTTCTCCCAAAGTAAATTGAAATCCATAGA